>NC_069400.1:99618333-99713902 GCF_026875155.1 Cherax quadricarinatus
CTGAAAACACTGGACTGCAAGGAGCAATGGTCGGTTGACCACAGGTTGCACACTCGTACGGCATCTGTGATCAATTACTCATTGTAGCAGTAAACAAGACGCTTGCCCCTTCTGAGAGGTCTGGGCCCCTCAGGGCTGAAAGGGGCTGAAGGGGGCTGATACCCCCCTCCTGGAGAAAATTTCTCCACATTCACTGCCTCCAGCCGTCTTCTCACTGCAACATTTACATCCCAATCTTCAGACCCATATAAGAGTGTTAGTACCACTATACTTTCATACATTCCCTTTTTTGCCTCCATAGATAACGTTTTTTTTTCTCCACATATACCTCAACGCACCACTCACCTTTTTTCCTTCATCAGTTCTATGGTTAATCTCATCCTTCATTAACATGTCAACTCCCAAATATCTGAAAACATTCACTTCTTCCATACTCCCTCTCTCCAATGTGATATCCAATTTTTCTTTATCTAAATCATTTGATACCCTCATCACCTTACTCTTATCTATATTCACTTTCAACTTTCTACCTTTACACATCCTCCCAAACTTGTCTACTAACCTTTGCAACTTTTCTTTAGAATCTCCCATAAGCACAGTATCATCAGCAAAAAGTAGCTGTGTCAACTCCCATTTTGTACTTGATTCCCCATAATTTAATCCCACCCCTCACCCCAAAACCTAGTATTTACTTCTTTTACAACCCCATCTATAAATATATTAACCATGGTGACATCACACATCCCTGTCAAAGACCTACTTTTACTAGGAAGTAATCTCCCTCTCTCCTACACACCCTAACCTGAGCCTCACTATCCTCATAAAAACTCTTTACAGCATTTAGTAACTTACTACCTATTCCATACACTTGCAACATCTGCCACATTGTTCCCCTATTCACACTGTCATTTGCCTTTTCTAAATCCATAAATGCAGTGAAAACTTCCCTACCTTTATCTAAATACTGCTCACATATATGCTTCAATGTAAACACTTGATCTACACATCCCTTACCCACTGTAAAGCCTCCTTGCTCATCTGCAATCCTACTCTCTGTCTTACCTCTAATTTTCAATAATAACCCTAACATGCACTTTACCTGGGATTCTCAGTAATATTCCCGTATAATTTTTACAGTCTCTTTTGTCCCCCTTCCCATTATAAAAGGGAACTATACACGCTCTCTGCCAATCCCTAGGTACCTTTCCCTCTTTCATACATTTTTTTTTTTTAACAAGTCGGCTGTCTCCCACCAAGGCAGGGTGACCCAAAAAGAAAGAAAATCCCCAAAAAGAAAATACTTTCATCATCATTCAACACTTTCACCTCACTCTCACTTAACCACTTATTATTAAACTTATTTATTAACCCTTTCAGGGTTTCCAATGTACTAGTACGTGTAAATTCTAGTGCCTTCAAAGCTAGTGAGAGAAAGCTGGTAGGCCTACATATGAAAGAATGGGTCTATGTGGTCAGTGTGCACAGTATAAAAAAATCCTGCAGCACACAGTGCGTAATGAGAAAAAAAATCTTTGACCGTGTTTTTGGTTTAAAACAACGACTTTGCAGTGTATTTTCGTATGGTATTTATGGTTGTATTGTAGTTTTTTGTTGAAAATAAGAAAAAGTTTTGGAGTGAGATTAACAAGTTAAGAAAGCCTAGAGAACAAATGGATTTGTCAGTTAAAAATAGGAGAGGAGAGTTATTAAATGGAGAGTTAGAGGTATTGGGAAGATGGAGGGAATATTTTGAGGAATTGTTAAATGTTGATGAAGATAGGGAAGCTGTGATTTCGTGTATAGGACAAGGAGGAATAACATCTTGTAGGAGTGAGGAAGAGCCAGTTGTGAGTGTGGGGGAAGTTCGTGAGGCAGTAGGTAAAATGAAAGGGGGTAAGGCAGCCGGGATTGATGGGATAAGATAGAAATGTTAAAAAGCAGGTGGGGATATAGTTTTGGAGTGGTTGGTGCAATTATTTAATAAATGTATGGAAGAGGGTAAGGTACCTAGGATTGGCAGAGAGCATGCATAGTTCCTTTGTATAAAGGCAAAGGGGATAAAAGAGAGTGCAAAAATTATAGGGGGATAAGTCTGCTGAGTATACCTGGTAAAGTGTATGGTAGAGTTATTATTGAAAGAATTAAGAGTAAGACGGAGAATAGGATAGCAGATGAACAAGGAGGCTTTAGGAAAGGTAGGGGGTGTGGACCAGGTGTTTACAGTGAAACATATAAGTAACAGTATTTAGATAAGGCTAAAGAGGTCTTTGTGGCATTTATGGATTTGGAAAAGGCGTATGACAGAGTGGATAGGGGGGCAATGTGGCAGATGTTGCAAGTGTATGGTGTAGGAGGTAGGTTACTGAAAGCAGTGAAGAGTTTTTATGAGGATAGTGAGGCTCAAGTTAGAGTATGTAGGAAAGAGGGAAATTATTTCCCAGTAAAAGTAGGCCTTAGACAAGGATGTGTGTGTCACCGTGGTTGTTTAATATATTTATAGATGGGGTTGTAAGAGAAGTAAATGCGAGGGTCTTGGCAAGAGGCATGGAGTTAAAAGATAAAGAATCACACACAAAGTGGGAGTTGTCACAGCTGCTCTTTGCTGATGACACTGTGCTCTTGGGAGATTCTGAAGAGAAGTTGCAGAGATTGGTGGATGAATTGGTAGGGTGTGCAAAAGAAGAAAATTAAGGTGAATACAGGAAGAGTAAGGTTTGAGGATAACAAAAAGATTAGGTGATTAAAGATTGGATATCAGATTGGAGGGAGAGAGTATGGAGGAGGTGAATGTATTCAGATATTTGGGAGTGGACATGTCAGCGGATGGGTCTATGAAAGATGAGGTGAATCATAGAATTGATGAGGGGAAAAGAGTGAGTGGTGCACTTAGGAGTCTGTGGAGACAAAGAACTTTGTCCTTGGAGGCAAAGAGGGGAATGTATGAGAGTATAGTTTTACCAACGCTCTTATATGGGTGTGAAGCATGGGTGATGAATGTTGCAGCGAGGAGAAGGCTGGAGGCAGTGGAGATGTCATGTCTGAGAGCAATGTGTGGTGTGAATATAATGCAGAGAATTCGTAGTTTGGAAGTTAGGAGGAGGTGCGGGATTACCAAAACTGTTGTCCAGAGGGCTGAGGAAGGGTTGTGAGGTGGTTCGGACATGTGGAGAGAATGGAGCGAAACAGAATGACATCAAGAGTGTATCAGTCTGTAGTGGAAGGAAGGCGGGGTAGGGGTCGGCCTAGGAAAGGTTGGAGAGAGGGGGTAAAGGAGGTTTTGTGTGCGAGGGGCTTGGACTTCCAGCAGGCATGCGTGAGCGTGTTTGATAGGAGTGAATGGAGACAAATGGTTTTTAATACTTGACGTGCTGTTGGAGTGTGAGCAAAGTAACATTTATGAAGGGGTTCAGGGAAACCGGCAGGCCGGACTTGAGTCCTGGAGATGGGAAGTACAGTGTCTGCACTCTGAAGGAGGGGTGTTAATGTTGCAGTTTAAAAACTGTAGTGTAAAGCACCCTTCTGGCAAGACAGTGATGGAGTGAATGATGGTGAAAGTTTTTCTTTTTCGGGCCACCCTGCCTTGGTGGGAATCGGCCAGTGTGATAATAAAAAAAAAAATTGTAGTTTTTCTGGTCTCATTTTATAGAATGGAAGACATATTACAGAAATTGAGATGATTTTAATTGGTTTCACAATGAAAAGTACTGTACCTTGAAACTGAGCTCAAAGTAGCAGAAATGTTCAACTTTTGCCAAAGTTCAAAAGTAAACAAATCATGCCACGTGTCCAATACACATCAACTGGTGAGTCTAATATTCTTTCACAAGTGTGCTGATATTATATATACCATTTCTACACTAATGCAGTAGTCTGTATAACAGTAAATCTTCTATTTTTTGAGAATAAAAATTCAAAGTGGAAAACAAAAGAAACATAAGAGGGGTCTGGGGACATGACTAATGAACAGAGGAAATGTTATTTTAGTGCCAGGAATGTCTGTCTTGTGTATTCTGGACCCTATTTGGAAATTGGCATCTTTTGAAATTTGTGTGAAATTGGCAAAATTGCTAATTTCTGACCCCTTTATTGGATAGTTGAAATCGGTAAATAGGTGGTTTCTTGTACTCATTCAATAGAAAAAATGGAGTTCTAGCAAAACAGTTATGATTTTTGTCGACTTGTACACTGGACTTGGCTGAAAATAGGGCTCAAATTGGGCGAAATCGCCGATGCGTAAACATCATCGAGTCCGCTAACTTCATGAGAGCGTAATTCCGTAAGTTTTCCATCAAATTTCATACTTTTGGTGTCATTATGATCGGGAAAAGGTTCTCTATCTTTTCATTAGATGAAAATAATAGGGCCTCTCGACCCTGAAAGGGTTAAACAAAAATACCAACCACTCCAACACAGTATCCCTCCCTGCTTTTAACATTTCTGTCATGATCCTGTCAGTTCCAGCTGCTTTACCCCCTTTCATTCTACGTAATGCCTCATGCACCTCCCCCACACTCACATCCTGCTCTTCTTCACTCCTAAAAGATGTTACACCTGCCTGACCAGTGCATGAAACTACCGCCTCCCTTCATCATCAACATTTAAAAGTTCCTCAAAATATTCCCGCCATCTACCCAATACTTCCAGCTCCTAACCTACTAACTACCCTACTCTGTTTTTAACCCTTTCAGGGTCCAGAGGCTAAATTTCAAAGTGCGCACCAGGGTCCAAGAATTTTCAAAAAGAAATTTTGTTATTTTTTCTTATGAAATGGTAGAGAATCTTTTTCTGAAAGTAATAAAACAAAAATTACGAAATTTGATGGAAAATTGACGAAATTATGCTCGTGCGAATTTTAATGTGTCAGCAATATTTACGAATTGGCGATTTTGCCGACTTTGTCTCCCATTTTAGGCCAATTACATCATTCCAGTCGACCAAATTCTTAGCTATTTCACTAGTATTACTTCTATTCTATCAATTGAGCACAAGAAGTCGCCAAGTCACCTGTTTCAACTACAAAATAAAGTGATCGGAAATTGGTAATTTGGCCAATTTAACACAAAGTTCAAAATATTCCATTTTCAAAATAGGGTCCAGAATAAACAATGTAGGTATTCCTGGGACTAAACTAACATTTCCTCTGTTTATTAGTTATGTTTAGAGGCTTTACAAATGAATTCCATTTTGATTTTTTATTCACATAATGAATTTTTATTCAAACCAAAAAATAGAAGATTTACTGTTATGCAATATTGTAATAATTGTATAAATATCATCACCACATTTGTGAATGTATATTAGACCCACCTGCTGGCGTGTATTAGACGTGTGAGTTCGTTTGTTTACTCTTGAACATCGGCAAAAATTTAACATTTTTGCTACTTTGAGCTCAGTTTCAAGCCATTTCCACTGCTAAAACCAATCAAAATCATCTCTATTTCTGTAATATGTCTTCCATTCTATCAAATAAGACTAAGAAATCCCAAATACAACTATAAAAAACATACCAAAAAACACTGCAAAGTCGCTGTTTTAATCGAAAATCACAGTCTCAGTTTTTTTTCTCTCATTATACACTCTGTGTTGCAGGACTTGGTGCACACATACCACATAGATGTATTCTCTCATATCTAGGCCCAAATTTACCACTCACAGCTTAGAGTGAGCTGAGCTCATGGTGTAGATCTACGGTTTGGACCCTGAAAGGGGTAACTGACAAATCCATTCATCCTCTAGGGTTTCTTAACTTGTTTATCTCACTCCAGAATTTTTTCTTATTTTCAGCAAAATTTCTTGCCAGTGCCTCTCCCACTCTTTCATCAGCTCTCTTTTTGCACTCTCTCACCATTCTCTTCACCTTTCTTTTACTCTCCATATACTCTGCTCTTCTAACAACACTTCTGCTTTGTAAAAACCTCTCATGAGCTATCTTTTTCTCTTTTATCACACCCTTTACTTCATCATTCCAACCAATCACTTCTCTTTCCTCCTGCACCCACCCTCCTATAGCCACAAACTTCTGCATTTTACTTGATCAGGAATCAGACATGATGACTCTGCATCGTGTGTAATACCTGTTGTTCATGAGCAGCTCTCTGAGACAGAGAGACAGTCAGACAGAGACAAGCAGAAAGACACACACAGGCAGACAGATTGTCAGACAGAGCTAGACAGATAGACATGTTTATGTGTAACAATGAAAGCAAATAAAGCCACGGTTCCCGGAGCAGTGCTCGATCATCAAGTGTCACTCCACTGCTGCACTGTCAGCAGTGGAGTGACACTCATCTTACACCATGCTTCAAGAAGTTTCATATATACTTCAGCATGTGTAAAGCATTACTAAGACCTATAAATACGTACTTTGTATATATTTGTAGACAATAGTATGTGGAGATGTCATGTCTGAGGGCAATGTGTGGTGTGAATATAATGCAGAGAATTCGTAGTTTGGAAGTTAGGAGGAGGTGCGGGATTACCAAAACTGTTGTCCAGAGGGCTGAGGAAGGGTTGTTGAGGTGGTTCGGACATGTAGAGAGAATGGAGCGAAACAGAATGACTTCAAGAGTGTATCAGTCTGTAGTGGAAGAAGCGGGGTAGGGTCGGCTAGGAAGGGTTTGGAGGGAGGGGGTAAAGGAGGTTTTGTGTGCGAGGGGCTTGGACTTCCAGCAGGCATGCGTGAGCGTGTTTGATAGGAGTGAATGGAGACAAATGGTTTTTAATACTTGACGTGCTGTTGGAGTGTGAGCAAAGTAACATTTATGAAGGAATTCAGGGAAACCGGCAGGCCGGACTTGAGTCCTGGAGATGGGAAGTACAGTGCCTGCACTCTGAAGGAGGGGTGTTAATGTTGCAGTTTAAAAACTGTAGTGTAAAGCACCCTTCTGGCAAGACAGTGATGGAGTGAATGATGGTGAAAGTTTTTCTTTTTCGGGCCACCCTGCCTTGGTGGGAATCGGCCAGTGTGATAATAAAAAAAAAAAATAGTATGTGACCAAGACCAGTGAAGATGTTCACCTGTCAGTGTGTTTGTCACTATTTGATTACTATTGCAGTATCTAATGCTAGTGTCAGAATAAAGATTGGCTATGAAATCACAAGAACTACTATTAAATTGTAATCATCAGAACATAAAAATTATATAAATTAAAATAATAACTAGAAAAAAAAGGTATATCGGCAACATTTCTGCAAGCTGCAGGACTCCATGTTGCCATCAGGTGAGCATCCAGCACCAACTTCGTGGCCTTATTTCTCAGCAAGTACTGACCCAAAAAAAATTTTTGGGTCTTTACACAGAAAATTGCCCTCTTTAATTATGAAAAGCTTTTTTTTTTTTAATATTCAGAACGCTGGCAGTGAAAACGTAATCTACCTGTGGGACAGTTTAAGGGTTAATGGTGTAAATAACACCTGAAATGTTTATCATAGTATGTATTGTTTACCTGGAGAGAGTTCCGGGGGTCAACGCCCCCGCGGCCCGGTCTGAGACCAGGCCTCCTGTACATGAATTTTTTGTAACTTATGTCAGTGATTAAATGTACAGTTGAGACCCACTTATCTACTACATTAGGAGGCTTATTTAATACATTTGAAAAAATATTGCAGTTGTTTGGTTTACCTGACTATAATTTTAAATTGTCATACCTAAAAAAATATTGGAATTGTTTCTCTTTCAGGCAGCATACTGGTGAGCAGCCACACAAATGTGAGTTGTGTGGCTGGCAAGGTCGGGATCACAATGCATTAAGAAGACACAAACTCATTCATCTTCACTTAAAGCCATTGAAATGTCCACATGATTTCTGCTTATATGAGAGCTGTCATTCAGCATACTTCAGGAGGCATATTGCAAAAAAGCACCCTAAAGCAGAGGACATATATAAGTGTCAGGTAAGTTTGTCAGCAGAAATCTAATTTTGTTTTTCTTTCAGTTCTGCTAAAAATTCATGTGCATTACCGTATTTCATGGTATACTGTTTAGATCAAGTTTTTATGAAAATGATATTCTGGTCAAGAAAAAAAAGCAAATTTTGTCTTAGGTATTAATGGATATATGTTTTTTTTTTTTTTTTTTTTTTTCAATAAGACGGCCGTCTCCCACCGAGACAGGGTGACCCAAAAAAGAAAGAAAAATCCCCAAAAAGAAAATGCTTTCGTCATCATTCAACACTTTCACCACACTTACACATTATCACTGTTTTTGCAGAGGTGCTTAGAATACAACAGTTTAGAAGCATATACATATAAAGATACACAACATATCCCTCCTAACTGCCAATATCCCAAACCCCTCCTTTAAAGTGCAGGCATTGTACTTCCCGTTTCCAGGACTCAAGTCCGACTATATGAAAATAACTGGTTTCCCTGAATCCCTTCACTAAATATTACCCTGCTCACACTCCAACAGATCGTCAGGTCCTAAGTACCATGGAAATATAAACACATATGCAGTATAATGTGATCCTTTATTGACTACGTTTCGCCCACACACTGGGCTTTTTCAAGTCACAAACAGATCTACCTGGGGTGGAAGGGACGTGAGTATTTATAGTCAGGTTCAGAATGCTGAGGTCAGGTGGAGAATGCTGCATCTGATGATGTACCAAGTGGGGTTATAGAGTCTAAAATCTTGGGTAGCTTGGAAAGGAGATTGGATAAGTTTGTGAGCAGACCTTCTGCAGTGTTCTTCCATTCCTGTGTTCTTATGTGGGATAGCGATGAAGAATTTTCTTGGCAAGTGGTTCAGCTATGTTATAGAAGCCACTATTCTGGTTAAGTTGTCGGATATAGAAATAAGTGATGATTCCAGGATTCTTCGGTATTGAGTGTTGTCTTCTGTGGCGATAAGTCTTGAGTTTCTGTAGTTTACCAAGTGGTTGTGTGAATTACGGTGTTGTACACAGGCATTCCTTGTGTCATCAGACCTGCTTGCTTATTGGTGTTCTGAAATACGTGTTTGGAGGTCCCTTGATGTTTCGCCCACGTATAATTTGTTGCAGTCATTACAAGGGATTATATAACCCCTGCAGAGAGTGGAAGCTTGTCCTGTCTATCACTGGTAATGTCCTTGATGGTCGTGGTTGTGGAGGTAGATACTTGGAATGAGGTATTGGAAAAGATGTTGGAAACGTGTTTGGCAATGGAGTTGGTGGGGAGGACTATGTATCTCTTCTTGGCAGTGTCTTCTCTGGGTGTGTTGAAGATGTTTAATGCCCGTCGTCTGCAGTCTCTGATGAAGTGACGAGGATAGTGGAGTTTAAGAAAATACTTGTTCAATTATCGTGCATTCTTCTTCAAGAAACTCATTGCTGCAGATTCTGAGTGCACGCAGGAAGAAGCCTATAATTACACCACGTTTAGTTTTGGTGTCGTGGTGAGAGTAGAAGTGGAGAAGATCGTTTTGGTTGGGGTTTTCGATAGACTTTAAAATGAAGTTCGTGGTCAGCTTTGCAGAGCAGAACATCAAGGAAAGGAAGAGTGTTGTCGACTTCTTCTTCAAGTGTGAACTGGATTGAAGGCTCGACCTGGTTGAGCTTGTCTTGGAGAGCTTGAATGTTGAAGCGTTTAGGAGTTATGAGGAGAATGTCGTCAACATAACGGAGCCAGGTGACAGATGAAGGAATAATGGTGGAGAAACGTTCGACTTCTAGATGTTCCATGTATAGGTTCGCCAGGACCGCACTGAGTGGCGAACCCATGGGTAGTCCAAAAGTCTGCTGATAGAGGTGATTTTCGAAAGAGAAACAAGTAAAGCCAACACATAGTCCAACAAGGTCGATGAAATCGCTGGCTGGAATGGGAAGATCAAGTGAATCGTCAATTTTCCTGCGCAAGAGGTCGATGGCTTGTGTAGTAGGTACTTTGGTGAATAGGGAAGTCACGTAAAGGCTGGAAAGTTTCTTGTTCCTGATGTTGATGTTGCGAATGCGATTGAGAAGATCACCCGAGTGTTTGAGATGTGCTGGACTGATAGTGCCCAAGAGTTTAGAGAGGTGTTTTGCGAGAATTCCTGAGAGCTGGTGGGGAGCACTGCCTATTCCCGAGGATATGGGCCTCAGTGGGATACCAGGCTTGTGAGTTTTTGGCAGGCCGTACATTCTGGCACATCTCAAACACTCGGGTGATCTTCTCAATCGCATTCACAACATCAACATCAGGAACAAGAAACTTTCCAGCCTTGACGTGACTTCCCTATTCACCAAAGTACCTACTACACAAGCCATCGATCTCTTGCGCAGGAAAATTGACGATTCACTTGATCTTCCCATTCCAGCCAGCGATTTCATCGACCTTGTTGAACTATGTGTTGGCTTTACTTGTTTCTCTTTCAAAAATCACCTCTATCAGCAGACTTTTGGACTACCCATGGGTTCGCCACTCAGTGCGGTCCTGGTGAACCTATACATGGAACATCTAGAAGCCGAACGTTTCTCCACCGTTATTCCTTCATCTGTCACCTGGCTCCGTTATGTTGACGACATTCTCCTCATAAACTCTAAACACTTCAACGTTCAAGCTCTCCAAGACAAGGCTCACCAGGTCGAGCCTTCAATCCTGTTCACACTTGAAAGAAGTCGACAACACTCTTCCTTTCCTTGATGTTCTGCTCTGCAAAGCTGACCACGAACTTCGTTTTAAAGTCTATCGAAAACCCACCAACCAAAACGATCTTCTCCACTTCTACTCTCACCACGACACCAAAACTAAACGTGGTGTAATTATAGGCTTCTTCCTGCGTGCACTCCAGAATCTGCAGCAATGAGTTTCTTGAAGAAGAATGCACGATAATTGAACAAGTATTTCTAAACTCCACTATCCTCGTCACTTCATCAGAGACTGCAGACGACGGGCATTAAACATCTTCAACACACCCAGAGAAGACACTGCCGAGAAGAGATACATAGTCCTCCCCACCAACTCCATTGCCAAACACGTTTCCAACATCTTTTCCAATACCTCATTCCAAGTATCTACCTCCACAACCACGACCATCAAGGACATTACCAGTGATAGACAGGACAAGCTTCACCCTCTGCAGGGGTATACATAATCCCTTGTAATGACTGCAACAAATTATACATGGGCGAAACATCAAGGGACCTCCAAACACGTATTTCAGAACACCAATACACAAGCAGGTCTGACGACACAAGGAATGCTTGTGTACAACACCGTATTCACACAACCACTTGATAAACTACAGAAACTCAAGACTTATCGCCACAGAAGACAACACTCAATACCGAAGAATCCTGGAATCATCACTTATTTCTATATCTGACAACTTCAACCAGAATAGTGGCTTCTATAACATAGCTGAACCACTTGCCAAGAAACTTCTTCATCGCTATCCCACATAAGAACACAGGAATGGAAGAACACTGCAGAAGGTCTGCTCACAAACTTATCCAATCTCCTTTCCAAGCTACCCAAGATTTTAGACTCTATAACCCCACTTGGTACATCATCAGATGAAGCATTCTCCACCTGACCTCAGCATTCTGAACCTGACTATAAATACTCGCGTCCCTTCCACCCCAGGTAGATCTGTTTGTGACTTGAAAAAGTCCACTGTGTGGGCGAAACGTAGTCAATAAAGGATCACATTATACTGCATATGTGTTTATATTTCCATTGAGTCGGTATTTTATACCATTTATTTCCATCACAAGTACCATTCGTCTCCATTCACTCTTATCTAACACACTCACGCACGCTTGCTGGAAGTCCAAGCCCCTCGCCCACAAAACCTCCTTTACCCCTTCTCTCCAACCCTTACGAGGACAACCCCTGTGGAGACAAAAATCGTTATTCATGGTGGCAAAGAAGGGAATGTACAAGAGTAGTAGCACCAACACTCTTATATTGGTGTGAACAGGGTTGTAAATGCTGCAGCGAGGATGCGGCTGGAGGCACTGGAGATGCCGTGTCTAAGGGCAATGTGTGATGTAAATATTATGCAGAGAATTTGTAGTGCAGAAATTAAGAGGGGGTGTAGAGTTACTAAAAGTAATAGTCAGAGGGCTGAAGAGGGGCTGTTGAGATGATTTGGTCATTTAGAGAGAATGGAACAAAGTAGAATGACTTGGAGAGCGTATAAATCTGTAGGGAAAGGAAGGCAGGGTAGGGGTTGGCCCAGAAAAGGTTGGAAGGAGGGCGTAAAGGAGGTTTTATGGGCGAAGGGCTTGGACTTCCAGCAAGCATGCTTGAGCGTGTTAGATAGGAGTGAATGGAGTTGAATGGTTTTTGGGACCTTACAAGCTGTTGGAGCGGTTAACTGGACTTTAGTACTGGAAATGGAAAGTACAATGCCTGCACTTTAAAGGAGGGGTTTGGGATATTGAGAGTTTGGAGGGACATCTAACCTGTCATATCTGGGCACTTCTGCAGAGACAGTGATTATGTATGTTATGGTGAAAGTGTTGAATGTTGATAAAAAAATTTTCTTTCTTTTTGGGTCACCCTGCCTTGGTGGGAGACAGCTGACGTGTTAAAAAAAAATTAAAGATTGTCCTAAAAACTGTAAATTTTAATGTATTTTGTGTTTTAAAAGTCTAATTGTGTTTATTCCATATACGTACTGTACTGTATAATATACAGTGGAACCTCTACTTGCGAGTTTAATCCGTTCCATGACCTTGCTCGCAACTGGATTTGCTCATTTGCAGAGTCAATTTTCCTCATTTAAATTAATTGAAATGCAATTAATTCGTTCCAGTGGAATTCTGTACTTCAATAATTTCGATAATGTCAACTCTACGGCTTATTTATCTATCTCACTTCATCTAATATGACATAATAAACAATATAAATAACATAGAAACCTGATATATACTCTAAAATGAATAAAATATGTCATTCATGTAGTGGTATGGGCGGTGTCAGCTGTGGACGAGAGTTTGTCTGGAGACCGGGCAAAATACTTCATGAATAATTTCGCTAATATCATCTGTACGGCTTATTTATCTATCACAGTTAATCTAATATGACATAACAAACAATATAAATAACATAGAAACCTGATATATACTCTAGAATGAATAAAATGTGTCATTCATGTTGTGGTATGGGCGGTGTTGGCGGCCGACGAGAGTTTGTCTGGAGACAGGACAACATGCTCCTTGAATATTTCGCTATCATCAACTCTACGGCTTATTTATCTATCACAGTTCGTCTAATGTGAAATAATAAACAATATAAATCACATAGAAACCTGATATATACTCTAGAATGAATAAAATATGTCATTAAGTAACAGGTGGAGGTGGCCATAACCACTCCCTCTTTGTTGTGGTAAACATTGCCATCTAGTGATGGCCTTTTGAAGCCGTCTATTATTATATGTAGTATATTATTATTATATATGTATTATTATTATACATATTATATTATTACACTTACGCTTAGGTCACACTACACATACATGTACACGTTTATTTATACACACTCATCTGAGTTTTCTTTGATTTTATCTTAATAGTTCTTGGTCTTATTACTTTTCCTTTTATATCCATGGGGAAGTGGAATAAGAATCTTTCCTCCGTGAGCCATGTGTGTTGTAAAAGTCAACTAAAATGCTGGGAACAATGTGCTAGTAACCCCTTTTCCTGTAAAGATTACTAAAAAGAATAAGAAGAAGAAAATTGTCAAAGTGGGAAGTCTGAATGTGCGTGGATGTTGTGCAAATGATAAGAAAGAGATGATTGTGGATGTTATGAATGAGAAGAAACTGGATGTCCTGGCTTTAAGTGAAACAAAGCTGAAGGGGGTGGGAGAGTTTCAATGGAGAGGAATAAATGGGATTAGGTCAGGGGTTTCAAATAGAGTTAGAGCTAAAGAAGGAGTAGCAATAATGTTGAAGGATAAGCTATGGCAGGAAAAGAGGGACTACAAATGTATAAATTCAAGGATTATGTGGAGTAAAATAAAGATTGGATGTGAAAAGTGGGTTATAGTAAGTGTGCATGCACCTTGAGAAGAGAGAAGTGTAGAGGAGAGAGAGAGATTCTGGGAAATGTTGAGTGAATGCGTGGGAGTTTTGAATCAAGTGTGAGAGTAATGGTGGTTGGGGATTTCAATGCTAAAGTGGGTAAAATGTTATGGAGGGAGTAGTAGGTAAATTGGGGTGCCAGGGGTAAATTGTAAATGGGGAGCCTTTAATTGAGCTATGTGTAGAAAGAAATTTGGTAATAAGTAATACATATTTTATGAAAAAGAAGATAAATATACAAGGTATGATGTAGCACGTAATGAAAGTAGTTTGTTAGATTATGTATTGGTGGATAAAAGGTTGATGGGTAGGCTCCAGGATGTACATGTTTATAGAGAGGCAACTGATATATCGAATTATTATTTAGTTGTAGCTACAGTTAGAGTAAGAGGTATTTGGGAAAAGAGGAAGGTGGCAACAATAAGTAAGAGGGAGGTGAAAGTGTATAAACTAAGGGAGGAGGAAGTTCGGGTGAGATATAAGCGACTATTGGCAGAAAGGTGGGCTAGTGCAAAGATGAGTAGTGGGGGGGTTGAAGAGGTTTGGAATAGTTTTAAAAATGCAGTATTAGAATGTGGGGCAGAAGTTTGTGGTTATAGGAGGGTGGGGGCAGGAGGAAAGAGGAGTGACTGGTGGAATGATGAAGTAAAGGGTGTGATAAAAGAGAAAAAGGTAGCTTATGAGAGGTTTTTACAAAGCAGAAGTGTTATAATAAGAGCAGAGTATATGGAGAGTAAAAGAAAGGTGAAGAGAGTGGTGAGAGAGTGCAAAAGGAGAGCAGATGATAGAGTGGGAGAGGCACTTGTCAAGAAATTTTAATGAAAATAAGAAAAATTTTTGGAGTGAGTTAAACAAGTTAAGAAAGTCTAGGGAAAGTATGGATTTGTCAGTTAAAAACAGAGTAGGAGAATTAGTAGATGGGGAAAGGGAGGTATTAGGTAGATGGCGAGAATATTTTGAGGAACTTTTAAATGTTGAGGAAGAAAGGGAGGCGGTAATTTCATGCACTGGCCAGGGAGGTATACCATCTTTTAGGAGTGAAGAAGAGCAGAATGTAAGTGTGGGGGAGGTACGTGAGGCATTACGTAGAATAAAAGGGGGTAAAGCAGCTGGAACTGATGGGATCATGACAGAAATGTTAAAAGCAGGGGGGGATATAGTGTTGGAGTGGTTGGTACTTTTGTTTAATAAATGTATGAAAGAGGGGAAGGTACCTAGGGATTGGCGGAGAGCATGTATAGTCCCTTTATATAAAGGGAAAGGGGACAAAAGAGATTGTAAAAATTATAGAGGAATAAGTTTACTGAGTATAGCAGGAAAAGTATACTGTAGGGTTATAATTGAAAGAATTAGAGGTAAGACAGAATGTAGGATTGCGGATGAGCAGGGAGCCTTCAGAGTGGGTAGGGGATGTGTAGATCAAGTGTTTACATTGAAGCATATATGTGAACAGTATTTAGATAAAGGTAGGGAAGTTTTTATTGCATTTATGGATTTAGAAAAGGCATATGATAGAGTGGATAGAGGAGCAATGTGGCAGATGTTGCAAGTACAGTGGACCCCCGCATAACGATCACCTCCGAATGCGACCAATTATGTAAGTGTATTTATGTAAGTGCGTTTGTACGTGTATGTTTGGGGGTCTGAAATGGACTAATCTACTTCACAATATTCCTTATGGGAATAAATTCGGTCAGTACTGGCACCTGAACATACTTCTGGAGTGAAAAAATATCGTTAACCGGGGGTCCACTGTATATGGAATAGGTGGTAAGTTACTATATGCTGTTAAGAGTTTTTATGAGGATAGTGAGGCTCAGGTTAGGGTGTGTAGAAGAGAGGGAGAATACTTCCCAGTAAAAGTAGGTCTTAGACAGGGATGTGTAATGTCACCATGGTGGTTTAATATATTTATAGATGGGGTTGTAAAAGAAGTAAATGCTAGGGTGTTCGGGAGAGGGGTGGGGTTAAATTATGGGGAATAAAATTCAAAATGGGAATTGACACAGTTATTTTTTGCTGATGATACTGTGCTTATGGGAGATTCTAAAGAAAAATTGCAAAGGTTAGTGAATGAGTTTGAGAATGTGTGTAAAGGTAGAAAGTTGAAAGTGAACATAGAAAAGAGTAAGGTGATGAGGGTATCAAATGATTTAGATAAAGAAAAATTGGATATCAAATTGGGGAGGAGGAGTATGGAAGAAGTGAATGTTTTCAGATACTTGGGAGTTGACGTGTCGGCGGATGGATTTATGAAGGATGAGGTTAATCATAGAATTGATGAGGGAAAAAAGGTGAGTGGTGCGTTGAGGTATATGTGGAGTCAAAAAATGTTATCTATGGAGGCAAAGAAGGGAATGTATGAAAGTATAGTATACCAACACTCTTATATGGATGTGAAGCTTGGGTGGTAAATGCAGCAGCGAGGAGACGGTTGGAGGCAGTGGAGATGTCCTGTCTAAGGGCAATGTGTGGTGTAAATATTATGCAAAAAATTCGGAGTGTGGAAATTAGGAGAAGGTGTGGAGTTAATAAAAGCATTAGTCAGAGGGCAGAAGAGGGGTTGTTGAGGTGGTTTGGTCATTTAGAGAGAATGGATCAAAGTAGAATGACATGGAAAGCTTTATAAATCTATAGGGGAAGGAAGGAGGGGTAGGGGTCGTCCTCGAAGGGGTTGGAAAGAGGGGGTAAAGGAGGTTTTGTGGGCGAGGGGCTTGGACTTCCAGCAAGCATGCGTGAGCGTGTTAGATAGGAGTGAATGGAGACGAATGATACTTGGGACCTGACGATCTGTTGGAGTGTGAGTAGGGTAATATTTAGTGAAGGGATTCAGGGAAACCGTTTATTTTCATATAGTCGGACTTGAGTCCTGGAAATAGGAAGTACAATGCCTGCACTTTAAAGGAGGGGTTTGGGATATTGGCAATTTGGAGGGATATGTTGTGTATCTTTATACGTATATGCTTCTAAACTTTTTTGGATCACCCTGCCTCGGTGGGAGACGGCCGACTTGTTGGAAAAAAAAAATTATTATTATTATTATTATTATTATTATTATTATTATTATTATTATACAGTGGACCCCCGCATAACGATCACTTCCGAATGCGACCAATTATGTAAGTGTATTTATGTAAGTGCGTTTGTACGTGTATGTTTGGGGGTCTGAAATGGACTAATCTACTTCGGTCAGTACTGGCACCTGAACATACTTCTGGAGTGAAAAAATATCGTTAACCAGGGGTCCACTGTACTATTATTATTATACGTATTATTATTATACATATTATTATTATTATTATTATTATATAAATAATTTGTAATTTTTATTCACACAAAAATTATAAGATTTACTGTTATTTCTTATTGTAATAATTGTATCAATAATGTCAACCCATTCACGACTGCATATTGGAATGGACAGTGACGTAATTTGTTTACTCTTAAACATAGCCAAGCAATGGACCATTTCTCCTACTTTGAGCTCAGTTTCAAGGTACTTTTCGTTGTGAAAGCAATCAAAATCATATCTATTTCTGTAATATATTTTCCATTCTATCAAATGAGACCAAAAAAACGAGAATACAACCATAAAAACCATACGAAAATACTGCTAAGGGGTGGCTAATTGCTGAGAAGTGAACTCCATTATTTATGCTTAGATTTCCTTCATTTTTGGTGTATGTTATGAAGTATCTTTCCATCATACATTGCCAAGTTTCAATAAGATAGTCCAACAAACAAATGAGATACAATTCCCGAGATCAAGAGCAAGAGCCCCTCACCAGTGTCAAGGAACCTGTCTTGAGGTCTGCTCGCTCATGGAAATTTTGCTCGCGTATGGAAGCAAAAATCGACCCATCGACTGCTCGTACGTATGTGGAAAAACTCTTACGTGGACATGCTCGCAAGTAGAGGTTCCACTGTATATGTCATTGATGGCTGTTTGGTACATTCATTAAATTTTGAACTAAATAGGTGTAGCATACTAGAAAATTATTTTCCCCCAAATGCATCTCTGATTATAACATGGGTGTCTGTGATTAAGGTTCACTTTATAAAAATTGTTTAGGAAACAGTTTTTTTTTGGCATGCATCTTAGAAGTTAAGTAAGGGATTGCTGCATGTGTATACATCTTCCTTGTTATTATTAAAGTCTTTCTTTGGTAGATGGGTTGAATTAAGCTTTGCTTTACTGTAGAATACCATCAAGAAAGATTCCTTGATGCTGGTGAGGGTTTCTTGATCCAAGGAATTTTACTGCTAAATTTAAAATTTGTGTATTGATAAGAACATAAGAATGTAGGAACACTGCAGAAGGCCTACTGGCCCATACGAGGCAGGTCCTTATCAAAACGACATCTACCTAAAGCTACTCAAGAAATAACTCCCGTACCCCTTGACACCAATCAAACCCAGCCCCTCCCACTCATATATTTGTCCAGTCTCTTCTTAAAGCTACCCAAGGTCCTAACCTCTATCACCCCACTGGGAAGACTGTTCCACGCATCTACATCTCTGTTAGAAAACCAGTACTTACCTATGTCCTTTCTAAATCTAAATTTATCCAACTTAAATCCATTATTCCTGGTTCTTACCTGGTTCGACACCCTCAGTACTTTATTAATGTCTCCCTTGTTTATGCCCGTCATCCACTTATACACTTCAATGATATCTCCCCTCATTCTTACGCCTCTCCAGAGAGTGGAGATTTAAGGCTTTAAGTCTATCTTCATACGGGAGGTTCCTTACACAGTATAAATCATTTTAGTCATTCTTCTCTGTATGTTCTCTAATGAGTCTATGTCCATCCTGTAGTAAGGGGACCAAAACTGAGCAGCATAATCTAAATGAGGCCTCACTAGTGATGTATAGAGCTGTAAAATAACTTTTGGACTTCTGTTACTTATACTTCTTGAGATAAATCCAAGTAATCTGTTGGCCTTGTTGCACACACTAAGGCACTGCTGTCTTGGCTTTAGATTTCTGCTTACCATGACTCCCAAGTCTTTTTCACATTCTGTATGACCAAGCTCTACTTCACCTAGATTATAGCTTCGAGGGTTATTTTCATTACCAAGGGCAAGTACCTTACACTTACTGTAGTAAATTTCATTAGTTTTAGCAATATTAGATCAAACATTTTAAGTTAATTTTACTCTTTAATTTAAAATTTGTGTGCCATGTTAATTCAGTTTTATCTTATTAATCTATAAGATAAATGAATTTATTATTATTTATAAGTTTGATTTATTTGACTGACACAGGCCATAAAGTATGGCATATATAATTCATATATTTTTTCTTACTTTAAGGTTTGTTCAATGGAAACCCCCATATTGCAAGACTATATAACTCATTCAACAAATCATATGAAGCAGTTGGTTAAAGATGCCTTTAAAAAAAGGAGTGACTCTTTGGATATTAAGAAAGATATTGAAAGTTCTGATGCAGAGAAAATCAAGTTAGAATCCAAAGACAAAGATAATTTTAAAATGGAAAAGCATAAACAAGGAGAAGACAGCAGCACAGTTCAAGATATTAATTCAGAATCAGTTGTGTTTGATTCTGTGAGTAATTCAGGTAACAACTCTCATACTCAAGTAATATCTATAAAGTTAGAAAATGTAGATGAGCCAAATACCACAAAATCAGATTCTGTCACTTGTGTTGGTGGAAAAAAAAAATTGCCCATTTTCAAACAGCTAGTGGAAACAAATGTGAATAAAACAGCTTCATTATTGGACAAGAGTAGTGATGACATAAGAGTTTTAGGTGCTGCTGAAGAGAAAACAAATATTAATGTAGATGGAGGTGAAACTTTAATGACATTACCACAAGTAATGGTGTCACAAGATGGTCAACAGTATTTAATTGGGGTCTCCTCAGATGAGATGAATAGCAATCATAGTAGCTTTACTATACTGTACAACCAATGGAAGATGAACAATAGATATATAGGAAAGTCTCAGTAACTTGTAAAATATTGACAAATCTATGAGTCGTGTTTTATTTTTATGTACATTCTTGGACAAAAGTACTGATACTTTCCAAAACTTAACTGCAGAAGCCTGCTTAGGAGTTGGTACAGCTGTTTAGGGTGTGTAATTGTAATTTTGACTCTTGGTTAAGACTCCATGTGAAAGGAGCAAATTTTTTTAAATAAAATGCCATAAGATACTGGCAATTAAAGCAAAAAAACAAATCCTTTCACGTTCATAATTCCAATGATGTATATAAAAGTGATCTGAGAGTTTTTTATATTTTTCAGTGTGAAGTGAATTCATCTATTAATTATCCTCATTGGCTCCACTTTCCTGCACAATCCATCACCATTGGATGAGAGCTTTATTTTCTGGCTTAGTGCACAGTGTCACTACATTTTCCACAACTAATTTTTGTTATTTTTTTACAATGTCTGTCTCTCGCCAAAGCAGGGTTACCCAACAAAAAAGTGAACACCTTCACTGTCACTCATTCAGTTACTATCTTTCCAGAAGCATGCTGACATATCAATTCAGCTGACCCTCCAAACTGCAACGTCACCACCTCTCCTTCATAGTGCAAGTATTGTACTTCATACTCCAGGATTCAAGTCCAACTAACTGGTTTCCTCTGAATCCTTCATAAGTCTTACATTGCTCAAACTCCAACAGCATGTCAAATCATGAAAACCACTTACCTACTCTCATTCCTACCTAATATGTTCACACAAACCTTTTTAAGAGTTCTTAGACTAGGAATTCATGTGTATTTGCTTGATAGGATAAGAGGATATCAAATGATTTAGGTACAGAAAAACTGGATATCACATTGGTGGGAGGGGGTATGAAAGAAGTAAATGTGTTCTGATATTTGGGAGTAGACTTGGCAGCAGATGGGTTTATGAAGGCTGAGGTATACCATAAAATTGATGAAGGAAAAAAGGTGGGTGGTGTAATGAGGTATCTGTGGAGACAAAGAACATTATCCATGGAAACAGAGAAGGGAATGTGTGAGAGTATAGTGGTACCAGCACTTATATGGGTGTGAAGTATTGGTTGTAAATGCTGCGGCAAGAAGGAGGTTGGGGGTAGTGGAGATGTTGTGTCTAAGGGCAATGTCTGGTGTAAGTATTATGCAGAGAATTTTAGTGTGGCAATTAGGAGGAGGTGTGGAGTTACTAAAAGTATTACTCATAGGGCTGAGAAGGGGTTGTTGAGGTGGTTTGGTCATTTAGAAAGGATGGAGCAAAATAGGATTACTTGAAAGGTGTGTAAATCTGTAGTGGAAGGGTAGGGGTTGTCCTAGAAAAGGATGGAGGGAAGGGGGTAAAAGAGATTTTGTATGCAAGGGGCTTGGACATACAGTAGGGATGTGTGAGTGTGTTAGATAGGAGTGAATGGTTTTTGAGACTTGACGAGCTGTTGGAGTGTGAGCAGGGTAATATCTTGTGAAGGGATTCAGGAAAACCGGTTAGCCAGATTTGAGTCCTAGAGGTGGGAAGTACAAAGGGGTTTGGGATATTGGCAGTTTGGAGAGACAACTGAACTGTCCTATCTGGGCACATCTGCAAAGACAATGATTATGTGTGAATGATGGTGAAAGTGCTTCTTTCTTTTTTAGGTCACCCTGCCTTGGTGGGAGATGGCTGACATGTTGAAAGAAAAGGATTTTTGCTTAATATTTTCATTTACTGGTTTGAACATATTAACCCTTTGACTGTCGCGGCCGTATATATACGTTTTACGAGGTGCCGTGTTTGACGTATATATACTCATAAATTCTAGCGGCTTCAAATCAAGCAGGAGAAAGCTGGTAGGCCCACATGTGAGAGAATGGGTCTGTGTGGTCAGTGTGCACCATATAAAAAAAATCCTGGAGCACGCAGTGCATAATGAGAAAAAAAAAACTCCGACCGTTTTTTTTAATTAAAATGCCGACTTTGTGGTCTTTTTCGTATAGTAAATTTTTGGTTGTATTCTCGTTTTCTTGGTCTCATTTGATAGAATGGGGAAAAAATATTACAGAAATAGAGGTGATTTTGATTGATTTTACTATAAAAAGAACCTAGAAATGGAGCTCAAAGTAGGGGAAATGTTTGATTTTTGCCAATGTTCAAAAGTAAACAAATGATGCCATTGTCCAATAAATGTCCAACTAGCCATTCTGATATGCAGTCATGAATGGGTTGATGTTATTTATACAGTTATTACAGCATTGCAGTAGTCTGCATAATAGTAAGTCTAATATTTTTTGTTTGAATAAAAATTCAAAATAGAAAGCAAGAGTAATATCAGAAGGGCCTGGAGATGTGACTGATGAACAAAGAAAACGTTATTTTAGAGCCAGGAATGTCTGCATTGTTCATTCTGGACCTTATTTTGAAATTGTCATATTTTTTAGTTTTCGTGAAATTGGCCAAATTGCAAATTTCTGACCATATTATTAGGTAGTTGAAATCAGTAAATGGGCAGTTTCTTGTATTCAATCGATAGAAAAAATGAAGTTCTAAAGAAATAGCTATGAGTTTGGGCGACTGGAACAATGGAATTAGCCGAAAATAGGGCTCAAAGTGGGCGAAATTGCCGATTTGAAACAGCGCCGAGGTCGCTAACTTCGCGAGGCATAATTCCGTCAGTTTTCCATCAAATTTCGTTTTTTTGGTGTCATTACAATCGGGAAAAGATTCTCTATCATTTCATAAGAAAAAATAATTTTTTTTTTTTAAATTTTGCGACACCAGGAGACACCTCAGGATTGGGGGTTGCGACAGTCAAAGGGTTAAATGAACTCAGTGTTGTCACACTGAATTTTTTTTTTTTTTTTTAGAAAGGTGAAGGATTACTTTAAGAAACTTACATGGAAAGATACAAGAGAACGAGAAAGCTCAAAGGAAATAAAGAACCTGTTGTCATCAAATTGAATGGATGCTGTGAAGGTTGAGAAAATAAAGCGAGCTATCATGCATTTCTTCAGGTGGGTACAACCAATAAAAATAACCATTGCTAATAAAAAGGAAATCCTTGATACTTTCAGATAGTTGATACTAACTGGTTTACAGTCCAGTTAAGCGTCCTTTACTGCGCTAATTTTTGTACCAGTAGGCACATATACTCCTCTCACTGTTATTTTTTACTATGTTATGAACATTTTTCATATCTGCCCTGTCACTTGTGAAGAGTCTATTGGTCTGTCCTGTCTGTCAAAGAGCACGCAGAATTTTTTTCTCACATCGTCACTGCTCTAACACCCTTACTTTATTTTCCCTCCTTGCTGTTGGACCCACCTTTGACACAGACTGCCTCTTCACCTTATTGACAGCAACTGATTTATTACACAAACTTTGATAATCCTTCCTTTCGCACTCCTCACAGCCCTTCCTAACTTTACCTTTGTTGTCCTCTCCACACTGCCCTGCCTGCGCTGCCCTGCAGCGCTGTATAGCCCTAGTAGGTTTAGCGCTTCTTTTTTATTATAATAATGATGCCCTGTCACTTAACACCTATGGTAGGAAATGTTATTAGTTTCTATTGCTGTACTCTTTATTTCTGATCCTTCTATATAACATCCCCACCTTTCCTGTAGACTGCAGGCACTGCAGTCTGCAATCTACTCACAAGCCAATAGCACATCCATTAAAAACCACTTGTCTCCATGCACTCCTGTCTAACACACTCTCACAAGCCTGCTGGATGCTCAATCCCCTAAAATTCAAAAAGCCTCTATTAAGCCTTTGCATTGATACAAGGAATTAAAACTTTGACACATAGGTCTGCATTTTTTTTTTTTTTAACAAACCGGCCGTATTCCACCAAGGCAGGGTGGCCCAAAAAGAAAAACGAAACTTTATCTTTTTAAATTTAGTAATTTATACAAGAGAATGGGTTACTAGTCCCTTGCCCCTGGCATTTTAGTCGCTTCTTACAACACGCAGGGCTTACGGAGGAAGAATTCTGTTCCACTTCCGCATGGAGATAAGAGGAAATAAACAAGACAAAGAACCAGAAAGAAAATAGCAGAAAACCCAGATGGGTGTGTATATATATGCCTGTACATGTATGTGTAGTGTGACCTAAGTGTAAGTAGAAATAGCAAGACGTACCTGTAATCTTGCATATTTATGAGACAGACAAAAGACACCAGCAATCCTACCATCACGTAAAACAATTACAGGCTTTTGTTTTATACTCACTTGGCAGGACGATAGTACCTCCCTGGGTGGTTGCTGTCTACCAACCTACTACCATAATAGGTATGCATATGCCTCATATAATTTTCCTGAATTTGTCAGATCTCTTTGTGAACATCGGTTGTTCCATTACTCACAGTGACTTGTGCACTAATTCAATTTAGTGAGTGAATACTTTTTTATACCATTGATTTTGTGAGAGAAGCAAATTGACTGCTGCCCATTCCTTTATTACTCTCTCCCTTGGTTATACTGACTGTCAGAGAAAACTAGTTCCCTGTTATGAATGGAAAGCACTTGACTTTGCATTCACAGTGACGATGGAACGTTGGCTCTCGATGGTAATGAATGCACTAGGGTTGGTTGCCCGAAGATAACAGCAGCACAGTTCCACAGTAAATTCTGAGTTCGCAGGAATGGATAAGTGAATGTGGCTGCTGTCTTCCACTTTCGAGACTTGAATTCTGTAATGAGTCAGCCCATCTCTAGTATGCTTCACAGTACAGTGTCTTCTTCAGCTGACTAAAGTGCAGCTAGATCTGGTCTGAAGAAGAAGAGCTGAGGATGACATGCCCTACCTCACTCCAGCCAAATACCAGATAAAGGTATTGCTACCAGGAAGAAATACCTTAACCCATACCAGAAAATTATGTAGACACCTGCAGCTACAAACATACCCAAATAATGACACTACTTATGATCACTCTAGGCCTGCCAATCATGGGTCCAGTTGCTGGGGGAATCTCATGAATTCTGGAAATAAACTTAACAAAAGAAATATTTACATCAAACTCCACATCATATAGAGAAGGCCCAGGCAAGGAGCTGTCATCCCCATATAATGAGAATGGAGATGTAGAGGTGGAAGGTCCAGTTGGCTCGCCTGCTTGTGAAGTTCATAATGCAGTCTTCTTAGAGAGACTTCAAGCACCATTCAAGGAAGAGAACTTTACTCTGTCCCCATGCAGCTTAAATGTTGTCGATTGTATTCCTGAGATTGTAGGCCTTCCACCACACAAATGTTGGCCCATGGGGTCTGTCAGTGCCCTCCAGCAGCTGGGAAAAGCTCCTCTGAAATTAACAGGCCCTTAAATGCTGAAAAAGCTTCCTGATAAAGAGGCTGATCCACCGACGTGTTAGAGGGAAGGAATATGATCATCACATGTGGGTTAACACATTCTAGGTGTTAAGGGTGAAAAGGGACATTGTTAAGAACAATCAGCACCTTCAGTGGTAAGTTAAACTCTTAGCACAGCTTGCCACCACAATGAAATGTACAGTGGACCCTTGGTTATTGGCCGTTCCTGTTATCAGCCAATTCGGTGATCGGCCAGTTTTTCGGCTCCCGGAGATCGGCTGTTTCGGACACGTCCATCTGCCAACTGGAGTCACATGTGTGTCAGTTTGGCTGTGTCTTTCGATGCGTGAGGAAGCTTCTGCTCATACATCCAAACATTTCACTTTTTTTCCTTTTTTTTTTTTTTTTGCAGTGCAACTGCGAAATAAGTAACCATGGCTCCAAAGAAAGTTCCTAGTAAAGTTCCTGTGGTAAAGAAAGTGAGAAACACCATGGAATTTAAGCATGAAGTGTAGCAGGCATGCAGAGAGTGTAGCAGGCATGCAGAGAGTGTAGTAGGCATGCAGGGAGTGTAGCAGGTATGCAGAGAGTGTAGTAGGCATGCAGGGAGTGTAGCAGGCATTTCAGTGAGTGTAGCAGGCTGCAGGGAGTGTAGCAGGTATGCAGGAGAGTGTAGCAGGCATGCAGAGAGTGTAGTAGGCATGCAGGGAGTGTAGCAGGTATGCAGGGAGTGTAGCAGGCATGCAGAGAGTGTAGTAGGCATGCAGGGAGTGTAGCAGGCATGCAGTGAGTGTAGCAGGCATGCAGGGAGTGTAGCAGGTATTCAGGAAGTGTAGCAGGCATGCAGGGAGTGTAACAGGCATGCAGGGAGTGTAGCAGGCATGCAGAGAGTGTAGCAGGCATGCAGGGAGTGTAGCAGGCATGCAGGAGTGTAACAGGCATGCAGGCAGTGTAGCAGGCATGGAGGAAGTGTAGCAGGCATGCAAGGAGTGTAACAGGCATGCAGGGAGTGTAACAGGCAAACAGGTAGTGTAGCAGGCATGCAGGGAGTGTAGCAGGCATGCAGGGAGTGTAGCAGGCATGCAGGGAGTGTAGCAGGCATGCAGGAAGTGTAGCAGGCATGCAAGGAGTGTAGCAGACATGCAGGAAGTGTAACAGGCATGCAGGGAGTGTAGCGGGCATGCAAGGAGTGTAACAGGCATGCAGGGAGTGTAACAGGCATGCAGGGAGTGTAGCAGACATGCAGGAAGTGTAACAGGCATGCAGAGTGTGTAGCAGGCATGCAGAGAGTGTAGCAGGCATGCAGGGAGTGTAGCAGGCATGCAGGGAGTGTAGCAGGCATGCAAGGAGTGTAATAGGCATGCAGGGAGTGTAGGAGGCATGCTGGGAGTGTAGCAGACATGCAGGAAGTGTAGGAGCTTATGGAGCGGATTACGCCGATAACCAAGGGTCCACTGTATAAACCAGTCTTGAAAAATTTGGCCTGTCATCCATTCCTTCTTGTTTTGCAGTTCAGTATACAGGCATCATGTTCTTACTCTAGCCCTTTCAATGCACGTGGGTTGAAGGAATGGTACATAAGCAGTGGCTTGAACTTAGAATCTCCTGCAATGATGCTACTTTGTAGGACACTCAGCCTATCCTTTGCTTCCTTGAACTCACTTGGGCATTACTTTTGATTGTAGCAGAGCAAAGATTTATTTTCCTGTAGTTCTAATCTTCTGCATACACTGGCAGTATTGTCTCCAGCTTCAACAAGAGGTAGATACTTAACATTAAGGAATGTAGGATACATTACAGAGCTAATATTTTCAGCATTCTTTTTCAGTTGAACAAATGGTTGACTAACTCAAAAGCAGGTAGCCCTTTACCAGCATCAGAATGAATAAAAATCTGCTTTATCTTTCAGGGTTAATAAAGTCCTTTTGTGCTTCTTTGATGAGCTAGGGACCATGGTAGGGGATGATTTAGTAGAATGCTGAAAAGTCATAAACTGGAGACCGCAACTGCAGATATGTAAAGAAAGTCTTCCGAAGAAGTTGAAACATGAACTTTACCATGTCGTGGCTCCCACAATGCCCCACACAAAAGCGTACAGCACAGTGTCCACTGGCTCCCATTGCATAAGAGTGAATTTATAATGCATTTAGGAAATTACTGCTGCATATGAATGTATTCTCATAAACAGAAGCTGCATAAAGTGGGAGGAAACCTCTATCTTATAAAAATCTCATTGGCACTTTGTGAATATAAGAATAATTATAAAGACTGATAGACAACAGTATAAAGTATAGTACCTCTCAAGAGAGGCACCTGGATGTCAGTGAGTGGCTCTTGATCAAAGGAACTGGACTTGAAATCACCTCTCCAGGATTGAGCTTGATTGCCTCCCATTTCCCACGTGCTATATGACCCATATTAGTTTAGCACTTTCACCTCATTAAAAATAAAATGTATGTGTAGTTAAACTGCTCTTAGTCACTGATGCCAGTGAAACATTCTTGATTCAAGGCACTGAAGCTATCCTTCAGTTCCTTGGATCAGACCTGATTGCCTCTCATTCCTTATTCCCTAGACACTACGACCCCTATGGGTTTAGTGCTATCATGTAAATATAATAAAATCTTAATAATCACTGCCATTTTGTGATATGTATAGTAGGTTAATAATTTTCAGCCTACTTGAGATTTCTGTTTAATTAAGGAAAATTTTTGAATTGCCGTATTCATTGTATAAAATAACAGGGCAGTAAGTATGCTTGGTATCTGGGGTACCGATAGACTGTTGATGAAGAGGGAAAGTGGCTTAATAAGTAATAAGAATTTTGTGCTACCATTGTAGCATAAGGTTTATTTATTTATTTGGTTTATAAGGCATTGTGCTGTATTAATTTTATGTTGATAATTATTGAAAAAAATTATTGTTTGAATTATAAGCATATAAATGTCCAATACAGCTTCTTATTTACGGTTCAGATCATTCAATAAACAATGAAAAGATATTGTATATAAAATAACTTCATATAGTAAAGTTACTTTTTATGGCTTAAAACAGGATTGCTTCATTGTTAAAAGGTATAACGTATTGAGAGTAAAGGTAGATTTTTAAATTTGAAGTTTTCCTGCCAAAAAATTAGGTTAGTAACAAGTGTAAATGAATGTTAGTAGTATGCTGGTATAAATGTTAGTTACATACATATTATGTACAGCAAGTAACATACCAGTATGAATATAATGCTGTTGTATGAATATTAGTAACATGCTTGTCTTTAGATAATTTAACTGGATATGTGAGTGGCAACTCACAGAATAGATGGGGGTTTGAACTACCAGTTTTATGACTAGCTTCCAATGAGTTCCAATCCTATCTGCTCTGAGAGTTGTTTACAGTTGTGGGTGGTGCATTTAGTTTTTTGACAGGGCTGGGACAATACTAAATTTTTTGCTGATTCTGATGCTTAGTTTAAGGCCATCACTACCAATACTAATACCATTAAAATTAGACAGTATCCTCCATTACAGGAGGGTGCCGTTTTACAGCGCTTTGCTTTACGGTGTTTCACGAACACTACGGTTTTCATTTATACCCATTCTTCACTTATTCAGACTTCCTACATTAAATATATTCACAACTCACTGTAAGCTAAGGACGAAAAATATTTGAAAATAAGTAATGCGTGTACTGTATATACATTTTTTAGGCCTAGCTCTATTGCTCAATTAACATGACTTACAGCATTTAGCCTGATTGATCTGAGATAAGCGGGGTCCTCCTGGCTTATGTTTAGACTTACAGATACCATCAAAATTACTTGGACACTGTACTTTGGCACCTTCAGTTTTCATATTTTTTTTTTCTATATTATTAAACAAGATCAATTGGCAAATTCATAACTTTTTTATTTTATTAGTTTTAAAAATGTCCAGATAGTAACAGTTCTTACAGACCATTATATACATGTATATCCTTTTAAGAGTAATTGTTGTAATTTTGATTTATTGGTAGTTTATATGGTATTCATAATAAAAGAGTCTGTGATGAAACTGTTAGTTAGTATTTTAATAAAATCTATAATAATTGTATAACCTCGTTTTCAATACCTTGGATTACTCAAATTTAACTTAACTACATTAGTTTTTCTGATAACTTTTTAACACATAAGCTGTCTCTTTTCTATAATGTCTATAAGCTATTTGCAGTAATACAATGCTGTACAACCCTAGTAGGTATAGCACTTCTTTTAGATTGTAATAATAATCAGTGACACAATTTTTTCTTTTACAATATATGGTCATTTTATCTCTTTTATGACTCAGAAGTGTGTAATGTTTACAGGTTTTGATGGTATCCCTTTTGTGGGATTTTTTGATGTATCAAGGTAAAGTCGCTTGTGGAGCAACAGTTGTGCACAGATTAAGATGACGTTTCACCACAAGTGTCTTCAGTCCGAATACAGAGACAGCTAGAACAAGTAGTACAGTATATACTGTATACTGTAGTAGGAAAAGGTGAGGTAATATAAAGAATAAATAAAAGGATGGAGTATACTTGGAAAGGGCTGTAGGGATCAACACCCCCGTGGCCCAGTCTGGGACCAGGCCTCGTGGTGGATCAGGGTCTGATCAACCAGGCTTTTACTGCTGGCCGCATGTAAACTGACATGCATACCACAGCCCAGTTGATCCAGCGCCTTCTTGAAGACAGCCAGGGGTCTATTGGTAATCCCCCTTATGTAAGATTTGGGACTATACTCTCTGGGATTTTCCAAGTGTATAATATCATGTATCTTTCTTGCCTGCATTCCAAGGAGTACAGGTCAAGGGCCTTCAACCGTTCCCAGTAATTTAGGTGCTTTATGGAACTTATGCTTGCAGGGAAAGTTCTCTGTATAATCTCCAAATTTCCCCTGCCTTAAAAGAGGCATTAGTGTATACAGCAATATTTCAGCCTAGAGAGAATAAGTGATTTGAAGAGAAACATCATTGGCTTGGTATCCCTAGTTTTGAATATTCTTATCCATCCTATCATTTTCCTAGCAGATGTGGTAGATACATTATTGTGATCTTTGAAAGTGAGATTCTCTGATGTTACCATTCCCAGGTTCTTCACATTAGTTTATTGCTTTATTGTGTGACTGGAATTTATTATATACCCAATACAGTTTTTATTTCCTTGAGTTTTCCATAGCGGAGTAATTGAAATTTGTCTTCAATGAACTTCATATTATTTTCTAATGCCCATTTAAAGACTTGGTTAATGTCTGCTTGGAGATTTGCAGTGTCCTTGATGGATGACACTGTCATGAAATTCTGGTGTTGCCAGCAAAGGAGATGTAAGCAATGGTGCTGTGGCTTACATCTTTATGTCAGATATGAGGATGAGGAAAAGGTTGGGGGGCAAGTGCTATAACTTGTGGAACAGAGCTTTTCACTGTAGCCTCCTCTGACTTCACTCTGTTTACTATTATTCTTTGTGTTCTACAGCCTCTCCTCGCTTACCGATGGAGTTCCGTTCCTAAGACCACGTCGGTAAACAAATTCGTCGCTAATCGAGGAATCACCCCTTATTAACACTTCAAAAGTGTCACCACCCAAAATTAAAACATTCACTTTTATGTTTGCTGGGAAATTCCTTTCAATCTGTTTATCATTAATGGCAATACAACACGAAATAGGTCAATGACTTACTTCCGAGATATTCCAGGAAACGCATGCATAGCTGATTACTTGGATTTTTTTTTTTTTTTTTTTTTTTTTTTTTTTTTTTTTTTTGAGAAAATTGCACTTCTTTTACTCTTTGCATAGGATAAGAGTGATCTATAGTTACCCTTCCAGCGCATAGCGTGTAAAGTTTTCTGTAATGGTCACGGTCACTTTTTTTTTTTATCCCTCCTCGCCCTCCACCCTTCAATACCCCTCTATGTAATGTCAGTTTTTATCCATTTGGGCATCTTTATCATGCTTCTATGGTATTTATGCTATACCTAATATTATACTGGAATAAATATGATAGGTAGATAACCTTCATTGATAGTAATAGTATAATTATACAATATTTTATATGGGCAATCATGATTTACTGAGACTGTTCGCTTCTCCTTCTGCTATAGCTCCACCCACTTAGTAACGATGCCAAATGGTGAATTAAATATGTATATTAGAAAGAAACAATAAAATAAAAATGAAACTCCAACTTGATTTTAATTTGCATAACTCTTATACATCTATGGTTTACATTTTAATTGTAACTCATTCTCTATCATCCATAAATGCCCTCAACTCATTAAGTATTAATTGTGGCATGCTTGTGTCAGATGCCAGACACAGGTATGGTAGAATTGTGGACAGTGGAATCAGAGTGCACATGCTGTGGATTCCATCTCACATTGGTCTTCAGATGCATGATAGAATGATGAATTGGCTAAGCTGTATGCTTTCAAAGAGGGAGTAGATTACAATCTTGGGTTGTCACTTAGCAGTTTGAGAACAATAATATGAAAAGAACTTCAACAGAATTTTATTGACTTAAGACTCAGGGAGATTGACACCAGTCAGTCCATCTATCATCAATCTATCATGCAGGAGGAGCCACATGTCTATGGTGCATCCAACAAAATAAGCAGATTCTTGGATGTCATTACTGCCCGGCTCCAGCTGGATTACAAGTATGTTTGCGAGGTTAAATCGCCACCACCAGATGTAGACCAACCGAAATGTAAACTTACCCAGATGGACTGTTGTCACACCTTGCGTCATTATGTGCTGGAATGCAATAAAATTAATGAATTCAGAGACAACTCACTCAGAAATATTAAAAAAATGGCAAAGTATTTTATTCACAGTGGTATCTTACTAACCATTCTAGAAAAATACCCTGACTTAGCTCACTTTAAGTAAAGTATTACCATGTGTGTGTGTGTACTCACCTAGTTGTGGTTGCAGGGGTCGAGTCACAGCTCCTGGCCCTGCCTCTTCACTGGCTACTACTGGATCACACTTCCTGCTCTGTGAGCTTTATCATACCTCTTCTTAAAGCTATGTATGGATCCTGCCTCCACTACATCGCTTCCCAGACTATTCCACTTCCTGAGAACTCTGTGACTGAAGAAATATTTCCTAACATCCTTGTGATTCATCTGAGTCTTCAACTTCCAACTGTGACCCCTTGTTGTTGTGTCCCATCTCTGGTACATTCTGTCTCTGTCCACCTTGTCGATTCCTCTCAGTATTTCATATGTCATTATCATATCCCCCTATCTCTCCTATGTTCCAGTGTCGTCAGGTCAATTTCCCTTAACCTCTCCTCATAGGAAATACCCCTTAGCCCCGGGACTAGTCTTGTTGCAAACCTTTGCACTTTCTCTAGTTTCCTTATGTGCTTGGCTAGGTGTGGGTTCCAAACTGGTGCTGCATACTCCAATATGGGCCTAACGTACACAGCATACAAGGTACTGAATGATTCCTTATTACGATGTCGGAATGCTGTTCTTAGGTTTGCTAGGCGCCCGTATGCTGCAGCAGTTATTTGGTTGATGTGCGCCTCAGGATATGTGCCCAGTGTTATAGTCAACCCAAGATCTTTTTCCTTGAGTGAGGTTTATAGTCTCTGGCCCCCTAGACTGTACTTTGTCTACAGTCTTCTTTGCCCTTCCCCAATCTTCATGACTTTGCATTTGGTGGGGTTGAACTCCAGGAGCCAGTTGCTGGACAAGGCCTGCAGCCTGTCCAGACCTCTCTGTACTTCTATCTGTTCCTCTTCTGACTGAGTTCTTCTCATCAACTTCACATCACCTGCAAACAGGGACACTTTGGAGTCTATTCCTTTCGTCACGTCATTTACAAATACCAGAAACAGCACCCGTCCTAGGACTGACCCCTGTGGAGCCCTGCTCGTCACAGGCGCCCACTCTGACACTTCGCCACGTACCATGACTCACTGTTGTCTTCATGACAGGTATTCCCTGATCCATTGTAGTGCCTTCCCTGTTATCCCTGCCTGGTCCTCCAGCTTTTGCACTAATCTCTTGTGTAGAACTGTGTCAAATGCCTTCTTACAGTCCAAGAAAATGCAATCTACCCAACCCCCTCTTGTTTTACTGCTGTCACCCTGTCATAGAACTCCAGTAGGTTTGTGACACAGGATTTCCCATCCCTGAAACCATGCTGGCTGTTGTTGATAAGCTCATTTCTTTCTAGGTGATCAACCACTCTTCTCCTGATAATCTTCTCCATTACTTCGCATACTATACACATCAGTGACATTGGTCTGTAGTTTAATGATTCGTGTCTGTTTCCTTTTTTAAAAATTGGGATTACATTTGCTGTCTTCCATACCTCAAGTAGTTGCCCCGTTTCGATAGATGTGCTGAATATTGTTATTAGGGGTACACATACCACCTCCGTTCCCTCTCTCAGGACCCATGGAGAGATGTTATCTGGCCCCATTGCCCTTGAGGTATCTTGATTTCTTAGCAGCCTCTTCAAGTGTTGTGTCCAACACTTGATGGTGTATCCCACCTCTCTGTCTTTTTGGAGTCCCTTCTGTCTCCTCTGTGAACACTTTGAATCTCATGTTGAGCTCCTCACATACTTCGGGTAGTTTCTTGTGATCTCTCCCCCTTCCATCCTCAGCCTGATTAACTGGTCCTTGACTGTCGTTTTCCTCCTGACGTGGCTATACAAAAGCTTCGGGTCAGATATGGCTTTTGCTGCTATGTAATTTTCATATTGGTTTTGTGTGTGTGTGTATGTGTGTACTCACCTAATTGTGGTTGCTGGGGTCGAGACTCAGCTCCTGGCCCTGCCTCTTCACTGATCGCTACAAGGTTCTCTCTCTCTCTGCTCCCTGAGCTTTGTCATACCTCGTCTTAAAGCTATGTATGGTTCCTGCTTCCACTACATCAGTTGCTAGACTATTTCACTTCCTGACAACTCTATGACTGAAGAAATATTTCCTAACATCCCTGTAACTTGTCTGAGTCTTGAGCTTCCAATTGTGACCCCTTGTTGCAGTGTCCCCTCTCTGGAACATCCTGTCTCTGTCCTCCTTATCTATACTCAGTCTGTGGTCTTCTTTGCCCTTCCCCAGTCTTCATGACTTTGCATTTGGCAGGGTTGAATTCGAGAAGCCAGTTGCTGGACCACATGTTCAGCCTGTCCAGGTCTCTTTGTAGTCCAACCTGATCCTCATCTGATATGATTCTCCTCATTAACTTCACATCATCTGCGAACAGGGACACTTCTGAATCTATCCCTTCCATCATGTCATTTACATATAAAAATAGCACTGGTCCTAGGACTGACCCTATGGGACTCCGTTCGTCACAGGCACCCACTGTGATACCTCATCACGTACCATGACCCATTGCCTCCCTTCCTTTCAGGTATTCTCTGATCCATTGCAGTGCCCTTCATGTTATACGCACCTGATCCTCCAGCTTCTGCACTAATCTCTTGTGAGGAACTGCGTCGAAGGCCTTCCTGCAGTCCAAGAAAATGCAATCAACTCGCCCTTCTCTCTCGTGTCTTCTGTTACTTTGTCATAAAACTCCAGAAGGTTTGTGACACAGGATTTGCCTTCCATGAATCCATGCTGGTTGTCATTTATAATCTTTTTCGGTTCTAGGTGCTCCACCACTCCTGATAATCTCCATGACTGCATACCATACACGTCAGTGACACTGGTCTGTAGTTTAGGGCCTCGTTTCTGTCTCCTTTCTTAAAAATGGGGACTACATTTTCCGTTTTCCATACCTCAGGTAGTTGCCCAGTTTCGAGGGATGTGTTGAAGATAGTGGTTAGTGGGACACACAACATGTCTGCTCCTTCTCTAAGGACCCACGGGGAGATGTCCGGTCCCATCACCTTTGAGGTATCAAGGTCACGTAGCAGCTTCTGCACCTCCTCCTCAGTTGTGTGTATGTCATCCAACACTTCTTGTTATATTCTCTGTTGGTGTTCCTCTCTGTGCTGTCTTCCCAGAGCCCTTCCTATCTCTACTGTAAATACTTAGTTGAATCTCGTGTTGAGCTCCTCACATACCTCTTGATCGATTCTTGTGAGTTCCCCGTCTTCATTCCTCAGTCTGATCACCTGGTTTTTGACTGTTGTCCTCCTCCTAATGTGGCTATACAGCAGTTATGGGTCAGACTTGACTTTCGATGCTATGTTGTTTTTGTACTGTCGTTGGGCCTCCATCCTAATCTGCGCATACTCGTTTCTGGCTCGTCGACTAATCTCCTTATTTTCCTGGGTTCTTTGCCTTCTGAACTTCTTCCATTCTCTAGTGCACTTAGTTTTTGCCTCCATACACCTTCAGGTAAACCAAGGACTCATTCTGGTCTTTCCATTATTTCTGTTGCCCTTGGGAATAAACCTTTCCTCAGCCTCCTTGCATTTTGTTGTTACGCATTCCATCATTTCGTTTAGTGACTTTCCTACCAATTCTCTGTCCCACTGAACCTGCAGGAAGTTCCTCATACATGTGTTTGTGTGTGTGTGTGTGTGTGTACTCACCTAATTGTGGTTGCAGGGGTTGAGACTCGGCTCATGGCCCCGCCTCCTCACTGAACGCTACTAGGTCCTCTCTCTCCCTGCTCCATGAGCTTTATCATACCTCGTCTTAAAGCTATGTATGGCTCCTGCGTCCACTGCATCACTTGCCAGACTGTTCCACTTCCTGACTACTCTGTGACTGAAGAAATACTTCCTAACATCCCTTTAACTCATCTGAGTCTTCAACTTCCAAGTGTGACCCCTTGTTTTTGTGTCCCCTCTCTGAAACATCCTGTCTCTGTCCCTGATCCATTCTCTGGTGAAGTGTGTGTATGTGTACTCACCTATTTGTGGTTGCAGGGGTCGAGTCTTAGCTCCTAGCCCCGCCTCTTCACCGGTTGCTACTGGGCCCTCTCACTCCCCGCTCCATGAGCTTCATCAAACCTCGTCTTAAAACTATGTATGGTTCCTGCCTCCACTACGTCACATTCTAGGCTATTCCACTGCCTGACAACTCTATGACTGAAGAAATACTTCCTAATATCTCTCTGACTCATCTGTGTCTTCAACTTCCAAATGTGACCTTGTTTCTGTGTCCCCTCCCTGGAACATCCTGTCTTTGTCCACCTTGTCTATTCTGTGCAGTATTTTATATGTCGTTATCATGTCTCCCCTGACCCTCCTGTCCTCCAGTGTCGTCAGACCCATTTCCCTAAACCTTTCTTCATAGGACATTCCCCTTAGCTCTGGAACTAACCTTGTCGCAAACCTTTGTACTTTCTCTAGTTTCTTGACATGCTTTATCAAGTGCGGGCCCCTCAAGGAAGGTTCCTTGATGTTGGTGAGGGGCTCTTGATTTAGGGAATTGGATCTGTGCTCCAGTTCCCCGAATTAAGCCTGAATGCCTTCCACATCCCCCCCCCCAGGCGCTGTATAATCCTCCGGGGTTAGCGCTTCCCCCTTGATTATAATAATAATATCAAGTGCGGGTTCCAAACAGGTGATGCATACTCCAGTATGGGCCTGACGTACACGGTGTACAGTGTCTTGAACGATTCCTTACTAAGGTATCGGAACACTGTTCTCAGATTTGCCAGGCGCCAATATGCTGCAGCAGTTATCTGGTTGATGTGTGCTTCCGGAGACATGCTCGGTGTTATTACTCACCCCAAGATCTTTCTCCTTGAGCGAGGTTTGCAGTCTTTGGCCACCTAGCCTATACTCTTTCTGCAGTCTTCTGTGCCCTTCCCCTATCTTCATGACTTTGCATTTGGCGGGATTAAATTCGAGAAGCCAGTTGCTGGACCAGGTGTCCAGTCTGTCCAGGTCTCTTTGAAGTCCTGCCCGGTCTTCATCTGCTTTAATTCTCCTCATTAACTTCACATCATCTGCGAACAGGGACACTTCTGAGTCTAACCCTTCCATCATGTCATTCACATATACCAAAAATAGCACTGGTCCTAGGACGGACCCCTGTGGGACCCCGCTCATCACAGGTGCCCACTGTGATACATCATTACGTACCATGACTCGTTGTTGCCTCCCTGTCAGGTATTCTCTGATCCATTGCAGTGCCCTTCCTGTTATACGCGCCTGATCCTCTAGCTTCTGCACTAATCTCTTGTGAGGAACTGTGTCAAAGGCCTTCTTGCAGTCCAAGAAGATGCAATCAACCCACCCCTCTCTCTCGTGTCTTACTTCTGTTACTTTATCATAAAACTCCAGAAGGTTTGTGACACAGCATTTGCCTTCCATGAATCCGTGCTGGTTGGCGTTCATACTCTTGTTGCATTCCAGGTGTTCCAACACTCTCCTCCTGATAATCTTGCGTGCGTGTGTGTGTGTGTGTGTGTGTATGCGTGTGTATGTGTATGTGTATGTGTGTGTGTGTGTGTGTGTGTGTGTGGGTGTGTGTGTGTGTTGTGTGTGTGCGTGTATGGTATATGTGTGTGTGCATGTGTGTGTGTGTATTCACCTAGTTGTGCCCACCTAGTTGTGGTTACAGGGGTCGATTCACAGCTCCTGGCCCCGCCTCTTCACTGGTCGCTACTAGTGTGTGCTTGGGTGTGTGTGCGCGCGCGTGTGCGTGTGCATGTACTCACCTATTTGTACTCACCTATTTGTGGTTGCAGGGGTCGATTCACAGCTCCTGGCCCCGCCTCTTCGCTGATTGCTACTAGGTCCTCTCTCTCCCTGCCCCATGAGCTCTATCATACCTCGCCTTAAAACTATGTATGGTTCCCGCCTCCACTACGTCACTTTCTAGGTTATTCCACGGCCTGACTACTCTATGACTGAAGAAATACTTCCTAACATCCTTTTGATTCATCTGAGTCTTCAACTTCCAATTGTGACCTCTTGTGTCTTGTCCCTTCTCTGGACATCCGTGCTTTGTCCACCTTGTCTATTCGCGCAGTATTTTATATGTCGCTATCATGTCTCCCCTGACCCTCCTGGCCTCCAGTGTCGTCAGGCCGATTTCCCTCAACCTTTCTTCGTAGGACAATCCCCGTAGCTCTGGACTAGTCTTGTTGCAAACCTTTGCACTTTCTCTAATTTCTTGACGTGCTTGACTAGGTGTGGATTCCAAACTGGTGCTGCATACTCCAGTATGGCCTGACGTAAATGGCATACAGAGTCTTAAACGAATCCTACTGAGGTATCGGAACGCTATCCGTAGGTTTGCCAGGCGCCCGTATGCTGCAGCAGTTATCTGATTGATGTGCGCCTCAGGAGATATGCTCGGTGTTATACTCATCCCCAGATCTTTTTCCTTGAGTGAGGTTTGCAGTCTTTGGCCAACTAAACTATATTGTGTCTGCGGTCTTCTTTGCCCTTCCCCAATCTTCATGACTTTGCATTTGGCAGAGTTAAATTCAAGGAGCCAGTTGCTGGACCAGGCTTGTAGCCTGTCCAGGTCTCTTTGTAGTCCTGCCTGATCCTCATCCGATTTGATTCTTCTCATTAACTTCGCATCATCTGCAAACAAGGACACTTCTGAGTCTACCCCTTCCGTTATGTCGTTCACATATACCAAGAACAGCACAGGTCCTAGGACTGACCCCTGTGGAACCCCGCTTGTCACAGGCGCCCACTCTGACACCTCGTCGCGTACCATGACTCGTTGTTGCCTCCCTGTCAGGTATTCTCTGATCCATTGCAGTGCCAGTGTGTGTGTATGTGTGTGTGTGTGTGTGTGTGTGTGTGTGTGTGTGTGTGTGTGTGTGTGTGTGTGTGTGTGTGTGTGTACTCATCTAATTGTGGTTGCAGGGGTCAAGACTCAGCTCTTGGCCCTGCCTTTTCACCGACCGCTACTAGGTCCTCTCTCCCCCTGTTCCATAATCTTTATCATACCTCGTCTTAAAACTATGTATAGTTCCTGCCTCCACTACATCGCCTGCCAGACTATTCCACTTCCTAACTACTCTATGACTGAAGAAATACTTCCTAACATCCTTTTGACTCATCTGAGTCTTCAGCTTCCAATTGTGACCTTTCGTTTCTGTGTCCCATCTCTGGAACATCCTCCCCTCATGGAAGGTTCCTTGATGTTGGTGAGGGGCTCTTGATTTAGGGAATTGAATCTGTGCTCCAGTTCCCCGAATTAAGCCTGAATGCCTTCCACATCCCCCCCTGGGCGCTGTATAATCCTACGGGTTTAGCGCTTCCCCCTTGATTATAATAATAATAATAATCTGGAACATCCTGTCTCTGTCCACCTTGTCTATTCCACGCAGTATTTTGTATGTCGTTATCATGTTTCCCCTGACCCTCCTGTCCTCCAGTGTTGTCAGACCGTGTGTGTGTGTGTGTGTACACTCACCTAATTGTACTCCCCTAATTGTGGTTGCAGGGGTCGAGACTCAGCTCCTGGCCCTGCCTCTTCACTGATCGCTGCTAGGTCCTTTCTCTCTCTCTCTCTGTCTCTCTCTCTCTCTCTCTCTCTCTCTCTCTCTGCTCCCTAAGCTTTGTCATACCTCGTCTTCAAGCTATGTATGGTTCCTGCCTCCACTACATCACTTGCTAGACTATTCTACTTCCTGACAACTCTATGACTGAAGAAATATTTCCTAACATCCCTGTGACTCGTCTGAGTCTTCAGCTTCCAATTGTGACCCCTTGTCTTTGTGTCACCTCTCTGAAACATCCTGTCTCTGTCCACCTTATCTATTCCACGCAGTATTTTGTATGTGTATGTATGTGTGTGTGTGTGAGCGCATTAGAAGGGCTCAGGCTTCTTTTTTCTCAGTAGTCCCAGTTACCAGCTTGGATCCGAGATCTGTCATACTGCCGCAGAGTACGATGTTCGGATTAAGTCCTTACAAGCCAGTGCATTTTCCAGTAGCGTACCCTAGCGGTCAGGCACTGGTGATTCTGTCACTCCTGTCTCTGTACCACCTACAACTTCAGGCTTGCAAGATAGTGTCCAGTTGCCTCAAGTGTCCGAGGAACCTCAGACTACCTTGAGTGCTGAGCCTATCCCTGCAATGTCTGTTAGTTCAAGTAGTAGTTTCTCCAGGGGACGCCTTGTCGGAAAACGATTGCTTGCTACAAGTAATGCCATCTATTGTTGATGTCACATGCCGTCTGCAGAAACGTCAACAAGAGATGGCATTACTAGTAGCAAGTAATCGTTTTCCGACAAGGCGTCCCCTGGAGAAACTACTACTTGAACTAATAGACATTGCGGGGATAGGCTCAGCACTCAAGGTAGTCTGAGGTTCCTCGGACACTTGAGGCAACTGGACACTATCTTGCAAGCCTGAAGTTGTAGGTGGTACAGAGACAGGAGTGACAGGATCACCAGTGCCTGACCGCTTGGGTACGTTACTGGAAAATGCACTGGCTTGTAAGGACTTAATCCGAACGTCGTACTCTGCGGCAGTATGGCAGATCTCGGATCCAAGCTGGTAACTGGTACTATTGAGATAACTGGTACTACTGAGTTATTTATTTCACTTTTTTTCATATAAAAACATACTAGTTCCATTTTAATTTAATCAGGGAGAGTTCTAAATTCATAGGGGTCATAAATTATATTCATAGGGATGCGCTAAACCTGTAGGGGTTATATGAAGCCTGGGGGAATCGGAGGCAATTATCTTGAATTTAAGGAAAGGGGGGGGGGTCAAGTTCAGTTTCTTGGATCAAGATTTCCTTACCGGCATAAAGGAACCTCCCTTGAGGGGTAGGGGGCATCATAACGCCTGGGGAATGAGAGACATTCAGGTTCGACAGGATCAGTATCAAGGCACCTCCATCTGAGAGGAACCTTTGTAATAAGTATTATTATTATTACAGTTATGGGGAGGGGTAAACTCGTAGGGATCCTGGGGGAATAAGAGACATGCAGGTTCGATCCAAGGAAAGTGAGCACATATCTAGTTACCTATATCAAGGGCCCTCTCATCTTCATTAAAGAACTTCCCTTGAAGGGAACTTTTCTCTTAAGTTTTCAGTGTCAGTGTGTGTGTGAGTGTGAGTGAGTGTGTGTGTGTGTGTGTGTTGTGTGTGTGTGTGTGTGTGGTGTGTGTGTGTGTGTGTGTGTGTGTGTGTGTGTGTGTGTGTGTGTGTGTGTGTGTGTGTGTGTGTGTGTCTCAACAATCAATATTTGCACCAATAACTCACTACAGTTGTGACCGGGTGTGGAAGTGTGAATTGCTCATTACACTATAATTTGTTCATGATTGTAGCCATGTATAAACGTAAGTAACCATTCTTATAGAATTCATTACCTTTGTAACTTGTGAGCTCATTACCTTTGTACCTAGTTCAGCTATCAAAACTTTGGGGGCCCAGTCCCTGGACCCATTACGTACCTCTGTAATCTGTAAATACCTTTATAACTTGGAGTTCATTACCTTTGTAAATTGTGAGTTCATTACCTTTGTAAATTGTGAGTTCATTACCTCTGTAACTTGCTCAGCTATCAAAACTTCGGAGTCCAGTCCCTGGACCATTATGTACCTCTGTAATCTTTTGACTACCGCCCACAGGATGGGTATGGGGTGCATAATAAACATATTAAACTAAACTTAAACAGCAACTAACAGCCATCTAAAATCACGTAACTAAGAGTAACTGTATTTTGCAAAATTTTATTTGCAAGTAGGCCTACATTGAAAACTATATAATTTACTCATTCCAATTGCACTAATTCGTCTGTATTATTGAATTACACATGGGTTGAACATGACAACAAAACAGAGGGAGTAGGGGCAAGAGCTGCCTTGGCGACATCGATCCCAGTGACGACTGGCTGGACCTGGCAGCGTGCGCACCCATGTTGCCGAGCATGTCCCATTGAGTAACTCATCCTCATTGTGTAAGCATAACCCGATTCTTGCCAACCCACGAAGAAAATTCACTACTTTCCCATTATCCGTTGTCGTCTCAGTGCCTAGGAGGGAGTGGATAGTTCGAAAGGAACACGTGTGAGGGTGTAGGGAGGGTATATTGGTGTCGACGGCAACGTGGGTGATAACGCCAGTGTTGAACAAGTGAGGCTTGAGATGTGGGTGCGTCTCTGGCCCAGCTGCTGAACCTTAGTGAGTGAACCAGTGAGGGAGCACTGCATCATGAGGGTCCTACGCGTGGTGGCTCTAGTTCTGCTACACTGGAGGGCAGACGCCGACACAGTCAGGACCTGCCAGCCGGTAAGAACACTCCTTTCCAGCCGGCCCACTGCAGCCTACAAAGTGTATCACCTTTTACAAGTCCCACTTCCATGTTACATATGCTTTTAATGACTTAATTAAATTTTGGTATGTTGTAAACTAATATATATTTGTGTAGAAACGCCGTATGCTGCATTCATATTTCCCAGTCTGCAATTCATTTGCAAAAGGGAGATTGTTGCTTTTTAAGTGTACTGGAGATGCCATATGTCAGTGCCAGCTTGCTGACAAGGGACTCTGTTTTTTTTTTTTTTTTACAAAGGCCATGGTGATGAAAAGGTGGATGAAGCGAAAATGGATGAAGTAGAATATGCCGCAGGAGGAGTAGGCGGTAGTGTCAGGAAGCGGTTCAGCTCGAAATGAGACGTAGGACGTAGTGTGAGGATGAGGCATAAGTAGTGTATGAGGACGAAGCATAGAAGGTAGTGTGAGGATGAGACAGAGGAGACAATGTGAAGATGAGAAGCACAGTAGGTAGTGTGAGGACTGGGTAGATCTGGGAATGAGACATAGGATGTAGTTTGACATTTGTTCTTGTTTAATATATTATGAACCCCACACCCATCATGTGGGGGGAGGTCAAAAGATTACAGAGGCGCATAATGGGTATAGGAACTGGGCCGCAAAGTTGATAGCTAAACAAGTTACAGTGGTAATGAAGTGAGAAGCGTGAAACAGGGAACGAGGCTTAAGAGGTGGTATGAGCAAGAACTAAAACTGGGATGTGAGGAAGACGTGGAGTAGGAATGAGGTGGAAGAGGTGGTGTGAGGGAGACATTGAATAGGGGTGAGGTGCAGGAGGTGGTGTGAGGAAGACGTGGAACAAGGGTGACGTGTAGGAGGTGATGTGAGGGAGATGTGGAACAGGGGATGAGGTGTAGTGAGGGAGACGTGGAACAGGGGATGAGGTGGTGAGGCGAAGGAAGTGGAAGGTGGAGATAATGTAGGCAGTGGATTGTATTCTACATTGTTTAACACGTCCATCACCGTCCTGCTATATTTAGTGCTAGAAGCAGCTAGAAAGTTACAGAAACATCACTCTAACAGCTGGAAAAAAAATGAACCCCTAACCGTCCTTGATGCCGGTGAGGGGTTCTTGATCCGAGGAGCTGAACTTGCCTTCCCCTTCCTTAGATCGAATTTGAATGTCTCCCGTTCACCAGGCGCTATATGACCACTATGGGTTTAGCGCTTCCCCTTTGTTTAAAAATAAAAATTTAAAGAATGCTAGTCAACACTGTCTATCTTTAGAAATGTTACATCCTTTAGAGGAGGTGCCTCGGTGCCGGTGAAGGCCTCTGGATCCAATGAATTGCAACTACCCTCCCTTTGATCGAACCTGACTGCCACCCATTTCCAAGGAGCTGTATGACCACTTAAGGGTTGAGATCTCCACGAAGAATGTAATAATGTAGGGCACAACCTCAATTATGGTGGCAAAGTCAGAACTCTCAAAATGCGTGTAATAGTAAATAGTAATGACAAATTTGAAAAATGCAAAAGAATTATTATTATAATTATCGCAATACAGAATGCAGTTGTAGTATACACAGACTTTGCAAAAGCCTTTGACAAGTGTGACCACGGTATAAGAGCGCACAAAATGCGTGATAAAGGAATAACAGGAAAAGTCGGTAGATGGATCTATAATTTCCTAACAAATAGAACACAAAGAGTAGTAGTCAACAGAGTAAAGTCTGAGGCAGCTACAGTGAAAAGCTCTGTTCCACAAGGCACAGAACTCACCCCTATCTTGTTCCTCATCCTCATATCGGACATAGACAGGGATATAAGCCACAGCGCAGTGTCTTCCTTTGCAGATGATACCTGAATTTGCATGAGTGTCCTCCACTGAAGACACTGCAAGACTCCAGGCGCGGTGGCCTGGTGGCTAAAACTCCCGCTTCACACACGGAGGGCCCGGGTTCGATTCCCGGCGGGTGGAAACATTTCGACACGTTTCCTTACACCTGTTGTCCTGTTCACCTAGCAGCAAATAGGTACCTGGGTGTTAGTCGACTGGTGTGGGTCGCATCCTGGGGGACAAGATTAAGGACCCCAATGGAAATAAGTTAGACAGTCCTCGATGACGCACTGACTTTCTTGGGTTATCCTGGGTGGCTAACCCTCCGGGGTTAAAAATCCGAACGAAATCTTATCTTATCTCTTATCTTATCAACCAAATCTTTCAATGGGCTGCAGAAAACAATATGAAGTTCAATGATGAGAAATTCCAATTACTCCGATATGGAAAACGTGAGGAAATTAAAATTTCGTTAGTATAAAACAAATTCCAACCACACAAGAGCGACAAACTAATGTCGAAGACCTGGGGGTGATCATGTCAGAGGATCTCACCTTCAAGGACCATAACATTATATCAATCGCATCTGCTAGAAAAATGACAGGATGGATAATGAGAACCTTCAAAACCAGGGATGCCAAGCCCATGATGACACTGTTCAGCTCGCTTGTTCTATCTAGGCTGGAATATTGCTGCACACTAACAGCACCTTTCAAGGCAGGTGAAATTGCTGACCTAGAAAATGTACAGAGAACCTTCACGGCGCGCATAACGGAGATAAAACACCTCAATTATTGGGAGCGCTTGAAGTTCCTAAACCTGTACTCCCTAGAACGAAAGAGGGAGAGATACATGATTATATACACCTGGAAAATCCTAGAGGGACTAGTACCAAACTTGCACACAAAAATCACTCCCTACGAAAGCAAAAGACTTGGCAGACGATGCAACATCCCCCCAATGAAATGCAGGGGTGTCACTAGCACGATAAGAGACAACACAATAAGTGTTAGGGGCCCAAGACTGTTCAACTGCCTCCCAGCATACATCAGGGGGATTACCAATAGACCCCTGGCTGGCTGTCTTCAAGAAGGCGCTGGACAGGCACGTAAAGTCGGCACCTGACCAGCCGGATTTTGGTTCGTACGTTGGATTACGTGCGGCCAGCAGTAATAGCCTGGTTGATCAGGCCCTGATTCACCATGAGGCTTGGTCACAGACTGGGCCGCGGGGGCGTTGACCCCCGGATCTCTCTCCAGGTATACCATTACAATACTTTATAAGAGGAGAGAACTATATATATACGGTTTTAATGTTAGCATAATCTACAGCATATAAATCGCATGATAAAAGAGAAGCTTCTATATAATCAAGATAATGTCTCTAGACAACTATTAGAGCGCACATGTTGCGAGTGCAAATGGATTAAAATAACAAACTCCTCTCTCTCTCTCTCTCTCTCTCTCTCTCTCTCTCTCTCTACTATATATATATATATATATAATATATATATATATATATATATATATATTACCTGGAGTTTACCTGGAGAGAGTTCCGGGGGTCAACGCCCCCGCGGCCCGGTCTGTGACCAGGCCTCCTGGTGGATCAGAGCCTGATCAACCAGGCTGTTGCTGCTGGCTGCACGCAAACCAACGTACGAGCCACAGCCCGGCTCGTCAGGAACCGACTTTAGGTGCTTGTCCAGTGCCAGCTTGAAGACTGCCAGGGGTCTGTTGGTAATCCCCCTTATGTATGCTGGGAGGCAGTTGAACAGTCTTGGGCCCCTGACACTTATTGTATGGTCTCTTAACGTGCTAGTGACACCCTGCTTTTCATTGGGGGGATGTTGCATCGTCTGCCAAGTCTTTTGCTTTCGTAGTGAGTGATTTTCGTGTGCAAGTTCGGTACTAGTCCCTCTAGGATTTTCCAGGTGTATATAATCATATATCTCTCCCGCCTGCGTTCCAGGGAATACAGGTTTAGGAACCTCAAGCGCTCCCAGTAATTGAGGTGTTTTATCTCCGTTATGCGCGCCGTGAAGGTTCTCTGTACATTTTCTAGGTCAGCAATTTCACCTGCCTTGAAAGGTGCTGTTAGTGTGCAGCAATATTCCAGCCTAGATAGAACAAGTGACCTGAAAAGTGTCATCATGGGCTTGGCATCCCTAGTTTTGAAGGTTCTCATTATCCATCCTGTCATTTTTCAAGCAGATGCGATTGATACAATGTTATGGTCCTTGAAGGTGAGATCCTCTGACATGATCACTCCCAGGTCTTTGACGTTGGTGTTTCGCTCTATTTTGTGGCCAGAATTTGTTTTGTACTCTGATGAAGATTTAATTTCCTCGTGTTTACCATATCTGAGTAATTGAAATTTCTCATCGTTGAACTTCATATTGTTTTCTGCAGCCCACTGAAAAATTTGGTTGATGTCTGCCTGGAGCCTTGCAGTGTCTGCAATGGAAGACACTGTCATGCAGATTCGGGTGTCATCTGCAAAGGAAGACAAGGTGCTGTGGCTGACATCCTTGTCTATGTCGGATATGAGGATGAGGAACAAGATGGGAGCGAGTACTGTGCCTTGTGGAACAGAGCTTTTCACCGTAGCTGCCTCGGACTATACTCTGTTGACTACTACTCTCTGTGTTCTGTTAGTGAGGAAATTATAGATCCATCGACCGACTTTTCCTGTTATTCCTTTAGCACGCATTTTGTGCGCTATACGCCATGGTCACACTTGTCGAAGGGTTTTGCAAAGTCTGTATATATTACATCTGCATTCTTTTGTCTTCTAGTGCATCTAGGACCTTGTCGTAGTGATCCAATAGTTGAGACAGACAGGGGCGACCTGTTCTAAACCCATGTTGCCCTGGGTTGTGTAACTGATGGGTTTCTAGATGGGTGATGATCTTGCTTCTTAGGACCCTTTCAAAGATTTTTATGATATGGGATGTTAGTGTTATCGGTCTGTAGTTCTTTGCTGTTGCTTTACTGCCCCCTTTGTGGAGTGGGGCTATGTCTGTTGTTTTTAGTAACTGTGGGACGACCCCCGTGTCCACGCTCCCTCTCCATAGGATGGTAAAGCCTCGTGATAGGGGCTTCTTGCAGTTCTTGATGAACACGGAGTTCCATGAGTCTGGCCCTGGGGCAGAGTGCATGGGCATGTCATTTATCGCCTGTTCGAAGTCATTTGGCGTCAGGATAACATCGGATAGGCTTGTGTTAACCAAATTCTGTGGCTCTCTCATAAAAAATTCATTTTGATCTTCGACTCTCAGTCTGGTTAACGGCTTGCTAAAAACTGAGTCATACTGGGACTTGAGTAGCTCACTCATTTCCTTGCTGTCATCTGTGTAGGACCCATCTTGTTTAAGTAGGGGCCCAATACTGGACATTGTTCTCGACTTTGATTTGGCATAGGAGAAGAAATACTTTGGGTTTCTTTCGATTTCATTTATGGCTTTTAGTTCTTCCCGCGATTCCTGACTCCTATAAGATTCCTTTAGCTTAAGTTCGATGCTTGCTATTTCTCTGACCAGTGTCTCCCTACGCATTTCAGATATATTGACCTCTTTTAACCGCTCGTTATTCTTTTCGTCTCCTGTAAAGGGAGGGGCCTGTCTCTTTTCTATTTTACATCTACTCCTCCTTTTTCTTAGAGGAATAAGCCTTGTGCATACTCGAGTGCCACCAAGTTAATCTGTTCTAGGCATACGTTGGGGTCTGTGTTGCTTAGTATATCTCCAGCTTATATCGGTTAGACTTGGTATTACTTGGTCCCACTTTATGTTTTTGTTATTGAAGTTGAATTTGGTGAATGCTCCCTCGTGGACTAGTCTCATTATGTCGGTCTGGGGGCTCCACGCATTACATGTCTGAACCTCAATTATGTTGTGATCTGAGTATATTGTTTTTGATATGGTGACATTTCTTATCAGATCATCATGTTAGTGAAGATGAGGTCTAGTGTATTCTCCAGTCTAGTAGGCTCTATTATTTGCTGGTTTAATTGAATTTTGTGCAGAGATTTAAAAGCTCATGTGAGTGTGGTTTTCATCAGAGCGCCTCCTGGGTTATTACTGCAACAATATTATTTGCTATATTCCTCAAGATATCATTATATATATATATATATATGATATATATATATATATATATATATATATATATATATTATTATATAATATATATATATATATATACACGTGTGTGTGTGTGTGTACTCACCTAATTGTAGTTGCACGGGTCGAGACTCAGCTCCTGGCACCACCTCTTCACTGACCGCTACTGGGTCCTCCCTCTCCCTGCCCCATGAGCTTTATCATACCTCGTCTTAAATCTATGTATGGCTCCTGCCTCCACTACATCGCTTGCCAGACTATTCCATTTCCTAACCACTCTGTGGCTGAAGAAATACTTCCTAACATCCCTTTGACTCATCTGAGTCTTCAGCTTCAAATTGTGACCCCTTGTTTCTGTGTCCCATCTCTGGAACATCCTGTCTCTGTCCACCTCGTCTATTCCACGCAGTATTTTGTATGTCGTTATCATTTCTTCCCTGACCCTCCTGACCGATTTCCCTCAACCTTTCTTCATAGGACATTCCCCTTAGCTCTGGAACTAGCCTTGTTGTAAACCTTTGCACTTTCTCTAATTTCTTGACGTGTTTGACCAGGTGTGGGTTCCAAACTGGTGCTGCGTACTCCAGTGTGGGCCTGATGTACACAATGTATAAAGTCTTGAACGATTCCTTACTGAGGTACCGGAACGCTATTCTCAGGTTTGTCAGGCGCCCATATGCCGCAGCAGTTATCTGGTTAATGTGTGCTTCTGGCGACGTACTCGGTATTATACTCACTCCTAGATCTTTCTTCTTGAGTGAGATTTGCAGTCTTTGGCCACCTAGCCTATACTCTGTCTGGGGTCTTCTTTGCCCTTCTCCGATCTTCATGACTTTGCATTTGGGGGGGTTAAATTCTAGGAGTCAGTTGCTGGACCACGCATCCAACCTGTCCAGGTCTCTTTGTAGACCTGTCTGGTCAACATCTGATTTAATTCTCCTTATTAACTTCACATCATCTGCAAACAGGGACACTTCTGAGTCTATCCCTTCTGCCATGTCTTTCACATATACCAAGAATAGCACTGTTTCCAGGACTGACCCCTGTGGGACCCCGCTCGTCACAGGCGCCCACTGTGATACCTCATCACGGACCATGACTCGCTGTTGCGTCCCTTTCAGGTATTATCTGATCCATTGCAGTGCCCTTCCTGTTATATGTGCCTGATCCTCTAGCTTCTGTACTAATCTCTTGTGAGGAACTGTGTCGAAGGCCTTCTTGCCGTCCAAGAAAATGCAATCAACTCACCCCTCCCTCTCATTTCTTGCTTCAGTTACCTTGTCATAAAACTCTAGTAGGTTTGTGACACAGGATTTGCCTTCCAAGAATCTGTGCTGGCTGTCGTTCATAATTTTGTTCTGCTCCAGGTGCTCCACCACTCTCCTCCTGATAATCTTCTCCATGACTTTGCATACTATACACGTCAGTGACACTGGTCTATAGTTTAGTGCTTCATTTCTGTCTCCTTTCTTAAAGATGGGGACTACATTTGCCTTCTTCCATACTTCAGGTAGTTGCCCAGTTTCAAGGGAAGTGTTGAAGATTTGGTTAGTGGCACACAAAGTGTCTCTGCTCTGTCTCTAAGGACCCACAGAGAGATGTTATCCGGTCCCACCGCCTTTGAGGTATCAAGGTCACTTAGGTGCTTCTCCACCTCCTCCTCAGTTGTGTGTACTCACCAAACTGTACTCACCTAATTGTAGTTGCAGGGATCGAGAATCAGCTCCTGGCCCCGCCTCTTCACTGAATGCTACTAGGTCCTCTCTCTGCCTGCTCCATGAGCTTTATCATACCTCGTCTTAAAACTATGTATGGTTCCTGCCTCCACTACATCGCTCGCCAGACTGTTCGACTTCTTGCCCACTCTATGACTGAAGAAATGCTTCCTAATATCCCTGTGGCTCATCTGAGTCTTCAACTTCCAAGAGTGACCCCTTGTTTCTGTGTCCCCTCTCTGGAACATCTTGTCTCTGTCCACCTTGTTTATTCCACGCAGTATTTTTCATGTCGTTATCATGTCTCCCCTATCCCTCCTGTCCTCCAGTGTCGTCAGGCCGATTTCCCTCAACCTTTCTTCATAGGACATTCTCCTTAGCTCTGGAACTAACCTTGTCGCAAACCTTTGCACTTTCTCTAATTTCTTAACGTGCTTGGCCCTGTGCGGGTTCCAAACTGGCGATGCATACTCCGGTATGGGCCTGACGTACACGGTGTACAGTGTCTTGAAAGATTCCTTACATAGGTATTGGAATGCTAATCTCAGGTTTGCCAGGCGCCCATATGCTGCAGCAGTTATCTGGTTGGTGTGTGCTTCCAGAGACGTGTTCGGTGTTATACTCACGCCAAGATCTTTCTCCTTGAGCGAGGTTTGCAGTCGTTAACCACCTAACCTATACTCTGTCTGTGGTCTTCTTTGCCCTTCTCCGATCTTCATGACTTTGCATTTGGCAGGGTTAAATTCGAGAAGCCAGTTGCTGGACCACGTGTCTAGCCTGTCCAGGTCTCTTTGAAGGCCTGCCTGATCCTCATCTGATTTAATTCTCCTCATTAACTTCACATCATCTGCAAACAGGGACACCTCTGAGTCTATCCCTTCCATCATGTCATTCACATACACCAAAAATAGCACTGGTCCTAGGACCGACCCCTGTGGTACCCCGCTCGTCACAGGTGCCCACTGTGATACCTCATTACGTACCATGTGTGTGTGTGTGTGTGTGTGTGTGTGTACTGACCTAGTTGTACTCACCTAGTTGTGGTTGCAGAGGTCGATTCATAGCTCCTGGCCCTGCCTCTTCACTGGCCGCTACTGGGTCACTCTCCCCCCCGCGCGCGCGCGCGTTTGTACTCACCTAGTTGTGGTTTCGGGGGTTGAGTCACAGCTCCTGGCCCCGCCTCTTCAACTGGCCGCTACTCAGTCACTCTTCCCTCTCCGTGAGCTTTATCATACCTCTTGTTAAAGCTATTTATGGATGCTGCCTCCACTACATCACTACCCGGGCTATTCCACTTCCTGACAACTCTGTGACTGAAGAAATACTTCCTAACATCCCTGTAATTCACCTGAATTCAACTTCCAACTGTGGCCCCATGTTGCTGTCCCATCTTTGGAACATCCTGTCTCTGTCCACCTTGTCTATACCTCTCAGTATTTTGTATGTCTTTATCATATCCCCCCTATCTCTCCTGTCTTCCAGTGTCAACAGGTCGATTTCTCTTAACCTCTCCTCGTAGGATATACCCCTTAGCTCTGGGACTAGTCTTGTTGCAAACCTTTGCACTTTCTCTAGTTTCCTTACATGCTTGGCTAGGTGAGGGTTCTAAACTGGCGCTGTATATTCCAATATGGGCCTAACCTACACGGTGTACAGGGTCCTGGATGACTCCTTATTTAGATGTCAGTATGCTGTTCTGAGGTTTGCCAGGCGCCCATATGCTGCAGCAGTTATTTGGTTGATGTGTGCCTCAGATGTGCCTGGTGTTATACACACACGCAGATCCTTTTCCTTGAGTGAGGTTTGTAGGCTCTGGCCCCCTAGACTGTACTCCGTCTGAAGTCTTCTTTGCCCTTCCCCAATCTTCATGACTTTGCACTTGGTGGGGTTGAACTCCTGGTGCCAGTTGCTGGACCATGGCTGCAGTCTGTCCAGATCCCTCTGTAGTTCTGCCTGTTCCTCGTCCGATTGAGTTCTTCTCGTCAACTTCACATCATCTGCAAACAGGGACACTTTGGAGTCTATTCCTTCCGTCATGTCGTTCACAAATACCAGAAACAGCACCGGTCCTAGGACTGACCCCTGTGGCACCCCGATCGTTACAGGCGCCCACTCTGACACCTGGTGCGTGTGTGTGTGTGTGTGTGTGTGTGTGTGTGTGTGTGTGTGTTTATATTTATATATGAATACTAAAACTATTATCTAGAGGGCTGAGAGGTTGTTGAGAAAGTTTGGACATTTAGAGAGGATGGAATGAAATAGAATTACTTGGAGGGCACATAAATCTGTGGTGGAAGGTGGGCGGGGTAGGGGTCGGCCTAGGAAAGGTTGGAGGGAAAAGAGGTTTTGTGTGCGAGGGGCTTAGACTTCCAGCAAGCGTGTGTGAGAGTGTTAGGAGCGAGTGGAGGCAAATGTTTTTTATGACATGGCGTGCTGTTGGAGTGTGAGCAAAGTAACATTTGTAAAGAGATCCAAGGAAACCGGTTAGCCGGACTTGAGTCAAGGAGGTAGAAAGAACAATACCTGAGCTCTGACGGAGGGATAGAGATGTTTTGCAGTTTTTCAACCAGAGTGTAGGCGCGCCTCTGGCAACACAGTGATGGAGTGAGTGATGATGAAAGCGTTTCTTCTTTTTTCGGGTCACACTGCCTAGGTAGGAAACTACCGATGGGTTAATAAAAAATATACATATGAATTACGCTATTTGAATTACATTAATATTTGAATTACGTTTTTACATTAAATTTTTTTTGTACGTTCGTGTTAGATGTAACAATACTTATACTTGTGATTGTCATATACGGAACTGTGAAAATTGGAATGCGCATGTTTTAACAGCGCTAGTAGCGTAGCTATGCTTAAAAGAGAAAACTGTTCAACATTTGGTATCTTATTCTGGAATTTTCGCCGCCGGGGGCGTCTCTTCCAATGAGAAAAGGGGGGAAGATGGGGGGTTTAGGTAATCCCCCACCCTGGGTTGTGAATAAGAAAACCAAAATTTGCACAAGGGTTCATTTATGAACTTGTCGTTTTTTAAACCATTTATTTCCAGCTATGTTTATTTATGCAAGTATGCATGTTTTGTACTTTTGATAAAGTATATTTTTGGCTATGACTCATTCCCTATTGAAAGGGATGGGGTCGAGTCGTCCCTTTCTATGCAATATTTATATATGGGTACAGGGTCAGTGTCACTCCGGGGCCCCGCCTTTTTCGGTAAATCTGGGGGCTCTTTCCGGGCATCAAAGCCTTTATCGTGCCTCTTCTTAAAGCTTGATGGACCTGTTTTTAAACCCTTTTCACTCTGCGTCGTCCCACTTCCCTGACAACTTTAAGAGAAGAAAAATTTTCTAACATACCTTTTTGTTACCTGTTTTTTTCGACTTCCCTGTATCCTCGTGTTCCTTTTACCCCGAAATCAAACATTTTGTCTCTGTTCACCCAATCATTTTTGTTCGTTGTTATCATATTACCCCTAACCTTTTGCTCTACAGTTCTCACCCTGACATGGGATTCCCGGGGACTAGTCCTTTGGGAAAAAGTCTGCATTTTTTCTCCAATTTCTTGGCATGCTTACCCGGGTTTGGGGGTTCCACAGGGCGCAACTCCAAGGGGCCTGACGTACACTACAACAGTTTTGAATGACTTTTTACTAATGCTTAAATATTCTTAGATTTGCCAGACGTGCATTTGCTGCAGCGCTATTGCTTGTTGCACCCATCTGATATGTGCAAATGTGTAACCCCCAAATTGTAACCAGGAATCGATTCTAGTCCTGGCCCCCCTTTTACGGGTCGTCACTAGCCACTCATTTCATTACGTGTGTACGTGTGACAGGGAGCAAGGTAAAAAGACGTAAAGATATGGGAAAACACCGACGAGAAGGGGGCAGGATACATTAATAAAATTAACAAATCAAGGTTTGTTAAGTAAAATCACAAATTTTGGGAATTTTTCAAGCTGACCAGAAGAAGCTTCCCCCAGTTACCAAAGGATTCCATATTTTCATTAAAATATTAAAATTTTAATATTTATACTGCCATTTTTAAATTGGACATCATTCTTTTCAAGAAAAAATCAGCTTTAAGGGTTTTTAAAAGTCGATCAGAAAAACATTTTTAAAAATTTATCGAGGGGTAATAAAATAAAAACGTTCCTGAAAATGGTTCTTTAAAGACTGCATTCACAGAAGAATGCTTTCACTAAAGACTGGTTCACTGAAAATGCTCTTTAAAAGACTGCGTTCATAAGAATGCGTTCATTAAAGACTGCATTCACTGAAGCAGGGTTTTCATAAAGATTTTGCGTTCACTGAAACAGCGTTTTTTTAAAAGATGCATTCACAGAAGAATTTGCGTTCACTAAAGATGCTTCACTGAAGAATGCGTTCATTAAAGAGCATTATGAAGCATGTTTTTCATTAAAGACTGGTTTCACTGAAGAATGCGTTCACTAAAGACTGCGTTCCTAAAGCATGCTTCATTAAAGACTGCGTTCACTGAAAACATGGTTCTTAAAGATTTTCTTCACAGAAGAAATGCGTTCAAAAAAGACTGCGTTATGAAAATGCTTCATTAAAGACTGCTTTCCGAAGCATTTTCATTAAAGCGGTTCACTGAAGAATGTTTTCACTAAAACTGCGTTCATGAAGCATGCGTTCATTAAAGACTGCGTTCATGAAAATGGTTCCTAAAGACTGCTTACTGAAAAGCATTCATTAAAGACTGCTTCATTGAAGCAGCGTTCATTAAAGACTGCGTTCCGAAACATGCGTTCTTAAAACTCTTCACTGAAAAATGCGTTCACTAAAGTTTTGCGTTCACAAAGAATGGTTCTTTAAAAGACTGCATTCATGAAACTGCGTTCATTAAAGACTGCGTTCATGAAAAGCGTCACTAAAGACTGCTTCACTGAAGAATGCTTCTTTTAAAAGACGCTTCCCTGAAAATGCGTTCATTAAAGACTCGTTTCACTGAAGAAGCTTCATTAAAGACTCCGTTCACTAGAATGCGTTCATTAAAGACGCGTTCACTAAAGTCTTTTCATTAAAAAGAAACTGGTTCACTGAAGAATGGTTACTAAAGACGCTTTCACTGAAGAATGCTTTCATTAAAGATGCGTTCATGAAGAATCGTTCTTTAAAAGACTGCGCTCACGAAACATGCGTTCATTAAAGACTGCTTTAACTGAAGAATGCTTCAAAAAAGATTTGCTTCATGAAGCATGCGTTCACAAAGCTGGTTCCTAAAGCACATTTCATAAAGCAAATGTTCATAAAACACATTTCACAAAAGCATATTTCACAAAAAGCTATGCCTAAAGCATGTGTTTACTAAAGCTTTGGTTCCTAAAGCTTTTCACAAAAGCAGGGTTTTACAAAAGCATAGTTCACTAAACCCAAGTTCACTAAAGCATGTTTTTCACTAAAGCATGTTTCACAAACATATGTTCATAAGCATATGTTCACAAAACTGTGCTCACTACAGATTTTTTTCCCAAAAGCATATGTTCACTAAACATATTTTCACTAAAGCATATGTTCACAAAAGCGTGTTACAAAGCATGTTTCCCCTAAAGCTGTGCTCAACGCATTTTTCCTAAGCTGTTTTCAAAAAAACATGCGTTCACTAAGCATGTGTTTCACAAAACATTTTTCAAAAAGGGGCATGTGTTCACTAAAGCATTTTTTCACTAAAGCATATGCCCCACTAAAGCAATTTCCAAAACAATGTTCACAAAAGCGTGTCACTAAAGCTCTTTCACTAAACATGCGTTCACTAAAGAAGTTTTTCACTAAAGCATAGTTTACAAAGCATGTGTTCATAAAGCTTGTTTCACTAAAGCATATTTCATAAAGCATGTGTTCACAAAAGCTAGTTACTAAAGCAATTTCATAAAGCATATGTCCTAAAGCTTTTGTTCACTAAAGCATGTGTTCCTAAAGCATATTTCACTAAAGCATTGTTCAGTAAAGAAAGTGTTCACTAAGGCTTTTGGGTCCTAAAGCTTGTTCACTAAAGCATATATTCACTAAAGCAGTGTTCACTAAAGCAATTTCCTAAAATGTGTTCATAAACATATGTTCACTAAACATTGTCACTAAAGCATGTTTTCACTAAAGCATATGTTAAACTAAAGATAGTTACAAAAACATATGTTCACTAAAGCATGCATTCACAAAAACATAGTTCAAAAAAGCTTTTGGGTTTCACTAAACATAGTTCACTAAACATCTTCATAAAGCATATTTCAAAAACATGTGTTCATAAAGCATATGTTCACAAAATGGTTCACTAAAGCATATTCCTAAACATGTTTCACTAAAGCATATTTTCACAAAAGCAATTTTCACTAAAGCATGCATTCACAAAGTTTAGTTCGCTAAACATGTGTTCATAAAGCTTGTTCACTAAACATGCTTTCACTAAAGCATATTTCACAAAAGCATGTTTTCACTAAAGAAATTGTTCACAAAATAGCTTCACTAAAGCAATGTTCCAAAGCATTTTACTAAAGCATATTTTTTCACAAAAAGCAGCTTCACAAAACTTGTTTCACTAAAGCAGTTTTTTCACAAAAGATTGTTCACTAAAGCATGGTTCACTAAAGCAGTGTTACTAAAGCATGTGTTCATAAAGCAAATTTCACTAAAGCAATGTTCCAAAAGCATGTGTTCACTAAAGCTATGTTTCACTAAACCATTCCCTAAAGCATGTGTTCAATAAACATTTTTTTCACTAAAGCATAGTTCACAAAAGATATGTTCACAAAACATTTTTCACTAAAGCAAAAATTTTCACTAAACATATTTTCACTAAACGATGCGTTCACAAAGAGCGTTCACTGAAGCCTGTTACAAAACAATTTTTCCCCACAAAGCTTTGTTCATAAAGCATATTACCTAAAGCATGTGTTCACTAATCATTGTCACTAAAAATATGTTCACTAAAGCAATGTACTAAAGCATGCTTCACAAAAGCAGGGGTTTTCAAAAAAAGAAATGTTACTAAAGCATGTGTTCACTAAAGCATATTTTTCACAAAGCATGTGTTCACTAAACAGCATTCACAAAAAGCATATGTTCACTAAAGCATAGTTAACTAAAGAAATAGTTCACAAAAAGCATTTTCACTAGCATGGTTCACAACCATTGTTCAAAAAACATATGTTCACTAAACATATGTTCACTAAAGCATGTGTTCACTAAACGCAATTCACTAAAGCATATTTTTTCACTAAAGAAAAAGGTTTTCACAAACATGTGTTCACAAAAGGAATTTTTTCAAAAGAAATTTTCAAAACATATTTTTCACTAAAGCAATTTCACTAAAGCATATTTTTTTCCCTAAAGCATTTTTCATAAAGCATTGCACTAAAGCTGTTTCCTAAAGCTGTGTTCACAAAAAGCATATGTTCACTAAAGCATTGTTTACTAAAGCATGTTTTTCCTAAAGCATATTCAAAAAGCATAGTTACTAAAGCATATGTTCACTAAAGCAGTGTTCACTAAACATGTGTTCATAAAGAATTTTTTCAAAAAGCATATGTTCCTAAACATATTTTCACTAAAGCGTTCACTAAAGCTGTGTTCACAAAGCAGGTTCATAAAGCATTGTTCACTAAAGCAAATGTTCACAAAAGCATGTTTTCCAAAAGCATTTTTTTTTCCCCTAAAGCAAAGTTCCAAAAGCATATGTTCCTAAAGTTTTCACTAAAGCAATATTCCAAAAAAGCAGTTTCACTAAAGCAGTTTTCATTAAAAGCATATGTTACAAAAGCTTTTTTCACTAAACATGTGTTCCTAAAAAAAGTTCACTTAAAAAAAACATATGTTCCTAAAGCATTTTTCCTAAAAGTGTTAAACTAAAGCATGTTTCCAAAAAAGTGTTCCTAAAGCAAAGTTCACTAAAGCATAGTTCACAAAAAGCATTTTTCACAAAAGCATATTTCACAAAAGCAGTGTTCCAAAAGCATGTGTTCACAAAGTATATGTTAAAAAGCATTTTCACTAAAAGCTATTTCACTAAAAGCATTTTTTCACAAAAAGCATATTTCACTAAAGCATTTTTCACAAAAGATATGTTCATAAAGCAAGTTCACAAAAGCAAATGTTCACTAAAGCATGTGTTCATAAAGCATGCATTCCAAAACATATTTTCCCAAAAAAGCAGTTTTCACTAAAGCATGTGTTCACTAAAGTTTGTTCACTAAAGCATGTGTTCACTAAAGCAAGTTCACAAAACTAGTTCACTAAAGCTTTGTTCATAAACTATTTCACTAAAGCATATGTTACAAAAGCATATGTTCACTAAAGCATATGTTACAAGGCATATGTTCACAAAAAGCAAGGGCCTAAAGCATTGTTCACTAAAGCTATTTCACAAAAAGCAGTGTCAAAAACACATTTTCACTAAAGATATTTCACTAAAGCTGCTTTCATAAAGCAAATGTTCACAAAGCATTGTTAACAAAAGCAATGTTAACTAAAGCTATGTTCCCCAAAAAAAGCATAGTTCACTAAGGCATATGTTCAAAAGCAATTTCACAAAAAGAAAATTTTTTCACTAAGGCTATTTAAACTAAAGATTGTTCACTAAAAGCAAAAGTTCACTAAAGCATATGTTCATAAGCATTTTTTTCACTAAAGCATTTCACTAAGCTTTTTCAATAAAGCAAGTTCACTAAAGCATATTTTTTCATAAAGCTTATTTAAAAAGCTGTTTCACTAAAAGCTATGTTCCAAAAGAAAATTGTTACTAAAGCTGTGTTCACTAAAGCTATGTTCACTAAGGCATGTGTTAAATGAGCATATGTTCCAAAACCCAAATTGTTCACTAACATGCATTCACAAACATATTTTTCAAAAAAAGCTATCCACTAAAGCTATTTTCACAAAGCATATTTCAAAAAGATGTTTTTCAAAAAGCATATGTCCCAAAAAGGCATGTGTTCAAAAAAGAAAAGTTCACTAAACCATGGGGTTCACTAAACTGCATTCAAAAAAGCATATGTTCAAAAAAGCATAGTTCACTAAAGCTTTTGTTCACTAACATTTTGTTCACAAAGCATCGTTCATAAAGCATGTGTTCATAAAGCAATTTCACAAGGGCATTGTTAATAAAGCAAGTTCACTAAGGGCAGTGCAAAAAAAGCATTGTTTGAAATTTTTGAAAAACGACAATTGAAGTTTGAGACATTTTGCACAATGGGATCTTTTTGGGAAAACGTTTCGCCACCAGGGCTTCATCATCCAATACAAAGAGGAAGGGTAAGGAAAGGAGGAGTATGGGTAATTAGTCCCCACCTGGATCATTGTTCATCCATAAATTTTTGTAGATTGATGGATGAACCCCTCGACCCGGCTGGGACGATTCCCTCATACTCCTCCTTTCCTACGCCTTTTCCTCTTTGTAATGGACTGTGAAGCCACTGTGTGGCGAAACGTTTCCTGAATAAAAAACCCTAGTGCAAAGTGTTAATCTTCAAAGCATAAGTTCACTAAACCCTTTGTTCATAAAGATAAGTTCAAAAAAAGCAATGTTCACTAAAGCTAAATTTTACTAAAGCATGTGTTCACAAAAACTAGTTTTACAAAGCATAGTTCATAAAGAAGTTCACTAAAAGGAAAAAGTTCACTAAACATTGTTAATAAACATAGTTCACTAAAGCATAGTTCATAAAAATATGTTCACTAAAGCAATTTTTACTAAAGCATAGTTCACTAAACATATGTTACTAAAAACATATTTCACTAAAGCATGTCTTCAAAAGCATAAGTTCACTAAGGATGTGTCTATAAAGCATATGTTTACTAAAGCAATTTTTCACTAAAGATAGTTCACTAAGGGATTTTTTAAAGCAAGTTCAAAAAGCTACGTTCACTAAAGCATATGTTTATAAACTTTTTTACTAAAGCATAAATTCACTAAACCTATTTCACTAAAGCTTTGTTCATAAAAGCAATTTCCAAAGCATATTTCATAAACATGTGTTTCACTAAAGCATGTGTTCATAAAGCATATTTATAAGCAGTTTAAATAAAGCATGCATTTACTAAAGCATATGTTCACTAAAGCATGTTCACTAAACATATGTTCATAAAGCATTGTTCACAAAAACATTGTTCCTAAAGGGATATGTTCAAAAAGCAGGTTACTAAAGCATGGTTCACTAAAGCAATGTTCAAAAAAAGCAGGTTACTAAGGGATATTTCACTAAAGCATGGTTTTACAAAGCATGGTTCACTAAGGCTATGTTCACTAAAGCATTGTTCACTAAACTGTGTTCACTAAACATATGTTCATAAAGCATTGTTCACTAAAGCATTTTTTTCAAAAAAGCATGTGTTTTTACTAAAACATATGTTCACAAAGATAGTTACTAAACATTTGCACTAAGCAAAGTTCAATAAAACATATGTTCACTAAACATATGTTCACTAAGCAAAAAGTTCCTAAACAAGTTTTATAAAAACATGTGTTCACAAAGCATATGTTCACTAAAGCAATGTTCACTAAAGCATATGTTTTATAAACATATGTTCAATAAAGCATATGTTCACTAAAGCAAAAGTTTACTAAAGCAATGTTCACTAAAGCAAATGTTCATAAAGCATGTGTTCAATAAAGCATATGTTCACTAAAAGCATATGTTCACAAAGCATATTTCACTAAAGCATTGTTCACTAAAGCATATGTTCACTAAACATATGTTCACAAACATGTGTTCAATAAAGAAAAGTCACTAAGGGATGTGTTCTTAAAAAGCAAATTTCACTAAAGCATATTTTACTAAAGCAATGTTACTAAACATGTGTTTCATAAAACATATGTTCACTAAAGCTATTTACTAAAGCAGGTTCACAAACTTGTTTACAAAAGGTATGTTCACTAAAGCATATGTTCCTAAAGCATGGTTTCAATAAAGCTAGTTCATAAACATTTGGGTTTACTAAAAACATATGTTCCAAAAAGGGTAGTTATAAAGCTATTTCACTAACATTGCACAAAGCAATGTTCATAAAGATAGTTTTTACTAAAGCATATGTTCACTAAAGCAGGTTCAAAAAGCAAAAGTTTACTAAACTGTGTTCACTAAAAAAATAATTTTTACTAAAGGATATGTTCATAAAGCTGTTTCACTAAAAACATGTGTTTTTTAAAAGATATGTTCACAAAAGCATAAGTTCCCTAAGCAATGTTTTTAAAAAATATACACTAAAAGCATTGTTCACAAAAACTTGGTTTACTAAAAACAATGTTCATAAAGCATGTGTTTACTAAACATATTTCACTAAAGCAATGTTCACTAAAACATGTTTCCCAAAAGCTATGTTCACTAAAGCAAAGTGTTTTCTAAAGCATATGTTCATAAACATGTGTTTACAAACATTGTTCACTAAAGCATATTTCACTAAAAAAAATGTGTTCACTAAAGCATATTTCCCAAAAAGCAGTGTTCACTAAAGCATTGTTCACTAAGCATTGTTCACTAAAGCAGTGTTCATAAAGCCATGTTCACTAAACCGGAGTTTCCTGGAAAGTTTCCCGGGGGCAACGCTCCCCGGCCCGGTCTGTGACCCGGCTCCTGTGGCAACCTGATCAACCAGGGGTTGTGCTGGGGTGCCGCAAACCAACGAGAGCCCAGCCCCGGTGGTCAAACCGACTTAGTCTTGTCCAGTGCCGCTTGAAGACTGCCGGGGGTTTTTTGGTAACCCCCTTATGATGCTGGGGGGGCATTGAACAGTTTGGCCCCCCGAACTTATTTTAGGTCCTAACGGCTATGACACCCCTGCTTTTCATTGGGGGGTTTTGCATCGTCGCCGTCTTTGCTGTCGTAGTGAGTGATTTTTTGTGTGCAAGTTCGGGACATCCCCCTAGGGTTTTTCCCAAAATTTTATAATTGTTACTCCCCGCCTGCATTCCAGGGAATACAGGTTTTAGGAACCTCAAACGCTCCCCTAATTGTGGGGTTTTTTTCTCTTTATCGCCGTGAAGGTTCTCTGTACATTTTTAAGGTCACAATTTTACCTCCTTGAAAGGTCGTTAGGGGGGCAGCAATTTTTAGCCTAGAAGAACAAGGACCTGAAGGTGTCAAAAATGGGGGATGGCCTCCCAGTTTTTAAGGGTTTTTCATTAAAACTTATGCATTTTTTCAGCAGATGCATTGATATAATATTATGGTCCTTGAAGGAGATCTTGACATGATCACTCCCAGGGCTTTGACGTTGGGGTTTCGCTCTATTTTTGGGCCAAAAAATTTTTTTTGTACTTGGAAATTTAATTTCCCGGTTTTCCATACTGATAATTGAAATTTTCATCGTTAACTTCATATTGTTTTTTTGCAGCCCCTGAAAGATCGGTTGTGCCCCCTGGAGCCTTGCAGTTTGCAAAGAAAACACTGTCATGCAGATTCGGGTGTCACTGCAAAGGAAGACACGGGCGTGGCTGCATCCTTGTTATGTGGATATGAGGGTGAGGAACAAGATGGAGCGAGTAGTTCCTTGGGAAAAAGTTTTCACCGTAGCTGCCTCGGACTTTACTCTGTTGACGACTACTCTCTGTGTTCTGTTAGTGAGGAAATTATAGATCCATCGACCGACTTTTCCTGTTATTCCTTTAGCACGCATTTTGTGCGCTATTACGCCAAGGTCACACTTGTCGAAGGGTTTTGCAAAGTCTGTATATATTACATCTGCATTCTTTTTACCTTCTAGTGCATTTAGGACCTTGTCGTAGTGATCCAATAGTTGAGACAGACAGGAGCGACCTGTTCTAAACCCATGTTGCCCTGGGTTGTGTAACTGATGGGTTTCTAGAAGGGTGGTGATCTTGCTTCTTAGGACCCTTTCAAAGATTTTTATGATATGGGATGTTAGTGCTATCGGTCTGTAGTTCTTTGCTTTTGCTTTACTGCCCCCTTTGTGGAGTGGGGCTATGTCTGTTGTTTTTAGTAACTGTGGGACGACCCCCGTGTCCATGCTCCCTCTCCATAGGATGGAAAAGGCTCGTGATAGGGGCTTCTTGCAGTTCTTGATGAACACGGAGTTCCATGAGTCTGGCCCTGGGGCAGAGTGCATGGGCATGTCATTTATCGCTTGTTCGAAGTCATTTGGCGTCGGATAACATCGGATAGGCTTGTGTTAACCAAATTTTGTGGCTCTCTCATAAAAAATTAATTTTGATCTTCGACTCTCAGTCTGGTTAGCGGCTTGCTAAAAACTGAGTCATATTGGGACTTGAGTAGCTCACTCATTTCCTTGCTGTCATCTGTGTAGGACCCATCTTGTTTAAGTAGGGGCCCAATACTGGATGTTGTTCTCGACTTTGATTTGGCATAGGAGAAGAAATACTTTGGGTTTCTTTCGATTTCATTTATGGCTTTTAGTTCTTCCCGCGATTCCTGACTCCTATAAGATTTCTTTAGCTTGAGTTCGATGCTTGCTATTTTTCTGACCAGTGTCTCCCTTCGCATTTCAGATATTTTGACCTCTTTTAGCCGCTCTGTTATTCTTTTCCGTCGCCTGTAAAGGGAGCGCCTGTCTCTTTCTATTTTACATCTACTCCTCCTTTTTCTTAGAGGAATAAGCCTTGTGCATACATCGAGTGCCACCAAGTTAATCTGTTCTAGGCATACGTTGGGGTCTGTGTTGCTTAGTATATCTTCCCAGTTTATATCGGTTAGGACTTGGTTTACTTGGTCCCACTTTATGTTTTTGTTATTGAAGTTGAATTTGGTGAATGCTCCTCGTGACTAGTCTCATTATGTCGGTCTGGGGCTCCACGCATACATGTCTGAACCTCAATTATGTTGTGATCTGAGTATATTGTTTTTGATATGGTGACATTTTTTATCAGATCATTTGGTTATTGAAGATGGGTCTAGTGTATTCTCCAGTCAGGGGTTTTTAAATTAAATTTGCGGGTTTTTAAATTGAATTTTGTGCAAAATTTTAAAAAAGGGCTCGTTTTAGTGAGTTTTTAATCAGGGGCCCCCTCCTGGTGTTTTTTACTGCAAAATTTTAAATTTTGCCAAATTTCCTCCTTTTTTGGGTTTCCTTAAGTTTAAATCCCCGGGAGCAAGATGTTGGGTGCAGGAGCGGAAAAATTTTCCAGAAAAGGGTAAATTTTTTTAACACCCTTTTCCCTTTGGAATTGGGGGGGCCCCCGGGGGGGGCCCCCAATGACTAGGTTTTGGTTCTCGAATTTTAAAAAAAATTCCCCCTTTTTTTAAATTTTTAAAAAAAGTGACTAAAGCATAATTTTTTCCCGGGCCCAAAAAACCCCCCAAAAAAAAAAATTTTTTTTCCCCCTTAAACAAAACCCTTAAATTTTTCCAAAATTTTTCCCAAAATTTTTCCGGGATTTTAAAAATTTTTTTTAAAAATTTTTTAAAAAAATTTAAAAAAATTTTTTTAAAAATTTTTAAAAAAAAATTTTTTTAAAAAATTTTAAAAAAAAAAGCATGATTTCCCAAAAAGGGATTTAAAAAAATTTTTAAAAAAATTTTAAAAAATTTTTTAAAAATTTTAAAAAAGGTTTAATTTAAAAAATTTTTAAAAAAAATTTTTAAAAATTTTTAAAAAAATTTTTTTAAAAAAATTTTTTTTTAAAAAAAAAACCCCAAAAAAAAATTTTTAAAAAAAAAATTAAAAAAATTTTTTTTGGGTTTTAAACAAAAATTTTTAAAAAAAACCCCAAAAAAAATTTTTTTCCCAAAAAAAACCCCCCAAAAAAAAAACCCCAAAAAACCCCCTTTTTTTTTTTTTCCCCAAAAATTTTTCCTTTTTAAAAAAAAAACCCCAAAAAAATTTTTTTTCCCCAAAGGGTTTTTTTTTTTTAAAAATTTTTTTTTAAAAAAAAAAAAGGAAACCCAAAAAATTTTTAAAAAACCCCCCCCTTTTAAACCCCGGGGGGAAAAAAAAACCCCCAAATTTTTTAAAACCCCCCCAAAAAAAGGGCCCCTTTTAAACCCCAAAAATTTTTTCCCCTTTTTAAAAAAATCCCCCAAAAAAATTTTTTTGGGGGGGTTTTAAAAAAAAGGGCCCCCAAAATTTTATTTCCTTTTAAAAAAATTTTTTCACCCGCATTTTTTGGGGGGGTTTTAAAAAAAGGGGGGGCCCCAAAAAATTTTTTTTTTTTAAAAGGGTTTTCCCTTAAAATTTTAAAAAAATTCCCCAAAAATTTTCCCCCCCCCAGGGCTTTCCCCCCCCCCCCAAAAAAAAATTTGGGTTTTTTCCCCCTTTTTTAAAAATTTTTTTTAAAAATTTTTTTCCCCTTAAAACCCCCCTTAAAAATTTTTAAAAAAAAATTTTTTAAAAAAACCCCAAAAAATTTTTGGGGTTTTTTTTTTTTTCCCCATTTTCCATTAAAATTTTTTAAAATTTTTTCCTTAAAAAATTTAAAAAAACCCCCCAAGGGTTTTTAAAATTTTTTTTCCTTAAATTTTTCCAAAAATTTTTTTTTTAAAAAAATTTTTTTGGTTTTTTTTTAAAAATTTAAAAAAATTTTTTTCTAAAATTTTTTTTTAAAATGGTTAAAAAACCCCTTTCCCAAAAAAAAGGAAATTTTTTAAAAAAGGGGTTTTTCCCAAAAAAAAAATTTTTTTGGGGTTTTTAATTTAAAAAAAGGGGGGAAAGGGGAAAAAAGGGGTTTGGCAAAACCCCCCCCCGGATTTTCCTAAAAAAAAGGCCTTTAAAAAGGGTTTTTTTTAAAAACCCCTTTTTTTCCTTTTTAAAAAATTTTTTTAAAAAAACCCCAAAAAACCCTTTTCCCCTTTTTTTTTTTTTTTTTTTTTTAAAAATTTTAAAAAATTTTTTAAAAAATTTAAAAAAAAAATTTTTTTTTTTTAAAAAAAATTTTTTTTTTTTTTGGGGGGAAAATTTTTTTAAAAAAATTTTTTTTAAAAAAAAAATTATTTCCCAAAATTTTTTTTTTTTTCCCCCCCCCAAAAATTTCCCAAAATTTTTTTTTTAAAAAAAATTGTTTTAAAAATTTTTAAAAAAAATTTTTTTTTTTAAAAATTTTTTTTAAAAAAAAATTTTTAAACCCCCGGGGGGCCCCCTTTTTAAAAAATTTCAAAAATTTGGGGGGGTTTTTTCCCTTTCCCTTTTTTTTCCCTTTTTTTTTTTAAAAAAAAAAAAAGGGGTTAAACCCCAGGTTTTTGGGGGGGAAAAAAATTTAAAACTTTGGGAGGTTTTTTTTTTTTTAAAAAAAAAACCCCTTTTTTAAAAAAAAAAAAATTTTTTTTTTTTTTAAAAAAAAAAAAAAACCCCCCTTTTTTTTTTTTTGTTTTTTCCCCCCCCCTTTTTTTTTTTTTAAAAAAAAAATTTGGGGGGGAAATTTTTTAAAGGGGGTTTTTTTTTTTTGGGTTTTTGGGGTTTTTTTTTTTTCCCCCCAAAGGGGGGCCCCCTTTTTTAAATTTTTTTTTTAAAAAATTTTTTAAAATTTTTAAATTTTTTTGGGGTTTCCGGGGTTTTTTTGTTAAAATTTTAAAAAAAATTTTTTTTAAAATTTTTTTTCTTTTTTTTTTTCCCCCTTTTTTTTTAAATTTTAATTCCCTTTAAAAAGGGCCCCTTTTTTTTTTGAAATTTAAATTTTTTTTGGGTTTTTTTTTTAAAAAAGGGGGGGGGAAAAAAACTTTAAAAAATTTTTTCCGGGGAAATTTTTGGGGGAAAAAAAACTTTTTAAAATTTTTGGGGTTTTTTTTTTTTTTCCCCTTTTTAAAAAAAAATTTTTTTTTGAATTTTTGGGAAATTTAAAACAGGGTTTCACTAAACAGGGTTTCACTAAACAAGTTCACTAAACATGCGTTCACTAAAGCATGTTTCCAAACCCAAAGCATTCACTAAAGATGTGTTCACTAAAGAAAATTTGTTCATTTAAAAATTTCTTAAACTTTTCACTAAACATAGTTCATAAAAAGGGGTTTCAAAAAAGCATTGTTCCATTAAACATGTTCATTAAAGCATGTGTTCACTAAAGCATAGTTCATTAAAGGGATAGTTCATAAAGCATATGTTCATTAAAGCATATGTTCATTAAACATGTGTTCACTAAAGCTTTGGTTCATTAAAGCATGTGTTCACTAAATCAACGTTCACTAAATCATAGTTAAGTAAAAAAAACAAGTGCAACTAATGTGACATTTATTGTGGCAACGTTTCGCTCTCCAGGAGTTTTAACAAGCCTTTACAAACAATACATGGAAAACAGAGGGTAAATAAAGGCTCAGAGTGAAGTGCAGTACTAGTGAGGTACCATTTCGATTGTTCCCTAGGGTAGTATATTAGTAGAAAGTGACAAAAGTAATACAATATGGTAGAGCAATTAATTCGTACATGAGTAAAAGGATATAAAAAGCTATTACTTGGTAACAAAAAATAGGTTGGAAAAAAGGAGACTGGAAAGAGGCAGCTTGTTTTAAAGTGTTCACTCTCTGTAATGTGCTTTGTGTATATAACAGGAGAGACTATGTGATGGCAGGGTTTACTGTTTCGGGAGGATTTCTTGCTAAGACTTCGGAGATGGTGAAGTTTGCCTTGTTTTTTTTAATTGTATTCGAAACACCCGATCGTTGCTGATTCGAGGCACTTGCGTCTGTGGAAATTATTTTTCTTTTGATCACTAATTGGGCTCTCTGAATTTCATGAGATGATTGGGGGAATTTCGGTGTTGTACACAGGCGTTGTTCAAGTTATCGTTCCTACATGCGTAAATGTGTTCATTGAGGGGGTGTCGAGGTTTCTTGCGTTTTCACCTACTAAATCTTGTCACAGCCTCCACAGGGTATAGTGTAAACTCCTGCTTTGACTGGTTCGTGGTGCTTGGATTTTGTCCTGGTTAAAACCCTTTTAAATTGAAGTGCTAGAAGCGATGGCGACTCTGGTGTTATTTGTGAAAGTACTTTCAGACGTTCGTGCAACCTGGCTTTTGGGAAGAATTATAAACTTTGTTGGGAGTGGTGTTGATGCGTGGAGAATTAATGATCTGAAAGCTCTTTTCTTGCAGTCTTTGATGAAAAAAGAAGGAAATGATACTCAGTGAATGTTTGGTGAATGTATGTACATTCCTCGTCAAGAAACTCAACAACAAAATCAAACTCAAGGAAAAACCTGGAGATCCCTTTTCAACGGGGTATAAATTTAAGATCATAATTGGGGATTCCGAAAAATTAATCCTCTACTTGTAAATAGGGTCAAAAGTGCAGTCATTGGACCCAATTAAATATCCCGTCACTGGTGGCCTTCGTGGTTTCGTAACCCCAAAAAGCCTTTGGGTTATACGGGGCTGTCCCCGGGGGTTAAGGACCGGGCCCGCGGGGGTTGACCCCGAAAATCTCCCCCAAAGGAAACTCAGGAAACAAAATTCGGTATGCTCTTAGGAAAAACCCATGATGTTTGCCTCTTTTGGTCTTGGGTATCTTGACGGAATAGAAGTGTGTGAGATCATTTTTAATTGGGGGTTTTTCCGATAAACTTGAAATCTTAGGTTGTTGTCTACTTTGTGAATGAGGACGTCGAGGAAAGGTAGCTTGTCATTGGATTTTCTTCAAGTGTAAACTGGATCGCCGGTTCAACTGCGTTGACCTTGCCTGAAAAATCTCGTACTTCCCAAAACGTTTTGGAGTTATTACGAGGAAAATCGTCCACGTAACTAACCAAGTGACGCTTGAAGGATGATGTTGGCAAAGTTTTTTCGGACTCTAAGGTGTTCCAAGTATAAGTTGGCTAGGACGGCACTTAGAGGACCCCATTCCCATGCCGTAGGTTTGTTGGTAGAGCTTGTTATTGAAAAAAAACAGTTGAAATTAACACAGAGTTCAATCAAGTCAACAAAATCTCCGGGAGGTAGAGGAAGATTAAGGTCCTGATTGACTTACGTCGTAGAACCTCGATGGCTTTTTTTGGTAGGTAACTTTTGTGAAGAGGGAAGTCACATCCAAACTGGGTTTTGTTTTCTTGTTACGGATGGAGAAAGGTTAAAGGATGCGGTTGAGAAGGTCGCCTGAGTGTTTAAGATGAGCGGGGGTGATGGTCCCCAGAAGGCAGGAAAGAATGTTTGGCAAGAACTCCGGCTAGTTTGTGTGGAGCACTGCCATTCCTGACGTGATTAGTCTGAGAGGGAAAAATTTTTTATGGGTCTTGGGGAAACCCTACATGTGTGCTGGTTTAGGGTTGCTTGGTAACAAGTACAGAAGTTTCTTCCCTTCTCTAGTGCGTTTGAGTATTTGTCTGGTTTTGTATAAAAAATCTTTGGTGAGCGTCTCCCACTGTTGAGTGCTGATGGGTTCGTATTAGATTGATCATTCAAAAGGTCCATCATTTTAGTGTTTAGTCACTGGTGTTGAGTATGACGACTCCACCTCCTTTGTGTGCTGAGAATATGCTCAGCAGTGTGTTGGTCAATCTGAAGATTGGCCCTCATATTCCATGCAGTTTCAAAGGTTTCCTTAGCGATGTTAGAAAGTTCTTCGGCACATTCAGTTAAGTAAGCTTGGGTAGCTGGGGAGAAGGGGTGCTTGGATTGGAGAGTTGTGCGGATAGACTTAGGGATCACCTTCCCCCGCCAGGCAATCTTGTAGGAAGTTTGTCTGTTGCGATATCTGTGAGTAACGAAAAAGGGTGTCCAAATAACGTCCCGCAGAAATTCCATTTTGTTGCGGTGTCCGACAGATTGTAATAAAGTTGGTAGAATTACCGACAATAGTAAAGTAAAAGGATACAAGTGCAACTAATGTGACATTTATTGTGGCAACGTTTTCGCTCTCCAGGAGCTTATAAAGCCATTACAAACGTTGCCACATAAATGTCACTTTAGTTGCACTTGTATCCTTTTACTTTACATATTGTGGGAAATTTCCCAAACCAACTTTATTACAATCTGTCGGACACCGCAACATAATGACATTTCATGCAGACGTTATTTGGACCCCCTTTCTTCGTGCTCACAGCTATCGCAACAGACAAAACTTCCTACAAGATTGCCTGGCGGAAAAGGGTTTATCCCTAAGTCAAACTCCTGCACAACTCTCCAACTCCAAGCACCCCTTCTCTCCAGCTACCCAAGCTTACTTAACTGAATTTGCCGAAGAACTTTCTAACATCGCTAAGGAAAACCTTTGAAACTGCAAGGAGTATGAGGGTCAATCTTCAGATTGACCAACACACTGCTGAGCATATTCTCAGCACATCACCACAGCTAACCTCCAACAAAAGATCAAACTCAATCGCAAACTTTAGTAACTCTGCACTAACATCGATGGAAGGAAATGGACGCGAATCCCTGATAAGCAACTTATCGTCACGCACCTTAACCGACTACGAAAAACAAGCACTGAGTCTGGGACTCAAATTTACCACCAACATACGCAAACCTAACTATCAACTCAATCTAGTTACCAGGAACCATAGACACAGTGACAGCAACTTCCAGAAGGGTTATATACAGGGCCCTCTCACTGCATTTTATGTAACCTTTTTCTTCAATCTTCCTAGACGATACATCACTGCCTTAAGAACCTCGCCAACGACCCCAACTTTATCGTCACCACCGCCGACAAAGGAGGTGGAGTCGTCATACTCAACACCAGTGACTACAACACAAAATGAGGGACCTTTTGAATGATCAATCACATACGAACCCATCAGCACTCAACAGGGGGAGCCCGCTCACCAAAAAATTTTTATACAAAACCAGACAAATACTCAAACGAAACTAGAGAAGGAAGAAACTTCTGTACTTGTTACCAAGCAACCTAAACCAGAAACACATGAAGGTTTCCCCCCAAGACCCATAAACATAATATTCCCTCCAGACCAATCACGTCGGGAAATGGGCAGTGCTCCACACAAACTAGCCGGATTTTCTTGCCAAACATCTTCCTGCCTTCTGGGACCATCAGCCCCGCTCATCTTAAACACTCAGGCGACCTTCTCAACCGCATCCAAAACCCCTCTCCATCCGTAACAAGAAACTAAGCAGTTTGGATGTGACTTCCCTCTTCACAAAAGTACCTACCAAAAAAAGCCATCGAGGTTCTACGACGTAAAGTCAATCAGGACCTTAATCTTCCTCTACCTCCCGGGAATTTTGTTGACTTGATTGAACTCTGTGTTAATTTCAACTGTTTTTCTTTCAATAACAAGCTCTACCAACAAACCTACGGCATGGGAATGGGGTCCCTCATAAGTGCCGTCCTAGCCAACTTATACATGGAACACCTAGAGCCGAACACTCGCCAACATCATCCCTTCAAGCGTCACTTGGTTACGTTACGTGGACGATGTCCTCGTAATAACTCCAAAACGTTTTGAAGTACAAGATCTTCAGGCAAGGCTCAACGCAGTTGAACCGGCGATCCAGTTTACACTTAAAGAAGAGTCCAATGACAAGCACCTTTCCTCGACGTCCTCATTCACAAAGTAAAACAACAACCTAAGATTTCAAGTTTATCGAAACCCACCAATAAAAATGATCTCACACACTCTATTCCAGTCAAGAAACCAAGACCAAAAGAGGCATTCATCAGGGGTTTTTCCTAAGAGCATACCGAATTTGTAGTCCTGATTTTCTTGACGGGGAATGTACATACATTCACCAAACATTCACTGAGTTACATTTTTCCTTCTTTTTTCATCAAAGACTGCAAGACAAGAGCTCTTCAGATCATTAATTCTTCACGCATCAACACCACTCCCAACAAAGTTATAATTCTTCCCAACAGCCAGGTTGCACTGAACGTTTCTAAAGTACTTCACAAGCTAACACCAGAGTCGCCATCGCTTCTAGCACTCAATAAAGGTTCTAACCAGGACAAAATCCAAGCACCACGAACCAGTTCAATGCAGGAGTTTTACACTATACCCTGTGGAGGCTGTGACAAGATTTACGTAGGGGAAACAGCAAGAAACCTCGACACCCCCTCAATGAACACATTACGCATGTAGGAACAATAACTTGAACAACCCTGTGTACAACACCGAAATTCCACCAATCAACTCATGAAATTCAGAGACGCCCAATTAGTGATCAAAGAAACTAATTTCCGCAGACCAAGTGCCTCGAATCAGCACTGATCGCTGTTTCGAATACAAATTAAACAAAACAACGGCAGCTTCAAACCCAAACTCCGAAGTCTTATCAAGAACCCCTGAAAACAGTAAACCCTGCCATCACATAGTCACTCCTGTTATACACACAAAGCACATTACAGAGAGTGAACACTAAAACAAGCTGCCTCTTTCCAGTTCTCTATTGTCCAACCTATTTTATGTTACCCAAGTAAAAGCTTTTTATATCCTTTTACTCATGTACGAATTAATTGCTCTACCATATTGTATTACTTTTGTCACTACTACTACTACTACTACCAATAGTGAACATCGAAATGGTAAACCCCACTAGTACTGCACTTCACTCTGAGCCTTTATATACCCTCTGTGTCCATGTATTGTTGTAAAGGCTTGATAAAGCTCCTGAGAGCGAAAAGTTGCCACAATAAATGTCACATTAGTTGCACTTGTATCCTTTTACTTACATATTGTCGGGAATTTTCTACCAACTTTATTACAAATTATACGTTCACTAAATCATGCGTTTTACTAAACATGCATTTACTAAATCATACGTTCACTAAATCATGCTTTCACTAAGCATGCGTTCACTAAAGCATGCGTTCACTAAATCATAATTTTTACGAAGCATGCCGTTCACTAAATCATGCGTTTCACTAAAGCATGCATTCTCTAAAGCATGCGTTCACTAAATCAATCGCCTCACTAAGCAAAGCTTCACTAAAGCATGCGTTCACTAAAAACATGCGTTCACTAAAGCATGCATTCACTAAAGCATACATTCGCTAAAGCATGCGTTTTACTAAAGCATGCGTTCACTAAAGCATGCGTTCACTAAAGCATGTGTTCACTAAATCATATGTTCACTAAGAATGCGTTCACTAAAGCATGTATTCACCCAAAGCAAGCATTCCCCTAAATCATGCGTTCACTAAAGCAAGCATTTCACTAAATCATGCTTCACTAAGCATGTGTTCACTAAATCATGTTACACTAAAGCATGCGTTCACTAAATCATGTGTACACTAAAGCATGCGTTCACTAAATCATGTGTACAACTAAAGCATGCGTTCACTAAATCATTTGTTCACTAAAGCATGAGTTCACTAAATCAAGCGTTCACTAAAGCATGCGTTCACTAAAGCAATGCGTTCACTAAATCATATGTTCACTAAGCATGCGTTCACTAAAGCATGCGTTCACTAAAGCATGCGTTCACTAAAGCATGCGTTCACTAAAGCAAAGCGTTCACTAAAGCATGCGTTCACTAAAGCATGCCTTCACTAAAGCATGCATTCACTAAATCATATGTTCACTAAGCATGCGTTCACAAAAGCATGCGTTTCACTAAAGCATGCGTTCACTAAAGCATGCGTTCACTAAACATGCGTTCACTAAAGCATGCCCTTTACTAAAGCATTTCGTTCACTAAAGCATGCGTTCCCCTAAAGCATGCCTTCACTAAAGCATGCATTCACTAAATCATACATTTACTAAGCATTGCGTTCACTAAAGCATGCGTTCACTAAAGCAGCATTCACTAAAGCAGCCTTCACTAAAGCATGCGTTCACTAAATCATAACGTTCCACTAAGCATTTCGTTCACTAAAGCATGCGTTCACTAAAGCATGCGTTCACTAAAGCATGCGTTCACTAAAGCATGCGGTCACTAAAGCATGCGTTCACTAAAGCAGCCTTCACTAAAGCATGCGTTTTACTAAAGCATGCCTTCACTAAAGCATGCATTCACTAAATCATACGTTCACTAAAGCATGCGTTCACTAAATCATACGTTCACTAAGCATGCGTTCACTAAAGCATGCGTTCACTAAATCATGCGTTAACTAAAGCATGCATTCACTAAAGCATGCGTTCACTAAATCATGCGTTCACTAAAGCATGCATTCACTAAAGCATGCGTTTCACTAAAGCATGCGTCACTAAATCATACATCACTAACATCGTTCCAAAAACATGCATTTTACTAAATCATGCGTTCACTAAAGCATGCGTTCACTAAAGCACGAATTCACTAAAACATATGTCCACTAATGCATGTGTTCACTAAAGCATGTGTCCACTAATGCATGTGTTCACTAAAACATTTTTCACTAAAGCATGTGTCCACTAATGCATGTGTTCACTAAAACATGTTTTTCACTAAAGCATGTGTTCACTAAAGCATGCGTTCACTGAAACATGTGTTCACTAAAGCATGTGTTTACTAAAGCATGTGTTCACTAAAGCATGCGTTCACTAAAGCATGTGTTCACTAAAGCATACGTTCACTAAACATGTGTTTTACTAAAACATGGGGTTCACTAAAGCATGCGTTTTACTAAAGCATGCATTCACTAAAGCATGCGTTCATTAATCGTATGTTCACTAAGCATGCGTTCACTAAAGCATGCATTCACTAAATCAAAACGTTTCACTAAGCATGCGTTCACAAAACCCGGGCGTTCCCAAAGCTTGCTTTCCCTTTTAAATTTTTTGGTTCAAAAAAGCTTTCTTTCAAAAAACGAATTTTCACAAAGCTTGCTTTCCTTTTAAATCATACTTTCCCCTAAGCTTGAAAATTTTTTTTTTCCAGGGCGTTCACTAAACTGCATTAAACTAAAAAATTCTTTAAACAAAAAGAAAGGCTTTCCCACAAATTTTTCATACGTTCATTAAAAGCATTTTTTCCCTTTTAAATAAAACTTTCCCTTTTAAGGGAAATGCGTTCACAAAAGCATGCTTCACAAAATTTCATACGTTCACTAAGCATGCGTTCACTAAAACATGCGTTCACTAAATCATGCGTTCCCCTAAATCATGCGTTCACTAAAGCATGCATTCACTAAGCTTTTGCATCACTAATCATACGTTCACTAAGCATGCGTTTCACTAAAACATGCGTTCACAAAATCATGCGTTCACTAAATCATGCGTTCACAAAAGCATGCTTCACTAAAGCATACATTCACTAAAGCATGGGGTTCACTAAAGCATGTGTTCACTAAATCATGCGTTCACTAAATCAGGGCGTTCACTAAGCATGCGTTCACTAAATCATGCGTTCACTAAATCATGCGTTCACTAAAGCATGCGTTCACTAAATCAAGCGTTCACTAAACCATACGTTCACTAAGCATGCGTTCACTAAAGCATGTGTTCACTAAAACATGTGTTCACTAAAGCATGTGTTCACTAAAACATATGTTCACTAAAGCATGTGTTCACTAAAACATGTGTTCACTAAAGCATGTGTTCACTAAAACATGTGTTCACTAAAACATGTGTTCACTAAAACATGCGTTCACTGAAACATGTGTTCACTAAAGTATGTGTTCACTAAAGCATGTGTTCACTAAAACATGCGTTCACTGAAACATGTGTTCACTAAAGCATGCGTTCACTAAACATGTGTTCACTAAAGCATGTGTTCACTGAAACATGTGTTCACTAAAGCATGTGTTCACTAAAGCATGTGTTCACTAAAGCATGCATTCACTAAAGCATGCGTTCACTAAATCAAGCGTTCACTAAAGCATGTGTTCACTAAATCATATGTTCACTAAGCATGTGTTCACTAAGCATGTGTTCACTAAAGCATGTGTTCACTAAATCATATGTTCACTAAGCATGCATTCACTAAATCATGCGTTCACTAAAGCATGCATTCACTAAAGCATGCGTTCACTAAATCAAGCGTTCACTAAAGCATGCGTTCACTAAATCATATGTTCACTAAGCATGTGTTCACTAAAGCATGCGTTCACTAAAGCATGTGTTCACTAAATCATGCGTTCACTAAAGCATGCGCTCACTAACGCATGTGTTCACTAAGCATGCGTCCAATAAATCATGCGTTCACTGAAGCATGCGTTCACTAAATCATGTGTTCACTCAAGCATGCGTTCACTAAATCATATGTTCACTAAGCATGCGTTCACTAAATCATGCGTTCACTAAATCATGCGTTCACTAACGCATGTGTTCACTAAAGCATGCATTCACTAAATCATGTGTTCACTAAATCATGTGTTCACTAAAGCATACGTTCACTAAATCATGCGTTCACTAAATCATGTGTTCACTAAAGCATACGTTCACTAAGCAAGCGTTCACTAAATCATACGTTCACTAAGCATGCATTCACTAAAGCATGCGTTCACTAAAGCATGCGTTCACTAAATCATGTGTTCACTAAAGCATGCGTTCACTAAATCATGTGTTCACTAAAGCATGTGTTCACTAAAGCATGCGTTCACAAAAGCATGCGTTCACTAAATCATGCGTTCACTAAAGCATACATTCACTAAGCAAGCGTTCACTAAATCATACGGTCACTAAGCATGCGTTCACTAAATCATGTGTTCACTAAAGCATGCGTTCACTAAGCATGCGTTCACTAAAGCATGCGTTCACTAAATCATGTGTTCACTCAAGCTTGCGTTCACTAAATCATATGTTCACTAAGCATGCGTTCACTAAATCATGCGATCACTAAATCATGCGTTCACTAAAGCATGTGTTCACTAAAGCATGCATTCACTAAATCATGTGTTCACTAAATCATGTGTTCACTAAAGCATGCGTTCACAAAAGCATGCGTTCACTAAATCATGCGTTCACTAAAGCATACGTTCACTAAGTAAGTGTTCACTAAATCATACGTTTACTAAGCATGCGTTCACTAAATCATGTGTTCACTAAAGCATGCGTTCACTAAGCATGCGTTCACTAAAGCATGCGTTCACTAAAGCATGCGTTCACTAAATCATGCGTTCACTAATGCATGAGTTCACTAAATCAAGCGTTCACTAAAGCATACGTTCACTAAGCAAGCGTTCACAAAATCATACGTTCACTAAGCATGCTTTCCCATAAATCTGTGTTCACTAAAAGCATGCGTTCACTAAGAAAGGGCTTTCCCACTAAAGCATGCGTTCACTAAAGCAGACGTTCACTAAATCATGCGTTCACTAATGCATGAGTTCACTAAATCAAGCGTTCACTAAAGCATGCGTTAAACTAAAGCATGCGTTCACTAAAGCAGGGCGTTCACTAAACATGTGTTAAATAAAACATGTGTTCACTAAAGCATGTTTTTCACTAAAGCAGGGTGTTCACTAAAGCATGCGTTCACTGAAAATGTGTTCACTATAACAAGTGTTCACTAAAACATTGTGTTTCACTAAATCATGCGCTCACTAAGCATGCATTCACTAAAGCATGCGTTCACTAAGCATGCTTTTCTCTAAAGCATGCATTCTCTAAAGCATTGCATTCTCTAAAGGCATGTGTTCTCTAAAGCATGCGTTCTCTAAAGCATGCATTCACTAAAGCATGCGTTCTCTAAAGCATGCGTTCTCTAAAGCAGCACCTCTAAAGCATGCGTTCTCTAAAGCATGCGTTCTCTAAAGCATGCGTTCTCTAAAGCATGCACTCTCTAAAGCATGCATTCTCTAAAGCATGCGTTCTCTAAAGCATGCATTCTCTAAAGCATGCGTTCTCTAAAGCATGCATTCTCTAAAGCATGCGTTCTCTAAAGCATGCATTCTCTAAAGCATGGCGTTCTCTAAAGCAGCACTCTCTAAAGCATGCATTCTCTAAAATGCGTTCTCTAAAGCATGCATTATCTAAAGCATGCATTCTCTAAAGCATGCATTCTCTAAAGCATGCGTTCTCTAAAGCATGCGTTCTCTAAAGCATGCGTTCACTAAAGCATGCGTTCACTAAAGCATGCTTCTCTAAAGCATGCGTTCTCTAAAGAAATGCGTTCTCTAAAGCATGCATTCTCTAAAGCATACGTTCACTAAAGCATGCGTTCACTAAAGCATACATTCACTAAAGCATGCGTTCACTAAAGCATATGTTCACTAAAGCATGCGTTCACTAAAGCATGCGTTCACTAAGCATACATTCCCCTAAAGCATGCGTTCACTAAAGCATATTGTTCACTAAAGCTTTGCGTTCACTAAAGCATGCGTTAAATAAAGCATACATTCCCCTAAAGCATATGTTCACAAAAAGCTTGCGTTCACTAAAGCATATGTTCACTAAAGCATGCGTTCACTAAAGCATATGTTCACTTAAACATGCGTTCACTAAGCATATGTTCACTAAAACATGCGTTCACTAAAGCAAGGGCGTTCACTAAAGCATACATTCACTTAAAGCATCCCGTTCACTAAAGCATGCGTTCACTAAATCATGAGTTCACTAAATCATGAGTTCACTAAATCATGAGTTCACTAAATCATGAGTTCACTAAATAAAGCGTTCACTAAAGCATGCGTTCACTAAAGCATGCGTTCACTAAAGCATGCGTTATTTTAAAGCATGCGTTCACTAAAGCATGCGTTCACTAAAGCATGCGTTCACTAAAGCATACATTCACAAAAGGGCATACATTCACTAAAGCATGCGTTCATTTAAAGCATGCGTTCACTAAAGCATGCGTTCACTAAAGCATGCGTTCACTGAAGCATGCGTCACTAAAACTTGTGTTCACTAAAACGTGTGTTCAGTAACCCATGTGTTCACTAAAACTTGTGTTCCTAAAACATGTGTTCAGTAAACCATGTGTTTCACTAAAACGTGTTCACTACAACATGTGTTCAGTAAACCATGCGTTCACTAAAACAAGTGTTCACTATAACATGTGTTCACTAAACATGTGTTCACTAAAAACTGTGTTCACTAAACATGGTGTTCACTATGTGTTCACTAAAAAATGTGTTCACTAAAACATGTGTTCGTAAACCAATGCATTCACTAAAACATGTGTTCACTATAACATGTGTTCACTAAAACATGTGTTCAGTAAAATCATGTGTTCACTAAAACATGTGTTCACTAAAACATGTGTTCAGTAAACCATGTGTTCATAAGACAACCTTCGTTTATAACCGAATTTGCGAGGTTGTGACTGAGGTTGGAAAGAAGGGGAAAGGAAGATGGTTGGGATGTGTGGAAAATACGTATAATTTCCGGGAAAATACTTTAATTTATGGGAAAAAATAGATCCCTTTTAATTGTATTTTTAAAAAAAGTTTTTTATCAAAAATGGGAAACCTGCGGTTGGGGAGGTCATCGCCATTTTGTTTGAATGGAGAAACGTTATTAATAAGGTGAAGAATTTTCGTGTCTGGGGTTAAAATTTTGGGTTGACACCTCTCAATTGGAGGCGAAATTTTTGGGAGTGTTTTCCTGCATAATTTTGAGAATCAGGGGGCGCTGGACAAGACAACCCCAGGAAACCCTCAGATAAGCTTTTATGTTTTAATCTGGAGTTTTTTATTTTCAGATAGACAGTGGGTTTTCTAGTTGATACAACTTAATTCCAGAAAAATTTGGTGAGTGTTATGATTAAGATATTTTCTCCTTCTGTTGTTTTTGTGTGTTTTACTATAATCTTTTTTAATTTTAATATACAGTCCCCAAATTTATTTTTTTCCAGCTTTCCCTAGTGATTTTTTTCATTAAAAATGGTCCAGAGCAATTTGGATATGACAGGGGTGGGTATGAAGGGGACATTTTTTGCACCTAGGTGCCCCAAATTTCCCTCTTGTCTAACTGAAAAATAAAAATTATCATTGTTCATTTACTGTTATGTAAAAAATGATACATCGAAGTAAATGCAATTTTCCCACTTTAAATTTTCCCCGTTGGCCTTTTAAACCCGGGGAAATTATAAAGTCTTTAATTTAGTTAATTTTTTAATAATTATATGTGAAATGTGATGGAGGGGGATGTTAATTTCACAAATTTACTTAATGTGTAGTGGTTTAATTTTAAAATTTTTAATTTGGAAAAGTCAAGTTGGCTAAAGATTATATTAAGTGTAAATGTATGTGAAATTTCAAAACCCAAAGTGTAGCTAATTAATGTGTTAAAATTTTTGAAAACCCAAAGTGGCAGGATTTATTTTAAGTATTGTAAAATTTAATTTGATAAGAAATTTTGGCCAAGATTTATATCAGTGTATGTGTAATTGATAACCCAAGGTAACAAAATTTTTGTATTAATTTAATTTGCTATGCCAAATTCTGGAAAGGATTTATTAATTTGTAAAAATATTAAATTTGATGAGCCAAGTTTGTTTTAATGACATTAAATTTATATTGTACATGTATTGAAAGCTAAAGTATAGGTTTTTATTCAAGGTTTAAGTTGTGTCAGTGTTTGTAAGTTGTAACAGTGTTTTAAATTGAGTTGAATTTAATACATTGCATCTGGTTTGGAAAATGGGAAAATTTTGATGAGAAGAAAAACAAAAGGATATAGAGTAAAAAAAGCATCCTGCAAGCTAGAAAAAGGCATTAACAAAAGCTACAAAAAATTTTTTTGGGAATTAATGAATAAAAAAATGTGAATACTGATGATTCAAAATTGTTTTTAGAGCTTTAGGTAATGATATGATTCAAAAAAAATTTATATTACAACAAATATAAAGGAGTTTTTTGTAAACGGTGATGAGACTGAAAGATCTTTGATTAATCAGTATTTAAATTGAAGAAAAATTTTTTCTTGTAAAAGTCAGGCCTTGAAAAAATTTTAAAATATTAACAGGCAGTTAATCAGTCTGCTCAACAAATAATATGTCTTTGCCAAAACCCCCCAGAATATGTTTACCTGTTTTAATCCGGGGAGAAAACTGGGGGGAAATTTTGGTCAATTTTTAAAGCACTGTGCATGCAGGATGACCTGCCTGTGAAACAAAATTATTTTCCTCAAAGGACAGGTAAGAGGGATGTTTCCACATCCAACAAGCCTTTCCCAATGTAGATGACCTTACAAGGAAGCAGTTGACTTGTTGAAAGTCATTTATGGTAATATAAACAAAGTATTTTGGATTAGGAATACATTTTTAAATTTTAAAAATCCCCAGATCTACTTAAAAAATTTTTTACAGCAGTTTAGAGTTAAAAACGGAGAGCACTCTCAAAACTTTAAGTAAAAAATATAATCTAAGGAATCAGACGGTTATTGAGTGCCTGGTAAGAAAAAATTTAAAACTATAAAACACTTGAGGGTCTCCAACAAAAACAAGGGTTATTTTGGTCTGGAGGAAATAAAACTAGGTCTACAAGAATTAATTGTGCATTGCAGCCCAGCCACCAACCATTTTAAAGATGCAACCATAATCCCTTGAGGTATCTGTCAAGTTTCCAAAGGGAAAAAAATTACCCCAATTTAAATAATAAAAAATTCATTTCCTAAAAAAGTTGATAGGTGCTATAAAAGTAGCGGAATCAAAATAATGATTCCCACAAGGTAAAGAATAAGTACCCTCCTAAGAGTAGACAGTTAAATGGGAAAACCCATCAAAGAAAAAGAGGATTTTTTTTTGGGGTATCTTTTTCAAAAATTGCAAGCTTTACAATTATGGAAGATAAGTTAAAAGACTGGAGGAACTTGCAATGTATCAGGTTTTTGGGGTATCACAATGTAAAGGATTGTTATCCAAATTAAACTTCTGTTATCAATGTCACAAAAAAGACACCTAAGCATGTGAAAAAGGTTATATGAAATGTTGAAAATTTAATGAAATTTGAAAATCCTGACACAACAGTGCTAATGTAAAAATTGCTGCTAATGTTAATAATATGGTTTTGCTAAAATGCCTTCCCTGTTTCAGGTAAAAATTATGTAAAAACATAAATAAAAAAATTAAATGCATTATTGGACCAGGGACCCCGCGTATTTTTTAAAACGTAAATGTTTGAGGTATGAAAGTACGATGGAAGATCCTCAACTTTTAAATTATCTGGTTTTTCTGGGAAAAAGGGTTTTCTAATTGTATGCACTGTTTATGTAACGTGGGTTGGGAAAATTTGAGAAAAAAAGTGTTATGCGAATTGTAGATAGCTTCCAGAGAAAAAAACTCAGTAGGTTTAGTAAAGCTAAGAAAGACTTTCACATAATGTAAATTTAGCCCCTTCAGGTATAAGTGATGATTCTGTGGCCCCAAATAAATATTTTGTAGGTAGGACTATTATGCCCCCTTTTGAAAGGGTTTGTAAAAAAATTGGTGCACCCCTTTGGAAACTGCAGGAGGCATGAAATGTTGGTAGGATTCCTGTAATAATAATTCTGATAGAGAAAAAACAAATACCAAAATGTGTGTCTTACTCTGAAATGACCCCCGTTTATTTTTTCAAGAGGAGGTGTTGAGCCCGTGATAAATTGTGGGGAAATTTGACAGCATTGGGAAAAAATGTAAAGAAGAAAATCTGACGATTCTTTTTTCAGGTGCAAAAACCCGAGAGTTAAAATTTGAACTGGGCAATACTGGGTACGACTTCCCTGGGCTGAACCATCAAATTGCCACTAATTACAGAATGGCTATGGACAATTAAAACTCAGCTCCGCGAACTGGTAAGACACCGACTTGTTAACGCCTATAATGTATAATTCGGGCGTTAATTAATAAATTTTTTAGAAGAGGTACCTCCTGGCAAGCCAAAATTTTTGGTATATTTTCCACATCACGGGTGAAGAAGGTTCTAAACCCCCTCTGAGAATTGTGTTTTTTTTGTGTGACAGGGTTTAAAAAAAATGTACCCAGTTTAAAATGACTGTTTTATGACAGGTCCGTCGTTACGGAAAATTAGGAGATATCTTATTAAAAATTTTTGGTAAAGAATTTCCTTTCGGCTGCATAAGTAAAACTTTTCCCAAGAGTGGGTTTTTTCAAGAGGCTGACCCGGGGTTGTACCGCTTCTTTTGGCCTGAGAATCTATTGACCCACTTGCCCCCTGAAAACCTTTCCTTTAGGGGGTATTTTTTGTGTACATCCAGTCCGTTTCCCACTTTAACGCGATAAATGCAACCTTAAATGTCAGGAAGTCCATTGATAAAGTAATGAGCAAACAAATTTTATGTGGACAATTTCCTGGGTGTGAATCAACTGAAGGGAACTGTTATGACTTATGGAGAGGGTAAATAAAATAATACAAGTGAAATATCCTCTGAAAGGATGGAATATAATTAAACCAAATTGAAGGACAAAAAAAATAAAGATTTCCCCGGGGAGAAGTGCCAAAAAGTAGTAATGTATTGGGTTTAAATTGGGTACTGAGAGAAATTTGTTAATGATTAAAACCTAATAATTACAAAATGCCCAAAAAAATTTAACTAAGAGTTTTGCTTGTGAAGTTTCCATATGTTTTGATCCACTTGGTTTAGTGTCACCCCTTACTATAAGGGGAAATTATTAATACAGGGAAGCTGGAAACTTAAATGTGCTTTTGGATGAAAATTTACCTGAGGAATTTATTAAGGTGGGATAATTAAATTTGGGGATTATGAAAAAAACCCCTGTTGGAGTTCCCACGCCAGGTGGGCCAAACCAAATGGGAAAAAAGTATCCACATTTTTTGTGTGCTTCAAAAATTGGCCCTTTTAGCAGTTGCTTACCTTATTGTAATAGTGTTTTTCTCTTGTTTGTCTTAGGGTTTAAATTTCTCCAATTAAATCACGTTCCTTACCTCAGTTGGAATTAACAGCCATTTTGTAGGGGTCAAATTACAATTATATAAGAAATAAGTTCAGGGATAAATATTGCAACACTGTAATTTTTGGTCTGATAATGAGGTATCCTTACAATGGATTCATAATGGAACATTTAAAATTTCTACGTACAAAGCAAGTTGCTGAAGTTAAAAAAGATGCAAGGAAGTAATAGTTTTGGGGCAGTTGTTAAATTTAATATATATGGTGAGGAGAATTTAGTGATTTCTTTTTCGAAAATTTATCTTTGTAAATTTGTAAAGCCGTATCATGTTTAAAGGGCCGAGCTGGTTGGGAAATAAAGCTATGGCCTGTACAAAAGGGTATTGGGTCCTGTTGAATTATGTGACCCCCCGCCCCAACAGTTTTCCTTCCTTTACCTTGAAAAAAAATAGGTATTCTTCTTTACCCCAAAATAACAATGTAACTAGTGGGGGTTTTTAAAAATTCTAAAAAAGATGAAAAATTTTCATATAAGTTTTCACATCCTTTGAATATTGGATAAAAGGGTACAGGAGGGAAAAACATGGAAATGAGATTAAATTTATGATGGAAAAGAAAAATTGTGAAAGGTTCCAAAATAGAGAAAAAATTGGGGGTGTATTTTGGAACAATGTAATTAGGGGCGAGGTTGGTTACAAAATGGAATTTGGGGGGATTTGCTAAACACCCTATCTTATGCTCAAAACTTATATCTAACAAATTTTAAATTTTGTTTAAAAGCCCCTAAAAAGTAATGCATGTGGGTCAAGATACCTTAAATTGTATTAGGGGGAACTTCTGGGTTCCACAAGGACGGGAAAGTGTAAAAAGGGGGGTTAAAATTTGTGTAATTTCGCCGTGTGGATGCCAGATCCTTTTCCCAGGGCCCCCCATTTCAAATGAGCAATTTTGAGTCGTTTAGCAACGAAACCCGGCCGGCCGCAGTGTGGAAAAAACTGTTTTAAAATTTTTCCCGGAAAAAACGGTAATTTATAGGTAAATAGATGCCCAAATTTGTATTTTAAAAAAAAGTTTTTGTTATCGAAAAATTGGGGAAAAACCTCGGCTGGGGAGGTCAGTCGCCATTTTTTTGTGGGGGAAACGTTTAAATTAAAATGTGAAGAATTTTTTTGCTCTAGAGGTTAAATTGGGTTGACACCTCTCAAAAAGGAGGCGAAATTGTTGGTGTGTATTCCCGCTAATTGAGAATCAGGGGACTGGGCAAGACAACTAGGAACCCCAGATAAGTCTGTTAGTTTTAAATTGGCCCGTTGTTATTTTCTGTATAGACTGAGGGGTTTTCTGAGTATGATCAATTAATCTCCAGTCAAATTGGTGAGTGTTTGATTAAGATATTTTTTCCTTCGTTATATAAAAGTGTGTTATCTATATCCTTTTTTTTTTAATTTTAATCCACAGATTTTTATATTTTCCCGCTTCCTGGGGTGTTATTTCATTTAATTAATAGGTCCCCGAGCAAAACTTGTGGGAAAGACGTGGTGGGATCGAAGGGGGGGGGCATTTTTTGGACCTTTGTCCCAATTCCTACTTGTCTAACGATAAAAATAATTTCTATGTTCATTCTGTTTTATATAAGATACATCAAGTAAAAGCAAATTTTTCCCCAGGAGGAAAAAGGGAAAAGGGTTGGGAGGGTAAGCAGGGGGGGGAAGAGATGAGTGGCCCCACCACTTGGAGTGTGATGTGCACAGGGACTGCAGGTTTTTTTTTTCAAAAATTTTAAGTTTTTTAACTATGTTACACTTATTTTCAAATTTGCACCTACGAAACCCAAAATTGTTTCCCCTGTGCTGAAGATGCACAGCCCTCAGATGAAGCTTTCAACCAGGATACTCAAGTATAACTAACGTGATTTAACATTTAAATAAAATCATGTCAAATTGATAAATGTGCCCCAATATACTTCATTTTCTCTTGCCGCCCCAGTTTAAGCAAGATTCAACAATATTTGAAACCAGGTAGCAGAGGCTTTTGGAAGTTATCAGACCTCTTCCTAGAGTCTTGGAATATGTTGTATAACTTTGTACGGCGCACCTGTATATTTCAATAGTTACTTGAACCTTTCCCTAGTTATTGTACACCAACGTTGATAATATGAAGCCCATCGATGAGGCTATCTCGTGTTATGAATGAAATAAAATCAAAAGTTTGGAGGAAGAATGAAAGAAAGGAAAAGAAATGAAAAAAAATCACAGAACAATTTCAAGGTGCCCTTCGGGGCTCCATAATGACTAGGCTTTAACGTTAAAAAAAATTAAATTGTCTGCCACATTCACTGTACTAAAACTTGCAGCTTAATCTATTACTTACTGTTTACATTATCAGCTTTAAATAGAGAAAAATCTGAATGTAAGATGGATGAATTATTGACCAAGGAATGCAAGTCAAATTTTTGGGGATTCCCTCTCACTTAAGCTTCCGAGAACGTGATAAAGTCGGCTAAATAAAGCTAAATTAAAAATTACAGTGCAACTACCATATCGTTTTCCATACAATGAAATGTACAGAGTTAAAAAATGTGTATGAATAAAGTGAAATTATTATTGAAAAGATGTGATCAAGCAGTTTACCTTGCAGAGAATATTAACTAAAACGCTGATAATCATAACCATTGTGAAAAATTATTATTATTATTATTATTATTATTGTTATTATTATTATTATGAGCAAATCACCTGTAGGAGGTTTACAGGACATTACCTGAATTATTACCTGCAAGTAATTTGGGTGAGGTAAGTGGGACTTAAGTCACAGTAGGTCACTGAACTGTAACTCCTCTGATTGCCCACTTCCTCTCCACTTCCACGAAAGGCTAGACCCGACATTAATTAATAATTATAATATTAAAACCAGATACTCTGATATATTGAAGTTTAGTGGACTGCATGAGATTATGATTGCTGGATACACAAATTATAATTGGTATTAGCACTTACCATTTAATTGCTGGAAGACACTTAATGTTGCTGGAACACGCCCTAACCTAACCCCAATGCAAAAACTACTGTACATTATGGGTGGGTGTCACTTAGCTGAGGGTGCTCCAAGGAGAATTGTAGTGTTCCAGTTCTTCAGTAGGGGACATTAACACGGGTTCCTATTACAAACTCAGGCCGAAACACCCAATTAGACCTCGGAAAACGCCGAATTATTAGCAGAATTTCCCACGACAACCAACGTTCACACATTCAAAATGGCATCTCCTCCCTTGCGTCACTTAGCAGCTGTTCTACAAATACCCCCCCCCCCCACTCGAAATTTTTCGAAAGGATCAAATCAGCATCATATTTTATTATTCAAATATACACAGGCTGAATTTAGGAAAATCAAAAATTTTCCACAATCATAATTTTTAAAGGGGTGAACCGGTATGCCAGCAGAAGGCCTCGATCAGATGACCAAAAGCTCCAGCTGCAGGTCATCATATCAGAAAGACCCGCGTCAGGAAACACTTGTCCTGTTTCCTGACAAACCTTACCTAACCTAACCTAAACTTTGCATAGGTATCTGAATCATATGGATTTTAAAGTATGTGAACAAAGACAAGCTGACACACTGAAGAAAGTAATAAATCTTTTCAGTGGTAAATATCACGTACATGTAGAAATAAAGATTTTTATTATTGTTGTTGTTAATAAGATTACTGAAATCTCTAGTCTAGATTATAGTCACATTTGCATTAACTAATTAACTTCTTAATGATATTGTATTAGCTAGTAAAATTAACTGTTTATCTGATGCCATTGCAATCTGCGAAATGACTCAAAAGTGTAATATTTTTTTCGGTTCTCTTCACAGACTGAACATGAAATACATTATAGATTAACCTCCCTTGCGGCAATAATTAATTAAGAGAGATCTTCAAGTAATTAGTGAGCCATTAACATTATAAAAAGATACTAGAAATATGGGAGATGGGGGAACACAGTGGAAGGTGGAGGTGGAAATGGCAGACATCAATACTTGCCGGCTGGCTGGTGTGTCTGGCAGGTATTAATTGACAGCACCACTTTAAACATCATTTATTGTTCACACTTTACTATGGGTGTGCATGCTTCAGGTGTTTATGCATGCGTCCTTTAACAAATAATGGATCTTTAATTTCTCAATACCTTCCCAGTCTAGCTACTACGGAAGTTACCCAAGTGCCTATGTACTACCTAACTTTTCTTCCCACATTGTAGCTCACACAACAGGGCAGCCGCACACTGTGGATGTACTCAACTTCACAAATAATAAGCTACATACTGTCTTTTCCAGTATTTGTTCCTCAGAATTATTGCATAACATGATTGGTGGTAAACTGCGCATAAACAAAAAGAACCCGATTTGATTATGTTAACTCTGATTATTATAATCACATGAAAACACTAAACCCGAAATGTTGTGCAGCCTATGGGCCTTCAGATTCTTGTACGTTTTCCATGTACAGTAATTTTGAAATAAAGAATTAAGTTGAACTGATTAAGGGTCCTACAGCCCTAAGGCAATGGTGGGAAGTTTCTCAAACACAAGTGTAGCCACATATTACAAATATTTACAAGCCTCCGGGTTCGTCTACATTTTATCTCTGCATGAGGAGTTTTCGCCACATTTTCAGCACAGCCACATGAAAACGTTCGCCAGCCAGTGGGCGAGGTGGCCAGTAACGTCACCCAGGCTTTCGCTAAATGCGTAAGGGGCTGGTTGATAAAGAAGAGGCCTACCAGAGCGGGAGTGTATGTAATCCCGTGTGGTAGCTGCGTAAAATATACTACTAGATGTGCTTTCATCTGAGACTTGAAAGAATGAACAGACAGACACTGCAACATGTTGAACAATCTAGGAGCTACATAATGAAAGGCCCTTTCTGAGAGTGGTTTCTTCCCACCAACACGACGCTCAATCTGTCATAAATGGGGTCCAGGGCAATTCGTAGAAACATTCCTAAGGCCGATGTAAAATGTATGGGCATATTAGCAAGATACTTGTGTTCATTAAACTTAGTAACTACAAATGTTAATAAACTGTTTAAATTCAATTCTTGTCCTGATAGGGAGCCATTGCAGCTCACGCAAGTAGAGACTAGCGGGTAGTGGGTAGGATTTTAATCTGGATAGATTAGATTTTGCCACCGAAGTGGCTAGTTTATTGTGCACCCCATATCCATCCTGTGGACGGTAGCGCGAGAGCATATGGATACACAAAAGGCCTAGGAACTAGGCCCCAAAGGGTTAACAGGAATACATATGGATTTATATCTACATATCTATAGTTCACTTATCTGTTACAAGCAAATTTAGGAAATTTGCTTAGTATATCTGGTATCTTATTTTCATTAATAAGATATCTTGACATGTCACATAGGTTATTATACTGTCTGTCTTGTATTCCTCAATAAGTGGACAATTAAGCACATAGTGTTCAAGAGAGTGACCATATGCCTGATCACATAATTTACATTTAGTTTGATCATCATCTGTGTGTCTCCCAAACTGCCAGAAGTACTTGTAACCAAGCCTAAGCCTGGCCACTACAACATCAGTCAGTCTGTTCACATTGCAAGTTGCTCCATAAACATACTTATCTACGTTCATGTTATCATAGTGGGTTATAGATCTACTCAGGCTTCTAATTGCATTCCTATATCAATCATTTTCATTATTTACTTCTCTCCTAATATTATTCCTAATGCTAGACACAGTTATACCAAAGTTATCTGGAGGAAGGTCTTATGCCATATGAAATGAACTATCGTCCTTTCGTGGTCACTGGTTAATATAATACTGTAGAAATCATCCATTAATTGGAAATAAAAATAAAAGCTATTTGCATCCCAACACCTGAACCCCATTCTCTTTGCTGACGACACGACTTACGTCTCTCTCACCCTAATCTTGCCACCCTCAACACCATTGTTAACGAGGAGCTGATCAAAATATCGACTTGGATGACAGCCAATAAACTTACGCTTAACACTGACAAAACCTACTATATTATGTTTGGTAGCAGAGCAGGAGTTGCGCAAATTAACATTAAGATCGACAACACTCTAATTGCCAGACATAATGAGGGCAAATTCCTAGGCCTATACCTTGACAACAACCTGAATTTCAGCACCCATATCCAACACATAACCAAAAAAGTATCCAAAACGGTTGGGACCCTCTCCAAGATACGATACTACGTGCCGCAAAATGCCCTTCTCACACTATACCACTCACTTATTTATCCATACCTCGCCTATGCTATTTGTGCTTGGGGATCAACTGCAGCAACACACCTAAAGCCAATAATAACCCAACAAAAAGCCGCAGAAAGAATAATCACTAAATCCCATCCCTGGCAACACCCTCCCCCCACTCTTCATAGATCTAAACTTACTCCCTGTTCAGAACATCCACACTTACTACTGTGCAAACTACATCTACAGGACCTTAAATTCCAATAATAACCTTGACCTAAAACGCTTTCTTGATAGTTGTGACAGAACCCACAGGCATAACACCAGACACAAACATCTCTATGACATTCCCCGTGTCCGACTAAACCTTCACAAAAATTCAATGTATGTCAAAGACCCTAAAATCTGGAACACCCTACCTGAAAACTCTAGAACTGCAGACACATTCATCACCTTCAAAACTACCATTAGAAAACATCTTATCTCCCTGATACACCCCGTCAACTAATTACACGAATACCACCTGGTGGTTCACACTTACACTCACTCACCCATTTGACCATAAACAAAAATATCAATCTCAATCTTAAAATAATGAATCCTAACTAGTCATAAGTTGGCCTGTGATACTCCAATACTTAAACTATGTATTGTGCCAAAACAAAAGCATTCACATTGCTAAACTCACAAACTAGTATTTAGTCACTTAGCCATAATACCAACTTACCTCATAATTTGTAATATTTTAAATTTAAGAATTAATCTAAGTCTGCCCGAAATGCCTAGCCATGCTGGGTGTTCTAGTGGTACCCTCTGTAATTATTATTTTACTACATGTAAACCACACAATAACCAAATTCTGTAAACTCAGCATTGTAATCCTTGAAGAACTGAGACACTTATGCAACACATGGGAATCTTTATTGAAGAAACGTTTCGCCACACAGTGGCTTCATCAGTCCAATACAAAGTAGAAGTGGGTAAGGAGAGTAGAAGTTTGAGGTAATCAGTCCCTCAACCTGGATTCGATGTGTTCAGTCCATCACTCTTGTAGGAAGTGCAGCATAGGGCCAGAGAGGTGGCTTATATACTGCGGTGAGATGACTTGAAGCAGGAGGAGGTGAGATCACAGTGGGACCTGCCACTAGTGTAAGTAGGTCGTTGTCCAAAGGTTGGGAAAGCATTGAAGTCTTTGTACCAAGATCCCATGATGTTGCAGTGTCTGACAGGTTGAGGGACTGAGTTACCTCAAACTTCTACTCTCCTTACCCACTTCTACTTTGTATTGGACTGATGAAGCCACTGTGTGGCAAAACGTTTCTTCAATAAAGATTCCCATGTGTTGCATAAGTGTCTCAGTTCTTCAACTTGTCGGTTTTCAAATCCATTCATCACATCTGTCAGACACTGCAACATACAAGTGATGCTGAACACGTAACTTGAGAAACAGCGTGGGACGCTGTAGTGTGGTGTCACTGGGACGCCACTTACAATTCTCGAAGAAATTTGGTAATTTTCGGCTAGATCCTGCTTGTACCTGTGTCTGGATGCTGAAACGTGCAGACACGACATCAGGATAACTCGTTGAGAGACGGATGCTTCTTGCATGGGGTGATAAAGTGAAGATGACTTCATACCTCCTCCTCCCTCTCTCCGGGCAAACACAACTGCTGCGACCACCGCTGCTACCAATGTGAAACAGGATTATTTTGTATTTCTGCAAGCGGGGTTCAATGATAAACGTGTTCGGAGGCTCCTTACTTTATTTGTAAAGTCGTGGTAGGTACACAGGCTTGTGTGTTGTGCCCATGGCCCAGGAGGGCCATCCCACGAGAGGAGAGAGCTACTAGGCCTTCTGTCTTGCTGCTAGGCCGCTGTGAGAGTGAGTGTGTGTGGGACCAGCTTCCCACAGACCTGGAGCAGGCCCAGGGGGCAGCACCTTAGTGCCGCAAAATATGAACTAAGCTGGCAGACAGCATAGGCTGTCTGTGCAGACAGTACAGGCTGTCTACACCGGTCACTTATTGTGTTGTCTCTCAATGTACTCATGGAGCCCCTGCTTTTCATCGAGGGAATATTGCATCTTCTGCCGAGTCTTTTGCTTTCATAGGGAGTGATTTTCATGTATAGGTTTGGTACCAATCCCTCCAGGACCTTCCAAGTGTATATTATCATGTAGCTCTCTCGCCTGCATTCCAGGGAATACAGATCAAGGACCTTCAACCGTTTCCAGTAGTTTAGGTGCCTTATCGTACTTACGTGTGCCGTGAAAGTTCATTGTACACTCTCCAGGTCTGCAATGTTGCCAGCCTTGAAAAGGGCCATTAGTGTTCCGCAGTATTCCAGCCTAGAGAGCACAAGCGATTTGAAGAGAATCATCATGGGCTTGGCCTCCCTAGTTTTGAAGGTTCTCATTATCCATCCTATTATTTTCCTAGTGGATGAGGTAGATACATTGTTGTGGTCTTTGAAGGTGAGAGCCTCTGACATTATCACTCCCAGGTCCTTCACATTACTTTTCCGCTCTACCGTATGGTTAGAATTTGTCGTATACCCTGACACATTTTTAATTTCTTCAAGTTTCCCATAGTAGTTGAAATTTCTCCTCGTTGAACTTCATACTGTTTTTGAGCGGCTCATCCGAAGATATGGTTGATGTCCGCTTGGAGTCTCGCGGTGTCTTCGGTGGAGGTCACTGCCATGGTAATCCGGGTGTCATCCGCAAACGAAGGCACGGAGCTATGGCTTACATCTCTGTCTATGTCAGAAATGAGGTATGTTGATAAGTAAGACACATATGGAGGAGTTAGGTATCGTTATTCCGAAACGTTTCGCCTACACAGTAGGCTTCTTCAGTGGAACACAGAAGAGTTAGCAGTAGTGGTAGAGATATGAAGACGATGTTATTAGTCCATCACTCTTGAAGACGTAGCTTTGAGGTGGTCAGTCCCTCAGCCTGGAGAAGAGTTTTGCTCCACAGTGCAGGTATTGTTATAACTAATACCTGCACTATACTGAGTATGTATATAATGCTAAAAGATAATTTCTTTATACGTAAAATATTTATTTTTATTTAAACATGATAAAAGTGAAAGTTATCAGTTGTGAGTGAAACCTACCTTGCATTGGCCAATAGGTCTACTGAAGCTGACAAATCAAAATACAAATTACATCAGTTTAAATACATTTACTTATTGATTTGCGTAGCAGTAATTATATTTAGATTGAGATATGTGGCATGACACTTCTATTTTAGAGCCATGTCCTACCTAACACATCCTACCAAATACATACGAATAAACAAGAATGGATGGGGGATCGAACCGTGACCCTGGCGGTAGCAGGACCAGCGCTTTACTACTAAGCTCCGAGGTTTACGTTGGGAAGTCTACGGACACAGAATTTTTGTTAATTATCAGAATTTCTGTTTCCGAAATTCTACTGAAAGCTTTGTAATTCAGCGATAAAGTACTAGACCGGTCACCACCAGGGCTACGTTTAGAGAGACATGCAACCAACAACAACGAAGCAGATATAGACCAAAGATCATACTGCGATAATCCAAGACTTGAACCCAGGAATCTTGTCTACCCCTAGAGAAGACCAAGCAATCGACAAGCATTGTTTTTTGTGAGGCATTTAAGTATGAGTAATTTCTGACAATATGCATATGAAAAAAAAATGGTTTTCAAGGTTAGATTCCACTAATTTCTTATTATCAGTCGCATATTTATAATCTCCAATTACATTAGTACCCAAATGTATGCAGGATTTATTATCAGTGCATGTCTATGGCATGACAAGGTACACGGAAAGCTTTTTCGCCTCTTGAAATATTGACATATTTTGTTCCCTCCCCCCCCCCCCCAAAAAAAAAATGGATGCCTCTCTAGAGATACAAGCCTGACTACAGGCGCGGTTTGTCCCCCATTCCTCTCTTCCCGGACTCTAGTGGCGCTCTCGACTCTTAATTTGCTATATAAAATGTTGATGCATTCGATAAAAAAAATCATATAGCTAGGCCCAGGACAAACTGTTAATAAATAATAAACCCTAGGAAAACTGTTTAGATTATTAACCCGGAAGGTCAATATTACAACCCAGGAGTCCAAATGGCCTGTTATTCTGGGTGTAAAGGGAGCAAAATAAACACAGCAGAAAAGTTTTGACTTATATTATCCTTCACCAATTTAGAACAGCAATATGTACACTATATACACTATGTACAGTGATAGGTATTAGTGCACTCCATGGTAAGCAAGGCGGAATAGAAGCCATAAGAGAGCAGACCGTGCTTCAACCAGCTCTAGAATGAGAATGACAAGGGCAGACAGGAGAGTGGTACCCACATAACCTCTGCGATTGCCAAAACCATCTTCTTATTGGCTGGAAACCTGGTCACTAGTTGAATGGCGGGGCCCCATCGTCAACTCTTAGTCACCTGGTTCGCTGGTTGGGGGAGATAGCCTGTAAATGAGGGTGTGTACATGCACCGAATAAAGGTTACGTACTCTTTGCATGCCACAGTCAATAACTCAGGATAACCAAAAATAGCCCTTTGGTCCTTTTCCCCAGGATGCGACACACATCAGTCGTCTAATACTTACTGCTAGATGAACAGGTTTCAGGAAACATGTCCAACATCTCCACCCGCCCAGGATAAAGTGATTCCTGCGTGCAGATATGAAACAGTTCCTCAAGAGATTTCCTGGTATATTATTATGATTTATCTTTCTCGCCTTTGGGTCAAGGAACTTTAAACGTTACCTGTAATTTAGGTGCTTGACTGAAGGTTCTCTTTTAGCGTACAACAATACTGCAGCCTAGACAGAACACATGACATAAAGAGGATCATCATTGGCTTGGCATCCCTTCTTTTAAAGATTCTCATTATCCACCTTTTCATTCCTCTCTTAGTTATGATCCTTGAAAGTGTAAAGCTGTGACATCAATCCTGAATCCTTCTCTTCAGTTTTTCGCTCTATTTCCTCAATTTTTCGATAACGAAATAACTGAAATTTATCCTCATTGAACATCATATTGTATTCTGCGGTCTGCAAAAGATGAATCGATGCAATGATTTATGCCGCTGTTCGGCTGTCTGTGTCATGTATAAGGATGAGGAAAAGGATGGGAGGTGAGTGCTGTACTTTAATATTTTTTTTACTACAAGTACATGTACAAGGTATACAGTCCTACCTGACATCAATGACATACTACTATATTGAAAGCCGCTTTTTATGCTGAGCATTTCGAGCAAATTAGGTCAGTGTCCCAGGATGTGACCCACACCAGTCGACTAACACCCAGGTACTCATTTTACTGATGGGGAACATAGACAACAGGTGGAAAGAAACGCTCCCAATGTTTCTACTCTGGCTGGGTATCCAACCCAGGCCCTCGCAGCGTGAAGCGAGAGATGTAGCCACCAGAGCTTTCTACAGTGACAGCCTCTGACTTAACTCTGGTTACTATTGCTCTTTACGTTCTCTTTGTAGTAATGTTATCTTTTAGCATACCTTTAATATCTTTTAATATCTGCGTATAATTCACTCTCAAACTTAAATAAATACATTTACATATATTGTTCCCTTCCCATATTTAACAATTTTATGATCAATAATTCATTACTGGATGTTCAGATCTATTAAAAATGAGTAGAAAACAGCAGAACCTTATGTATCGGGGAGGCGGATATGTCAGTCAGTGATAACAGATACTAAGGGCACACACACCGACATGTTTCCCCTGTTTATAAACTGGAAATTACTG
>NC_069400.1:99714402-99734402 GCF_026875155.1 Cherax quadricarinatus
TTTAGAAGAATTCCGTACAGTTGTGACTGAAATAGAAAACAGAGTCAACAACAGACCTCTGACTTATGTTACCGATGATCTGGACAATTTAGAAGTGTTAAGTCCATCTCATTTACTCCATGGCAGAAGGCTCGAACCTGTTCCTCCCATGAATGATAAAGAAATCATAGAGGATCCTACTTATTTCGAACCTGAGCAACTCAGACGTAAATTCAAACACCTTAATAAAGTGATTGAACGTTGGGAGAAAATTTGGCGAGAAGACTATCTCACCTCATTGAGAGAACACTTCTATGGAGCTGGTGTTCCTGAAAATCATAAGTCCTTAAGACCAGGTGACATAGTGATTATTGACAATGATGGTCCGAGGTCCCAATGGCCACTTGGAAAAATTGTGACCATATATCCTGATGCAAATGGAATCATCAGGACAGTTGATGTTTGAGCAAAGGTGTAGTGAATAAGCGGACAATAAATAAACTAGTGCCGTTAGAATTACACAATGTTGAAAACAAAATTAGTGATTCTCCAGACACCACACAGACTAAAGCTGTTCAGAAAAGACAAGCAGCAGTGGTGGCGAGTGAGAAAATTAAATTAATGTTAAGTGATGAATAGTTCACCTGCAGCGAACCTCCGCCGCCCCCCAGTGTGGAGAAATTTTCTCCAGGAGGGGGGTATCAGCCCCCTTCAGCCCTGAGGGGCTCAGACCTCTCAGAAGGGGCAAGCGTCTTGTTTACTGCTACAGTGAGTAATTGATCACAGATGCCGTACGAGTATGCGACCTGTGGTCAACCGACCATTGCTCCTTGCAGTCCAGTGTTGCAGAGTGTATTTTAATAAGAGACAGTACATCTCTTACTTTAGCAGGACAATTAAGGAAAATCCTGCTCCCACTTCATTACCATAGTAAAGATAGTGGACATTGTTGTCTATGCTTAAGACAGCAAGAATCAAACCTTCTGCTTTGCTTCATCGAGGAAGTGGCAAGGAAGCAAAAAGTACTAGGTCAGCTTTTTTTTTTGTGCAAGGGGCAGTGATGGCATGGGGCGCTGTGGCGTCTTCAGATTACTTTTGACTCTACTGAGAGTGACACTGACGCCAGGATAACCAACAAAGAACAATGATCTGTGCGTTAGTGTGAACAAAGTGTCTCATAAAACACAATAAACACTTAAGAGAAGTGTGATCAGCTTCTCAGTGATAAACATTGTGAACAATAAAGACAAATCTTGTGGAACATAGTGTACCAGTGTGCGTTTCCTAGACAATGGAAGACGTGGACATCCAAGGACACTTCAGCTTCTATCAAGTCACCGATACCTGTCGAAGGTGTGAAGAACACCATAGCTCACGCTACAAGAGCAAGGTATGTTACAAATTCTTGTAGAACGGGGACTGCGCAGTTCTTGAGTTGCAAGAGTTTGTAATCAACCTATAGTCGGCAGTAAGGTGTGGACTTTTGAGTCCAAACAAGTAAGTTGTCAGCCATCAGTGAATGAAATGCTGACATAACACCCCCTAGGGGTAATTTATAATCTTACAAATTATATTTCTTGACAGCCCGTTGTGAGATGGTTTCGACAGCTTCTAGACCTCGTCTGCAGGGGCGGCTGTGCAGGCGATGAGCTGTCTTTAAGTTAAGTGTTCACTGTTTAAACTTAGCTGGTAATGCCATTTCTCAACAGTGAAGATGTCCTGTCTAAGGGCAATGTGTGGTGTATATATTATGCAGAGAATTCGGAGTGTGGAAATTAGGTGTGGAGTTACTACAAGTAATAGTCTGAGGGCTGAAGAGGGGTTGTTGAGGTTTTTTGGTCATTTAGAGAGAATGGATCAAAGTAGAATAACTTGGAGAGCGTATAAAACTGTGGTAGAAGAAAGGAGGGGTAGGGGCTGTCCTCGAAAAGTTGGAGTGAGGGGGTAAAGGAGGTTTAGTGGGTGAGGGGCTTGGACTTCCAGCAAGCATGTGTGAGCATGTTATATAGGAGTAAATGGAGACGAATGCTTTTTGGGACTTGACAAGCTGTTGGAATGTGAGCAGGGTAATATTTGGTGAAGGGATTCAGGGAAACTGGTTATTATAGATTTAGAGGGACTTGAGTCCTGGAAATGGGAAGTACAATGCCTGCACTTTAACCCTTTCAGGGTCGAGAGGCCCTCTCCTAAACTTGTTCTCAGGGTCGAAAATTTTTCGGAAAAAAAAAGAAAATTATTTTTTTTCTTATGTAATGATAGAGAATCTTTTCCTGATCATAATGACACCAAAAGTATGAAATTTGATGGAAAACTCACAGAATTATGCTCTCGTGAAGTTAGTGGTCTTCGCCCAATTTGAGCCCTATTTTCGGCCAATTCCTGTGTACTAGTCGACAAAAAACATATTTATTTCACTAGAACTCCATTTTTTCTATTGAATGAGTACAAGAAACCACCCATTTACCAATTTCAACTATCCAATAAAGTGGTTAGAATTTGGCAATTTTGCCAATTTCACACAAATTTCAAAAGATGCCAATTTCTAAACAGGGTCCAGAATAAACAAGACAGACATTCCCAGCACTAAAATAACAGGTTCTTTGTTCGTTAGTCACGTCCCCAGGCTCCTCTTATATTTCTTTTACTTTACACTTTGAATTTTTATTCTCACAAAAAATAGAAGATTTACTGTTATACAGACTACTGCATTAGTGTAGAAATGGTGTAAATAATATCAGCGCACTTAAGAAAGAATATTAGACTCACCAGTTGACGAGTATTGGACGCTTGGCATGATTTGTTTACTTTTGAACTTTGGTAAAAATCAAACATTTCTGCTACTTTGAGCTCAATTTCAAGGTACTTTTCACTGTGAAACCAATCAAAATCATCTCAATTTCTGTAATATGTCTTCCATTCTATAATACGAGATGAGGAAAACTAGAATACAACCATAAATATCATACGAAAATACAGTGCAAAGTCGCTGTTTTAAACCAAAAACACGGTCAAAGTTTTTTTTTCTCATTACGCACTGTGTGCTGCAGGATTTTTTTTATACTGTGCACACTGTATAGACCCATTCTTTCATATGTAGGCCTACCAGCTTTCTCTCACAAGATTTGAAGGCACTAGAATTTAGGCGTTCTAGTACGTCAATAATCCTGGTGCGTAAGCCGTACTAGTATGTACATTGAAAACCCTGAAAGGGTTAAAAGAGGGGTCTGGGATATTGACAGTTTAGACAGACTTCTAAACTGTTATATCTGAGTGCCTCTGCAAAGACAGTGATTATGTATGAGTGAGGCAAGTGTTGAATGATGATGAAAGTATTTTCTTTTTTTGGGGATTTTCTTTCTTTCTTGGGTCACCCTGCCTCGGTTGGAGATGGCCAACTTATTGAAAAAAAAAAAAATCTACAAGCACAGTATAGCACTTTGTCTGGATTTTTTGGGTTATCCTAGGTAATTTACACCATGTGTAATAACCGTACATATGTGTACCTGTGAGATAGAGATAGACAGAGAGATAGCCAAAGTCAATCAGCTAGCCAGCCAGCCAGCCACCCAGCCAGCCAGCCAGCCAGCTGAACATGTATGACACATGTTCCAAAATTGTTTCTCTTTATTAAGGGCATGGACTATAGGACATTCTGGTAAGATGAAAGGATGTTGCACAAGGGTTATTATCAAGGTTTTTCATGTTTCTTCAACCACTTGTGGCCACATCCATCTCAAAGCCACTAAACTCTGGGTCAATGTCACTTTCCTCTTAAAAGGGGACTGTTAATACAACATGGCATCAGTGAATCCCTGGTGTTTGCCACTGTTTGCTCTAGCAGGCACTTAATTGAACTGGTGCTCCTACAAGGTACTAAGTGGTCCCAGATTTCTGTAATACAGCGCACACCGAGTGTTAAGACCCATTCCATACTGACCAGGCATCTCAGGCCAATCATGCCAAATTTGGAGGCAGGAAAAATAAAACATTGATCTACGTCTGGAGTGCTAGTGGTAAGAACGTAGATCTACCTTTGGACAGTTTAAGGGTAAATATTAAATTACACTTAAAATTTCAGAGAGGACATTCAAGAAGAAAAATGTAATTAAAAATTTTTTTGTTATCAAACCGGTCATATCCCACTGAAGCAGGGTGGCCTAAAAAAGAAAAACGAAAGTTTCTCAAATAAACAAAAGTTTCTTATTTAACCCATAATCGGTCCAAACGTATATATACGGATTCACTACCCGTGCCCCCCCCGAATATTTTGAAAGATATGAGGCCGAGAAGTTGGCACTGGATGCTCACATGACAGCAACATTGAGTCCTGCCACTTGCAGAAGTGCTGCCGATATACTTTTTTTTTCTATTTTCATATTATTTTATATAATTTTTATGTTCTGATAATTACAATTTATAGTAGTTCTTGTCATCTTATAATGAATCTTTGTTCTGACACTAGTATTAGGTACTGAAATTGTACTCACATTGTCACAAACACACTTACAGGTGGATATTTACACTTGCTTTGGTCATTTACTATTGTCTTGGAATATAGTATATACAAAGTCCCAGCAATGTTTTGGATATGTGGAAGTACAGTGGACCCCCGGTTAACGATATATTTTCACTCCATAAGTATGTTCAGGTGCCAGTACTGACCGAATTTATTCCCATAAGTAATATTGTGAAGTAGATTAGTCCATTTCAGACCCCCAAACATACACGTACAAATGCACTTACATAAATACACTTACATAATTGGTCGCATTCGGAGGTAATCGTTATGAGGAAGAAGAAGAAGAGGAGGAGGAGGAGGAGGAGGGAGGAGGAGGAGGCAGTGGGAGGAGGAGGAGAGAGGAGGAAGAGGAGGGATGAGGAGGGAGGAGAGGAGGAGAGGGAGGAGGAGGGAGGAGAGAGGGAGGAGGAGGAGGGAGGAGGAGAGGGAGGAGGAGGATGGAGGAGGAGGAGGGAGGAGGAGGAGGGAGAGGAGGAGGGAGGAGGAGGAGGGAGGAGAGGAGGGAGGAGGAGAAGGGAGGTAGGAGGAGAGGAGGAGGGAGGGAGGAGGAGGAGGAGAGGAGGAGGAGAGAGAGGAGGAGGGAGGTGGAGGGAGGAGAAGGAGGAGGAGGAGGAGGGAGGAGGAAGGAGGAGGAGGAGGAGGAGGAGGGAGGAGGAGGAGGAGGGAGGAGGAGGAGAGGATGAGGGAGGAGAGAGGAGGGAGGAGGAGGGAGGAGGAGGAGGAGGAGGAGGAGGGGAGAGGAGGAGGGAGGAGGAGGGAGGGAGAGGAGGGAGTGAGGAGGAGGGAGGAGGAGGGCGGAGGAGGAGGGAAGGAGGAGGAGGGAGGAGGAGGAGGAGGAGGGGAGGAGGAGAAGAGGGAGGAAGAGGGAAAGGAGAGGGGGAGGAGGAAGGAGGGAGGAAGGGGAGGAGGAAAGGAAGAGGAGAGAAGGAAGGAGGAGAGGAGAAGGAGGAGGAGAAGGAAGGAGGAGGAGAAGGAAGGAGGAGGAGAAGGAAGGAGGAGGAGGGAGAAGGAGAGAGGAGGATGTGGTGTCATAGGGGTTCTTAAAAGAGATTTGAGGGTTGAAGGTAGACACACTAGTTGGATGGTAAAATGATATATATTGTCAGACTGTGATAATGGGAGATGGAGCCCAGCCTGCCGTGTCACTGCCTAGCTGGATGTTATACGCCGACTGAGGCCGAGGTAGCTCGCCTCACACTCAAGCTGTATCCCGTGACGTCATACAGTCACAGGCCTAAGGGATCTTCTATATAAACACATAGATGATACTATAATGCTACAGTTAATCTATACAACACATGTAAGGGGATTCAGCAACTATGCTGACAGCTCGGTCATGTTATGTATTCGTCCAACATACACTACTATCCTATAGGCCTGAACAGGCAGTGTTCTGGGCTGATTCTATACAATAACATATTCATATATAACTTTAGAAACTAATGGATGGTAATCATAATGGATGTTAACAAAATGAGTTTTACGTAATGGTGTTAACGTAATCACTTTTACCGTAATGCCATTATGACGTATAAGAACAGTTCATTGTACAATATGGAATGTCGCATTGATCGATCTATCTGTATCCATGCACTCTACAAGATTCTGAGGACGAAATAAATAAATATATACAAGTGGAACCCCGGTTAACGAACTTTTTCATTCCAGTAGTATGTACCGGTGCCAGTACTTACCGAATTCCTTTCCCATAAGGAATATTGTGAAGTAGATTAGTCATTTATGACCCCAAACATACACTACAAATGCACTTAACATAAATACACATACATATTGGTCGCATTGGAGGTGATCGTTAAAGCGGGGGTCACTGTATATATACAAGGTGAAATTAACAGCAAAGGCATCCTGGTGCACTCAGATCATTACTGTCAAATTCTCAGAACCATCGGGAGGGAAACGTGAATACGAAAAAAAAAAAAAAATTCTGAAAAACAATCAGTTAATAACAATCAGATGACATTTCCTTCATCTCGACAACAAGTTAATACAGACTATGTACATTGAAACCCAATTCTGCTAGGGGTGAGGTTTAACATATGCAGAATGGTTATCAACTCTGGGAGGATCGAATCCTCTGCAATGGCCTAACACATTGCCTTGACTGAGGGAGATCTGAACGAGTAATCTACAAAAGATACATGTGGGTTTTTCTCATTACTTGTCGAGTACGCAAGGAGTAATGACATTCAGGTTGATTATCTGAACAGAGTATTAGAGTGGAGGGTAACAGAGTCAAAGAGGATTTTCAGCTCTGTCCACAGTTAAAGTCTAAGGTAGACAATACATACAACATCGCATACTAATTTCATATGATCTAAAATGCGATTCTTTTGTACTTACCAGTACTAATTTCTCTAACCTTATACTTATTGCCAGAGATATGTTCTACAACTCTATAAGGTCAACAACTTTTGATTGAGCTTTGGCATATCGGATGTTTAGTTGAAATTTATCAGCATACTCTTGAACCTACTTTTACTTTTGATGGCTTTGCACGGCTATTAGTTTAACTCTAGTAAATTCTGCTGTTGATTTATGAGTGTTCACGATTCTTCTAAAAACAACCTGAGTCATGCTGTTACGAGTTTGCTCGAATCATCAGGGTTGTAATAGGGTTTCGGAGTGAATATAACAACACATAGGGTAAACGCTTTCTACACCATACAAATGCATAATGTGGAGTATCACCTATGGAAGCATTTGTAAGCAGAATTTATGGCACATTGACATCTGGAATAACTTCATCCCAAAGTTTTAATTTTGGGGTTTGAAAGGTTGGAATAAAAAACCCCCGGTTAACGTTTTTTTCACCTAAAATGTTAGTGAGTTCCTTTTTTAAAGGAATTTGGGGAAAGATTGCCAAGCCCCCAAACATAACTAAAAACCCCAAAAAAATTTAAAATTTATTGGGGTTTAATTTTTCCCCGGGGCCACGACTTTCTTATTGGTTCTTTCCCAACCCATTGCTGGCAGGAGAGAGGAACAATGGGGGATTTAGAGATCTTGTACAAAAAAACAAAAATTTTTCAAGAATTCTTTTCAGAATTCCCCTCCTTTTATCTGACTAAGGACTTAGGGGGGTATCCCTCGATAATGGTTTTTTAAAAGCTTTAGCTACTGTCTCACATCTTATCTGCAATGGGAACAACTCACAATATCTGGTGAAATGGTCACCATAACACACAGATTTTGTTGCCGGGAGGGAACATTTAAAATTGGGTTTAATAAATAAAGGGCAACTCTTTCCCACGGTTCGCTGGGGGTTTTGGGGGCACATTTGGTTTGGATTAGGACCATTGCATTCCTTTATGTGCATCAAAAACTACATTTCTTAACAACTCTAAAATGTCAGTTGCCATACGTCCCCAAAAAGTTTTTCATTCTGGCTTGTTCACAGAACACCAACCCAGGGTTTTCAACCCCTGTTGCATCATGAACTAGCTGTAGGCTACTTTAAACTATGACTGTGGAATTACTAAGGAAAATCTTCTGTTTGGGATCCCCAAACTCGGCGTTCGATACAGAAATTTTTTGGCTCTTACAAAGTCCTAATGGGTGCTGGTGGCTTCACTCAAAAAGACTTCCTGGACAGGAATCGAATCCCCCAAAACACAAGGGTGGGTTTTCCTTCTTACTGGGGAAATGAACAACTCGGGAGTGGTGACTCCCAAGGTTGAAAAAAAAAAAACGCATAACACGCAAATAAAAGGGAGAACGAATCTCTATCTAAAACTACAAGCACGGAAAAAGAATTAAACCCGGGTCAACAATCAGATATTCAAATCTGATCCACACTGACAAGGTTCAACTAAAGGAAATTTCACTTACAAACATTAACAACATGTAAAGTTACTCGAGAAATAACTTCTTACAATACCTGTTACTCTCAATAGATGGGACCCATCGGGAACAAAAGGGAAAACAACAGACACTCTGTGAGAGCACTAGCCGCAACGGACTTTTTTCGCATAGGGCAGTGACATCAACAAAGATGCTTTAACTATTCAAGTAATCTTTTTTGAAAAGGGGCATCCCCTGTGGAGAAACCTACTTGAACTAGCAGACTTTTGCAGGGATAGGCTTGCACTCAAAGCATTGAGTGCCCCCGGACACTTGAGGCAAGGAACCTATCCTGCAAATCTAAAGGTGGGAGGAACACAGGGGGAGTGACGATTACTAGTGCCTGACCGCTGGGCATTTTAATAAGTAATTCACGGATCATGGGAACTAATCAAAATTAAATTTTGCAGCATTTTAACAGATCTCAGTACAAGCGTGGAAAAAAACACATTCTAAAGGGGCTGGGCTTTGTCTTTCAGTCAGTAAGGGGAAAATTGTACTGTGGACTGATTCATATTGACCCTTTACTGGCATGAACACTAAAGTGAACTTCAAAAAAAACTGGGACATGTTCCAGTGAACTTACTGAAGGGCAAAAGCAAAAAAAAAAAAAAAAAAAAGAAACCAATAGCCCTTTAAAAGGGAAAAAACTTTCTATTCGATAAACAATTTTAAAAATTTACAGGGCACACAGTAACAAGGGAAAATCCGTCCAAAGAAAATGTCAACGAAAAACAACCTTTGAAAATCAAGAGAATTTTTAATTTTTTCTCAAAAAAATTTTCTCAAATTTTACTTTAATGAATAAGCACAGTGAGTTTTCTTTTACTTTTAATGCAAAAGGAAATAAACAAAAAATGAAAAATGGACTCAATAAAGCTTGTGCAAAATTAAAACAAACGGACACATTTATGAAAAAAATAAAATGCACGAAAAAATAAAAAATTTGCACAGAACAGAAACATATGAAACCCTGAAAAACGTAGCAATACTGCAAATAACAATTGCTTTTCAAGGGTTATTGCACAACAAACTTAAATTTCTGCAAAAAAAATTTTTTAAGCAACACAAAGTTTGCACAAGAAATTGCAAAATGAGAATGTGCAATAATAAAAAAAATATTTCAACACAAGAAAAAAACTGTTTACAAGAAAAGAAAATATTAATCAAAGGGTGAACTGAGGAACACTTTTAAATCTAACTGCGCTTAAGCAACCTTTTAAAAAGCAAAAGACAATTAAAAAAAGAACTTTAAAAATTCACTAAGAGTGATTTTTTTTCAACGAAATATGAAAAAAATAATAGATACAAAAAAACAAACAAGAAAGGGTTTTAAAATTCATGACAGAAAACAACCATCAACAAAAACACAATACTAAATTTTTTTGCTTTAAAATTTATGTTGAAAAGTTTGAAAAATAAATTTTCTTGCTTGAACAAATAATGGCACTATTTTCTGTGGAAATAAGAAAATTAACACTGGCTACTGAAAAAATATGAACAAAAAGTTCAAACACAGAGAACAAAACAAGAATACCAGATGCGGGATAAAATTAAAAAAGATAAAACTGAGTTGTGATGCAGAATACAAGGTAATAAATTATGAAATACTTACTGGGAAACTTTTCACGAATTTTAAAAATGTAACACAATTTTTTTACTGCTCATAGTTTTACACACAACAAAAGGAAAAACACTGGTACTTACTTCAAAATGTATAAAAAAAAAGAAGACAACACAACAGACATGTATTAATCCGGAAAATTTAAAACTGAATTAAGAAGGGGAAAAAAAATTTTGCAAAAAGTAAATTTTAAAAAACACTGATTCAATCAAGGTCCGAATGTCACTAAAAAAATCACTGGAACACAAAAAAAATGTCTCAACACTCGCAAATGACACTATGAAAAATATTAATCCCGCTGGGTAAAATGACCTTGTGAAAAATTAGTAGAAGGTCGTGGATGTTTATGTCCTCTCGTGGCTGGCTACGATCACTGACTTCTCTCCACACTCGAAGTATTTGCGCTTAAATCGACGATGAACTCACACAGGAGGCTTTCAATTGTGGCGCCAAACACACCTCGAGCTCCTGACCACCCTATGAGTCTTAAAATATGTGCTGAACCATAGTAAGATTACCAAAACAATGGTAGAGGTTGGGTGAGTGGGTTAATGGCTGAGTGAGGCGGCTGGGGCTGGAACAGGGCTAAGACCGAGACCACGTGGTGAGTGAGTGGGCCCATGGGATGAACGGCGTAAGCCTCACTGGGGACACCCACACTGGCGCGAAGATAATTCTAAGGTGGCTGGCTTAAAAACAAACCCATGAATTACCACAACACCACAGGGATGAAAAAACACTCAGAATGGCTTGGAACTTGAATCACAAGCGATGAAGACTGTACCCACGTGGCTTGCTTGCGTACTGGGGGTAAGACACCTGGTGAGTGCTTGCTGCTATCTTAACCCCTTCACACAGAAATAGCTTTGATATCTCTCATGAAGAAACACAGCAGGGTGGAAAGCTGGCTTGCTAGTCAAAGCTGGATGGAGTAGGCTAGGCTGGAACATGACTGGGTTTTGTTCTGATCCTCCCACCACAGACTGGTTTGCTGGCTTGCAAACTCGGGTCAACCCCTCGGAAGTGATGCAAATAAGCAGATACACACTAATACAAAGAGACTGACGCAGTGAATTAATTAGTGGCTGGTAGACGCTTGAATGAGGTAGCTGGCCTGGGTAGTCCGAGCTACAACCTGCTCGGCCGCCTAATCACAAGATGTCCGTCCGCCAGTAAGAAATTAACTCCAGAAATCGATGTAATCGTCAGGATTACAGGCTTACACTGCTGCCACACAATTGTCGAGGGTTCTTAAAGGAGATTTGCGGTTGAAGTTAAACACCCTAGTGGATGTAACGATATATATTGTCAACTGTTATAATGGGAGATGGAGGCCCACCGCCGTGTCCACTGCCTAGCAGGATGTTATACGCCGACTGAGGCCGAGGTAAGCTCGCCTCACACTCAAGCTGTATCCCGTGAGTCATACAGTCACAGTCGCTAAGGATCTTCTATATAAACACATGGATGATACTAAAATGCACAGTAATCTATAAAACACATGTAAGGGGATTCAGCAACTATGCTGACAGAAGGAGGAGGAGAGAGGAGGAGGAGAAGGAGAGGAGAGGAGGAGGCGGAGGAGGAGGAAGGAGGAGGAGGAGGAGAGGGAGGAGGAGGAGAGAGAGAGGAGAGGAGGAGGAGAGAGGAGGAGGAGGAGGAGGAAAGAGAGGAGGAGAAGGAGAGGAGAGAAAGGAGGAGGAAGGAAAAGGAGGGAGGAGGAGGGAGAGGAGGGGAGGAGGAGAAGGAAGGAGGGAGGAGAAGGTAGGAGGAGGGAGTGCGGAGGAGAAAGAGGAGGGAGGAGGAGGGAGGAGGAGGGAGGAGGAGGGAGAAGGAGGGAGGAGAGGAGGGAGAGGAGGGAGAGGAGGAGGGAGGAGGAGGGGAGGAGGAGAGGAGAGGGAGAGAAGAGAAGGAGGAGAGGAGAAGGAGGAGAGAGAGGAGAAAAGAGGTGAAGGAGAGTTAGGAGAGAAGAGAGGAAGATGAAAACAGATGAGGAGGTGGATGAGGAGGAAGAAGGAAGATGAGTGGAGGAGGAGGAGGAGGGAGGGGAGGAGAGAAGGGAGGAGGAGGAAGAAGGGAGAGAGGAGAATTAAGGTAGTGTGGAGGGTGTTTGTGTTATGGGTGTTTAGGAGAGGAGGGTGAGGAGAGAGGAGGAGTTAGGATGATAGGTGAGAGGTAGGAAATGAGGAGGAGGGAGTTGAGGGAGAGGTGGAATGAGGTGGTAGAGAGGAGGTGAGGAGGGAGGAGAAGGAAGGGAGGGAAGAAGGGAGGATGAGGGGAGGAGGCGGAGGGGGAGGAGGGTGGATGTGTGTGGTGGTGTGGTGGTGATTGTGGGGGGTTTTGTGTTTGGGTAGGAGTGTGAGTGTGGTTGGTAGGGTAGGAGGAGGTGGTGGTGTTGTTTTTGTTGTGGTTGTTGGTTTGTTTGTGTGGTGTGTTATGTGGTGTTTTGTGTGTGTTGGTTGTGTGGGTGGTGTTTTTGTTTGTTTTTGTTTGTTTTGGTGGTGTGTTGTTTTTTGTTGTGTATGTTGGTGTGTGGTGTGTGTGTTTTTGTTTGTGGTAGTGTGGTTTGGTGTTGTGTGGTTTTGTTGGTTGTGGTGTGGTTGTGTGTGTTGTGTTGGGTGTTGTGTGGGTTTTTTGGTTGTTGGTTGTTGGGTTATTGTGGTGTGGGTTTGGGTGTGTGGTGTTGTGGTGGATGTGTTTTGGAGGAGGGAAGAGAGGGAGGGAGAGGAGGGGAGAGGGAGGAGGGAGGGAAGGGAGGAGGAGGAGAGGGAGGGGAGGAGGAGGGGAGGAGGAGAGGAGGAGGGAGGGGGAGTAGGGAGTGTGAGGAGGGAGGAAGGTGGAGGAGAAAAGGAGGGAAGAGAAGGAGGATGATGAGAGGAAGGAGGAAGAAAGAAGAGGGAGGAATAGGAGGGAGAGGAGGGAGGAGGAGAGGGAGGGAGGAGGGAGAGAGGGAGGAGGAGGAGGGAGGGAGGGAGGAGGTGGAGGGAGGGAGAGAGGAGGGAGAGAGGGAGAGAGAGGGAGGAGGAGGAGGGAGAGGAGGAGGGAGAGGAGGGAGAGAGGGGAGTAGGGAGAAAAAAAAAGAAAAAATAATAAAAAAAAAAAAAAAAAAAAAAAAAAAAGCGGAGGGCGGCGGCGGAGGAGGGCGGATGAGCGGGAGACGCTCGGAGTAGGATTGTAGTCTGGATTCTTCGTCTGCGTCGTGCGGTCTGTCGGTGAGGCGGGAGGAGGAGGAGAGAGAGAGAGATGGTGCTGAGGATGGGAGGAGTATAAGGAGGAGGAGAAACAAAGTCCACCCCCTGACATGACGGATGAGATAACATCTACTTTATTGATGAGAGCATCCACAGGGGCAGTGTACAACACTTGAAACGAAAAGATTGAGGTGACAATTTGAGAGGCATGGCCCTGCTTTGTGCTTCTGTTTTCGCTGGAACACAAAACATGTCTGTCCTGTCCAAGCTCCCTGGTCTATCCATCTAGCCTCTGTCTCAAGGAGCCACAAGACTGGTCGTCACGTTTACTCATATCTTCAAGCAGAGTATAGCACTATGTCTGAATTTTTTGGATTATCCTAGGTAATTTACACTGTATACTTGTATTTATGTGTACCTGTGAGACAGATAGACAGACAAATAGAGACAGAGATAGACAGAGACAGACAGAAACAGAGACAGAGATAGAGACAGAGAAACAGACATAGATACACAGATAAATGGAGATAGAGCCAGGCTGCCAGCAGCGACCAGCCAACGCAGCTGGCAGCCATGAATGTTTCTCTTTACTTAGGGTATAGGTTATAAGACATTCTCAAAGGGCATTGCACAAATGTTGCACATGGGTTATTATCGAGATATTTTGATATTTCATCGACCACTTATGGCCACATCCACCTCAAAGCCACTAAACTCGAGGTCAAAATCACTTTCCTCTTAAAATGGGAGAGTTAGTACAACATTAAATCAGTGAAACCTAGGTTGTTTGCTGTGTCTTTTAGACATCTACCTGGCGCACATTTGAACTGGTTCTCCTCACAAGGTACTAAGTGGTCCCAGATTCTTTAATACCGAATACCACACTGATGTTAGACCCATCTAGTGCTGACAAGGCATCTCAGGCCAATCGTGCCACTTTGAAGGCGGGAGAAATAAAATGTATATATTACGTTTTGGGCACAATGGTAAAAACGTATAAATACCGTTTGGACCATTTACGGGGTAATAGTATATTTATAGTATGTTCAAATAAAGTGATGAGATCGAACCTGCAGTCTAGTGGTCCAAGAATTATTAGCACATTTAAGATGTCTTAGCCTACTGCAATACAGGTCTTACAGTTTCACCAACCAAGGTCTGTGAGCAGCCACTACCTAGGATCCTATCACACGTTTCTTGTGGAGAAATTACAACTGTACCAACATGAATTGGCTAATTCTAGCTCCTTCCCTTGTCAGTGTACAAAAAATTTGCACTAAACAAATGACCATGTAGTCTAGTGATATTAGAATTACTAGCCAGTGCCTGTAGTGTGAATATTATTCAGTGAATGAGAAATGAAGAGGTATAGACTACAGAAGAGAGAGAGGTTGGATGAAAGGTACAAAGGTACTAAGAAGTAATTAATGCCTTAACATTTAGAAGACATAAGTGAAATGCTAAAGTGGGATGCAGACAAGTGGTCTACAGCATATAAAATACTGTTGAAGTGAGAGCATACTGATTTCCATTAATTTGGTCCATAATGGCAACAATATGTCTGCCCTTCGGAACAAATAGCTAGGGACAAATGATGATGAATGTGCCTCCTTCCTGCATAACTGCTGTAATGGGAAATGGCTAATGAATTTAAAAACTGTATATCATAAGTACCACACTAACCTTTGATGAACTTTTAGGTCAAACTTTCTTGAACATCTATATGAGCAGTGAGGACAGGCATGAGGTTTCAATTTCAAATGTACCTGTAAAATTACAAAAAATACAATTAGGCAGAGTTGTCTAAGCCATGACTATTATATTCAATCCATTTTTTTTTTAAGAGCAGTTATTCTATCACAGCTTATTTTAAGTTTAATTCACATGATTTCATCAAACTCTCAAGAATTTTCACAATGTCATTTCAAGTCATACAAATGACCCTAAAAGCATATTTTCAACTGAATAATTTTTTTTTTTACTAAAATCAGAAAGTTATAATACATATTAACAATTAACAGCTTCTAAACCACAGTAATATTAATTCAGGAAATCCAACTAGAAGAAAGAATATTCTATACTAAATACGTGTATACAAATACTCACTGCACTAATATGAATTTTTAAAGACTTCTTATCCCAAAACCATCTTTTACATTCATTACAGTACCCCTTTTGTGCCCAGGAAGGAAGATTCTTGGCATTGGTTATATGTAGAACTTGATGGTTTAGGAGTTGTGCCAGTTGTCTAAAGCCTTTTCCACAGACCTATTTTTAACAAATTCAAAGCATCAGAAAGTAATTTTCTAAAGTGTAAGTAAATTTAATTATTTTTTATATAGTTTTATGTTCACTAAGAAAATTTATCAGTTAAATTAATTAATATTCTGATACAGCTTTATTAATAATACAACAAATCTTCAATTTCGAAAGATATAAAAAATATATAGAGAACTGTAGAGCTTTTTAATTCTAGTTACCTTACAAATATGGTCTCGAGTATCTGAATGAGTTTTCTGGTGAATTACAAGTCTCTGCTGTGTACATGTCTTATATGTTTGACAAATTCCACATGTGAAAAGGTCTATATCTATTCCATGGGCCTTCCACAGGTGCAACTGACACATCGACCACTGAAATTAACAAAATAATTTTCTATAATAAGTATATATATCTCCAAAAGCTGTTGTATAAAGATTTTGATGACACCCCAACTTAATACTTTTAAATTAAATTTTAAATTATAACCTGTCCACCTAAAAAAAAAACTGATTAAAGGAAAAAAAAAAGCATTGATATTTGTATCCTAGACGATTGTGTCCCAGTCAAATGCGTCCCGGTCATTGGAGTCCCTAGACACTTGTGTCCGTTTTGTTTGCATCTTACTACATGTGACTATTACTGGGTAACACACCCCATGTTACATAAGCTAAGCCTCTTAACTCAGCTCAAAAAGCAACCATCTAATGAATTAGGGTAATTATAGGAAAATGAGGACAAATTTTCACATGAGGGGTTGCCTACAACATGCATACTTTTTAAATTTGGACTTAAAAATTAAATTTTTTAATCAATAAAATTCAACCCTCTAATCATGCTAACCTAACCTAAAAATAAAAAAAAATACATCTATATGAAATATACATATATTGGGACACCAATGTCCAAGGACACCAATAACTGTGATGCATTTGCCTGGGACACAATTGTCCAAGACATAACTGTCCTGTCACTGAGTATAACATTAGTTTTTATAATTGTGTCTAGAACCTACTTCTCAGTATTTACACAATGTTACATAGAGGCAACAAGTCCCACTTCTTATTATAATTCAAGTTAGGATTAATAAATGAATATAATTAATGAATATACAGTGGACCCCCGGTTAACGATATTTTTTCACTCCAAAAGTATGTTCAGGTGCCAGTACTGACCTAATTTGTTCCCATAAGGAATATTGTGAAGTAGATTAGTCCATTTCAGACCCCCAAACATACACGTACAAACTCACTTACATAAATACACTTACATAATTGGTCGCATTCGGAGGTGATCGTTATGCGGGGGTCCACTGTACCTGTAACGTGAGTGCACCTCTGGCAAGACAGTGATGGAGTGAATGATGGTGAAAGTTTTTCTTTTTTTGGGCCACCCTGCCTTGGTGGGAGATAGCCAATGTATTAATAAAAAAATAATTTGGTAATAGCATTGTAGATGAGTGGAAAAACTACCAGGCAGCATCAATGAGGTGAAAACACTAATTGATTTAAATACAGAATGAAAGGGTTTATTAAGTAGGTGTGGATGGGCGCGTTAGACCTGCTTAGCATGGGCTAATAAGCCTAATGCATTATTCCTTTATTCATATTCTTAGTTTCTCATGTGTATTATGCAGCAAGTCCCTGACACATGATCATAAAAATTATGAAAATCCACACTTATGACTGGGATATTTTGGAACAAATTACTGTACTGTAATTGTTTATAAATGCTGATCTGCAGATATGAACACTGCAAACAGTGAAACATAATTTTCTTAAGATTAGTTTTCTCCTGTAATTTTTCACAAAATGAATTCATATTTGTGTACAGCCATTTCATGTATGTGTGGCATGCTCATATTTGCTTGGTAGAGTTTTGTCACAAACTAAGATTCAGTAATTGTGATTTTGGTTAAGTAAGCTTAGGTAGATGAATTACATTACTGTTTCCTTCATCACTATTTCATCATATGCATAGATACCCTGCCTCGGTGGGATACAACCAGTGTTAAAAAAAAAAAATGCATAGATACAGCGTTTTGTGAATGCTCATGTTACTTCTACCCATGGGTGATTGGATCACAATTATTCTCACCATTCCTTCCTATGTCATATCCCTAGGAATCTATTTTTCACCACAACATAAGAGAGTAAACATTAGCAATCCATGTTGTGTCCGATATGATGGAAGAAAGAGGGAGGATATTCTACTGCTACTGCCCATGCCATGTCTCACTTAGAGTGTCAGATATGACAGGAGACAGAGGAAGTGAATGAGAGAAGGGAGGAAATGCACGAGAGGTTATAGAAAGGGAGAGAACAAGAAAAGAGGGAAGAAAGAGGTGGAAAACTCATCTGAGCACTTTACATTTGTTTTTAATTTCACTGTTAATAATATAAATTAAATTAGATACAGAATATTATGGTTCTAAAACACATCTATGATTATAACAGGTGTCTACTGGAAAATAGGTCACAGTTCCAAATGTTTAAATAACAAATTACCGTACTGATGCGATAAGTACTGGGCACAGAAAACACTTGTGTGGCCACATTGCAAAACCAACTATCTACTCATTAGCATATGTGACTTATTGTATGACAGTCTGTATTAGTATAAAAATGTGCTTTCTTATCAGGACATTTTGCACCTTAAAAGGCTCTCCTTTATAGTATAATAATAAGATATTACAGCAGTACCTTGAGTTACAAACTTAATTTGTTCCAGAAGGCTGTTCAAGTGCCAATACTAAACGAACTTGTTCCCATAAGGAATAATGTAAGTTAGATTAGTCCGTTTCAGAACCCCCCCCCCTTTTTTTTTTCAACAAGTAGGCCGTCTCCCACCAAGGTAGGGTGACCCAAAAAAGAAAGAAAATCCCCAAAAAGAAAATACTTTCATCATCATTCAACACTTTCACCACACTCACACATTATCACTGCTTTTGCAGAGGTGCTCAGAATACAACAGTTTAGAAGCATATACGTATAAAGATACACAACATATCCCTCCAAACTGCCAATATCCCAAACCCCTCCTTTAAAGTGCAGGCATTGTACTTCCCATTTCCAGGACTCAAGTCCGACTATATGAAAATACACTTACAAAAATACACTTAAACAATTGTTCGAGTTGGGAGCTGTTTGAAACTCAAGGTACCACTGTATCTCCGTTATAGAATAATAATAAGATATTATCTCCTTTATATCATAACAATAAGGTAAAAGGACCCAAATAGAAATAAGTCACTCTGACTTTTTTGGGTTATCCTAGGTTCTGTACACATATGCTGTTATGTATGATAATCTATGTTACTGTATTTGTGTTAACCTGAATAAACTTACTTACTAAGGGAGGGAGGGAGGAGAGGGAGGGGAGGGAGGGAGGGAAGGAAGGGAAGGAAGAGAAGGAAGGGAAGGAAGGGAGGGAAGGGAGGGAGGGGAGGGGAAGGGGGAGGGGAGGGAAGGGAGGGGAGGGAGGGGAAGGGAGGGAGGGGAAGGGAGGGAGGGGTAAGGGAGGGAGGGGAGGGAGGGGAGGGGAGGGGAGGGGAGGGAGGGGAGGGGAGGGAGGGAGGGAGAGGGGAGGGGGAGGGAAGGAGGGAGGGAAGAGGAGAGAGGGAGGAAAGAAAGAGAAGAGAGAGAGAGAGAGAGAGAGAGAGAAGAGGAGAGAGAGGAGAGAGAGAGAGAGAGAGAGAGAGAGAGAATGGTGTGTGTGAGAGAGAGAGAGTAATTTTTTAAGTGTGGCATACTTGGAATATAAATTTCTTGTGTGTGGGGAAAGAATTAAAAAAAAAAAAATTCAAAAAGATTGAAAGAGTGCCTTTTTATGAACAGAACTGAACTAAAGAGTGGAATCTGATGAAAATTTATGCTTTTATGGTGCACTGAAGTTGGCAAAAAATTGATCACTTGTCAACAACAGCAGCATTAATGTGTCAGTGATAATAACATTTTACATTTTTTTTTTTAACACGTCAGCCATTTCCCACCAGGCGGGGTGACCCAAAAAGAAAGAAAAACACAAAAGGAGAGAAAAAACTTTCATCATCATTCAACACTTTCACCATCACAATAACTGTCTTTGCAGAGGCACTCAGATACGACAGTTCAGATGTCCCTCCAAAATGCCAATATCCCAAGCCCCTCCTTTAACCCTTTCAGGGTTTCTGACGTACTAGTACGGCTTACGCACCAGGGCTATTGACGTACTAGTACGCCTAAATTCTAGTACCTTCAAATCTACTGAGAGAAAGCTGGCAGGCCTACATATGAAAGAATGGGTCTATGTGGCCAGTGTGCACAGTATAAAAAAATCCTGCAGCACACGGTGCATAATGAGAAAAAAAACTCCAACCGTGTTTTTGGTTTAAAACAGTGAATTTGCAGTGTATTTTCGTATGGTATTTATGGTCGTATTGTAGATTTCCTCATCTCACTTTATAGAATGGAAGACATATTACAGAAATTGAGATGATTTTGATTGGTTTCATAATGAAAAGTACCTTGAAATTGAGCTCAAAGTAGCAGAAATGCTCGATTTTTAAAAGTAAACAAATCATGCCAAG
>NC_069400.1:99741902-99842502 GCF_026875155.1 Cherax quadricarinatus
CCTCCTTTCCGTTAATGTTCTAATGATATACGGATCATAATTTAGTTGTAGCTACAGTTTAGAGTAAGAGTAGATGGGAAAAGAGGAAGGTGGCAAAAACAAGTAATAGGGAGGTGAAAGTGAATAAACTAAGGGATGAGGAAGTTTCGGGTGAGATATAGCGACTGTTGGCAGGAAAGGTGGCTGTGCAAAGATGAGTAGTGGGGGGGGGGGTTGAAGACGGGTTGGAATAGTTTTTTAAAAATGCAGTATTAGAATGTGGGCAGAAGTTTGTGGATCTAGGAGGTGGGCAGTGGAAAGAGGAGTGATTTGTGGAATGATGAAGTAAAGTGTGATAAAAGAGAAAAAGTTAGCTTATGAGAGGTTTTTAACAAAGAGAAGTGTTATAAGAAAAGCAGAGTAATATGGAGAGTAAAAGAATTAATGACGAGAGTGCCAAAAGGAGAGCAATGATAGAGTGGGATGAGGCACTGTCAAGAATTTTAATGAAAATAAGAAAAAATATGGAGTGGAGATAAACAAGTAAAAAAGCCTAGGGAAAGTATGGATTATGTCAGTTAAAAGAGAGTAGGGGAGTTAGTAAGATGGGGAGAGGAGTATTAGTAGATGCGAGATATTTTGAGGAACTTTTATATATGTTGAAGAAGAAAGGGAGGCGGCAATATTCATGCACTGGTCAGGGAGGTAATACACTTTTAGGAGTGAAGAAGAGGCATAATGTAAGTGTGGGGGGAGTACGCGAGGACATTACGTAGAAAGGAGAGGGGGAAAAGCAGCTGGAACTGATGGGGATCACTGACAGAAATGTTTACAACGCAGGGGGGATAAAGTGTTTGGAGTGGAGTGGTTGGTACTTATGTTTTAATAAATGTATGAGAGGGGAGGTACCTAGTGGATTGGCAGAGAGCATGTAATAGCCCCCCCTATTTATATAAAGGGAAAGGGGACATAAAAGAAGATTGTAAAATATTTATAGAGGAATTAAGTTTATTGAGTATAACCAGGACAGTGCACGGTAGGGTAATAAATTGAAAGACTTAGAGGTAAGACAGAATGTAGGATTGCAGATGATCAAGGAGGTTTCAGAGTGGGTAGGGGATGTGTAGATCCAAGTGTTTACCATTGAGCATATATGTGAAACAGTATTTAGATAAGGTAGGGAAGTTATTATTGCAATAATTTATTTAGCAAAGGTGTCAATGAAATAGTGGGAAAGGGAGCAATGTGTCAGATGTTGCAAGTATAGGGAATAGGTGGCAAGTTACAAAATTCAGTAAAGAGTTTTAAGAGGATAGATGAGTTCAGGTTAGGGTGTTAGAAGAGAGGGAGACTATTCCCAGTAAACAGAAGGTCTTAGACAGGATGTATAATGCACCATGGTTTGTTTAATATATTTATAGACGGGGTTGTATAAGAAGTAAATGCTAGGAGTTCGGGAGAGGGGTGGGATTATTAAAGGGGAATCAAATTCAAAATGGGAATTAAACACAGTTACTTTTTGCTGATGATACTGAGCGCTAATTGGAGATTTCAAGAAAAGATTGCAATAGATTGTTAGTGATGAGTTTTGGATTGCTGTAAAGTAGAAAGTATGAAAAAAGTGAACATAGAAAAGAGTAGGTGATGAGGTATCAAATGATTTTAGATTAAAGAAAAAATTGGATGATCCAAATGGGGATGAAAGTATGGAAGAAGTGAATGTTTTGATTATACACGGTATACCTTGGGAGTTGACGTTTCGGCGGATGGATTTATAAGGATGATAAATCATAAATTGATGAGGAAAAAAGGTGATTGGTGCATTGAGTTACATGTGGAGTCAAAAAACGTTATCTCTGGAGGCAAAGTAAGTAGTACCAACACTCCTTAATATGGAAGTGAAGCTTGGGGTGGTAAATGCAGCTGCGAGAGCAGTTTGATGCAGTGAGGAGATGACCTGTTCTTAAGGAGGCAATGTGTGTGAAAATATTATTCAAGAAAATTCTTGAGTGTGAAATTAGGAAAGGTTTGGAGTTAATAAAAGTATTAGTCAGAGGTCAGAAAGGGGCTGTTGAGGTGGTTTGGTCATTAGAGAGAATGGATCAAAGTAGACTGACAATGGAAAGCTAATAAATCTATAGGGGAAGGGAAGGGAGGTAGGGGTCTGTCCAGCGAAAGGTTTGGAGAGATGGGGGTAAAGAGGTTTGTGGCAAGGGGCTTGGACTTCCACAAGCGTGCTGAGCGTGTTAGACAGGATGAATTGAGACGAATGTTCTTTGGACCTGACGATCTGGTTGGAGCGTGAGAAGGGTAATATATAGTGAAGGGATACAGGGAAAACCGTGTATTTTTCATATAGTCCGGACTGATTCCTGGAAATGGGGAAGTACAATGCCTGCACTTATAAAGGAGGAGAATGGGAATATTGGGCATTTGGAGGGGATATGTTGTGTATCTTTATACGTAATGCTTCTAAAAAACTGTTGTATCTAGCACCTCAGCAAAAACAGTGATTATTTTTGAGTGGGTGAAAAGTGTTGAATGATGATGAAAGTATTTTCTTTTTGGGGATTTTCTTTCTTTATTTTGGGCTTCACCCTGCTCGGTGGAGACAGATGACTTGTTGAAAAAAAAAAAAAAAAGAACAACCTCGCCACCACAATATCCCCCCATGCTTTATACATTTCTGTCATGATCCCGTTTTTTTATTCCATCTGCTTTACCCCCTTTCATTCTACGTAATCCTCACACACCTTCCCCACACTCACAACCTGCTCTTCTTCACTCCTAAAAGATGTTATACCTCTCTGGCCTGTGCATGAAATTACTGCCTCCCTTTCATTATCAACATTTAAAAGATCCTCAAAATATTCCTGCCATTTACCCAATACCACCAGCTTCCCATCTACTAACTCCCCTACTCTGTTTTTAACTGAGAAATCCATTCATTCCCTAGGCTTTCTTAACCTGTTTATCTCACTCCAATTTTTTTTCTTATTCTCAGCAAAATTTGTTGACAGTGCCTCTCTCACTCAATTATTTGCTCTCCTTTTGCACTCTATCACCACTCTCTTCACCTTCTTTTAGCTCTCCATATACTCTACTCTACCCTTCTTAAATCACTTAATATCACTCATCATAAGCTACCTTTTTCCTTTATATTGCACCTTTTACCTCATCATTCCACCAATCACTCCTCTTTCCTCCTGAACCCATCCTGGTCCACATTCTATCACTGCATTTTTAACCCCTTGAACTGTCGCAAACACACCAAAATCCTAAGGTGTCTCCTGGTGTGTCGCAAAATTCACCCCCCCCCAAAAAAAAAAAAAAAAAAATTTTTTTTCTTATTAAATGATAGAGAATCTTTTTTTCCAATGTAATGAACACCAAAAGAATGAAATTTGAAGGAAAACTGACGGAATTATGTTCTCTGCGAATTTAGCAACCTCGGCAATATTTCAGAATTGGCGATTTTGCCCACTTTGAGCCCTATTTTCTGCTAATTCCATTGTTCCCAGTCGACCACACTCATAGCTATATCTTTATAACTCCATTTTTTCCATCGATTGAGTACAGGAAAACTGCCCATTACCAATTTAACTACCCAATAACGTGGTCCGAAATTTGCGCGATGAGACAAATTTCATGAAAAATTTTAAAATATGACAATTTCAAAAAGGGTCCAGAATAGAACAAAGCAAGACATTCCTGGCTCTAAAAATAACATTTCTCTGTTCATCAGTCATGTCTCCAGACCCTTCTGATATTACTCTTGCTTTCTATTTTTAATTTTTATTCAAACAAAAAGTTAAAGATTTACTGTTATGCAGACTACTGCAGTATTTGTAAATATTTTTTTTTTATTTAATAACACACTGGCCGATTCCCACCAAGGCAGGGTGGCCCGAAAAAGAAAAACTTTCACAATCATTCACTCCTTGCCAGAAGGGTGCTTTACACTACAGTTTTTAAACTGCAACATTAACACCCCTCCTTCAGAGTGCAGGCACTGTACTTCCCATCTCCAGTATTGTAATAATTGTATAAATAATGTCAACCCATTCATGACTGCATATTAAAATGGCTACTTGGACATTTATTGGAAAATGACATCATTTGTTTACTTTTGAACATACGCAAAAATCAAACATTTCCCCTACTTTGAGCTCCATTTCATAGTAAAACCAATCAAAATCACCTCTATTTTTATAATATGTTTTCCATTCTATCAAAGGAGACCAAGAAAATGAGAATACAACAATAAATACCATACGAAAATACACCACACATTCGCATTTAAAAATTAAAAAAAAATGGTCGGGGGGGGAGTTTATTTCTCTCATAGCATTGCATGCTGCAGATTTTTTTTTATATGGTGCACACTGAGCCTGGGGGCCCCCCACACAGACCCATTCTCTCACATTGGGCCTACCAGATTCTCCTGCTTGATCTGAAGCCGTTAGAACTTATGAGTATATATATACGTCAAACACGTTACCATGTCGTAAGACGTATATACAACGACTGAAACAGTCAAAGGTTAACATTTCTGTTCATGATCCCGTCAGTTCCCAGCCTTCTGTACTTCCCTTTCCATATGCTATTGTAATGCTCAACGATACCTCCCCACACTCACAACCTGCACTTCTTCACTCCCTAAAAGAAGGTATATCATCCCTGGCCAGTGCATGAAATTACCGCCTCCCTTCATCAACATTTAAAAGTTCCTCAAATATTCTCGCCATCTACCCTACACCTCCATCTCCCCATACTCTAACTCCCCACTCTGTTTTTAACTGACAAATCCATTCTTCTCTAGGCTTTCTTAATTTGTTTATAACTGCTCCAAAATTTTTTCTGATTTCATTAAAATATCTTGACAGAGCCTGTCCCACTCTATTCATATCTTCCACTCTCCTTTTGCACTCTCTCACCACTTCTCTCATCTTTCTTTTACCTCCATATACTCTACTCTTCTTAAAACACTTGCTGCTTTGTAAATACCTCTCATAGGTCCTTTTTCTCTTTCATCACACACTTTACTTCATCATTCCACCAATCGCACCTCTGTCCTCCCTGCACCCACCCTCCTAAACCACCAACTTCTTCCACCACATTCTAATACTGCATTTTTAAACTATCCAATGCACCGTGTGCCACTCCACCTTACTCATACTTGCACCAGCTCCACCTTTCTGCAAATAGTGCATATATTTCCCCCAAACTGCCTTCTCCGCATTAGAATATACACTTACCACCTCCCTCTTACTTTGTTGTGTGATTTTCCTCTTATCCCATCTACCTCTTACTCTAACTGTAGCTACAACTAGAATAATGATGCCTTAATCAGTTGCCCCTCTATAAACGTGTACACCTGGAGCCGTACCCATCAACCTTTTTATCCACCAATACATACTCTAACAAACTACTTTCATTACGTTCTACATCATACCTTGTATATTTATTTATCCACTTTTTCATAAAATATGTATTACTTATTACCAAACCTCCTTCTACACATAGCTCAATTAAAGGCTCCCCATTTTCATTTACCCCTGGCACCCCAAATTTACCTACTACTCCCTCCACAACATTTTTACCCACTTTAGCATTAAAATCCCCAACCAATGATTTTTGTAACTATCTATTTATGTAACTATCTTGTGTTAGACTTATTCTTCCTCATATTAATTTGTATACAGACGAAAATTTTTTTTTTTTTTTTCAACAAGTTGGCCGTCTCCCACCGAGGCAGGGTGACCCAAAAAATAAAGAAAATCCCCAAAAAGAAAATGCTTTCATCATCATTCAACACATTCCACACGACACATCACATCCCATTATCACTGTTTTTGCAGAGGTGCTCAGATACAACATGTTAGAAGCATATACGAATAAAGATACACAAGCCTATCCCTCCAAACGCATATCCCAAACCCATCCTTTTAACTGCAGGGCATTGTACTTCCCAATACCAGGACCAAGTCCGCTAAGTTGAAAATAAACCGTTTTCCTTTTCCCCTGATCCCTTCACTAAATATTGCCCTGCACACACTCCAACAGATCGTTCAGTCCCAAGTATATTCGTCTCCATTCACTCCTAAACACCTCATGCACGCTTGCAACCACTCCAGGGAGGTACTACCGTCCTCCAAGTGAGTGTAAAACACAAGCCTGGTAATTGTTTTACATGATGGAGGATTGCTGGAGTCTTTTGTCTGTCCTCAAAAATAAGCAAGATTACAGGCCATGTCTTGCTACTTCTACATACACCTCGGTCACACTCACATACATGTACACAACGTTTATTTATACAGTGGAACCCCCCCGCAATAAAACGATATTAATTTCCGTTCAATGAGAGCTCATTGTTAATGCGAAATTATCGTTATGCGAATGAATTTTCTCCCATAAGAAATAATGGAAATCAAATAATCCGTGCAAGACACCCCCAAAGTATGAAAAAATTGTTTTTTACATGAAATATACATTTTCCTACACACAAAGAGAGTATAACATGCACAATAGTAGATGTAGTACATGCACATATTATTGTGAATGTACTACTCTACTAAATAAGACTAAATGACACTTACCTTTAGTGAAATGCAGCAATGACTGATGAAGACAGTGTTTCCTGTGAGTGCCTTTTCCCTCCTGAGTACTGAGGGTCCTGTTTTGCATTTTCTCCAGACAGGTCTTATCACACTGAGTATGCCACTACGATTCTTAAATCTACTCAAACCAACCTTTGCTGTCTTTAAATTCCACCAATATGAGCACTAGTTCCAGGCTTTTTTTTCCCTGTTCACCTGGGTGTTAGTCGACTGTTTGGTTGCATCCTGGGAGACAAGATTTAGGACCCAATTGGAAATAAGTTAATAGAGTCCCTCGATGATGCACTGACTTTCATGGGTTAATCCTGGGTGGCTACCCTCCGGGTTAATCAATTTCTCGGTAACTGTTTAACGTTATGCCACACCCAACAACACTCTCCACACTCTTTCGAGTAATACAGCTGCTGGTGTGCAGCAACAACAACAACAGCTGTTGGTGCAGCTGACGCATGGTGCGCAGTATCTGAGGAGCAGTCAACAGCTGACCATGGTTCAGCTGTGGTGCAGCAACAGCTGACTGGTCCATTAAATCAGCTGAACCGGGTGCAGTCAGCAGCTGACTGTGGTACGATAGTATTTATCACCCTTTTTTACCACACATGGTTGTGCACTAGAAGTCTTTCTTTGGGCCCATGGAGAGCTTATTATAGCAGTTACAAGCACTAAAAATAATGATATAATACAATAATGTATCGAATTATGCATGCAACCTGCCACCCTGCTTTTAAACAATGAATGGCAGGCATGCGCATCAGGCTGGAACGGACAGGTTCGGGACTTAGTCATGTTCAGAAACTAGCTAGATGTGCAACAGCAGCTGACCGTGTTCAGCAGCAGCTAGACTGATCACAACATCTTACTGGATCCCAGCAACAGCTGACTGATCAGCAACAGCTTGACAGTCCAGCAACAGCTGACTGAATCCAGCATCAGCTGACTGTTCCAGCAACAGCTGACGATACCAGCAACATCTGACAGATCCAGCAACAGCTGACCTGATCCAGCAACAACTTGACTGATCCATCAACAAGTCTACTGAAACCCGCAACAGCTGATCGTGGTGGCATCAGCATGCTAACTGATCCAGCAACAGCTGACTGTCCAGCAGACTCTGATCGTGGTGCAGCAGCATCTGACTGATCAGCAACAGCTAGACTGGTCCCGCAACAGCTGTGATCGTGGGTGTGCAGCAGCATCTGACTGATTCAGCAACAGCTGACTGGTCCAACAACAGCTGATCGATGGTGCAGAAGCAGCTGACTGATCCACGCAACATGCTGGACTGAGGATCCAGCAAAGGTAGGAAAAGAGAGAGAAGAGCGAGAGAGAGAGAGAGAGAGAGAGAGAGAATGGTGTGTGTGAGAAAGGAATGGAGTGTGTGAGAGAGAGAGAGTAATTTTTTAAGTGTGGCATACTTTGAATATAAATTTCTGGTTGGGAAATGAATTAAAAAAAAAAAAATTCCAAAAAGATTGAAAGAGTGCCTATTTTATGACAGGAACGAACTAAAGTAGTGAATCTGATGAAAATTTATGCTTTTATGGTGGCACTGAAGTTGGCGAAAAAATTGATCACATGTCAACAACAGCAAGCATTATGTGTCAGTGAAAATAACATTTTAACATTTTATTTTTTTTAACAACGTCAGCCATTTCCCACCAGCAGGGTTGACACAACAAAGAAAGAAAAACACAAAAGGAAGAAAAAAAAACTTTCACATCATTCAACCTTTCACCATCACAATAACTGTCCTTTGCAAGGCACTCAGATACGACAGTTCAGAAGTCCCTCATGCCAAAATGCCAATATCCCAAGCCCCATCCATTAAACCCTTTCAGGTTTCTGACGTACTAGTACGGCTTACGCACAATGGTTTTGACTTACTAGTAAGCCTAAATTCAAGTACCTCCAAGATCTACTGAGAGAAAGCTGGCAGATCCTAAACATATGAAAGAATGGGTCATGTGGCCAGTGTGCAACATTATAGAAAAATCCTGCAGCACACGGTGCATAATGAAAAAAAAACTCCAACCGTGTGTTGTTTAAAAAACATGAATTTGCAGTGTATTTTTCGTATGGTATTTATGTCGTGATTGTAGATTTCCTCATCTCACTTTATAGAAAGGAAGACATAATACAGAAATTGAGATGATTTTTGATTGGTTTCAAAATGAAAAGTACCTTGAAATTGAGCTCAAAGTAGCAGAAATGCTCGATTTTTTAAAGTAAACAAATCATGCCAAGCAACCATACATCGTCAATTGTGTGAGTCCTAATAATTCTTTCACAAGAGCGCTGATATTATTTATAAAAATAAAAAACCAGTTCTACACTACTTGCAGTAGTCTGCAGAACAGTAAATCTTCTATTCGTTGTGACAAAAATACAATTGGAAAGCAAAAGAGATGTAGGGGGGCCTGGGACGTTGACCTAATGAACGGAGAAAATGTAATTTTAGTGCCAGGAATTGTCTATCAATGATTATCTGGACCCGAATAGAAATTGGGCATCTTCTGAAATTTGTGTGAAATTTGGGCAAAAATTGCAATTACTGACGCACTTTATGATAGTTGAATTAGTAAATGTAATGGGTTTCTTGTACACATTCGATAGAAAAAACTGGAGTTCTAGCGAAATCGATATGATTTTTTTGTCAACTAGACACTGTAATTGCCGAAAATAGTGCTCAAAGTGGGCTGAAAGATCCGAATGCGTCAACATCGCGAGACCGCTAACTTCTGCGAGAGCATAATTCCGAAAGTATTCCATCAAATTTCTGACTTTGGTGTCATTGTGATCGGAAAAAGATTCCTCTCTCATTTTCATAAGAAAAAATAATTTTTCTTTTCCAAAATAAATTTCGACCCTTAGAAAAACGAGTTAGGAGAGGGCCTCTTGGCCCTGAACGTATTAAAGTGCAGGCATATGTACATCCTTTTTCCAGGACCTAAAGGTCTGGCTAACTGGTTTTCCTCTGAATCCCCTTCACTAAATATTTACCCGCTCACACTCCAACAGCTCGTCAGGTCCCAAAAATCATTCGTCTCCATTCACTCCTATCTAACACACTCAGGCATGCTTGCTGGAAGTTCAGAACCCCTCAAACCCACAAAACTTCCCTAACCCCTCCCTCCAACTATTTTGAGGACTGGACCCTACCCTGTGCTGCCATCCTTCCTCCCCAACAGATTATATGCTCTCCAAGTCATTCCACTTTGTTCCATTCTCTCTAAATGATCAAACCAGCTCAATAGTCCATCTTCAGCCCACTGCTTAACTCCACACCTCCTCTTAATTTCCACATTACGAATTCTCTGTATAATATTTAAACCACACATTGCCCTTAGACACGACACCTCCACTGCCTCCCAGCTGCCTTCTCGCTGCAGCCTTATACAACCCATGTTCCCACCCTATTAGTTTTGGTATCACCAACTCTCTTCGTAACGTTCCCTTCCTTGCCTCCATGGAAAAAAAGTTTTTTTGTCTCCACAATACCTCAATGCACCACTCACCCTTTTTTCCTTCATCAATTCTATGGGTAACCTCATCCTTCATAAACCAATCTGCTGATAAGTCAACTCCCCAATATCTGAAAACATTCACTCTTCCATACTCCCTCCCTCCAATGTGATATACCCCAAATTCTTTATCTAAATCAATTTGACACCCTCATCACTTTACACTATCTATGTTCACTTTCCAACAGTCTACTACCTTTACACATACTCCCAAACTCATCAACTAACCTTTTGCAACTTTTCTTTCTTTAGTAGACTTCTTTTTCCAAAAACAAAAAACAGCATCATCATAGCAAAAAGTAACTGTGATCAAACTTCCCCATTTTTTTTTATTTTGATTCCCCATGATTTCATAATAATTAATTCCAACCCCTCTCTTCTCCTCAATTACCCTCGCATTTAGTTCTTTTAAACATAATGCCCACCATCTGTAAGTATTTAAATAATCTGGTGAAAATGACATTACACATCTTGTCTAAGACCTACTTTTTTAACTGGGAAGTAATCCTTCCCTTTCTTTTACACACCCTAAAACCTTAGCCTCATTATCCTCATAAAAACTTTAACAACAATTAGTAACTTATTACCTATTCCATACACTTCCAACATCAGCCACATTTGCTCCCCTAATCTGCTCTATCATTTGCCTTATTTCCTAAATCCCATAATGCAATAGAAAACTTCCCTATCTTTATATCAATAACTGTTCACAATACATGGCTTCAGTGTCAACCCACTTGATTTACAATCCCTACCCCATTCAAAAGCCTCCTTGTTCATCTGCAGTCCTGCTCTCTGTCTTAACTCTAATTCTTTCAATAATAACTTTACCATATGCTTTACCTGGTATACTCAGTAAACTCATTCCCCTAAAATTTTTACAATCTCTTGCATCCCTCTTCCCTTTATATAAAGGAACCCTTTCATACATTTATTAAACAAAAATACCAACCGCTTCTACTTACTTCTACTTACACTTAGGTCACACTACACATACATGTACACGTTTATTTAAACACACTCATCTGAGTTTTCTTTGATTTTAACTTAATAGTTCTTGGTCTTATTACTTTTCCTTTTATATCCATGGGGAAGTGGAATAAGAATCTTTCCTCCGTAAGCCAAGTGTGTTTTGTAAAAGTCAACTAAAATGCCAGGGAACAATGGCTAGTAACCCCTTTTTCCCTTAAAGAATACTAAAAAATAAGAAGAAGAAAACTGTCAAAGTGGGAAGTCTGAATGTGCTGGAGTGTTGTGCAAATGATAAGAAAGAGATGATTGTGATGTTATAATGAGAAGAAGCTGATGTCCTGGCAAGCAGAAGTTGAAATGAAAAGCTGAAGGGGGTGGAGAGTTTTCAATGGGAGAGAATAAATGGGATTAGGTCAGGGTGTATCCAATAGATTAAGTATCAGAGAAACAATGGAGACAATATGATAATGATAGTCTATATGTGATAAGCTATGGCTACTGAGGTAACAATAGGGACTTAAAATGTATTACAGAATTCAAGTCAGCTGTAAGGTGAGTGTGGAGTAAAAAGAAGATTGTGAGAACAGATCGTACATCTATTCGTATGTAAGCGTGTATGCACCTGGAGAAGAAAAAATTTGTGCTTGTGCGCACCAAGATTTTTTAATAAAAAAGGGGGAAGTCTGGGGGAAGGCAGCATTCTCTGGTGCAATGAAATAGTAGTATTACAGATATCAGTGGTTCAGTGAACCTGAGCCCTTCCCAAATCCAATTTTTTTATGTGGTAAATGAAAAACGGGATATTCTGTGAAAAAAATTTCCCCAAAAAACCAACTGGGCTTGGGGTTTTTGATTGGTTTACAGTGAACCCCCAAGAGGTGATTATTATTTAAACCCCCAATAACAAAATCAAGCCCTTCAATCATAGAAGCCCCCCAAATAGGGTTTTAGGGAGCTAAATTTAAATCTAAATAGAAGGAAAAACTGAGGGGCCAGCACCAAAAGGCAATTTAAAACTCAGCTGCCCCCCCCCCCCATAAAAATACATCACGGCCCCATGAAATAACATTCACTTTTGGTGTGCTTTTAAAATTTTTTTAAATAAAAAAAAAACAAAAAGAAACATAAAGGGTCATCATAAGTCACAAAAATGGTTGACTCCTTTTGGGTTTTAGGATCCATTCTTTATCTGATTAATAATAAAAATAAAAATAATAATAATAATAAATAATAAAAATAACCAATTATACAATCTATTCCCTTTTTAAATTTGACACCACATTGTGAAAAAGGGGTTCAAGAAATTATACAAAAAAACTAAATAAAGTATACATATATTATAAGGGGGGTATATGTTGGAGTGGTTGGTACTTTTGTTTAAAAATTATGAAAGAGGGGAAGGACCTGGGGATTGGCGGAGAGCTGTATATCCCTTTTATATAAAGGGAAAAGGGGGACAAAAGAGATTGAAAAAATTTAAGAGGAAAAAATTTTTTTACAAGTAACCGGGAAAAGTATACGGAGGGTTTAAATTGAAAGAAAAAGGTAAGACAAAAAGAGAATTGCGGAAAACAAGGGGGTTTTTTCAAGTGGGTAGGGGATTGAATCAAGTGTTTAATTGAAGCTATTGTAACGTATTTGATAAAGGTAGGGAAGTTTTTATTGCTTTTATGGTTTTAAAGAAAAGGCATATGATAGAGGGGATGAGGACAATGTGGCAGATGTTGCAATTATGGAATAGGGGTAATTACTAAATCTTTAAAGAGCTTTTTGAGGATAGTGGCTCGGTTGGGTGTGAGAAGAGAGGGAAATACCCCCCGGAAAAAAGTAGGTCTTAGACAGGATGTGTAATGTCCCCTGGTTTTTTTAAATTTTTTTAGATTGGGTTGAAAAAAAAGTAAATGCAGGGGTTCGGGAGAGGGGGGGATTAAATTTGGGGGAAACAAATTCAAATGGGGAAATTTACCAGTTTCTTTTTGCTGTGATACTTGCTTATGGGATTCTAAAAAAAAATGCAAAGGTTTGTGGGTGAGTTGAGAATGTGTGTAAAGGTAAAAGTTGAAAGTGAAATAGAAAAAGTAAAGGGGAAGGGTTCAAATGATTTAGATAAAAAAAAATTGGATATCAAATTGGGGGGGGAGGGGGTAGGAAGAAGTGAATGTTTTTTAGATACTTGGGAGTTGACGTGTCAGCGGATGGATTTATTAAGGTGGGTAATCATAGAATTGATGAGGGAAAAAAGGTGAGTGGGCGTTTTAGGTATATTTGGGGTCAAAAAATTATCTATGGGGGCACAGAAGGGAAAGTATGAAAGTTTGTTTTTCCAACACTCTTTTTATGGATGTGAAGCTTGGTGGTAAAAAGCAGCAGCGAAGACGGTTGGAGGGGTGGAGATGTCCGGTCTAAGGGGGAATGTGTGGGGTTATTATGCAGAAAATTCGGAGTGTGGAAATTAGGGGGAGGGGTGGGGTTAATAAAGCATTAGTCAGAGGGCAGAAGAGGGGGTTTTTGAGGTGGTTTTGGTCATTTAGGGAAAAATGGATCAAAGTGAAGACATTGGGAAAACATAAATCAAGGGGAAAGGAAAGAGGGGTAGGGGTCGTCCCGAAAGGGTTGGAAAAAGGGGGTAAAGGAGGTTTTTTTTTGGGGGAGGCTTTTGGGTTTCCCGCAAGGGCATGAGCTGTTAGTAGGATGAAGGAACGAATGTACTGGGGCCTGACGATCTGTTGGATGTGAGCAGGGGGAATATTTAGTGAAGGGGTTAGGAAACCGGTTATTTTTATATGTCGGACTTGAGTCCTGGAAATGGGAAGTAAAATGCCTGACTTTAAAGGAGGGGGTTTTTTGGGTATTGGCATTTTTGGAGGGGGTATTTTGTTACTCTTACGTATAGTTCTAAAAATTTTTAAAAATTTTGAGCACCCGCAAAAACAGTGATAATTGTGATGTGGAAAAGGGTTTAATGATGAGAAAGATTTTCTTTTTTTGGGGGTTTTCTTTTTTTTGTGGGTCCCCTGCCTCGGTGGACACCGACTTTTGAAAAAAAAAAAAAAAAAAAAAAAAAAATTATACCTCTCCTAGGTAGTGGGTTGGTAGCCCAGCAACCGCCCAGGGAGGTACTACCGTCCTCCCAAGTGAGTGTAAAAACGAAAGCCTGTAATTGTTTTCATGATGGTAGGATTGCTGGTGTCCATTTTTTTTGTCTCATGAACATGCAAGATTTCAGGTATGTCTTGCAAACTTCTACTTACACTTAGGTAACACAAACACATACATGTTACAAGCATATTTTATACACCCCCCCTCGGGGGTTTTCTTCTATTTTGTTCTATTTCTTTGTCCTTGTTTTTTCTTCTTATCTCCATGGGGAAGTGGAACAGAATTCTTCCTCCGTAAGCCATGCATGTTGTAAGAGGCGACTAAAATGCCGGGAGCAAGGGGCTAGTAACCCCTTCTGCTGTATATATTACTAAATGTAAAAGGAGAAACTTTTGTTTTTCCTTTTGGGCCACCCCGCCTCGGTGGGATACGGCCGGTGTGTTGAAAGAAAGAAAGAAAGAATTTATACCTCCATATAAATAAATCACCTGCATCCATATTAAACATGAAACACATTTACTTATATTTTATTGAGCCATATCTTTAAGCTATTTATGTGACTGGCTGAGATTTGAACCTGAGTTGTCTAGGTAGCCTTCTGGAATCTAGCTAAACTCTTGACATCCTAGACCATTATGCCACTAGAATGTTTTAGGTGTCCAGTGTGAACATTAGATATGCTTTCCTTAATACTGGGCACATTCGAGGGATTGGTAAGCTCAGGGACTAATTTTATACTTTTAAACTGTTATATTTTGAGCACCTCTGCAAAAACAGTGATTATGTGTGAGTGAGGTAAAAGTGTTGAATGATGAAAGTATTTTCTTTTTGGGGATTTTCTTTCTTTTTGGGTCACCCTGCCTCAATGGGAGAAGGCCGACTTGTTAAAAAAAAAAAAAATTAGTTACCAGTCTCATGAGCAGTGGATGCACTGATTTGCATACTGATCAAGAAACTGGTATCCAAACAGAAGAATGAAATTAGTCCCTGACCTTACCTCTCCCTCAGATGTACCCAGCACTAGGGAAAACATGTCTACTGTTTACAAAGGACACCTAATATCTTTGTGGCATGGTAGGACAGTGGTTTAGGGTGTTGAGAGCTTAGCTAGCTGATTCACAGTAGGTTGCCAAGATGACTCAGGTTCAAATCCCTCCCAGATGTAGTATGTTCTTTGCTTTAACCCTTAAACTGTCCAAACATAGATCTACGTCCACGTGCGGGGGGTTCCAAACATAGATCTACGTTTTTTTTTTTTTACATGCTTTCAAATGGGGAAAATCAAGGTCGGAGCGCTACGCACGTGAACATAGACCTACATTTGGACGGTTTAACCCTTTGACTGTTGCAAGCCCCTTTCTGAAATTGTCATTCTATGTCGCAAAATTTTTGGAAAAAAAAAAAATTATTTTTTTCTTATGAAATGATAATCTTTTCCTGATGGTAATGAGACCAAAAGTACGAAATTTGGTCGAAAACTCACGAAATTACGCTCCCACGAAGTTAGCGGTCTCGGCGACATAATACGAATCGGCAATTTCACCGACTTTGAGCCCTGTTTTTGGCCAATTTCGTTGTTCCAGTTGACCAAACTCATAGCTATTTCTTTAGAACTCCATTTTTTCTATCAATGGAGTACAAGAAACCGCCCATTTACCGATTTGAACTACCCAATTAAGTGGTCAGAAACTGGCAATTTGGCCAATTTCACGCAAATTAAAAAAGATGCCAATTTCAAAATAGGGCCCAGAATAAACAATGTAGACATTCTTGGCACTAAAATAACATATCCTCTGTTCATTAGTCATGTCTCTAGGCCCCTCTTATATTACTATTGCTTTCTTTTGATTTTTTATTCATACAAAAAATACAAAATTTACTGTTATGCAGACTACTGCATTATTGTAAAAATGGTATAAATAATATCAGTGCACTAGTGAAAGAATATTAGACTCCCCAGTTGATGTGTATTGGACGTGTGGTGTGATTTGCTTACTCCTGAACATTGGTAAAAATCGAACATTTCCACTACTTTGAACTCAATTTCATGGTCGTTTTCATTGTGAAACTATTCAAAATCATCTCTATTTCTGAAATGTGTTTTTCATTTTATCACCTGAGACCATGAAAATGAGAATACAACGATAAATACCATACGAAAATACACCTCAAAGTCAGCGTTTTAATCCAAATAAAACGGTCAGTTTTTTCTCATTACGCACTGCGTGCTACAGGATTTTTTTTATGTGGTGCACACTGACCCATTCTCTCACATGTGGGCCTACCAGCTTTCTCCTGCTTGCTCTGAAGCCGCTAGAATTTGTGCGGATTAATACTGGCTCGTAAAACGTATATATACGGCCAAAACAGTCAAAGGGTTAATTGTTAAACAACTGATGTGGTGAGCATGCTCTGATTTGTTTCAAATGAATGGAGGCAAAGAATATGCAAACCATGCAAAACCTAAGAATTATCCTGTAAACACCGAAATGCAATCTTAATTAATCCAGAGTGAAAGTGAATTAGCAAAGATTGAATGTGAATAAATGGTGGTGCAAATGCTTTTGTATAAGCTATGTTTGGTCTCTGAATGTTGCAAGAGAGTCAAGGAAATAGGTGTAGTAATTAAAAAAATGGTGTGGTGGTAAGAAAAGAATAATTCCAAGAGCAGAAAGAATTGTTTTTGAAATGCTTTGGTCATGTGGAAAAAATGGAAGAAGATAAAATGACTGAGGATCTATAAATCTGGGATAAATGGAAGGTGTAGAGGATCCCAGAAAAATGGTTGGAAGTATAGTGTGAAAGAGGTATTGAGAATAAAATCTAGATTGTACAGCAGGCACAACTAAGCATTTTAAACTGGAATGCATGGGAAAAAGTAATCAATTGGATTTAGCATGGCATTGTAGTGCAAGCAACATAATATGCATAAAAAGATCCAGAAAAACTGGCCAACTGAACTTTGGTTATAGAAGTTGGGATTACTTCATGGTTGGGTAGTGATGCTCTGAAAAAATGTGTGATGAAGAATATAGTGTTTTCTTCTTTGGACCACTCTGTCTTAGTTTTAAATAGCAAATGAATTTTAAAAAAATTACCCTAAAATTTTAAAACAATTGGGTACAATAATGAAGCCAATGATAGGGTTTCAATAAGTGTGCAAAATGAAACTTTACAGATCTAATTAATATTCAACACTTCCAACTTAAGATAATATTAAAACTTACTTGAAAGTTCTTTCAACCTCCTTTGAGAATACTGGTTTGGGTTTCTGCTTATGAAGCCAATACTGCTCCTGGAGATTTTTTGGAGCTCGAACACGACGCTTACGATTTTCGGTATTATCTGATTTATTTTCTTCTATCTCTTCCTTTCAAGAAAAGATATACACTTTTTATAAAAATTCAAATTACTTTTTTACAACATACAAATAAAATTTATGAGTCCCATCATTAATACACATTAGAAGAAATACAGACTTCAGGAATCTTTAAGAAACGCTTATTATGGCAGGAAAATATAAAGTGAATTAATGTTAGTGAATGTCAGAAGTTTAACACAACAGCTGTAAAATGCAAACTGAAATAACAAGGTTCAGTTGTAAATTATGTTGAATACATTCTCACAAACAAAAACAAAATTGCAGTATATACCAGTATAATAAGTAATCAGTAATGGCCAAGGGTTTCTAAACATTTATGATGTCTTATACTGCAGTGTAACAAAAAACACTTATGATCAAAGACTGATAGCAAAATACAATTTTATCTGACAAAAATTCAACAAGCAACTGGCTTTCAGTAGAGAAAATTATCTGTAACTGCATTTTGCTTTATTACTAATGACACAGACAATTTATTTCTAAGATTCCTTTTACGTATTACAGTACAGTATATGAAAAAAAAAAAAGTACTCACTTGATTGTATGTGCGAGACTTTCGATGACCAATAAGCATGCCTGGTTGAAGAGGGTATGCGGTCTGCACTCCTTGAGAATAGCGATGACTATAGCTTCCCTTCTTTGGTTTCCTCTCAGTCTCTCTAGGATACTCCTAAAACCATAATAAAATATTTATGAAACTAGACTAAAGCTTATTAGAGAGATGACTATTTGGTCAAGTTTAGTTTATTCATTACTTTCAAATTTAATTCTCATTAGCCATGATACCTTTCCTGGTGAAATTCACTATGCTATGATAAATGAGACTGATTATGGCTAAGGGACTTAACACTCATCAAGGCTGAGTGACTGAATATCTCAAAATTACAGTGTCTGCCCTTGCAAATGTCTTATTCATCAACTTGTTGGTACTGTAGACAAGTGTAATGCAGAAAACTGTAATAAAAGTAAGGCAAGTGTTACTGGCCAAGGTCTCAGCATGAAGTTTCTTTCCCTCTAGCCCTTTCACTCTTGGTCCCGTAATATTACGGCTTGCAAGCCAGTGTCAATCCCGTAATACTATGCCAAAATATAAAAAAAAAATCCTGCAGCATGCAATGCATAATGAAAGGAAAAAAACTCTGACCGTATTTTGGCTTAACCCCTTGACTGTCGCAACCCCAAATCCTGATGTCTCCTGGTGTCGCAAAATTTCCGAAAAAAAAAATTATTTTTTTTCTTATGAAATGCTGAGAATCTTTTCCCGATTGTAATGACACCAAAAGAACAAAATTTGGTGGAAAACTGCGGAATTACTCTCTCACGAAGTTAGCGGCCTCGGCGATATTTACGAATCGGCGATTTTGCCCACTTTGAGCCTTATTTTCGGCTAATTCCATTGTTCCAGTTGACCAAAGTCATAGCTATTTCTTTAGAACTCCATTTTTTGTATCAATTGAGTACAAGAAACTGCCCACTTACCGATTTCAACTACCCAATAACGTGGTCAGAAATTTGCAATTTAACCAATTTCACGAAAATTAAAAAATGTGACAATTTCAAAACAGGGTCTAGAATGAACAATGCAGACATTCCTGGCTCTAAAATAACATTTTCTTTGTTCATCAGTCATGTCTCCAGGCCCCTCTGATATTACTCTTGCTTTCTATTCAAATAAAAAATATAAGATTTAATGTTATGCAGACTACTGCAATATTGTAATAATTCTATAAATAATGTCAACCCATTCATGACTGCATATTAGAATGGCTACTTGGACATTTATTGGAAAATGACATCATTTGTTTAAATTTGAACATTGGCAAAAATCAAACATTTCCCCTACTTTGAGCTCCATTTCAAGGTTCTTTTCATAGTAAAAACCAATCAAAATTACTCTGTTTCTATAATTTGTTTTCCATTCTATCAAATGAGACCAAGAAAGCGAGAATACAATCATAAATACTATACGAAAATAGACCACAAAGTCAGCATTTTAATTAAAAAATAAGGTCGGAGTTTTTTTTCTCATTATGCACTGCATGCTGCAGGATTTTTTTTATATGGTGCACACTGACCACACAGACCCATTCTCTCACATGTGGGCCTACCAGCTTTCTCCTGCTTGATTTGAAGCCGCTAGAATTTATGAGTACAGTGGACCCCCCGCCTTACAATATTAATCCGTTCCTGAGAGCTCACCGTAAGCCGAAATTATCATTAGCCGAATTAATTTTCCCCATAAGAAATAATGGAAATCAAATTAATCCGTTCCTGACACCCCAAAGTATGAAAAAAAAAATTTACCACATGAAATATTAATTTTAATATATACAAACTGAAGAAGACATACACAATTACTATTCTACTAAGAATAAAATACATGACACATACCTTTATTGAAGATCTGGTGATGACTGATGGGATGGGAGGAGGGGAGAGTGTGGAAGTTATTGTTTAGAAGGGGAATCCCCTTCCATTAGGACTTGAGGTAGCAAGTCTTTTTCCAGGGTTACTTCCTTTCTTCTGTTAATGCCACTAGGACCAGCTTGAGAGTCACTGAACCTCTGTCGCACAACAAATCTGTCCATAGTGCTCTGTACCTATCGTTCCTTTAAGACTTTCCTAAAATGGGCCATAACATTGTCATTGTACAGGTTGCCAACATGGCTTGCAGTAGCTGTGTCAGGGTGATTTTCATCCGTAAAGGTTTGCAGTTCAACCCACTTTGCACACATTTCCTTAATCTCCTTTTTCAATTCCATACTAATTCTCGCCCTTTTTACCACAGGGATGGCACTAGAAGCTTTCTTGGGGTCCATGGTGACTTATTTTGCAGTTACAAGCACTAAAAACACTGGGATAATGTGAAATGTACCGAATGTATGCGTATATGCGACTGCACTGGCTGGCTTGTAAACACTGACGTTGAGGCCACACATGGGACGTGTCCCAGATGAATCACGTAAGGCGAGTTTTTTATCGCGAGGCGAGGCAAAATTTTTGCACCCAAATGCTTCGTATGGTGGATTTAATGTAATGCGATGCATTCGTAAGGCGGGGGTCCACTGTATATATACGTCAAACACGGTGGCTCGTAAGACGTATGTATATATACGACTGAAACAGTCAAAGGATTAAAACACCAACTTTGTGGCATATTTTCGTATGGTATTTATGGTTGTATTCTCATTTTCTTGGTCTCTAATGATAGAATGGAAGATATATTATTGAACGGTTGACGAACTAAAAGTACCTTGAAATTGAGCTCAAAGTAGCGGAAATGTATGAATTTTGCCGATGTTCGAAAGTAAACAAATCATGTCATACATCCAATACATGTCAACTGGTGGGTCTAATATGCTTTCACAAATGTGCTATTATTATTTATACCACTTTTACAAAAATGCAGTAGTCTGCACAACAATAAAACTTATATTTTTTGTGTGAATAAAAATTTAAAATAGAAAGCACGCATAATATAAGAGGGGCCTGGAGGCGTGACTAGTGAACAGAGAATATTTTATTTTAGTGCTAGGAATGTTTGCATTGTTAATTTTGGACCTTATTTTGAAATTGGACTTACAGTGGAATTTGAAAAATCGAACGTATCAAAAATAGGACCATTTTTTCGGACAAACTGTGTCCCTATTATCAAACGCGCCCCTATTTTCGGACCGCCAGGTACGGGACCTGTCTGCCGGCCCGCTCTGTCCGCGTCCCAGCGCAGGCGCTGTGAGCAGTCTAGCTTTGTTTATGCTTGAGTGAACACTAACCTGCGCTCTCATTCACGCATTTTATGATTATTTCGTTGTGTTTAGTGCTTGTGGGACTGTGAAATAAGCTGCCATGGGCCCAAAGAAACTTGCTAGTGGTACCCCTGTGGTAAAGAAAGTGAGAAACACCATAGATGTGAAGGAAATAATACAGAAGTATGAGAGTGGTGTGAGACTTGTTGAGCTTGCCAGGATGTATGGGAAAAACAAGTTGACCATTGGTTCTATCCTGTCAAAGAAAGAACAAATCAAGGAAGCTGATGTTGCGAAAGGTGTTAATATAGGGAGTGGATGAGGTGCCTTCTTCAAAAATTAAGGAGATTTGTGCCAAGTGGAATGATGTCCAAATGTTTGTGCAGAAGTACCACCCTGAGCAAGCTGAAACAAGCCATCTTTGCAACAAGTTCAGTGACAGAACCATGTCCCATTTTAGGGAAATGTTAAAGAGGCACCAGAAACAGAGGACTGTGGACAGTTATTTTGTGAGACAGGGGTCCAGTGACTCTCAAGCTAGTCCTAGTGGCATTAAAAGACAGAGAAAGGAAGTAACCCCAGAGAGAGCTTTACCTGAAGTCCTCATGAGAGGGAGATTCTCCTTCCAAACACTAACCCCAACTCCCTCTCTCCTCCTCCCTATCTTCCAGATGCCATCACCAATCTTCAATAAAGGTAAGTAAAAATGTTATTTTATATGTATTACTATACATAATTAAAAACTATAGTATTTGTTGTACATAAAACTGTAATTAATCTCTAGAAAATGTATTTTTTGTGTGAATATTTTTGGGTTTCTGGAACGGATTAATTGTATTTCCATTATTTCTTATGGGAAATATTGCTTCGAATTTCAGACTTTTCGAATTTAGAACTAGCTCCTGGAACGGATTAAGTTCGATTTTTGAGGTTCCACTGTACTTGAATTGTGTATGACACTGCCCAAATTACCAATTTCTGATCACTTTATTGGGTAGTTGAAATCAGTAAATGGACAGTTTCTTGTACTCAATTGATAGAACAAAAGAAGTTCTAGCAAAACAGCTGAGTCTATTCGACTGGAACAATGGAATCGCCAAAAATAAGGATCAAAGTCAGCAAAATCGCTGATGCATAAATATCACTGAGATCACAAACTTTGTGAGTGTAATTCTGTGACTTTTCCATCAAATTTTGTACTTTTGGTGTCATTACCATCGGGAAAAGATTCTCTGTCATTTTATAAGAAAAAATAATTTTTATTTTAAATTCTTCGACAGTGAGAGCAAGTTTGTGAGCAGGGGTCTCAACAGTGAAAATGTTAATATGCTATACCATTTCAACAGTAAAAGTTGTATGTGATTTCATACAAAAATTATTTAGCATAAGATAAACATCTTAAAAATTGCTTTAAATTTTATCAATTTGTATTTGTTCTTATTCCTGTTTCTTTAACCCTTTGTAGATCTACATCATGAGCTTAGCTTACTCTGATATGCTGTGAGTGGTAAATTTGGGTCTAGATAGAGAATTCATCTATGTGGTAAGTGTGCACCACAAAGGAAATCCTGCAGCACGCAGTGCATAATGAGAAAAAATGCGACCGCATTTTTGGATTAAAACACCAACTTTGCGGTTTTTATGGTTCTATTTGCGGTTTCTTTGTCTCATTTGATGAAATGGACGACATATTACAGAAATAGATTTGATTTTGATTGGTTTTAGTACTGAAAATAACTTGAAATTGAGCTCAAAGTAGTGAAAATGTTTCGATTTTTCCCAATGTTCAAGAGTAAACAAATGACGTCACACATCCAATACACATCAACTGGTGGGTCTAATATACATTTACAAATACACTGATATTATTTACACAATTATTACAATATTGCATAACAGTAAATACTATATTTTTTTGGTGTCAATAAAAATTCTTTATGTAAATAAAAAATCAAAATGGAATTCATCTGTAAAGTCTGGAAATGTAACTAATAAACAGAGGAAATGTTAATTTAGTGCCAGGAATGCCTGCATTGTTTATTCTGAACCCTATTTTGAAATTAGGATATTTTGAACTTTATGTGAAATTGACCAAATTACCAATTTCTGATCACTTTAGTGGGTAGTTGAAATAGCTGATTGGGCAGTTACTTCTGCTCAATCAATAAAACAGAAGTAATACTAGTGAAATAGCTAAGAATTTGGTCAAGTGGAATAATGTAATTGGCCTAAAATAAGAGTCAAAGTGGGCAAAATCGCCAATGAGTAAATATCGCTGATGCAATAAAATTCGCGAGTGTAATTTTGTCTATTTTCCAACAAATTTCGTAGAAAAAGATTTTCTACCATTTCATAAGAAAAAATAACAAAAATATTTTTTTGAAATTTCTTGGGCTAAGCTTTCATTATAATTTCAGGAAAGTTCTAAAAATAGTGGCAGTCCCCTTGCATTTAACTGTACTAATCTAATTTGTTTTAATACATACAAGCAACAATGTAAATTCATTTCTACAAGGGAAAGAAACATACAGTGGACCCCCGCTTAACGATCACCTCCCAATGCGACCAATTATGTAAGTGTATTTATGTAAGTGCGTTTGTACGTGTATGTTTGGGGGTCTGAAATGGACTAATCTACTTCACAACATTCCTTACGGGAACAAATTCGGTCAGTACTGGCACCTGAACATACTTCTGGAGTGAACAAATATCGTTAACTGGGGGTCCACTGTATTTCTCTGGTTACTAATGAGGTGTTCTTACTACAAATAAAATTATCTTCAAAATATCTACTGAGCCTTCAACATCTATTTGTGTTTAAAATTTTTCTTTTTTTTTTAACAAGTCGGCCGTCTCCCACCGAGGCAGGGTGACCCAAAAAAGAACGAAAATCCCCAAAAAGAAAATGCTTTCATCATCATTCAACACTTTCACCACACTCACACATAATCACTGTTTTTGCAGAGGTGCTCAGAATACAACAGTTTAGAAGCATATACGTATAAAGATACACAACATATCCCTCCAAACTGCCAATATCCCAAACTCCTCCTTTAAAGTGCAGGCATTGTACTTCCCATTTCCAGGACTCAAGTCCGACTATATGAAAATAACCAGTGGACCCCCGGTTAACGATTTTAATCCGTGCAAGAGGGGTAATTGTTATGCGAAATAATCGTTATGCGAATGAATTTTCCCCATAAGAAATAATGGAAATCAAATTAATCCGTGCAAGACACCCAAAAGTATGAAAAAAATTTTTTTTTACCACATGAAATATTAATTTTAATACACACAAACTGAAAAAGGCATGCACACTTACATGACACTTACTTTTATTGAAGATCTGTGATGATTGATGGGATGGGAGGGGGGAGAGCATTATCTTCTTACTGTTTAGAAGGGGAATCCCCTTCCATTAGGACTTGTACCCGGAAAAAAGTCTCCCCATCATGATGCCCCAAATTTCATGAAATGAGAAGTAAATGCCGGGAAAAAAATTTACAGATCAACACATGAAAGAAAGTGAAAACTTATACAAAAAACATAAAGCCCTGTGAAAGCCAATCACCTAAACTTCAAAATAAAGGTTTTTAAAAATATTGTCAAGTTTGTTTTTTGACAGATTTTAAAAAAAGGGGCCACGGGGTGCTACTTTAAAAAAATTTACAAAATGTATGTACGGGGGAAAACCTCGGTTTGCGAATTTAATCCGTTCTGTGAACTTGCCCGGGATCTTTTGATTTGTTCTTTTTCCTGATTTAAATTTTTCCTCTTTTAAAATTAAATTTTGAAATGCCAAAAACCCGTTCCAGCCTCCAGGGGGCATGAAAAAAAATTGCTAATTTTAAACCCTTACGGGTTTTTGTTCTCTATCAAAAATTTCATCTAATGCATAATAAAAAATATTAAATAACACAGAAAACATGATAAAATACCCCTAGAATGAATAAAATAGGCCATAATAGGTGGTGATGGCAAAGCGGAGCACATCCTCCCCCCCCTTTTAAACTCTCCCACTCTGTATTTTCCCCGCCCCATAACCCCAAAACCCTAACTTTTTGTTTATCTAAGGGATTAGGTGGGTTCTCTTATATTTTAACCACAGGTGTGGTAAAGACAAAATGTAAAATAGGTGAAGAGTGTTCCGTGGCCACTTTTGGGAGGGGGGCCGGCAGCCCCCAGGGGGCCCCCGGGTGGCGGCAGCAGCAGCCACAGGGGGGGGGTAGGGGCCCACAGGGGGGGTTTGGTGGGGGCCCGGCAATCACAAGGGTGGTGGGGGGTGGCGGGGGCCCACAGTGGTGAGGGGTGGTGGCCAGTTGCCCCCATTCCCCCCTTTGCTCCCTTTTTTGTTTCTCAAAGGCATTTTTCATAGTTTTTTTGATGGGCCTTCTTGTTTTAATACAGTGGAACCCCCCCAAAAAACGTGGCATCTTTTTACGATTATTTCGCAACCGCTTCCCCTTTTAATCACAAAATTTTTGCCTCACATACCGTTTTTAAAAACCCGCTTCCCCCGATTTTCCCCCCCCGAAAAGGGGCCTGAAACCAAACGTAAACATTTTTCCCCCTTTGGCATTGTTTACCCACCCTTTCCGGGGTAACATCCAAGCTTTAACAATCGGAAAAATTTCCCGTTTTATTACAGTTTTTTGGGTTTGCTTTTTTCGGGAAAAATAAGTGACCAGGGGCCCCCCAAGAAAGTTTTTCTAGTCCCAAACCCCTACGGGCAATAAGGGTGAGAATTAAAATAGAGATGAAGAAAAAGATCTTTTGAAAAATTTATCCCCTATTTTGGGTGGTACAGCTGCTCTGTTTGCGGGCACTGTCACTGCTGCGGGCTGCGGGGAAACTGTCAGCTGTTTGCTGGGTTTGAAACACCGTTGTTGGTGTGGCTTATTGAGAATCCCAAGAAAAATTTAAAACCCCAGAGGTTTTTGCCACCCAGGAAAACCCCAAAAAAGTCATGAAATCGAAGATGTTTAACTTTTTTCCCTTTGGGGGTCCTAATTTTGTCCCCCAGGATGCAACCCACACAAGTCGCTAACCCCCGGTTGAACGGGGAAAAAAATCCCGGGAAAACTAGTGCTCATATTGGTTGAATTTAAACCCAACCCCCCCCCCCCAAAGGTTGGTTTGAAAATTTTAAAGAATCGTAGGGGGCCTACACAGGTGAAAAGGGCCCGGGTTCGGAAAAAAATTCCCAAAAACAGGCCCTACAGAACCCCAGGGGGAAAAAGGAAACCCCCCAGGACAAAATTTGCCCTCATCATCATTGCTGCATCTTAAAAAAAGGGTAAGTGTCATTTATTCTTCATTTAGTGATAGTAATGCACAATATTTACTGTGCATGTACTCCTCAAACATTGTGCATGTATTTCTTTTTGTGTGTGGGAAAAAATGTATTTTTTCAATGGGGTTTAAAAATTTTTTTTTTTTCCTTTATTTTTTGGGTGTCTTGCAGGGAAATTAATTTGTTTTCCTTTAAATTTTTAGGGGGGAAAAATTTCTTTCCCACAAAACGATTATTTCGCAAAAAAAAACAATTTTACCCCTTTGACGGATTAAAATCGTTAACCGGGGGGGCCCAAACTGTTTAATATTTCTTTCATTCAACACGGGGGCCGTTTCCCCCGGGGCGGGGGGGCCCCAAAGGGGGAAAAACAAAAAGTTTCCCCTTTTTTACCTTAGTAATATTACGGGAAGGGGTTTCCCCTACCCCCTTGCTCCCGGCATTTTAGCCCGCCTCTTACAACACGCAGGGCCCTTCCCGGAGGAAAAAATTCTTTTCCATTTTCCCCATGGGGGGACTGTATATATTATAAAATATATAAAATTTTAAAACAAAAATTTATATATATATATTTTATATTTTATAATATATATATAAATACATGTATTTATATAAATATTTTTTTTTTTTATATCCCCACTGGCCGTTTTCCCCCCAAAGGGGGAGGGTGGCCCAAAAAAAAAAAACTTTCCCCATCATTCACCCCAAACACGTCTTGCCAGAAGGGGCTTTACACTCAGTTTTTAAACTGAAACATTAACCCCCCTTTCCTTCAGATTTGCGGGCACTGTACTTTCCCATCTCCGGGGACTAAAGTGGGGGCCCCCCGGGCCGGTTTCCCTGAATCCCCTTTCAAAAATATACTTTGCTCCCATTTAACGGGAACGCCCAAGTTTTTAAAAACCTTTGTCTCCATTCACTCCTATCAAACACGCTCACGAAAGGCCTGTTTGGAAGCCCAAGCCCCTCGCAAAAAAAAAACCCCCTTTTTACCCCCCCCCCAAAACCCTTCCCTAGGGCCGCCCCCCCTACCCCGCCTTCCTTCCACTACAGACTAAATACCCCTCTTGAAGTCATTCGGGTTTCGCTCCATTTTTTCTCTCCCTGTCCGAACCACCTAAAAAAACCCTTTCCTCACCCTTTGGACAAAAAGTTTTGGTAACCCGCCCTCCTCCTAATTTCCAAACAAACAAATTTCTCTCCCCTTTTTTATATTCAAAACCCAAAAATTGCCTCAGAACATGACATCTCCACTGCCTCCACCCCTTCTCCCACTGCAAATTCATAAACCCACGCTTCACACCCTTTTAAAAAGCGTTTTAAAAACTATACTCTCATAAAATTTCCCCTTTTTGGGCCTCCAAGGACAAAGTTCTTTGTCTCCACAGATTTCCTAAGTCCCCCCACCATTTTTTTCCTAAATAAAATTCTATTTTTCACCTCATTTTTTAATAAGCCCTTTCCGCTGACACGTCCCCCTCCAAAAATATCTGAATACATTCACCTCCCCATACCCCTCTCCCCCCTTTGTTTATTCAATTTTTTTAAATCCCCCTAATCTTTTTTTTACCCCTCAAAACCTTTACTCTTTCCTGTATTCCCCCTTTTAATTTTCTTTTTTTGCACCCCCCAAAAAAAATTTCACCACCAATCTCTGCAGCTTCTTTTTCAGAATCTCCCAAGACCCACAGTTTTCTTCGGGAAAAAGAGCAGCTGGGGAAAACTCCCCCCTTTTGTTTTGTGATTTTTTAAATCTTTTAAACCCCAACGCCTTTTGCCAAGACCCCTCGCTTTTACTTCTCTTACAACCCCATCTAAAAATTTTTAAACCCAGGGTAATCCACCCATCCTTGTTTTGGGCCCTTACTTTTTTCGGGGAAAAAAATTTTCCCCTCTTTCCTACATCCCTCTAACTTGACCTCACTATCCTCAAAAACTCTTCATTTCCTTTCAGAAACCTCCCTCCTACACCTACACTTGAACATCTCCCCAAATTGCCCCCCTATCCACCCTGTCAAAAGGGCCTTTTTCCCAAAACCCAAAAATCCCCCCCCCAAAAACCCCCCCCTTTAGCCTTATCTAAATAGGGTTCATTTATTTTTTTTTCACTGAAAAACACCGGGTCCACACCCCCCTATCTTTCCTAAACCCTCCTTTCTTTCCTGCTATCCTATTCTCCGTTTTACCTTAATTCTTTCAATTATAACTTCCCTACATTTTAAACCGGGTTACACTCAACAGATTTAAACCCCCAAAATATTTTTTGCCAAACCCCTCTTTTATCTCCCTTTCCCTTTATACAAAGGAACAAATGCATGCTCTTGCCAATCCCTGGGTCCCTTTAAACCCCTTTTTCCATACATTTTTTAAAATAATTGAAAACCCAACCACTCCAAAACTTTTCCCCCCCACCGTTTTAAAACATTTCAATCTTTATCCCATCAACCCCCGGCTCCCTTTTCCCCCTTTCTTTTTACCTACTGCCTCACCGAACTTTCCCCCACACTCAAACTGGCTCTTCCTCACTCCTACAAAAATTAAATTCCTCCTTGCCCAAAAAACACGAAATCACAGTTTCCCTTTTATCTTCATCAACATTTAAAAAATTTCCTAAAAATTTTCCCTCCATTTTCCCCATTTTCCTCAAACTTTTCCTTTAAATAACTCCCCCCCTTTATTTTAATGAAAAATCCTTTTTTTTCTCTAGGCTTTTTTTAACTTTTTAAATTTCTAAACTCCAAAACTTTTTCTTTTTTTCCAAAAAAAAAATTTTGTTGATAAAAAACTCACCCACTCTCTCATTTGCTCCCCTTTTTACTTTTTTTTTTCCAACCTCTTAATTCCCCCTTTTTCTCCATTATTTCCTTCCCCCTCCTGAAATCACTTCTACTTTGAAAAAACTTCTATATGTAATTTTTTTCTCCCTTATACTCTCTTTACATCATCATTCCCCAATCGTCCTCTTCCCCCTGAAACCCATTTTCCCCTGTAACCAAAAAATTTTCCCTGCTGAACACCCCTAACACTACTTTTTTTTAAACCAAACCCCATCCCAAAACCTCTTCGCCCCCATTCCCCTATGCTCCATTGGGCCCCTATCCCCCAAATAGCGGGTTTATATTTTTTCCTAACTGCCTTTTCCTTTTAGTTTTAAAAACCTTCACCTTCTTTTCCCCCTGTTTCTTCTATTTTTCCTTGAATCCCATCTATTTTTTACTCTCATTTGTAGCAAACAACTAAAAGGGATCTTTATATCTGTGGCCCCTCTATAAACATGTACACCCTGAAGTCTACTAAACCGTTTTTTTATCTACCAATACATAATCCAACAAAAAAGTCATTTCGCCCTACATCATATGGGTTGTATATTTATTTACCCTTTCTTTTTTTTAAAAATATGTATTCCCTTTTAACTAAAACCCCTTTCTATACAAAGTTAAATTTAAAAAGGGTTTTTCCCATTACCCTTTTAAACCCCGGCCCCCCCAAAACTTCCCTACCAAAACCCTCTAAAATTTTCCCTCCTATTTTAAAGCATTCGGGGCCCCTCCAAAATTTACTCTTTTCCTTGGTTTCAAAGGCTCCTAAAACCATTCACTTAACATCCCCCAAAATCTCTCTCTCCCCTCTGCATTCCTTTTCTTCCAGGTGCTTACACGTTATTATGCCCCCAAATTTTCTGCTTTCCAAACCCCTTTATTTTTAATCCACATAATTCTTGAATTTACACATTCATTTTCCCTTTTTTTCCCTTCCATAACTAAAATCATTTAACATTACGGGCTACCCTTCCTTTTTGCTTAACTCTCTCAGATACTCCTTTTTTAACCCAATTTTTTTCCCCCCCACTGAAACTCTCCTCCCCCCTTCAGCTTTGTTTCCCCTTAGAGCCAGGACATCCAATTTCTTTCCATTCAAAACATCGGGCAACCCTCTGTTTTTGTAAATCCGCATACATCCACGCACATTTAAGCACCCCAATTTTGATAAAGTTTTTCTTTTTCCCTTTTTTTTTAGAAAAATGTAAAGGAGGGGGGGTTTTTAACCACCCCAAATTGCCCCCGGGCATTTTAGTCGCCTCTTACGACACGCATGGTTTTACGGGGGGAAAAATTTTTCCCCAATTTCCCCCATGGAAAATAGAAAAAATTAAAAAAGAACAAGAGCTTTTTTGAAAAAGGAGAAAAAAACCAGATGTATTTTAATTATATATATATGCTTGTCCCTTTGTCTTTGAAGTGTGCCCCAAAGTTTAAAAAAGGATTAGAAGATTTTTCCCTTTTTTATTTTAGCATGTTTAGCCCCCCGAAAAAAAAACCCACAATCCTACCATCAGGGCAAAAATTTTACAGGTTTTTGTTTCACAGTCAGGCGGGCCCGGTATTTACCCCCCTGGGGGGGTTGCTGTCTCCCAAACCCGGGGCCCGGGTTTTTCCCACCGAGGCAGGGGACCCAAAAAAAAAAAAAAAATTCCAAAAAAAGAAAATATTTTTCTAATCATTCAACACTTTCCCCCACACTCGCACATTATCACTTTTTTTCCCGAGGTGCCCCGAAATACAACAGTCTAAAAAGCATACACATTTTAAAGATACACAAACATATCCCTCCAAACTCCCAATTTATCCCAAACCCCCTTCCTTTTAAAAAGTGCAGGAAAATTTTGTACTTCCCTTTTCCCAAATTTAAAGTCCGACTATATAAAAATTAACCCCGGTTCCCTGAATTTCCCTTTCATAAATTTTAAACCCCTGCTCACACTCCCAAATCTTTCGGGTCCCAATTTACCATTCGTCCCCATTTACTCCTATCTAAACGCTCACGCACGTTTGGCTGGAAGCCAAGCCCCTTGCCCAAAAAAACCCCCCCCCTTTTTACCCCTCTCCCCAAAAACCCCTTTTGGGGACGACCCCTACCCCCCTTTCCCTTTCCCCCTATAGTTTTAAATTATGTTTTTCCATGTCATTTTTAATTTTGGGTTTCCTTTTCTCTCTAAATGACCAAACCCCCTTTTCAAAAACCCCCTCTTTGCCCTCTGATTTTTTTATTTTTTTAAAAAACTCCAAAACCTTCTTTTAATTTCCCCACTCCGAATTTTCTGCATAATATTTACCCCACACATTGCCCTTTAAACAGGACATCTCCACGCCCCGCCTCCTCGCAACTGCATTTACCACCCAACTTCACACCCATATAAGAGTGTTGGTACTACTATACTTTCATACTTTTCCCTTTTTTGCCTCCATAGATAAGTTTTTTGCTCCACATATACCTCAACGCCCCCCCCCACCCCAACCCTTTTTTCCCTCTTAAATTCTATGTTTAAAACCTCACCCTTTTAAAAAAAACCCCATCCCGCCGACACGTCAACTCCCAAGAAATCTGAAAACATTCACTTTTTCCCTTTACCCCTTTCCCCCCCAAATTTTGATACCCAAAATTTTTTTTATCTAATCATTTGACACCCTAAACCCCTTATCTTTTTCATGTTCTTTTTTCAACTTCCCCTTTTACCCCAAAATTAAAAACCCACCCAAAAAAAACCTTTGCAATTTTTCTTTAGAATCTCCCTTAACCACTTTTATCTTCAGAAAAAAAGTTAACTGTGTCAATTCCCATTTTTGAAAATTTAAAATTCCCCAAAATTTAATCCCCCCTCCCCCGGGAAACCCCAAACATTTATTTCCCTTTTTACAACCCCATTTTAAAAAATATATTAAAAAAGCATGGTGACATTTCACATCCCTGTCTAAAAACCTTTTTTCCGGGAATTTAGTCTCCCTCTCTTCTACAAAACCCAAAACCTGAGCCTCACTATCCTCATAAAAACCTTTACAGCATTTAAATTTAAACCAACCTATTCCATATACTTCCCAACATCTCCCCACATTGCTCCTCTACAACTATCATATCCCTTTTTCAAAAACCAAAAATGCAATAAAAATTTCCCCTACCTTTATCTAAATAATTTTCCCACATATATGCTTAAATTGTAAACACTTAAATCAACACCCCCCCTACCCACTCTGAAACCCCTTGCTCACCCGGGAAATTTCCTACATTCTGTTTTAAACCTCAAATTTCTTTCAATTTTAACCCTACCGTACATTTTTCCTGGTATACTAATAAGCTTTTTCCTTTTAAAATTTTTTAAACAGCCCTCTTTTGTCCCCTTTCCCCTTTTTATAAAGGGACTTACATGCTCCCCCCCGCCAATCCCTGGGTTACCTTCCCCCTCTTTCTTTACATTTATTTAAACAAAAAGAAACCAAAAAAAACTCCAACACTTTTTCCCCCCCCCCCTGCTTTTAACATTTCTGTCTTTGATCCCTTTTTTTCCAGCTGCTTTCCCCCCCTTTCTTTTTACAGTAATCCCTCACTTACCCCCCCACACTTACATTCTGCTTTCTTCACTCCTAAAAGTGTTATCCTCCCTAAACCAGGCATAAAAATTACTTCCCTCTGTTTTTTTTTTTAAAACATTTAAAAGTTCCTCAAAATATTCTCCCCAAATCTACCCAATACCCCCATCCCCCCATCTACTAATTTTTCCCCTACTCTGTTTTTAACTGAAAAAATCCATATTTTCCCTAGGCTTTTTTAAACTTTTTTAATATCCAAAATTTTTTTTATTTTCATTAAAATTTCTTGACAGTGCCTCTCCCACTCTATCATCTGCTCTCCTTTTGCACTCCCCAAACCACTCTCTTTACCTTTTTTTTTACTCTCCATAAAACTTGCTCTTCTTATAAAAATTCTGCTTTGAAAAAAACCTCTCAAAAAGTTTACCTTTTTTCTCTTTTTATCAAAACCCTTTCTTCATCATTCCCCCAAATCACTCCTCTTTCCTCCTGCCCCCCCCCCTCCTAAAAAAACCACAAATTTTCTCCCCCCACATTCTAATACGCATTTTTAAAACTATTCCAACCCTCTTAACCCCCCCCCTACTATTTTTTTGCACTAGCCCACCTTTCTGCCCAAAAGTCCCCTTAATCTCACCCGAATTTTCCCCCTCCCTTAGTTTTATACCTTTTACCTCCCTCTACTTGTTTTTGCCCCCTTTCCCCTTTTCCCTCTACCCCTTTTCTCAAAATGTAGCTAAACTTAAAAAATGATCCGATTTTATCAGTTGCCCCTCTATAAACCCTGTTTCATCCCCGGGGCCTACCCCCTCAACCTTTTTTTCCCCCCAAAACAAAAATCTAAAAAAACCAAATTTCAAATTTCGTGTACATCAAAACCTTGTATATTTTTTTTCTTTTTTTTATCCTTTTTTTTTCTACTTCCCCTTACCCCTTAGGGCACACCCACAAAAATGTACACTTTATTTTTACACACTCATCTGAGTTTTCTTAAAATTTTTTTCTTAAAAGTTTTTTTTTTGGGCTTATTAATTTTCCTTTTATATCCATGGGGAAGTGGAATTTTAAGGGAAACTTTTCCCCCGTAAGCCATGCGTGTTTTAAAAGTCAACTAAAATTGCCGGGGGGAAAAATGGGGTAGTAACCCCCTTTTTATGTAAAGATTACTAAAAAGGGAAAAAGAAAAAGAAAAATTGTCAAAGTGGGGAAATCTGAATGTGCGTGGAAAGTTTTGCAGAAAGTAAGAAAGAATAAAATTTTGGGGGGTTTTGAATGAGAAGAAATGGATGTCCTGGTTTAAGTGAAAAAAAAGGCTGAAGGGGGGTTTGGGGGGATTTCGTGGAGAGGGAAAAATTTGGGTTAGGTCAGGGGTTTTAAATAGAGTTTTGGCTAAAGAAGGAGTAACAATTTAAAGTTGAAGGAAAAAATGGGAGGAAAAAAGGGCTAAAAATGTATTAATTCAAGGATTAAAGTGGAGGAAAAAAAAAGACTTTGGGTGTGAAAAGTGGGTTATTAAAAAAGCGGGATGCACCTGGAAAAGAGAAATTAGAGGAGAAGAGAGATTTTGGGGAAAAGTTGAGTGAAAAGCGTGGGGGGTTTTGAATCAAGGTGGAGTAATGGTGGTTGGGGATTTCAATGCTAAAGGGGTTAAAAAAGGGTTTTGGGAAGGGGAAATAGGGAAATTTGGGGTGCCAAGGGGGAAATGTAAATGGGGGGGCCCTTTTAATTTAGGGTAAGTGTAGGGGAAAAAAATTTTGGTTTTAAAAAGTTTCATATTTTTTTGAAAAAAAGGATAAATAAAAATTTTCAAGGTAAAGATGTAGCACGTAATGAAAGTAGTTTAAATTTGATTTTGTATTGGTGGATAAAAGGGTTTTTTTGGGTAGGCTCCCGGATGTACATGTTTAAGAGGGGGAACTGAATTTTATCGGGTATTATTTTTTGTAGCTACAGTTAAAAAAAGAGGTTTGTGGGGGAAAAAAGGGGGAAGGGGGGCAACAACAAAAAAAAGGGAGGGGAAAGTGTATTTAAAATACGGGAGGAGGGAAGGGTTTGGGTGAGATATAAGTGACTATTTGGGAAAAAAGGTGGGGGTAGTGCAAAATGATTTGTGGGGGGGTTGAAGAGGGGTTGGGAAAATTTTTGTTTTAAAAAATGCCCCGTTTTTAGGAAAAGGGGGGGGGCAGAAAAATTTGTGGTTTAAAAGGAGGGTGGGGGGAGGGGAAAAAAAGGGGGGTGATTTTGGAATGATTTTAAAAAAAATTTTAAAAGGGGGGAAAAAAAGAGAAAAAGGTTTGCTTATGAGAGGTTTTTACAAAGCAAAGTGTTGGGAAGAAAAGGGGAGAGTATAAGGAGAGTAAAAAAAAAGGGTAAAGAGAGTGGTTTTAGAAAAGGCAAAAGGAGAGCAGATGATAGAGTGGGAGAGGCAAAGGTTTAAGAAATTTTTTTTAAAGAAAATAAGAAAAAATTTTTAAGTGAGTTTAAACCCAAATTTAAGAAAGCCCAGGGAAAATAAAGGGTTTGTCAGTTAAAAAAAAGAGTAGGGGAGTTTGTAGAGGGGGGATGGGGGTATTTTGGTAGATGGCGAGAATTTTTTTGAGGAAAATTTTAAAATTTTTTTAAGGAAGAAACAAAAAGGCAGTATTCATGCAATGGTCAAAAAAAGGGGGGGGGTATACCATCTTTTAGGAATGAAAAGGGAAGGGGAAAACAGAATGTAAATGTGGGGGAGGTACGTGAGGGGATTACGTAAAAAGAAAGGGGGGTAAAGCAACTGGAAATGATGGGGGTCCCTGACAGAAATGTTAAAAAGCAGGGGGGGGTATAGTTGGAGTGGTTGGTACTTTTTTTTAAAAAAATGTATGAAAAAGGGGGGAAGGAAACCCAGGGATTGGGAGAGAGCATGTTAGGGCCCCTTTTTTTTAAAGGGGAAAAGGGGGGAAAAAGGGGGACTGAAAAAATTTTTAGAGGAATAAGTTACTGGGGTTAACCAGGAAAAAATGTTAACCGGTTTGGGTTATAATTGAAAGAAAATTTGAGGTAAGACAGAATGTAGGGTTTGGGTTTAGCCAAAGGGGGTTTTAGAGTGGGTAGGGGGTGTGTAACAGGTGTTTACATTGAAGCATAAAATGTGAACAGTATTTAGTAAAGGGTAGGGGAAATTTTTTTTTTTTCATTTATGGATTTAGAAAAGGCTTTTGATAAGTGGTTTGAGGAGCAAAAGTGGCAAGGGGGGGTTTTTTTGCAAGTATATGGGAAAAGGTGGTAAGTTATTAAATGCTGTAAAGAGTTTTTTTGGGATAGTGAGGCCCCAAGTTAGGGTGTTAGAAAAGAGGGAGATACTTCCCGGTTTAAAATAGGTCTTAGACAGGGTGTGTAATGTCAAACCCTGGTTTTTTTTAATAATTTATAGATTTGGGGGTTTTAAAAGGAAATAAATGCTTTGGGTGTTTTGGGGGAGGGGTGGGATTTAAAATTTTGGGAAATCAAATTCAAAATGGGGAATTTTACACAGTTTCGTTTTGCTGAGATACTGTGCTTTTGGGAGATTCAAAGAAAAATTCAAAAGGTTTTCGGGTGAGTTTTGGGGAAAGTGGTAAAGGTAGAAAGTTGAAATGGAACATAGAAAAGAGTAAGGGATGAGGGTGTCAAATTTATTTAGGGTAAAGAAAAATTTGGGTATCAAAAATTTGGGGGGGAATTTAAAAAGTGAATGTTTTTAAAATTTTCTTGGGAGTTGACGTGCGGCGGGGTGGTTTATGAAGGTGAGGGTTTAAAACATTTGAATTGATGAGGGAAAAAGGTTGGGGTGGTGGGGTTGAGGTTTTTAAAAGTGGAAATCAAAAAAATTTTCTATGGAGGCAAAGAAGGGAAAGTTTTTGAAAAATATAGTAACCCACCTTTTTGGGTTTAAACTTGGGGTGGTAAATTTCAGCAGCGGGGGAGCGGTTGGGAGCAGTGGGGTTTTCCTTTTAAGGGGAATGTGTGGTGTAAATATTATGCAAAAATTCGGAAATGTGGAAATTAGGAGAAAAGGGTTTTGGAGTTAATAAAAGTATTAGTCAGAGGGCAAAGAGGGGTTTTTTGAGGGGGTTTTGGTCATTTAGAGAGAATGGTTTAAAGTTGAATGAAATGGAAAGCATATAAATCCCATAGGGGAAGGAAGGGGGGGTAGGGGGCCCTCCTCGAAAAGGGGTTTGGGGAGAGGGGGGAAAGGAGGTTTTGTGGGCAAGGGGGTTTGGGCTTCCCCAAGGTGCGTGAGCGTGTTAGAAAAGGGGTTTAATGGGACGAATGGTACTTGGGCCTGAAGAACTGTTTGGGGTTTTGGCAGGGGTAATATTTAGTGAAGGGATTCAGGGAAAAAAAAAGGGTTTTTTTCATATAGTCGGGCTTGGGGTCCTTTGGAAAAAGGGAAGTACAGTGGACCCCCCCCCCCTAACGATGGCATCACATAGCGATTTTTCCCCCTTTCCCCTTACTTTTTTTCGAAAATTTTTGCCCCGCCCTACCGATTAAAAAACCCGGGTTTCGAGTTTTCCCTCCCCAAAGCGGGCCCCCAAAGTGCCCTCAGCCAGCCTCACTTTTTGCCCGGCCCTCCCCTTGTTTACCAGCCAGCCTCCCCGGTTAAAATCCAAGAAAACACTCGGAAAAAATTTCGTTTTTTTTAAGTGTTTTCGGGGGTGTTTTTTGGAAAAAAAAGTGGGCCCTTGGGGCCCCCAAAAAAGTTTTTGTGGGCCCCCCTGTGGTAAAAAGGGTGGAAAAATTAGTATGGAAAAATTTAAAAAAGATTTTGAAGGGGTTTGGGGGAAAACCCCGAGAAGCCCATGCCAGTTGTGGAATTTCCCTTTTGCCTTCTTCAAAAATTTAAGGGAAAAGTTGCCCCAGTGGTTGAACTGGGAAAAAACCCTTTTTAAAATGAAAATCACCCTGACCAGCTGTTGCAAAACCGGCTGGTGACTATTTCAATTGGGCAATGTTGTGGCCCAAATTTTTTGACAAAAGTAAAGGGGAAAGGGGGAGGTACAGACTCCCATGGGACAGATTTGTTGTGCGAACCCGAGGTCCAGTGACCTCAACTGGTCCCATTGGGATTTTAAAAAAAAAGAAGGGAAATAACCCCGGAAAAGGACTTGATACCCCAAGTCGTTTAAAGGGAAAGGGGGTTCCCCCTTTTAAAAAGTAAAAAGATAATGCTCTCCCCTCCTCCCATCCCCTCCCAAACACCAATCTTTAATAAAAAATAAGTGTCATGTAAATTGGGCATGCCTTTTTCAGTTTGGGGTTTTTTTAAAATTAACATTTAAAGTGGTAAAAAAAAAATTTTTTTTACCTTTTTTTGGGGGGGCTTCACGGATTTTAAATTTTTTTTTCCATTAATTTTTTATGGGGGAAAATTTATTTGCATAACGGGTTATTTCGCATAAAAAAATTATCCCCCTTGCAGGGTTAAAAAACGTTTTAAAGGGGGGGCCATTTTTACAATGCCTGCACTTTAAAGGAGGGGTTTTTGGGGTATTGGCGTTTGGAGGGATATGTTTTGTATCTTTATATTTTATGCTTCTAGCTGTTGTTTCTGAGCAAAACCCCTGCAAAAAAAGGATTTAAGTGCGAGTGTGGTGAAAGTGTTGAATGTGATGAAAGTATTTTCTTTTTTTGGGGTTTTCTTTTTTTTTGGGTCACCCCGCCCCGGGGGGGAAAGGGCCCACTTGTTGAAAAAAAAAAAAAAAAATATAATATATATTAAAATATATATTTTTATATATATTTTATATTTTTATATTTTATATATATAATATATATTTTTTATATATATAAATATAATTTTTTTTTTTTTTTTTTTTTTTTTTATCACACCCGGCCGATTCCCACCAAGGCAGGGGGGCCCGAAAAGAAAAACTTTCACCACATTTTACTTTCCCTCACTGTTCTTGCCAGGGAAGGGGGCTTTACACTCCCGTTTTTTTTTAAAATGCAACATTAACACCCCTCCTTCCCGAGTGCAGGCAATGTAAATTCCCATCTCCCGGGGCTCAGTCCCGGGCCCGGGCCCGGTTTTCCCCGAATCCCCCCATAAATGTTTCTTTTTTCCCCCACACTCCCAAAAGCACGTTTAAGTATTAAAAACCATTTGTCTCCATTCACTCCTATCAAAAACCCCTCAAGATGCCCCGCTGGGAATTTCCAAAACCCCCGCACAAAAAAACCTCCCCTTTACCCCCTCCCTCCAACCCCTTTTATGGGGGGTTAAAGGGTTCCGGCCCATTTCCCCGGGGAAACAGACATTTCCCGGAAAGCAGAACGCCAAAATTTTTTTCCCCTTATAAAGAAAAAAATGCCAGATAAATGGGACACAAACACATTAAGGTTTAGCAAAAAGAAAATAGGCATTAAAAAAAATAAAAAAATAAAATTTCACACACAGTATACTCCCTTTTTACCTCAAAATATTCAAGTCCCAAAAAGTAGGGGCAAAAAAATGAGTATATTTACTGTAAGGAAAATTGGTGTGGAGCCCTCCTTGGGCCCCCCCCACCCACACATAATATATACGACGATGGTGGGAAAACTCCATAAAGTGATAAAATGCATATACCCGTACACTCCCTTAACCAACCCCTTAAAAAAATTTTTTTATCTTAATGTGGGTGAAAAGGTGAAAAGTTTTATTTTTAGAAAATGGGGGTGGTAGGAAAGGGGTGAACCCCGGGGGCCTGGTGGCTAAAGCCCCGCTTCACAAACGGAGGGCCCGGGGTTTGAATTTTCCCCGGGGGGGTGGGGGAAAAATTTTTGACACGTTTCCTTACACCCGTTGTCCCCGTTCACTAGCAGCAAATAGGGAAAATGGGTGTTTTGTCGACCCGGGGGGGGTCGCATCCTGGGGACAAAATTAAGGGCCCCCAAAGGAAAAAAAATTTTTGGCAGTCCTGATGGGCAACTGACTTTCTTTGGGGTTTTCCTGGGGGGCTAACCCCCCGGGGTTAAAAATCCGAACGAAAACTTTCTTAAAGGGGAGTGTAGGGGGGGGGGGGCCTGGCCACCCCACCCACTATGTAAACAAACAGACGATGCAATTTTGTTTATGGGTTTATAAACACTCATTTTCAAAAAACCTTTCTTTTTTTCAAGTTGTTTCCCCAGTGGTTTCAGTAAAAATTTAAAGGGCCAACACTTTTCCCTTTCATGTAATTTTTAGAAGGGAAAGTTTCTCTGACAACTTATTATTATTTTATCACAAAAAGGGCCGGGTTCCCACCAAGACAGGGTGGCCCCAAAAAAAAAAATTTTTTACCATCATTTACTTTATTTAAATGTCTCGCCCGAAGGGTGCTTTCCCCTACAGTTTTTAAAAATGCAAAAATTAACACCCCTCCTTTAATGGGCACTGTAAATTCCCCATCTTTCCCGGACCAAAATCCCGGCCCCGCCCGGGTTTTCCCCAACCCCCTTTATAAATGTTACTTGCTCACACTCCAACACCACGCAAGTAATTTTAAAAAAACCCTTGTCTCCCTTTTACTCGTAAACAAAAAACCCCTCCCCCGCATGCCTGCTGGAAAATCCAAGCCCCCCACACAAAAACCTCCTTTAAAACCCCCTCCCTCCAACCTTTTTTAGGCCCGACCCCCACCCCGCCTTCCTTCCCCTACAGAATGATTTCATCTGAAGTCATTTTTGTTTCGCTCCTTTTTCTCTACATGTCCAACCACCTCAACAACCCCTTTCCCCACCCTCTGGACAACAGTTTTGGTAATCCGCACCCCCTCCTAACTTCCAAAAATAAAGAATTTCTGCATTATTTTTCAAAACCACACATTGCCCCCAGGGCATGACATCTTACTGCCTCCCGCCTTCTCCCGCTGCAACATCACCCCCATGCTTTTACCCCCCCCACATAAGAGGTTGGTAAAAAATATACTTTTCATACATTTCCCCCCTTTGCCCCAAGGACCAAAAAGTTCTTTAAACTCCACAGACTCCCCAAATGCACCCATTCACCCTTTTCCCCTCATCAATTCTTTTGATTACCTCATCTTTCATAGACCCATCCGCTGGGCACGTTTCCCCCCCCAAAAATCTGAATACTTTTACCTCCTCCATCTCTCTCCCTCCAATCTGATTCCAAACTTTCATCCACCTTTTAAACTTTTTTTTATCCTCATAACCTTTTTCTCTTTTTCCCGTATTCACTTTTTTTTTCCCTTTTTTTGCACACCCCCACCAAATTCATCCACAATCTCTGCAAATTCCCCTTTAAAAATCTCCCAAGAGCACAGTTTTTATCAGCAAAGAGCAACTGTGACAAAATCCCACTTTGTGTGTGATTTTATTTTTAAATCCCAAAAAATTTGAAACCCTCGCACTTACTTCCCCTTTCAACCCCATTTTATAAATATATTAAAAACCACGGTGACAAACACACATCCCCTTTTTTTTTTTACAAATTATTATTATTACAAATTTTTATTAAAAATTATTATAATCCTAATAAAAAAGGGAAACACTAAAACCCCCAAGGATCCATTTTTGGGGTTTTATAAGGTAAAGGGAAACGAAAGGAATATTTATCTACAGTTATCCCCCCGTGTTGACTTTGAGAAAAAGTAATTTTTCCGACAAATCCCAAAAAAGCCCCTTTTTAAAAAAAAATCTTATATTTAAAAGTCAATTTTTTTTTTCTGTGGGTGTATGTATAATGTTCATAGGTTATGTAACTGTTTCTTATTAATTTTGAAGAAAAAAACTTTGATGGGGTTAATGAAAATGTTTACATTAAAGTTTAAAAAAAGTCTTTAATGTGCCCAAAGAGATTTTATTACCCGTACAGTGGCCCCCGGTTAACATTTTTTAAACCGGGGGAAGAGGGCTCATCGTTTTATGCAAATAATCGTTTGCGAATGAATTTTTTTCCCCAAAAAGAAATAAAGGGAAAACAAATTTTTTCCGGCAAGACCCCAAAAGGGATGAAAAAAAATTTTTTTTACCACATAAATGTTTTTTTTTTAAAAACACACAAACTGAAAAAGGCCCTTTCACAATTTTAAAAGACCTTCTTTTTTTGAAAAATCTGGTGATGATTTTATGGGGTGGGAGGAGGGGGGGAGCATTACTTCTTTCTGTTTAGAAGGGGAAAACCCCTTTTCCCTTACGACTTGAGGTAGCAAAATCCCCTTTTCCGGGGTTTCTTCCCCTTTTTCTTTTAAAGCCACAGGAAAAGCTTTAGAGTCACTGGAACCCCTGTCGCCAACAAATCGTCCATAGAGTCTTGAAACCCCCCGTTCCTTTACGAATTTTCTAAAATTGGGGCCCCAACTTTGGGCATTGAAATAGTCAACAGCCCGGGTTTTCAAAAAAGCTTTTTAGGGGGATTTTCACTTTAAAGTTTTTTCAGTTCAAACCCCCTGTGCACACATTTCCTTTTAAACTTTGAAGTAGGGACAAGGATTCCAACAACTGGCATAGGGTTCTCGGGTTACCCCCAAACCCCTTTAAAAACTTTTTTAATTCCTACTTTAAATTTTCAAACCCTTTTTTTCCACGGGGGTTTGGGACTAGAAGCTTTCTTGGGGCCCCTGGGGGCCCCCAAATTATTTTTAACCTTTTACTGGGAAAAAATTTCCCTTTTTCCCTACTTTACTCTAACTTGAGTCACTACCCTCGAAAAAACTCTTCACTGCTTTCAGTAACCTAACCTCCTACACCATACACTTGCAACATCTGCCACATTGCCCCCTATCCACCTGTCATACGCCTTTTCCAAATCCATAAATGCCACAAAGACCTCTTTAGCCTTATCTAAATACTGTTCACTTATATGTTTCACTGTAAACACCTGGTCCACACACCCCCTACCTTTCCTAAAGCCTCCTTGTTCATCTGCTATCCTATTCTCCGTCTTCCTCTTAATTCTTTCAATTATAACTCTACCATACACTTTACCAGGTACACTCAACAGACTTATCCCCCTATAATTTTTGCACTCTCTTTTATCCCCTTTGCCTTTATACAAAGGAACTATGCATGCTCTCTGCCAATCCCTAGGTACCTTACCCTCTTCCAAACATTTATTAAATAATTGCACCAACCACTCCAAAACTATATCCCCACCTGCTTTTAACATTTCTATCTTTATCCCATCAATCCCGGCTGCCTTACCCCCTTTCATTTTACCTACTGCCTCACGAACTTCCCCCACACTCACAACTGGCTCTTCCTCACTCCTACAAGATGTTATTCCTCCTTGCCCTATACACGAAATCACAGCTTCCCTATCTTCATCAACATTTAACAATTCCTCAAAATATTCCCTCCATCTTCCCAATACCTCTAACTCTCCATTTAATAACTCTCCTCTCCTATTTTTAAACTGACGAATCCATTTGTTCTCTAGGCTTTCTTAACTTGTTAATCTCACTCCAAAACTTTTTCTTATTTTCAACAAAATTTGTTGATAACATCTCACCCACTCTCTCATTTGCTCTCTTTTTACATTGCTTCACCACTCTCTTAACCTCTCTCTTTTTCTCCATATACTCTTCCCTCCTTGCATCACTTCTACTTTGTAAAAACTTCTCATATGCTAGCTTTTTCTCCTTACTACTCTCTTTACATCATCATTCCACCAATCGCTCCTCTTCCCTCCTGCACCCACTTTCCTGTAACCACAAACTTCTGCTGAACACTCTAACACTACATTTTTAAACCTACCCCATTCCTCTTCGACCCCATTGCCTATGCTCTCATTAGCCCATCTATCCTCCAATAGCTGTTTATATCTTACCCTAACTGCCTCCTCTTTTAGTTTATAAACCTTCACCTCTCTCTTCCCTGATGCTTCTATTCTCCTTGTATCCCATCTACCTTTTACTCTCAGTGTAGCTACAACTAGAAAGTGATCTGATATATCTGTGGCCCCTCTATAAACATGTACATCCTGAAGTCTACTCACCAGTCTTTTATCTACCAATACATAATCCAACAAACTACTGTCATTTCGCCCTACATCATATCGTGTATACTTATTTATCCTCTTTTTCTTAAAATATGTATTACCTATAACTAAACCCCTTTCTATACAAAGTTCAATCAAAGGGCTCCCATTATCATTTACACCTGGCACCCCAAACTTACCTACCACACCCTCTCTAAAAGTTTCTCCTACTTTAGCATTCAGGTAATTATAGACTGGGGATATAATTCTCAAGACGACTGACAGACAGCATTTTTAAAGACTTCTTTCAGTGTCATCTGTCTTGGTAACATATGTTTTCTGTCTAAGCAATCTCAGCAGAAGCCGAGACATTTTACACCATTACACTTCTTAAATTTCTGCAGCCAACCATCTGAATATTGACACTCACGTTCCATGTTCAGTTCATGACATATTCTAGCTTGTTTCATGACCAGTCAGTGGCATATGTTTACTTCTTCGTTGTCAAACCCACTCCGTTAGCACATAGTCAAGATCTTTGTTTTTTGCTCTATGCAGTGTTTTCACATTTTTCATTAGTTTTTGGTCATCACTGTCACTATAATACTTCAGTAACTTGTATTTCTGTTCCTTTAAATCATAAACAGTGGTAGTTCAAACACCATATTCTTCAGTAAGATGCCACACTGACACATCACGATCAAGCTTCTGCAGTAACTACTTTCTGTATTATTGATAATGTCAGATGCTTCCTTTTCTTTTTCTTACTGTTACCGATAGGGGTATCTGCAGCTCTTTTTGACATTTTCACAGTGAAATTAAACACAACCACAAAATAAAAAGCAAAAAGAAAATATTGGTGAAAAGCAGATGCACGTGTAAACACTACATGTGCTGAGACACAACTGATGTCTGCCACTGTGACTGACACTCCACACTCCATGAAAAAACTTAGGTTTTTGGAACTTTTCAAATTTCAGAATTTCGGATAAAGGGATGTGGACCTGTAGTTGCTGCGTGACGCTGCGTGACACCGTGTGTGTAGTGGCATTTAAAATGTTTTGATGACTCCTCAATCCAATGGTTGCATCAAGGATGCTGTATCTGGTGGTAAAAAGACAATCTTGACACCTGGCTCCACATCCTGGAGTTGAAGATGACTATGACAATTACCAAGGACAAGGGGAGCCTAGAATGCAAGATTTTTCAGGGACAGATACATCCTCACTTCAGGAATAAAGTGATGCTTGAACCACTCCATGAAAAAAAGGCCTCAGTAACCCATGATGTGGTGTTAGACTTCCAAATAAGAGGCAGCACGGAGATTCTTGGAATGATAAATAAGCATTCATTTTCAGGCTGATTTTCCTCCTCACACATTTTTTTGTAATATGATAATGTTTTTTTCCCTAATAATGCAGCCATCAAGTGGAAAACCTAATTTTATTTTTCAATCCACACATTTAGTAAACTTCCTGTTGTTTAACTGTAATGACCTAATCCTGATTCATTTCATTGTTTCACAGTGAAGATTACTCAATGCACAAGCCTTTCTTTTTGCCTCACTAACTCAACTTAAAAAAATTATCGATTCACTAACAACAAACACTAGTACCCTCCCCATGACAAATGCACCACTCTTCAGCATCTCAATTACTTTCAGTTTTTTTCAAAAGAGGAATAGTTTCAAGCTTAATTTTCTTCCTTGTATTACCAGTGCCACCTGCACTTCATTTGGAAGTCATGATAATTATCTAAGAGACAAATTGGGATGATGAAAATAGGAAGAACCAACTGGTGTGCACTGAGTGAAAATCATATGGTACTTGAGCAAAACTGTTTACATCCCCCTACCTTCCCCTGCAGCGCTAAGACAATGGTGTTGCCCAATGCAAAGTAGAGGGTCTCCTGCCTGCCTGCCACAGCACTCCTTAATGGAAATGAATGCCAACAACGGAAATGAATTCTGCTGTGGCATGTCTAAATTTAAATACGTAACACACTTCTATTAGAAATGAAAAACTAAATTTAAATGGCAGAATATTTAAACCACAAGTAACGGTCACATGGCTTACAGTTGTCTACTGTAATACAGAGGTTTGTTTAGTTTTTCTGCACGACAGCTCAGCTTCATAGTGGTCCAAACCACAGAACAGGTGGGGTTTGAACCCATAGCAAGTGAGTCATAAAATTCCAGGTCAGTGCATAAGCTATTGGACCAGCTGGCTTAAACACTAGCCTGGAGTTTTACATCTCACTTACCATTGGTTCAAACCCCACCTGTTCTGTGCTATTATGATTCTGTGTTATTATACTCAAAATTTTCTAAATACAATTTGAAAATTGAAGCCTGAAAAGCCATCTAAAATTTTTGAAAGTGTGAGGCAGACAAAATAAAAATCATATAAATTCTTTAAAATAAAATTATCAAGATGAAATCTACATTCCAACACCATTCTGAATTTTCCACTAAGCAAGACACCCCAACATGTAAAGTCTGAAGCCAGTCAGAAGAGGCATTCACCAGTTACTGCACTGAAGGGGTTTTCCAGACTACAAAGATGAAATACATTTGTTCTTACAACCTGATCATGAACTGAACAATTCCTAAACTTTCATTAATGTGAATTGCTACTCAAAATAAAGATCAAATATGGTATAAACAGTAACTGCACTTTAAATGCCGAAATATTCCTTTCTAAATCAGGGGCCCTAAGCGACCCAGCTGGAATATGTTGCATCTAATACACACACTATTTACCTCTCCTAGCCCTAATACAGTCTTACATGCTCTACTGTGCCCAGTTCAGCTTCCTTTCCCACCACTCACCATCATTCTTCTACTGTCCAGAATTGAAGCAACACAAAAACAGCCAAAGTAAGCTTGGAGACCCAGGGGAAAAGGTGCTGTGGCCAAAACCCTTTTGACAGTTGTTGAGCCAACTGATTAATGAGACGACTGAGTGCAGCCTGTAGTACGAGGAGGGGCATGGCTCGACACAATCAAGGGACCACTACACACTAAACACTTATAATCCTTGTTAAAAAGTGACATAGTCTGGCCTGACTGTGGGCAAGTCAGGCAGGCTGAACAGATATCACAAGTCCTATTGCAGGCAATGGTAAATGCCAAACCATTATAAAAAAAAAAATTCTGAAGAGCAAAGGGGCTCTATGATCCCCCAAAATAAAAAATCCCTGTAGAGGTTAGGGCATTGTGTTTATGCAGTGATGTAAACCAAATTTTGATGCATTCTGGGAGTCCTGGATCAAGTTGATCACTTAAAGGTATAAGTCAGTCATCAATGGGCATACAACAGACATAGGAACTTTGCTGAGGTTTAGAGAGAATAGAAGTGCAACTGAGGTGTGCCATTCAAGTGGGCCACTTACTCTCAATTCCAAAATAGAAAATATATATATTTATAAGGCAGCTATAAGAAACTTACCAACAGATATATGAGAAGTGTTTCCTGGGGGATGTTCAGTGAGGGACCCTTCCATTATAACTTGCTCTTCTTCAGACTGCAGTGCTCCCACAACCACAAACTGTTCCTGAGAACTGTCATCTCCTGGTAACTGCAATATAACCATATTTTATGTAGGAATACACACAATCATGACTACAGTATCATTAAATGCTTAAGCACAATCAAGCATATACACACATATTGTACAAGTTCTAGGTAGTAGGTTAGTAGACAGCAACCACCCAGGGAGGTACTACCGTCCTGCCAAGTGAGTGTAAAATGAAAGTCTGTAATTGTTTTACGTGATGGTAGGATTGCTGGTGTCCTTTTTTTCTGTCTCATAAACATGCAAGATTTCAGGTATGTCTTGCTACTTCTACTTACACTTAGGTCACACTACACATACATGTACAAGCATATATATACACACCCATCTGGGTTTCCTTCTATTTTCTTTCTAGTTCTTGTTCGTGTTTATTTCCTCTTATCTCCATGGGGAAGTGGAACAGAATTCTTCCTCCCTAAGCCATGCGTGTTGTAAGAGGCGACTAAAATGCCAGGAGCAAGGGACTAGTAACCCCTTCTCCCGTATAAATTACTAAATTTAGAAAGAGAAACTTTCGTTTTTCTTTTTGGGCCACCCTGCCTTGGTGGGATATGGCCGGTTTGTTGGAAAAAAAAAAATTGTACATCACCAAAAACCCATAAACAGGAGAGGAACCTCACAACAATGTTTTGGCCTATCCTGGACCATTCTTATATCACAATTGGGGTAAGAAAACAATAGAGTAGGAGCTGGGAAAAGACAGGAGTGGCAGTAAGAGTACTAGTGGTGGTGGTGGTCATAGAACTAAAGGCATTTACTGTTATGCAGACTACTGCATTAGTGTAGAAATGGTATAAATAATATTGGTGCACTTGTGAACGAATATTAGACTCACCAGTTGATGTGTATTGGACGCTTAGTATGATTTGTTTACTTTTGAACTTTGGTAAAAATCGAATATTTCTGCTAATTTGAGCTCAATTTCAAGGTACTTTTCATTGTAAAACCAGTCAAAATCATCTCAATTTCCATAATATGTCTTCCATTCTATTCAATGAGACCAGGAAAACTAGAATACAACAATAAATAACATACGAAAATATAGTGCAAAGTCGCTGTTTTAATCCAAAAACACGGTCAAAGTTTTTTTATTCTTATTACGCAGTGTGTGCTGCAGGATTTTTTTTATACTGCGCACACTGACCACATAGACCCATTCTTTCATATGTAGGCCTACCAGCTTTCTCTCACTAGATTTGAAGGTGCTAGAATTTATGAGTACTAGTATGTCATGGACACTGGTGCGTAAGCCGTACTAGTACGGCCGAAACCCTGAAAGGGTTAATTCTCTTTGTCTCCTGTTTGGTAGTTAGTAACTACTGTAAAAGATTTAAAAAATTGGGGGATATACAGCACATCTAAAGACATACACCAGACAAAAACTAAACAGATTACAGTACATATAAATGAATAATAAAAAAAAATTGTCAGCGAAGCAAAATTCTTAAAATAATAATAATAATAATAATAATAATAATTTGTTCTGCTTAAAAAAAATTACCTGAGGCCCTGTAGACTCTTGTGTGGAGTGAGGCAGATGGTGAACTAATACATGAAGACCAGTAGCAGGAACCAAGTATAGCATTGGACCCTGTGCTACCTCTTCATATTCACCTACATTTCTGCTCAAGAGCACCTCTTCAGCAGTGCTTACATCTCCCTCTGTACTTGAAAGAAATGTTTCAGCTGTTTCTGAGGATTCAGAAAGGCTGAGAAATGTTTTTGAGGTTCCTGCTTGACTAGTCAGAAATGCTGAATCAGAAGTTTGTGATGTTGCTGTAAGGAAGGAATTAGATACATGTGGGCTAGTTGTTAACCCAGTCAAAAAAGCTCCTGCAGACAATGGTGAACATGATGTCTCCCCTTCAAATGGTACTGCTGCTTGACTTGAGCTTCGAACGAGGAAGGAGCTAAGAGAATTTGACATGATTACCTGCAAAATAAAAACAGATTTTAGAAAATCAAGAGTAACAGCTTTGAATATGTAATTTTTTGTTTAATGCAGTAATTCACCATCACGTTATTTATGTAAGCACTAATACGGTAATTATATAGTGATCACTCCCAAACTTTCAGGCAGTTCTACACATTAAGTTCATCAGCATAAATGCATGGCTTGTCCATTTGGCTGCAAAATTAAAATGTGTCTTAAATATCATAGGAAATTTCTTACTAATTTTCATGAGATTGCATAAAGAAAAACATTTTTGTAATGGACTATTCAATGAGTTGACACAAACAAGAAAATTATCAAGCTAGATAGTCATATAAATCAAGAGATGAATATACATACAGTATAGTGATGGGACAATATGAAAATTTTTGCCACGACCAATACAGTAAACCCTCAAAATAACAGATTAATAGGGAGATTGTCCGAGTATCCATTAAATCTAAATCGTGTTGAAAAAGAGCAATGAAATGCACTAAAGCACATTAATATATACCTAATACAGTACTGTGCACAATTTACAGATATACTGCAATCAACATTGAAAGTAAAGAAGTTAGCAGCACAATTTAACCAGTGGATTTTCATGGATTGGCCATGAAAACCAAATTATACCTTTTATACATTTACTTTTTTTCAGAAAAAAGGTATTAAATTTGTAAGGGATACACAGCACCTGAGCAAAGGAAAGGTTGTCAGCATTATATATTATATTTATGGGGACATACTAAACCCATATGGATCATACCTAAATAAACTTACTAAAGGGAGGTAATTTGCGAGTCACAGAACGAAAAGGACAGGTCTAATTCCTAGGATTAAGAGCTCCTTGCTACCATTGAGGAACTTACCTTGAGGGGACAGTGTGGGGTAATTAGGTTTAATTCAAATCAGGGGATGATAGGCCAAGCACCATGGATCAACAGCCCTTCACCACAGTAGGTGGCTAAGCCTTAAATACATATTACATATACAGCAATAAAGAACTGGAATGGGTTACTACCATCTTAAGACCAGTCTGAGTATAAATCAATATAAAACTAGAGTTGAAGAATATCTAATAAAGGGAGCTACAGAAAGTGATTTCCTGTATTGTTAGCATTCATTATGTAACAATGATCCGAGTTATTCTGTTATTTTGCTCTGTACGTGTAGGGCATAAATGAATGCATGAATATATACACATACATCATGCCTCATATTCACCCTGTCAGACACTGCAACACAATGGTATCTTGGCACAGAAAACACCTTTGATGACTTTTTTGCCTAACCACTGTTTACAGTACAAGAGAGAAGGGATGGATCTGAGAGGAACCTGTACTCTCATTGATTACATTCTTTCTTCTACTAGTAGGATGCACCTCACCTTTGGCAGTACATAAATCTCCATACTGTTGCTTCAACTTTACTATAGAGCAAAGCTCTTCTCCGGGCTTAAGGACTGACAACTTCAAAATTACATCTTCAAGGGTGATGGACTCATTACATCATCTTTACATCTCTACTACTTCTGCTAACTCCTCTGTACTCGACACACGTGTAATTTTACCTTATTCCTAATAATGACCCTCTTATTGTAGATAGTCTTAATGACCCTCATGTAGTAGATAGTCTTCTTGGTATGATAATAAGATGTTATCTTCATTATAGAATAATAATAAGATATAACCTTCATATTATAATAATAAGGTAAAAGGACCCCAATGGAAATAAGTCACTCTGTCTGACACTTTGGGTTATCCTAGGTTCTCTACACATGCTGCTATGTATGATAATCTATGTAACTGTATTTGTGTATACCTAAATAAACTTACTTACTGTGTATGCGAAATGTTTTGGAATATATCTAACTGTTGCACATGTGTCTTACTTATCATAAGGCCTAATATTATTATTGAATTCATGGGGAAATGCTGAGCCTATAGGGGTCATACAACACCTGGGGAAATGGATGGCAATCAAGTTTAATCTAAGGAAGAGGTTGTCAGGTTCAATTCCCTAGATCAAGAATTCCTTACCAGCATTAAGGGCCTTCTCTTTTCAGGGGACCCATGGTAAATATTATTATGTACAGTATACTGTATTTTGGGGGGAAGTGCTATATCCATAGGATCACACAGCAACTGGCAGATGTTAGGTACAATTTCCTTGAGGGAGTTGCTTTTGAACAGGTAAAATGGGGAAGGCTACCTACAACAACGTAAATAATTACGAAAAATATTGAATTTAGGGTCTTTTTTTAAAACTTATTGAGAAATTATATAAATTCTTCTTTACTGAGCTGGGTAATAAACATAGTTATATTATTTTACCAACACTCTTATATGGGTGTGAAGCTTGGGTTGCAAATGCTGCAGTGAGGAGGTGGCTGGAGGCAGTGGAGATGTCCTTTCTAAGGGCAATGTGTGGTGTAAATACATGTACAGTGGACCCCCGCATAACGATCACCTCCGAATGCGACCAATTATGTAAGTGTATTTATGTAAGTGTGTTTGTACGTGTATCTTTGGGGGTCTGAAATGGACTAATCTACTTCACAATATTCCTTATGGGAACAAATTCGGTCAGTACTGGCACCTGAACATACTTCTGGATTGAAAAAATATCGTTAACTGGGGGTCCACTGTATTATGCAGAAAATTCGGAATGTGGAAATTAGGAGGAGGTGTGGAGTTACTAAAAGTATTAGTCAGAGGGCTGAAGAGGGGTTGTTGACATGGTTTGGTCATTTAAAGAGAATGGATCAAAGTAAAATGACTTGGAGAGCATATAAATCTGCAGGAAAGGAAGGCAGGGTAGGGGTCGTCCTCAAAAAGGTTGGAGGGAGGGGGTAAAGGAGGTTTTGTGGGCAAGGGGCTTGGACTTCCAGCAAGCATGTGTGAGCATGTTGGACAGGAGTGAATGGAGACAAATAGTTTTTGGGACCTGACAAGCTGTTGGAGTGTGAGCAGGGTAATATTTTGTGAAGGGATTCAGGGAAACTGGTTAGCTGGACGTGAGTCCTGGAAATGGGAAGTACAATGCCCGCACTTTAAAGAAGAGGTTTGGGATACCGGCAGTTTGGAGGTTGACTTATAAACTGTCATATATGAGCACCTCTGCAAAGACAGTGATTATGCATGAGTGAGGTGAAAGTGCTGAATGATGATGACAGTATTTTCTGTTTGGGGATTTCCTTTCTTTTTGGGTCACCCTGCCTCGGTGGGAGACGACTGAGGTGTTGAAAAAATAAAAAAATATTATTTTAGGCCTGTGGAATAGCAGCAGCTATCCCACAGACCTAAAATAATATAACTGTGGTAATGAAACCTAACCAAACTTAAATCAGGAGGTAGATTCTAGGGTATGGTAGACTGAATTCAAGTCAGGTTAATTTTTTTTTTTACCAAAAAATAGCTTTAGGCCCAAAAGATCCCTGTCTTCCTTACACAATCTAATCAACATCAGAGAATTTACATAAAATACAAGCCTCCGTGCTTGTATTTTATGTAAATAATTACAAAACCTCTAAACACTGTTCAATCAATAATAAAAGTCAACAGTCATTTTAGGAATGTGCCAATTTTTATTTTTACTGACAAGGACATTATCATTATATTAATTACATTAATGGGAAGTGCCTAATCTACAGGGCTCATTTAGTGCTGACCAAAGAAAATATGTGGAACCGGTAGGTGCTTTGGTTGCATTTGACTTCAGATCATGGGATGAGTTGATCCTTAATTTATTCATGAAAGTGTCTAATGTTAGGTGGATTGTGTGGGTTTACTGAAGATTTAGTAAGAAATGTAACTTAACCTAATGTGTCCCTTAGCTCGATCACTAGAACACTCAGCTCACACACTGAGGTCCGGGGTTGATCTCCGGTACAAGTGGAAACGTTAGGGAGTTTCCTCAAGACACCTGCTGTCCATGTTCACCTATCAGTAAAATAGGTACCTGGGTGTTAGTCAACTGGTGTGGGTCACATCCTGGGGACAAAATCACCTAATTTGCCCGAAATATTCTGCATAACAAGGGGCTCTCTGTATAGTAGTAGTATGTCACTGATGAGTGGTGACCTGTACTTAACTCAGTGGTGACCTGTACAGTGGACCCCCGCTTAACGATCGCCTCCAAATGCGACCAATTATGTAAGTGTATTTATGTAAGTGCGTTTGTACGTGTATGTTTGGGGGTCTGAAATGGATTAATCTACTTCACAATATTCCTTATGGGAAAAAATTCGGTCAGTACTGGCACCTGAACATACTACTGGAATGAAAAACGTTCGTTAACCGGGGGTCCACTGTACTTAACTCTGTGAAGAAGTGTCTTGTGTGCTATCCGTGGACTGAACCAAGATGCCCTCCGTCGAGCAACTTTACCAGCAGCTTAAGGAAGAATTGAGAGTAGCGAAGATGGAGATACGGCGATTGACTGAGGAAAACAAGAGGATTCGTAGTAGTCCTCCTGTTTTGAGTCCTCAGGTCAACAAGGGAACATGGTCAGTGGCTGGACAGCACGGAACGAAGTTGACGATCAAGAAGAAAGGAAAGACAGAAACGATGAAGAAGAAAGAGACTGCTGTGGAAACATCTAATGCATTCTCCGTGCTACCCGACGAATGTGACTCGACTACTGGGAACATCACGACGAACGACGCCACTGAAGGTAAGAATATTGTTGTTGTTGGGGATAGCCAGGTTAGATACATGGATAGGGCATTTTGCTTGAAGGTCAGGAGTAGGAGACAGAGGGTATGCTTTCCTGGGGCTGGGATGGAGAACATTGTTAGCCGGCTTGACAACATCATGAACGGTAATGGGATCAACCCTATTATTTGCCTCAGTGCTGGAGGCAATGATGTAGGCAAGCGTAGAAGTGAGGATTTAGTTAGAAAGTTCAGGACAGCTATAGACATAATTAGGAAGAAGGGGGGGGGCACCCTGTTATACGTGGCATTTTGCCAAGAAGAGGTGTTGGTAATGAATGGCTGTCCAGAGCAATTGGTATTAATTGTTGGCTGGATAAACACTGTAAGGATAATGCAGTACCATTCATTGACAACTGGGACAACTTCTATGGCCGAAATGACATGTATGCCAGGGAAGGGGTTCACTTATCCAGGGCAGGTGTGGGTTTTCTTGCTAGCTCAGTTGAGAGGGTTGTTAGGACTTTAAACTAGGATTAGTTAGAGGTATGGGTTTAGAAATGATAAATAATGAGCATGGATAAATTGACTTATGTTCTGATATTAAGAATCTTAATAGTAACTGTCATGGAGTAACTCTGGGTAATGATAATTTCAGAAATTGTGTAAAAACAAAGATGAATAGGAAAAATGTGCAGAAGAAAAAACATATGATGGTATTTTATGCTAACAGTCGAAGTGCAAGAAATAAAATTAATGAATTACGTTTGGTAGCATGTGCTGGGAACTTTGATATCATTGCATTAACTGAAACTTGGTATGATTTAAAGAGTCGGGATATGATTGCTGAGTGTAATATTCAAGGGTTTAAGTTGTTCCATGTGGATAGATGTAGTGGGAAGGGGGGAGGAGTTGCATTATATGTTCGAGAAAATATTAATTGTTGCATAAAAACAGGTATAAAAATAGATGGAACAGTAACAGAATCTGTTTGGGTAGAGTTTGTAAAGGGTCAAGAAAAACTAATTCTAGGTGTAATATACCGCCTCCTGGCTTGGATCACGATAGAGGGAGACTTCTTTGGGACGAAATTGTTAGGGCTTCTAGACACAATAACATAGTCATAGTAGGGGACTTAAATTTTAGTCAAATTGACTGGAATTCTTTGACAGGTAATCTAGAGTCCAGTAACTTTATGGAAACAGTTCAGGACTTTTCTGAAGCAGTGCATAACAGAGCCTACCAGGGGTAATAATTTGCTAGAGCTAGTCTTGTCAAATAAGGAAACACTCGTAAATAATCTGGAGATCACTGAAGAGCTTGGTGCTAGTGATCACAAATCCATCACTTTTAGCATTAACTGGGGATGCAAGAATAATGATAATACAGTAAAAATCCCTGATTTTCGTTCTGCCGATTATAATGGACTTAGGGAACACCTGTCTAATCTTGATTGGGGTTATCTAGCTAATGATTTTATTGACGATGATCATACTTATGATTATGAAGGGATCTGTTTTTATGATTGTTTTCTTAACCCTTTGAGGGTTTTCGTCGTACTAGTACGTCTTACGCGTAGGGGTTTTTGACGTACTAGTACTCATAAATTCTAGCGGCCTCAAATCTAGTGGGAGAAAGCTGGTAGGCCTTTATATGAAAGAATGGGTCTATGTGGTCAGTGTGCACAGTCTAAAAAAAATCCTGCAGCACACAGTGCATAATGAGAAAAAAAAAACTTTGACCATTTTTTTTTAATAAATCAGCGACTTTGCAGTGTATTTTCGTATGGTATTTATTGTTGTATTCTAGTTTTCTTGGTCTCATTTTATAGAATGGAAGACATATTACTGAAATTGAGATGATTTTGACTGGTTTTACAATGAAAGGTGCCTTGAAATTGAGCTCAAAGTAGCAGAAATGTTCGATTTTTACCAAATTTCAAAAGTAAACAAATCGTGCCAAGCGTGCAATACACGTCAACTGGTGAGTCTAATATTCTTTCACAAGTGCACCAATAATATTTATACCATTTTTTACACTAATGCAGTAGTCTGCATAACAGTAAATCTTATATTTTTTGTGAGAATAAAATTCAAAGTGGAAAGCAAAAGAATATAAGGGGGGCTTGAGACGTGACTAATGACTAGAGGAAATGTCATTTTAGTGCCAGGAATGTCTTTCTTGTTTATTCTGGACCCTATTCCGAAATTGGCATCTTTTGAAATTTGTGTGAAATTGCCAAATTGCTAAATTTTGACCACTGTACTGGATAGTTGAATTTATAAATGGGTGGTTTCTTGCACCCATTCGATAGAAAAAATGGAGTTCTAGCGAATTATTCATGTTTTTTGTCGACTAGTACAGTGAAATTGGCCGAAAATGGGGCTCAAAGTGGGCAAAATCGCCGATGCGTAAACATCGCCGAGACCGCTAACTTTGCGAGAGCATAATTCCGTAAGTTTTCTATCAAATTTCAAACTTTTGGTATCGTTATGATCGGGAAAAGATTCTCTATCTTTTCATAAAAGAAAATAATTTTTTTTTTTTTAAATTTGGCCGACCCTGAGAACGAGTTTCGGAGAGGGCCTGTCGACCCTCAAAGGGTTAATAATGTACACCGTGCCCAGAGTATATACATTCCCCAGAGAGAAATTAGGTCTAATAATAACGATCCCAAATGGGTTAACAGGATGCTAAAGCATCTATTAGGGGAGAAAAGGGGAATTTATAGGCGCATCAGAAGAGGAGAGGTTAACCTTACTGACCAATATGTTCAGCTTAAAAGAGAAGTAAAAAAGGCAATTAGAAAGGCTAAACGTGACTATGAAATTAGAGTTGCTAATGAATCAAAGACTAATCCAAAGGGGTTCTTTCAAGTGTATAGAACGAAGGTGAAGGAAAAAGTAGGACCTCTGAAAATTGGGAATGGACAGCTGACGGATAATGAACTGGAAATGTGTTCCTTATTTAATGACTTTTTTGTCAGCTTTTACACAGGAAGATGTAAATGAGATTTCAGTAATTAACAATTATTTAGTTCCTGATGAATTTAAATTAACTAATATTACTGTCACGAGGGACATGGTTATTAAACAGATAGACAAACTGAAGCAAAATAAGTCCCCGGGACCCGATGAGCTGTTTCCCAGGGTACTTAAGGAATGCAAGATTGAGCTTAGTCAGCAATTAACGAGTGTGTTTAATGCGTCCATCCTTACCAGTGTTGTGCCAGAGTTGTGGAAGATGGCTAATGTGGTTCCTATATTCAAATCAGGGGATAAGTCCACTCCTTCAAATTACCGTCCAATAAGCCTGACATCTATAGTGGGCAAGTTATTAGAATCAATTATAGCTGACATTATCAGAAGTCACCTTGAAGAGCATAACTTGATAAATGAATCTCAGCATGGATTCACGAGAGGTCGTTCCTGCCTGACAAACTTACTGACGTTCTTCAATAGAACATTTGAGGCAGTTGACAGTGATAAGGAATATACAGTGGACCCCCGCATAACGATCACCTCCGAATGCGACCAATTATGTAAGTGTATTTATGTAAGTGCGTTCGTACGTGTATGTTTGGGGGTCTGAAATGGACTAATCTACTTCACAATATTCCTTATGGGAACAAATTCGGTCAGTACTGGCACCTGAACATACTTCTGGAGTGAAAAAATATTGTTAACCGGGGGTCCACTGTAATATTGTTTATTTGGATTTTAGTAAAGCCTTCGATAGAGTACCTCACAAGAGACTCTTAAGAAAAGTGGCAGCTCAGGGTATAGGAGGTAAAGTTCTAGCATGGATAGAGGCATGGCTTACCAATAGAAAGCAGAGTTACCATTAATGGAGTGAAATCTGAATGAGGATTAGTCACTAGTGGCGTTCCACAAGGATCGGTTTTAGGCCCTCTCTTGTTCATAATTTACATTAATGACCTTGATGAAGGGATTACGAGTGACATGAGTAAGTTTGCTGATGATACAAAGATAGGCCGTATAATTCACTCTGAGGAGGATATCAATGAACTCCAGGACGATTTGGACAAATTAATGTCTTGGTCTGAAAAATGGCAGATGAAGTTCAATGTGGATAAGTGTAAGGTACTTGCCCTTAGTAATGAAAATAACCCTCGAAGGTATAATCTAGGAGAAGTAGAGCTCGATCATGCAGAATGTGAAAAAGACTTGGGAGTCATGGTAAGCAGAAATCTAAAGCCAAGACAGCAGTGCCTTAGTGTGTGCAACAAAGCCAACAGATTACTTGGATTTATCTCAAGAAGTATAAGTAACATCAGTCCAAAAGTTATTTTACAGCTCTATACATCACTAGTGAGGCCTCATTTAGATTATGCTGCTCAGTTTTGGTCCCCATACTACAGGATGGATATAGACTCATTAGAGAACATACAGAGAAGAATGACCAAAATGATTTACTGTGTAAGGAACCTCCCGTATGAAGATAGACTTAATGCCTTAAATCTCCACTCTCTGGAGAGGCATAGAATGAGGGGAGATATCATTGAAGTGTATAAGTGGATGACGGGCATAAACAAGGGAGATATTAATAAAGTACTGAGGGTGTCGAACCAGGTAAGAACCAGAAATAATGGATTTAAGTTGGATAAGTTTAGATTTAGAAAGGACATAGGTAAGTAGTACTGGTTTTCTAACAAAGTTGTAGATGCGTGGAACAGTCTTCCCAGTTGGGTGATAAAGGCTAGGACCTTGGGTAGCTTTAAGAAAAGACTGGACAAATATATGAGTGGGAGGGGCTGGGTTTGATTGGTGTCATTGGGTATGGGAGTTATTTCTTGGGTAGCTTTGGGTAGAGGTCATTTTGATAAGGATCTGCCTCGCATGGGCCAGTAGGCCTTCTGCAGTGTTCCTCCATTCTTATGTTCTTATGTCAGCTAGGCCAGTATACATTGTACATCTACTTGCAGAAATAATGATTCTTATTATTAAGGAAACCCATGCCCAAAGTGATCCCTTGCCCCCCTCCACGGTGCCCCGTGGCCTGGTGGCAAAAGCTCTCGCTTCACAAGATAAGGGTTCAGGTTCAATTCCCCGCGAAGGAGTGGAAACATCAGATGTGTTTCCTTACACCGGCTGTCTATATTCACCCATCAGTAAAATGGGTACCTGGGTGTTAGTCGACTGGTGTGGGTCGCATCCTGGGACAAAACTGACCTCATTTGCCCGAAATGTTCAGCATAAAAAGCGGCTTTCTATATAGTATGTCACTAATGTCAGCCAGGTAGGCCTGTATACCTTGTATATGTACTTGTAGTAAATAAAATTATTATTATTAAATTGACACTTATCAACCAAGCCACAACCACCAAGTGAAAGGGAACAAGAGTTCCTTGTACAAATAGAAACAAGAGCAAAATAGTTCCCCATTAGGTTAGATACACACTCATGCTAATTATTATAATAAAAAAAGAAGCGCTAAACCTACAATGGTCATACAGCCCACTCTCATGCTAAGCCTCAGTATTATTATTATTATAATCAAGGGGAAGCGCTAAACCCGTAGGATTATGCAGCTAAGCCTCAGTAGACTGGGACCCCTACCTCACCCCTCCAGCAGTCAACATGTGAATGGCGCGCGTGTTTACATTGTCTTTGTTTACATTGTTGTGACTGACCTGACACGTTACAACTCTGGATTGATTCTTATATTGTATATCCCAAAATATAAATTTACACAAGAAAATTGTTGCCAGTGCATATGGATGATGATAATGATATATAATAAAAATATTAATTATACTTTATTCCTACAAATGCACTATATTACAACTGATACATTATTATTATTATTATAATTAAGGGGAAGCGCTAAACCCGGAGGATTATACAGCGCCTGGGGGGGGGATGTGGAAGGCATTCAGGCTTAATTCGGGGAACTGGAGCACAGATCCAATTCCCTAAATCAAGAGCCCCTCACCAACATCAAGGAACCTTCCTTGAGGGGACACAACTGATACAGAGTTAAGTTCTAGTTGACAAATGACATACTTTATTTATAACCCCAAGTTGTGCAGAGCATTTCAGATAACCTAAGATTGGATTTCTTCGGGTTTTTAACCAGGAGGGTTAACTACCAAGGATAACCCAAGAATGTTCCCCAGGATGCGACCTACAATCCTCGGTTAATTAATATCCAGGTACCTACTTAATACTAGGTAAATAGATGGGTTTTAAGGAAGCATATCCAACAATGTTTCACTCGAGCCGGAGATCGATAAGGTATTATTCAAGGGGAGCACTAAATCCGTATGGCATACAGCGTCTGAGGAGAATGGATGGCATTCATGACCGATTCAAGGAACTGGAGCACAGGTCCGAGTCCTCAAATCAAAAACCTGTCACTAGCATCAAATAACCTCTTCAGGGAGTACCGGAGTTCTGATCATGACCTATTTTATTATTCATGAGGTAGCGCTAAATTAGTGAAGGGTCATATAGCGCTTGGAGGTATGGAAGGCATTCATAATCGATTCAAGGATCTGGAACAAGAGTCCAACTCCTTCGATCAAGAGCCTCGCGCCAGCATCAAGGAACCTCCCGTGAAATGACCAGGACCTAAACTAGCGACCTGAAGGTCCATTTCAGGAAGGTGAGGACAAGACCAGTTCCTTGGATCTAGAGCCTCTATCCATCATACTATAATTATAATGAAGCGGTAAACCCTTAAGGGCACCAACAATTGAGCACCTTCCTGGAGGTGGCGGGTGTGAGCAGCACCGTCCTCACTCCTTCAGAAAGTCTCGTTACCAAAATGGCGGCGGCCGCCACCCCAACCCTTCAACCTTTGGTAACGAGATCACCACCACACGACGCTACTATGGCATTAACACGACACTCAGCTTTTGTCTCGTGAGTCATTATCATCTAGAAATGAGCTCACCTGAGCGTAAATGTGGACGAGTGGCCTAATAAGCCCAATTCTTGTTGAGAAGCATTAGTGTGGCGCTCATGCAGTTGTCTCAGGCGTCGTCTGCAGCAATGGAAGGAACCGCACGATTCAAATTTAAAATTCGTCATGCCATTCTTTTTTGTATACACTGACAGAGAAAAGGTAGATAAATATGTATTTTAGACAGAATTATAGAATATAGTAAAATCCCCATTAAGGGAGGTTCCTTGATGGCGATGAAGGCTTCTTGATCCAAGGAAATAAACCTGGGTGGCCCGGTGGCCTGGTGGCTAAAGCTCCCGCTTCACACACGGAGGGCCCGGGTTCGATTCCCGGCGGGTGGAAACATTCCGACACGTTTCCTTACACCTGTTGTCCTGTTCACCTAGCAGCAAATAGGTACCTGGGTGTTAGTCGACTGGTGTGGGTCGCATCCTGGGGGACAAGATTAAGGACCCCAATGGAAATAAGTTAGACAGTCCTCGATGACGCACTGACTTTCTTGGGTTATCCTGGGTGGCTAACCCTCCGGGGTTAAAAATCCGAACGAAATCTTATCTTATCTTATCTTAACCTTTTTACCTTACATTTCCCCCGGCTGCTCTGTGACCCCTACGGATTCAACACTCCCCATGGTAGTAATTAGAATTATAACGTTGTCATACAATAATAGCTAAAACACATTCTGTTGATTGACAATAGCCGCACTCATATATATTTTTTTCCCTGTGTAAAGCCTTGTATCGTTGCAGTGTTTCATTGTTTTCATTTTCCAACCTTGCGTGCGAGCAAGACTATACAAGCAAGTTTATCAGTATTTTGAGTGACTAAGTGTTATCTGTATTTCTGCACAACTGTAAGTGATTCACCTTTCAGTGCTTGTATTTTTTTCCATGTTATTATCAATTTTTCCCTTAGAACAAATTCATTCTCTGCATAACTTTTTTTAATGTAAAGTATTATTGCGACCTACACCAGTCGACTAACACCCAGGTACCTATTTGTTGCTAAGTGAACAGGACAACAGGTGTAAGGAAACGTGTCGGAATGTTTCCACCCGCCGGGAATCGAACCCGGGCCCTCCGTGTGTGAAGTGGGAGTTTCAGCCACCAGGCCACCGAGCTAGGATAATCCAAAAGAGTCATACAGAGTGACTTATTTCCATTGGGGTCTTTGTAATACCTTATTATTATACAATGTAGGAGATTTATTATTATACTATAAAGGATATATACTAGGAATATGGTAAAATGAGTTATTTACATTTGCATGTGTGTTAGCTAAAAAAAAAAATAAAAAAAATCATTCTCATCCCTTTCTGTCGCTACATTAATTAGGCATATTTTGGCTTTCTTCTTGGGTTTGACATGTACAGGCAGTCTGTTCCATTCCTTTATTGCTGTACAATAAAAGGTGTTTGAAGCCTGCCACTGACTGTGGGTACTACAAAGTTGTGCTCTCTACCCCTATTACCATGATTACTTTGGTTCCCAGCCTTGACAAAATTGGCAGTAAGATATTCTGAACACTGTTTGTGAGCAATTTTATAAACGTGATTTAACTTCAGTTGTTTTACTATGTCTTCAACATTCAGCATATCCAATTGTAATTCCTCCAGGCATACATGTTCTCTTGGACCCAGGTGGAGGATGAATTTTACCATTTTGTTCTAGGTGATTTGCAGTCTATCATTCAGTATTTTTGTCAAGGCAGAGTACCATGAAGAGCAAGCGTAATCCACATGACATTGTATAAGAGCTAGACATAGGGTCTTGCGAGCCTCAGTAGGTAGACACTGTGCTTGTCTGTAGAGGAACTTAAGTCTTGCATTCGCTTTATTTACTACACTGTTCCCTATCTATTCTCCTGACATGCATGGGTCAAAGGGGATTCCCAGATACTTTACTGAGGAAACCGAAGTGATGGGTTCCCCATTACACCGGACATTAAAATTGTTTGTAGATGAATGGTTCAGAGAACCGACATGTTGATAAATTAGACACATGTGCAACTCTTGGGTATCTTTATTGAAGAAACGTTTCGCCACACAGTGGCTTCATCCTGGAGTTTACCTGGAGAGAGTTTCGGGGGTCAACGCCCCCGCGGCCCGGTCTGTGACCAGGCCTCCTGGTGGATCAGCCCCTGGTCAACCAGGCTGTTGCTGCTGGCTGCACGCAAACCAACGTACGAGCCACAGCCCGGCTGATCAGGAACTGACTTTAGGTGCGTGTCCAGTGCCAGCTTGAAGACTGCCAGGGGTCTGTTGGTAATCCCCCTTATGTGTGCTGGGAGGCAGTTGAACAGTCTCGGGCACCTGACACTTATTGTATGGTCTCTAAGTGCTAGTGACCACCATCACAACTTGCTACACCCTCGTACACTATTACAACTGCTAACAACCCTACCACTATCACAACGCAAAAACCCTCTACCATTACATAACTGCTACACCCTCTACCACCATCAACTCAACCACCTTCTACTCTAAACCACCATCACTACAACCTTCTACCACCATCACTACCACCCTCAACTACCTCTACCACAAAACTGTTTCCACTCAACCACGCTACCACCACCACCTTTGTATTTTTCTACAAACTTTTTCTAAAATTTTATGTGTGTATTTTCTCCACAATCCTTTTACCAAAGGCCTGCACTTATAAGCTTTCTTTGGACCATGGACCTATTTTAGCAGGTTGCAAGCACTAAAACGAAGGGAATTTATGAAATGTATCGTATGAACTCGTGGGAACAGCCTCGCTCACTGATAAACAAGAGCACACATGCTGGGATGAGTGTGGAGGCAGCTTGACGCTGTGTGTAAGCGCCCCAGACGAACGACTATTTGTGACTCAAACAACATTCTGAGCCCAATGTTTTGACGAAATGACATTACGATTTCGAAAATTACGACTATAGCGTGCCTTACAATAGTATCAAGGGACCACTGTATATACATGGTAGGTTGAAAGTGCAGTGGACAATCATAATTCTCATGGGTCTACTTTTCCTGAAAACTGCGCTACAATGATTTCTGTGACTTATGAATGGAATACATGTCTTACAGCAATTGCTTATCCTGAAGAGTTAGGGCCCTTTTAGTAAAAAACTCTGTAACTTTACCAGAGCGTATGAAGTGACTCGCATACTTTAGCAGAGTCAACATTAGTTTGTTTCGCTCAGATTCTTTATCCCTATCATCTACTTACTCAGCATTTGGAATTAATTTCCGGTAACACTTTCCTCGCAGTTGGTTCTTTCATTATCATTGCCTAGTTCAATGAGTCATCTGGCGCATATCATCAAAAGCCTCTCCAGGCACTTTCCTTGCCAGATCGAACAATTTTCTTTGAATCTGACCTCCCTACCTACTGAAAACCGTAAAATCACTTACCACATTAAGCCATATTTTTCTTTGACAGAATTTATTGTTGATTTGATACATATCCCATGCTTTTTTCACTAGTAGATGCACCTGCAATGTTAAAGATCACCCAAATCTCTGGCACTCCACGGTCTGTGATGTCATTTGAGCTGCTGCTACAGGTCCACATCCTTGATCCAATAACCCTTGGGCCATAAATTCAGATTTCAGAATGAAGGTTGGTCTAGGGCAGCACCCCATAATCAAACATTAACACTGCAGCAAAATCAAAGACAATAAACCCACACTAAGTGGAGTTAATTAAGACTACGAAATACTACGACGTTTTTATTTCATGAGTAATATAATGAAAAATACATACAGGTTAATTAAGACTGGGATATAATTCTCAAGACGATGACAGACAGCCTTTATTAAGAGACTTCTTTCATGTCAAGCTGTCTTGCGTAACATATGTTTCTGACTATGGCATTCTCAGCAGAACCGGACATTTTACACCATACACCTTCTTAAATTTCGGCAGCCACACTGATATTGACACACACGTTCTCATGTTCATCCTCATGACATATCTAGCTTGTTCATGAGCCAGTCAAGTCAATATGTGTACTTCTCATTGTCAAACCCACTTCGTTAGCACAAGGCAAATCTCTTTGTTTTTTGCTCTTATGCCATTTTTTCACATTTTTCATTAGTTTTTGGCTCATCACGAGTCTACATAAAAACTTCATACGTTAGTATTTCTGTTCCTTTAATCAAAACATGGTAGTTCCAACACCATATTCTTCAGTAAATGCAACACGCTGACACATCACGATCAAGCTTCTGCAGTTAACTACTGTTCTGTATTATTGATAATGTCAGATTGCTTCCTTTTTCTTTCTCTTACTTGTTACCGATAGGTATCTGCAGCTCTTTTTGACATTTTCACAGTGAAATTAAACACAACCATCAAAATAAAAGCAAAAGAAAATATTGGTGAAATCAGCAGATGCACGAGGTAAAAAAAAAACACTACATTCTGAGACACAACTTGATGTCTGCCCAACTGGTGACTGAGACACTTTTAACACCCATATCCACAACTCCATGAAAAAACTTATGTTGTTGGAACTTTTCAATATTCGAGAATTTTCGGAATAAAGGGATGTGGACCTGTAGTCTTTCTGCGTGCCCTTGCGTGACACCGTGTGTGTAGTGGCATTTAAAATGTTTCTGATGACTCCTCGATCCTATGGTTGCATCAAGATGCTGTATCTGGTGGTAAAAAGACAATCTTGACACATGCCTCCACATCCTGAGTTGAAGATTAGACATATGAAATTACAAAGGACAAGCGGAGCCTAGAATTCAAGATTTTTTTTCAGGGACAGAATACCATCCTCACTTCAGAATACAGTGATGCTTAACCACTCCATGAAAAAAAGGCCTCACTAACCACATGATGTGTGTTAGACCTTTCCCAAATAAGAGGCACACGGGATTCTTGGAATGATAAAATAAGCATATTCATTTTCAGCTGATTTCTCCTCACAACATTTTTTTGTAATACTGATAATAGTTTTTCCTAATAATGCAGCCATCAGTGGAAAACTAATTTATATTTGTCAACCACACATTAGTAAACGTCCTGTTTAACTTAATGACCTAATCCTGATCTTCATTGTTTCACAGTGAAGATTACTCAATGCCCAAGCCTTTCTCTTGCCCTCACTATCTCAACTTAAAAAAATTATTATCGATTCACTAACAACAACCAGTACCCTCCCCATACAAATGCACCAACTCATCAGCATCTCAATTACTTCAGTTTTTTTCAAAGAGGAATAGTTTCCAAGCTTATTTCTTCTCGTATAAACCATGCAACCTGCTCTTCATTTGGCAAGTCCATATAATATATCTAAAACCAAATTGGGATGATGAAAATAGAAAGAACCAACTGTTGTTCACTGAGTGAAATCATATGAGTAGTTGAGCAAAACTGTTACATCCCCCTAACTTCCAAAGACAATGGTGTTGCCAATCAAAGTCAGAGGGTCTCCTGCCTGCCTGCCACAGCACTCCTTAAATGAAAGGAATGCGCAACAACGGAAAATGAATTCCTGCTGTGCATTTTCAAAATTAAATACGTAAACACACTTCTATTAGAAATGAAAAACTAAATTTAAATGGGCTAGAATACTTTAACCACAAATAACGAGGTCAATATGGCTTACAGTTTTCTACTGTTTATACCAGAGGTTTGTTAGTGCTGGCTCTCACAGCTCAGCTTCAATAGTGTCCAAAGGTTTAACTATTAAACTCAAAACCGACCACAGAAACAGGTGGGGTTTGAACCCATAGCAAGTGAGTCATAATATTCCAGTCAGTGCAAAGCTATTGACCAGCTGGCTTAAACACTAGCCTGGAGTTTTTACATCTTCACTTACCATTTGTTCAAACTCCCACCTGTTCTGTTCAATATGATTCTGTGTTAATTATACTCAAAATTCTAAATACAATTTGAAAATTGAAGCCTGAAAAGCCATCAAAATTTTTTGAAAGTTGAGTGCAGACAAAATAAAAATCATATCAATTCTTTAAAATAAAATTATCAATATGCGAATCTACATTCCACACACTCCATTCTGAATTTTCCCACTAAGCAAGACACACCAACATGTAAAGTCAGAAGCCAGTCAGAAAGAGGCATGATCACCAGTTACTGCACTGAAGGGGTATTTCCAGACTAACAAAGATGAAATACATTTGTTCTTACAACCTAGACAGGAATGAAACTGAACAATTCCTAAACTTTCTTAATGTAATTGCTACCAATAATAAAGATCAAATATGTCTAAACAGTAACTGCACTTTAAATGCCTGAAACTATTCCTTTCTAAATCAGGGCCCTAAGCGACCCAGCAGGAATATGTTGCCTCTAATACACACCACACACTATTACCTCTCCTAGCCCTAAATACAGGTCTTACATTCGTCTACTGTGCCCAGTTCAGCTTCCTTTCCCACCACTCACCATCCATTCTTCTACTGTCCAGAATTGAAGCGTAACACAAAATACAGAGCCAAAGTACTTGGAGCCCATGAAAAGGTGCGTGGCCAAATAACCTTTTGACAGTTGTTGACCAACATGATTAATGAGACGACATGAGTGCAGCCTGTAGTACGAGGAGGGCAATGGCTCGACACAATTCATGGGACCACTACTCACTAAACCACTTAAATTCCTTGTTTAAAAAGTTACATAGTCCACCCCCCTGGCCTGACTGTGGGCAAGTCAGGCAGGCTGAACAATATCACAAGTCCTATAGCAGCAATGGTAAATGCCAAATCCATTATAAAAAAAAAAAATTGCTGAAGAGCAAAGGGGCTCTATTAACCCCCAAAAAAAAAATACCCTGTAGAGGTTTAGGCACTGAGTGTTTAAACGCAGTGATGTAAACCAAATTTTGATGCATTCTGGGAGTCCTGGATCAAGATTGATCACCGTAAAGGCGTAATAAGTACTAGTCATCAATGGCATACAACTAGAACATAGAACCTTGCAGGGTTTATAAGAATAGAAGTGCAACTGAAGGTGTGCCAATCAAGTGGGCCCACTTCTCTCAATTACCAAAATAGAAAAGATATATATTTATAAGGCAGCTATAAGAAACTTACAAACAGATATATGAGAATTGTATTCCTGGGGGATGTTCCATTGAGTGACGCTCCTTATAACTTGACTCTCCTTCAGACTGCAGTGCTACCCACGAAACCACAAACTGTTCCTGCGAGAACGTCATCTCCTGGTAACGTGCAATATAACCATTATTTTATGTAGGAATACACACAATCATGACACAGTACATTAAATCTGTAAGAACAACAAGCATTATACACACATATTTACAAGTTCTAGTAGTAGGTTAGTAGAGCAGCAACCACCCAAGGGAGGTACTACCGTCCTTGCCAAGTGAGTTGGTAAAAAATGAAAGTCTGTAATTGTTTTACGGATTAGGATTGCTGTGTCCTTATTTTCTAGTCTCATAAACTTGCAAGATTTCATGTAATGTCTTGCTACTTCTACTTACACTTAGGCACACTACACATACATGTACAAGCAGTATATATACACACAATTGACCCATCAGGTTTCCTACTAATTTTCTTTCTACTTCTTGTTCCTGTTTATTTCCTCTATCTCCATGTGGAAGTGGAACAGACTTCTTACCTCACGTATAAAGCCATGCGTGTTGTAAGAGGCGACTAAAAATGATCCAGAGCAAGGGACTAGTAACCCTTCTCCATAAAATTACTAAATTTAGGAAGAGAAACTTTTGTTTTTTCCTTTTGGGCCACCCTGCCCTGTGGGGGATAATGGCCGGTTTGTTTGGAAAAAAAAAAATTGTCGTCCTCAAAAACACATAGACAGAGATGAACCTCACAACAATGTTTTGGCCTATCCCTGGACCATTCTTATATCACAATTGGGTAGAAAACAATAGAATAGGAGCTGGAAAAGACAGGAGTGGCAGTAAGAAGTCCTGAGTGGGTTGGAGGTGGTCATAGAACTAAAGGCATTTACTGTTATCAGACTACTGCATTAGTGTAGAAATGGTATAAATAATATTGTGCACTTGTGAACGAATATTAGACTCACCATTGATGTTATTGGACTGCTTAGTATGATTTGTTTACTTTTGAACTTTGTAAAAATTGAATCTTTCTTGCTAATTAGAGTCTCATTATCAAGGTACTTTTCATTGTAAAACCAGTCAAAATCATCTCAATTTCCATAAAATTGTCTTCCATCTATTTCAATGAGACCATGAAACTAGAATACAGACCATAAATAACATACGAAAATATAGTGGCAAAGTCGCTTTTTAATCCTAAACACACGGTCAAAGTTTTTTTATTCTTATTACGCGAGTGGTGTGCTGACAGATTTTTTTTTTATACTGCACACACTGACCATCATAACCCATTCTTTCATAATGTAGGCCCTACCAGCTGTCTCTCACTAGATTGGAAGGTGCTAGAATTTATGAGTACAGTATGTCATGACACTGGTGGTGCATAAGCCTACTAGTACGCCGAAACCCAGAAAGGTTTAATTCTCATTTGTCTCCTGTATGGTATTAGTAAACTACTGTACAAATGGTTATTAATAGGGGATAATACAGATTACAGTACATATAGAAATAATAATAAAAAAAATGTCGCGAAGCAAAATTCTAAAATAATAAGAATAATAATAATTTGTTCTGCTTAAAAAAAAATTACCTGAGGCACCTTAGACCTTCTTGTGTTGGATGAGGCAGATGGTTAACTAATACATTAACCATTCGCAGGAACAAGTATACATTTGGACCCCGGTGCTACCTCTTCAAATTCACCTACATTTCTGCTCAGAGCACCTCTTCAGCATGCTTACATGCTCGCCTCTGTACTTGAAATGAAATGTTTTCAGCTGTTTCTGAGATTCAGAAGGCCCGAGAAATGTTTTGAGGTTTCCTGCTTTGACTAGTCAGAATGCTGAATCAGAGAAGTTTTGATGTTGCTGTAAGAGAAGGAAGTTTAATCTTTGGCCATAGTGTTAACCCAGTCAAAAAAGCTCCTCCAGACAATGGGACATGATGTCTCCCCCCGTCAAATGGTAATTGCTGCTTGACTTGAGCTTCGAACTGAGGAAGGAGCAAAGAGAATTTGACATGATTACCTGCAAAATAAAAACAGATTTTCTTAGAAATCAAGAGTAACCAGCTTTGAATATTAATTTTATTGTTTAAATGCAGGTAATTCACGCACTCACGTTATATGTAAGCAACAATACGTATTATATAGTGATCACTCCCAAACTTTCAGGCAGTTCTACACATAGCATAAATCTCCACTCTCTGAGAGGGATAGATAGGGAGATATCATTGAAGTGTATAAGTGATGATGGCAGAACAAGAGATATTAATAAATACTGAGGTGTTCAAACCAGGTAAGAACCATAAATAATGGTTAAGTTGGATAAGTTAGATTTAGAAAGGACAGTAGGAAAGTAGTACTGGTTTTTCTAACAAAGTTGTAGACCGATGGAAAAGTCTTCCCAGTGGGTGATAGAGGCCTAGGTCCTTGGGTAAGCTTTAAGATAAGACTGACAAATATATGATTGGGGAGGGGAGGGGCTGGTGTTTGATCATGTTCATTAGGTACGGAGTTATTCCTTGGTAGCTTTGGGTAAGGACATTTTGATAAGGATCTGCCTGTCGCATGGCCAGTAGGCCTTCCTGAGTGTTTCCTCCATTAATTCTAATGTCACTAGTGGCCAGTATACATTGTACATCGGTACTTGTCAGAAATAATGATCTGTATTATTAAGAAACCCATGCCCAAAGTGATCCCTTGCCCCCATGCCACGGTGCCCCGAGGCTGGTGGCAAAAAGCTCTCGGCATCACAAATAAGGTTCAGGTTCAATTTCCCCTCGACAGTAGTGGAAAACATCAGATGTGTTTCCTGACACCTGGCTGTCTATGTTCACCCATGAGAAAATGGGTACCTGGGTGTTAGTCGACTGTGTGGGTCGCATCCTGGGGACAAACTGTCCTCATTTGCCCGAAATGTTCCAGCATAAAAAGCGGGCTTTCTATATTAATATGATCACTGATGTCAGCTAGGCCTTTAGCCTTGTATATGTACTTTGTAGTAAATAAAAAATATTATTATTAGTTAAGTTTGACACTTATCCAACCAAGCACAACCACCAATGAAAGGGAACAATATTCCTTGTACCAAAAGAAACAAGAGCAAAATATTCCCCATTAGTTAGACCACAACCTCATGCTAATTATTATAAAATAAAAAAAGAAGCGCTAAACCTACAATGTCCATACATGCCCACTCTCATGCTAAGCCTCATATTAATTATTTTGTAAGAATTGGTTTTCAGAAAACCGACATGTTGATAAATTAGACACATGTGGCAACTCCTTGTAACTTTAATGAGGAACGTTTCGCCACACAGTTGCTTCATCAGTACCATACAATAGAGAATCTTGAAGAATCAGGAGATTTTAATTATATAATTCAGGGAAGCGCTAAAGACCCGAGATTATACAAGCCGCTAGCATTACTGTGGGGGGGATGTGGAAGGCAATCAGCTTAATTCGGGGAACTGGAGCACAGACCAATTCCCTAAATCAAGAGCCCCTCACCAACATCAAGAACCTTCCTTGAGGGGGAAAAGAACAGATGTAGAATGAGGATAATCAGTTCCTCAACCTCGATCGATGTGGACAGTCCCATACAGAGATTGATGGACGACCACATCGACTCAGAGAGGGGGGGATTGAGGGACTGAATACCTCATTCTCCTCCTGTTCTTCAAGATTCTCCTTTGTATGGACTGATTAAGCCACTGTGTGGCGAAACGTTGTTTTCCTCAATAAAGATACCCAAGATTGCACATGTGTCCTAATTTAATCAGTATATAATTATAAATCAAGGGAAGCGCTAAACCCGTAGATTATGCAGCTTAAGCCTCAGTAGACTGGGACTACCCCTACCTCACCCCTCCAGCAGTCAACATGTGAATGGCGTCGAGTGTTTTACATTGTCGTTGTTTACAGTTTATTGTGACTGCCTACACGTTAACAACTCAGATTGATTCTAATGTTGTATGATCCCAAAATATAAAATTTCACAAAGAAGCAGCAATTTGTTGCCAGTGCGATCTGGATGGATGCGATAATGATCATCTTATTTAAAATATTACTTATACTTTATTCCTACAAATGCACTATATTACAACTGATACAGAGTTAAGATTCTTAGTTTGACAAATGACATAGCTTTTAGTATTATAGGCTCCCAAAGTTGTCAGAGCATTTTTCAGATAACCTATGATTAGATTTCTTCTGTGGGTTTTTAACACAGGAGGTTAACTACCATAAGGAGAACCAAAGTTCCCCAGGATGGCGACCTACAATCCTCGGTTAAATAATATCTCAGGTCCTTCTTAATACTAGGTAATAAGGTTTTAAGGAAGCATATCCAATCAATGTTTCCTCTCCGACCGGAGACGATAAGGTAATATTCAAAGGGGAGCACTAAATCCGGATGGCATACAGCGTCTGAGGAAATGGATGCATCATGACCTATTCAAGGAACTAGGAGCACAGGTCCTGAGTCCTCAACGCAAATAACCTGTCACTAGCATCAAATACCTCGTCAGGAGTACCGAGTTATCTGATCATGACCTATTTTATAATTCATGAGGTAGCTCTAAATTAGTGAAGATCATATAGCGCTGGAGTATGGAAGCATTCCATAATCCGATTCAAGGACTTGAACAAGAAGTCCAACTCCTTCGATCAAACCAATCGCGCCAGGCATCAGGAACCTCCCTGAGATGACCAGGTCCTAAACTAGCGACCTGAAGGTCCTATTTCAGAAGGTTAGGACAAGACCAATTCCTGATACTAGGAGCCTCTATCCATCATACTATAATTTAAAATGAAGTCGGTAAACTCCTTAAGGCACCAACATCTGAGCACCTTCCAGGTGCGTGTGAGTAGCAACCGTCCTCACTCACTCCTTCGAGAAAGTCTCGTTACCAAATGGCGGCGCCGCCACCTCAACCCTTTCAACCTTTTGGTAAACGAGATCACCACCACACGACGCTACTATGGCATAACAACTACACTCAGCTTTGGTCTCGTGAGGCATTCGATCTAGAAATAGCTCACCTGATTCGTAATTGGACGATTGGCCTAATAAGCCCCAATTCTTGTTTGATGAAGCATTAGTGGGGGCTCATGCAGTTGTCACGGCGTCGTCTGCAGTAAAAAAAAACACAATGGAAAGGAACCGCACGATTCAAATTAAAATTCGTCATGCCATTCTTTTTGTATACACTGACAGAGAAAAGTAGATCAAATATGTAATTTAGACAGGAATTAATAGAATATATAAGAATATCCCCATTAAGGATTTCCTTATGGCGATGAAGGATTCTGACCAAGGAAATAAACCTGATTGATTCAAACTTTTACCTACAATTCCCCCGGCTGCTCCTGTGATTGTGACGTGACTCAGACTTACCTGAGTTCATTACCTTTGGAAAAAGTGAGTTCATTAACTTTGTAACTGGTGAATTTTTTATTCCAAATTTACTTTGGAAATTGTGACTTTCATTACCTTTGTAAAATGTGAGTTCATTCCCTCGTAACTTTCTCAGCATATCAAAACTTTGGATCCAGTCCCTGGACCAAATTATGTACCTTCGTGTAATCTTTTGACTACCGCCCACATGATGGTATGGTGCATAATAAACAATTAAACATAACTAACTACTAACGCCTCTGGACCCCAACGGATTCCAAAACACTCCCTATGGTAGTAATTAAAATTATAACGTTGTCATACAATATTAGCACAAAACACATTCTTTGATTGACAATAGCCGGCACTCATATATGATGTTTTTCACCTGTGTAAAGCCATGATCGTTTTGCAAGTTTTCATTGTTTTCTTTGGTCCAGATGCGTGCGAGCAAACTAACAAGCAAGATTATCAATTTGAGTGACTAAGGTTAGTCTGTATTTCTGCCACCACTAAGTGAGTCACCGTTCATGCTTGGTATTTTTTCCAGGTTATTTATCAATTTTCCCTTATACAAATTCATTCTCTGCATAACTTTTTTTAATGTAAATATTATTGATTTTCTTTTGAGTATACCTTTGCCTAACTTAAATTAGAGTCAAATTGTTCAGCTATATTTTCTTCTGTGAAACCATGTTAAGTAATTTATTCAGGTATACAAACCACAAATACAGTTACGTAGATTATCTTTCATAGCACACATGTGTATGAGATAAGATAAGATAAGAAATCGTTCGATTTTTAAACCCCGAGGGTTAGGCCACCAGGAATAACCCAAGAAAGTCAGTGCGTCATCGAGGACTGTCTAACTTATTTCCATTGGTCCTCATTCTTGACCCCCAGGATGCGACCTACACCAGGACGAACATAACACTCCAGGTACCTATTTGTGCTAAAGTGAAACAGGATGGTATTTCAGCCCACAACCACCGACTAGGATAATCCAAAAAGAGCAGACAGAGTGACTTATTTCCATTGGGGTCTTTGTAAAACTATTACTATACAATGTAGAGATTTATTATTAACTATAAAGGATATAAACTAGAATATGGTAAAATGAGTTATTTACATGTTGCATTTGTTTAGGCTAAAAAAAATAATAAAAAAAATCATTCTCATAACCTTTCTGGTCGCGTACATTAAGTAGGCATATTTTGGCTTTCTTGCCTTGTTTGACATGTTGCAGGCAGTCCCTTTTTCCATGTCCTTTATTTGCTGTACAATATAAGTGTTTGGAAAGCTCTGCCGACGGACTGTGGTACTACAAAAGTTGTGAGCCTCCTCTCCCTCCTATTACCATGAGTGTGACTTTGGTTTCCCAGTGTTTGTGATATGAAACACAGCCTTATCTCTAGGCTTTATTGAACATAAACTTTCAATAGTACTTCGCTACAACATAATATAATGACTAGTACAGCTATATGGCTTCTACAGATGGTGATGTCTTGCATATGTCAAAGAAAATTATAACTACTGGCCACATATTTTAATCTCCACCATGCGCGAAATGCTGCCATCGTGATAAATGGATTAAGTAAGAGAGAATCACACACAATATGTTGGTCCTCATGACGCACGCCAACTGTTGTTAGTTGTTAAGGGCCCCTAAGGTGGTGCAGTGATTTATCCTGCTGCTGCTCCCCACAGGACCAGTATCACACAAACTCCCCCTTCTAAAAATCAAGACAGGTAATCTCCCAAACGGTTAGGGGAGCGACGTACACGTCCCGACCTTCGTAGCCTTGACCTCTTCCACCAGGTTCGATATTTTTCCAGCCCGGGGTTTGATTAACTGCTGAGCAGAATCCTCTATATCCATAGGGTAGTCTCAAAGGGCTTTCCAGAGAAAACTAGCATCTTTTTCACATCGGAGTTTGGGATCTTGAGATTCCACACTAAGAGTGGATTTCAACTGATGCTAAATGTCTTGTAGATACTGTATCTCTTCAAACCATTGTGGTAGCGAATGTGGGCGTACATGTGGATTAGCGTGCAGAGGCTCTACGTCCGCTCCACTAAAGGATCCTCTTGGCACTACGGTGATCTCTCAGTGAAACGGGTCCAGATACATAACCAATGGCACGGAGGCTCCCGTAAGAGGAACACGTAAGGAGTTGAGAGTCTTTCGATGAGGTTGCATTAGTAGCTGTGCACAGCAGTGATCTAAATAGAGTGAAGAGCATCAGGTAGACAGTTTGCCATGTTGAACCGGTAGATTGCGCGACTTTAATGTCATTGTAAACTGCCTTCCATATAGTACCATATGAACCCTCCACGTTGACCATAGCCTGTAGGGTTGTAGCTTGTTGTCTGCCTGGCAGGCCAAATCCTTTGCTAGCCAAAAACTCCGTGAAGTTCATTACTCATGAACGAGGATCCCCTGCTGAGATGGATATAGAGCGGCATAACCAAAAATGAGAACAACTGTGAAAGACAACTAATAACATAAGCAACCATATTTGCACAGGGGAATACAAAGGAAAAACCTTGAATATTCATCTACTATGTAATGATATACCTATTCTATTTTGTTGGCTTGGTAGAGGTCCTTTAAACTAAAATCAATCTTTCGAAAGGCGTGGTGATTTTATGAGATAAGTCTCTCTGGCTGATGAAATTTTTGGCTTGCACTCCTGCCACATACTCCTGCAGAGCTCCTGATTCCCTTGTCGCACATCTTCCGCATGAGTAGCATGTTTTTGATTTGACAAAATGGTACAGGCGTGTAGACACCTGAGGGGGTGACATCAAAGCCTTGTGGAGAGCTAGAGTGAGTTGCGAAATCTTGACATTGGTGCTGCTCCAAGTTGGACCTAAGATAATGCATCAGTTGAGATGGTTTCTCTTGTCCCGTTCTACAGAAATACAAAGTCATAAAACGATAGTCCCTCACGTCCCAGCGTAATATCTTGTCATTCTTTAAATTCCTTACGTTGGTGCCTTGGTCTTTTCGAACATATACAACACGTACCGCGTTGTCATTGTGATTTCCCCTTATGGAGAAATGCGTCTACCAGTTAAAAATAATGCCTGCCCATGGCGACCTGCTTCTATGATGGCCTGGCTTGCCTTTCTACATGCATCATAACATTTCTCTGTTCCTTGAAATATCTCGAAAAGAAGCTACTGGTCCGTCCCTGCCTGAGATAAACTGCAGCAATGAGCATGTCAGATGCCATTTCCGTTTCCACTTCGAATGGAAGGGACTCAACAATGGCTTGAACTACTGAGTTTCATGTCCCATTTGAGAGTATGAATGCGGCTTCTGCTTCCTTTTGTCACAGAAATTTGTATCCCACAATGGCCGACTTACTTGATTAGTTTGTAGATCCATTGTGATTATAAGCAAAGAGACCGTAAGAGGTCTTCTTATGACTTTTGTCTTTGTGGCATTGGAAGTTCCCGTAAGTCGTAGTCTGTTCAGGTCTGGAATATTGAAGCCCCTTCCACTACATAACCAATGGATGCTAAGACTTTTAGTTGAAAAATGCACTTTTCCTCATTGGAACTGATATATTCCTCTTGCGGCTTCCAAAAACGTATCAAGGTTGGCAATCATGTTCCTCCTGGCTTGTCCACAAATGAGTAACAATATCTAAATACGCGTAAGTTTCCCATGAGTTGCTCTTCTGAATAGTGAATCCATAATCGTTTGAAGCAGCTACCCCATTGGTGACTCCAAAAGGGACCAGGTAAACTATACAGGCCCTCACTACACTGAAAACGCGGTGTAATGGTTTATCTTCATTCCGTATAGGGACTTGATGATAGGCACTCTGCCAGTGACACATTTGTGCTAAACACGTAGTATGAGCAGTATACTTTTGTTCCTGTATCGTCAATTCGAGTAAGGTACCCATCAAGAAGTGTAAATTTGTTGATGTCTCATATTAATCGATAGCCATCTCCTTTTCCTATAACCATCTTTAACAACAACATACCTGTGGCACCCCAAGGGAATCCACTCGTTCGATAGAAACGCCTCCTTCAAGCAGCCTCTGAGTTCTTTCTCAATGACATCCGATCCTCCAAAGAATAGCGGCGTGACTAGCTGATATAGATGGCAATCCGCGGTAAATATGCAAACACTTTGTGGTCTACCGCTAAAGGTCTAAGTCCACAAGCAACAAGAGAGGCAGTTCACCTCCATATTTAGGTGACCCTACCATGCACTTCTGAAAGTCCTGCCACGGATAACCATCAAGCTCAGTTGTGTAAAAACAGAATTGCAAAAATGTAGCATCTCGATAATTCCGTTCCATTAACTCAGATTTACCTTACAAAACCCTAAGGGTCTGAATAGAGAGAGATGTGAATGCCATGAAACGTACCTGTGAGTCTGATGTAGGATCCAAGGAATCGTTAACTAAGTCAAGTATGATGAACCTCCTATGCTGCACTATCATAAGACCATCCAACTTCTGTTCTTTGATGGAATTCTTTCTTCACAACTGCCTTTGACGTGAATTGGAGTACCGCAGAAGCAGACTGTGCCTATAGTCGCATTATCACTGGATGTGTGGATGCACTACTCTTGTTATGCATTAGCACGACATAACTTTAGCAAAGTGAGCCTTTCCTTGTGGATTTATTGGCACCCTTGCTTCACAGCAGGACACTGGACTTTGGAAAATTTTGGGTCCCTTGAAAAAAACCACAAAAAGAAACCACACCTACCTGCTGCTGCTTTTTTTTTGTCTCTGAGGCAGGTTCCCCAGTAACTCATTGTGCAATATCATGCAGGAATTGCAGCACTTACACTCGAAAGCTGTGTACTGTCATACTTTTCAGAATTCTCCTGTGAATCTAGAGTACTCTTGCCTGGTCACAGGCATCTGGCTAATCGAGAGTTTTATCTCCAATAAACGCTTCGAGACTTTATTGGTGCTTGCAGGCCACTGATACAAGCATCCCTATGACGCTTCACAATACTTGAGCAGCTTCACTGCTTGAAGTGACTGACCTTACCTAAAAAATTCAGTGCTTGAGAAGTATTCCTCTAAGACACATCAATTCTCCTGCGGCGAGTTGCAAGGCGATAGCGTTCAAAGATTTCATTCTAGTAGGATTTAATTATACAGAGACTTGAGGGTTTTGATACATCTTCGTAGGTATTACACTCAGAAATTAGCCTCATATATCTTAAGGTGACACAAAATTGATGATCAGACTTATTTTATCTAGATCTTCTTTAGGAAGGCTCCCAAGAATTTTTCAAGAGTCTTAAACCATGCTTTTCCTAATCCTGATCGCAGTCCGTTGATAAGTGGGGTCCAGTCTACCACTCAGGTTTTCCAGTAAACGCCCAGATGTGATGTATCTACGCAGGATCACCCACCACCAGTTAGCCCGGATTCTATGTTCACTAAATTGTAGTAGATAGAAAACACAGGCCTTATCTCTAGGCTTTATTGAACATAGAATCTTCATAGTAACTTCTGCAACAACAAAATATAATGACTAACATCTAATAATGCTCTACAGGATGGTATTTCTTGCTATGTCAAGAGAAAAGTTATAAACTACAGCACAATTTAAACTCACCATGTAATCTGGCATCGGTGATAAAAGGATAAAGTAGGAGAGAGTCCGCACACCAAAATTATGTGCCCAAGACGCACGCCAAACTGTGTTGTTGTTAAAGGCCCTAGAGTGGTGCAGTATTTTACCTGCTGCTGCTCCCCACAGACCAGTATCACTACACCCCAGCCTTGACAAAAGTTGCATTAATATTCTGAACACTGTATGTGAGCAATTTAAAAACGTGATTTAACTTCAGTTGTTTTACTATGTATTCAACATTCAGCATATCCATTGTGTAATTCCTCCAGGCATACATTTCTCTTGACCCGAGGTGGAGGATGATATTTACGCATTTTGTTCTATGTGGATTAGCAGTCTATCATTCAGTAAATTTTTGTCAGCAGATACCATGAGAGCAAGCGTAAATCCTAAACATGTGTAAATAAGAGCTAGACAATAGGGTCTTCGAGCCCAGTAGGTGACACTGTGCCTTAGTCTGTAGAGGAACTTCTTGCATTCGCTTTATTTACTTACACTGTTTTTCCCTATCTGTTCTCCTGACATACATGGTCCAAAGATGTCCCTATACTTTACTGAGGAAACCGAATGATGGGTTTCCCCATACAACCGACATTATAAATTGTTTGTAGATGAATGGTTCAAGAACCGTACAAGTTGATAAATTACCACCATCACAACTTGCTACACCCTCGTACACTATTACAACTGCTAACAACCCTACCACTATCACAACGCAAAAACCCTCTACCATTACATAACTGCTACACCCTCTACCACCATCAACTCAACCACCTTCTACTCTAAACCACCATCACTACAACCTTCTACCACCATCACTACCACCCTCAACTACCTCTACCACAAAACTGTTTCCACTCAACCACGCTACCACCACCACCTTTGTATTTTTCTACAAACTTTTTCTAAAATTTTATGTGTGTATTTTCTCCACAATCCTTTTACCAAAGGCCTGCACTTATAAGCTTTCTTTGGACCATGGACCTATTTTAGCAGGTTGCAAGCACTAAAACGAAGGGAATTTATGAAATGTATCGTATGAACTCGTGGGATCATCCTCGCTCACTGATAAACAATAGCACACTGGCTGGGAATTGAGTGTGAGGCAGCTTGACGCTGTGTGTACGCGCCCCAGACGAACGACTATTTGTGACTCAAACAACATTCTGAGCCCAATGTTTTGACGAAATGACATTACGATTTTCGAAAATTACGACTATCGAGCCTTACAATTATCAAGGGACCACTGTATATACAGTGTAGGTTGAAAGTGCAGTGGACAATCATAATTCGCATGGGTTACTTTCCTGAAAACTGCGCTACCAATGATTTCTGTGACTTATGGAATGGAAAACATGTCTTACAGCAATTGCTTATCCTGAAGAGTTAGGGCCCTTTTAGTAAAAAACTCTGTAACTTTACCAGAGCGTATGAAGTGACTCGCATACTTTAGCAGAGTCAACATTAGTTTGTTTCGCTCAGATTCTTTATCCCTATCATCTACTTACTCAGCATTTGGAATTAATTTCCGGTAACACTTTCCTCGCAGTTGGTTCTTTCATTATCATTGCCTAGTTCAATGAGTCATCTGGCGCATATCATCAAAAGCCTCTCCAGGCACTTTCCTTGCCAGATCGAACAATTTTCTTTGAATCTGACCTCCCTACCTACTGAAAACCGTAAAATCACTTACCACATTAAGCCATATTTTTCTTTGACAGAATTTATTGTTGATTTGATACATATCCCATGCTTTTTTCACTAGTAGATGCACCTGCAATGTTAAAGATCACCCAAATCTCTGGCACTCCACGGTCTGTGATGTCATTTGAGCTGCTGCTACAGGTCCACATCCTTGATCCAATAACCCTTGGGCCATAAATTCAGATTTCAGAATGAAGGTTGGTCTAGGGCAGCACCCCATAATCAAACATTAACACTGCAGCAAAATCAAAGACAATAAACCCACACTAAGTGGAGTTAATTAAGACTACGAAATACTACGACGTTTTTATTTCATGAGTAATATAATGAAAAATACATACAGGTTAATTAAGACTGGGATATAATTCTCAAGACGATGACAGACAGCCTTTATTAAGAGACTTCTTTCATGTCAAGCTGTCTTGCGTAACATATGTTTCTGACTATGGCATTCTCAGCAGAACCGGACATTTTACACCATACACCTTCTTAAATTTCGGCAGCCACACTGATATTGACACACACGTTCTCATGTTCATCCTCATGACATATCTAGCTTGTTCATGAGCCAGTCAAGTCAATATGTGTACTTCTCATTGTCAAACCCACTTCGTTAGCACAAGGCAAATCTCTTTGTTTTTTGCTCTTATGCCATTTTTTCACATTTTTCATTAGTTTTTGGCTCATCACGAGTCTACATAAAAACTTCATACGTTAGTATTTCTGTTCCTTTAATCAAAACATGGTAGTTCCAACACCATATTCTTCAGTAAATGCAACACGCTGACACATCACGATCAAGCTTCTGCAGTTAACTACTGTTCTGTATTATTGATAATGTCAGATTGCTTCCTTTTTCTTTCTCTTACTTGTTACCGATAGGTATCTGCAGCTCTTTTTGACATTTTCACAGTGAAATTAAACACAACCATCAAAATAAAAGCAAAAGAAAATATTGGTGAAATCAGCAGATGCACGAGGTAAAAAAAAAACACTACATTCTGAGACACAACTTGATGTCTGCCCAACTGGTGACTGAGACACTTTTAACACCCATATCCACAACTCCATGAAAAAACTTATGTTGTTGGAACTTTTCAATATTCGAGAATTTTCGGAATAAAGGGATGTGGACCTGTAGTCTTTCTGCGTGCCCTTGCGTGACACCGTGTGTGTAGTGGCATTTAAAATGTTTCTGATGACTCCTCGATCCTATGGTTGCATCAAGATGCTGTATCTGGTGGTAAAAAGACAATCTTGACACATGCCTCCACATCCTGAGTTGAAGATTAGACATATGAAATTACAAAGGACAAGCGGAGCCTAGAATTCAAGATTTTTTTTCAGGGACAGAATACCATCCTCACTTCAGAATACAGTGATGCTTAACCACTCCATGAAAAAAAGGCCTCACTAACCACATGATGTGTGTTAGACCTTTCCCAAATAAGAGGCACACGGGATTCTTGGAATGATAAAATAAGCATATTCATTTTCAGCTGATTTCTCCTCACAACATTTTTTTGTAATACTGATAATAGTTTTTCCTAATAATGCAGCCATCAGTGGAAAACTAATTTATATTTGTCAACCACACATTAGTAAACGTCCTGTTTAACTTAATGACCTAATCCTGATCTTCATTGTTTCACAGTGAAGATTACTCAATGCCCAAGCCTTTCTCTTGCCCTCACTATCTCAACTTAAAAAAATTATTATCGATTCACTAACAACAACCAGTACCCTCCCCATACAAATGCACCAACTCATCAGCATCTCAATTACTTCAGTTTTTTTCAAAGAGGAATAGTTTCCAAGCTTATTTCTTCTCGTATAAACCATGCAACCTGCTCTTCATTTGGCAAGTCCATATAATATATCTAAAACCAAATTGGGATGATGAAAATAGAAAGAACCAACTGTTGTTCACTGAGTGAAATCATATGAGTAGTTGAGCAAAACTGTTACATCCCCCTAACTTCCAAAGACAATGGTGTTGCCAATCAAAGTCAGAGGGTCTCCTGCCTGCCTGCCACAGCACTCCTTAAATGAAAGGAATGCGCAACAACGGAAAATGAATTCCTGCTGTGCATTTTCAAAATTAAATACGTAAACACACTTCTATTAGAAATGAAAAACTAAATTTAAATGGGCTAGAATACTTTAACCACAAATAACGAGGTCAATATGGCTTACAGTTTTCTACTGTTTATACCAGAGGTTTGTTAGTGCTGGCTCTCACAGCTCAGCTTCAATAGTGTCCAAAGGTTTAACTATTAAACTCAAAACCGACCACAGAAACAGGTGGGGTTTGAACCCATAGCAAGTGAGTCATAATATTCCAGTCAGTGCAAAGCTATTGACCAGCTGGCTTAAACACTAGCCTGGAGTTTTTACATCTTCACTTACCATTTGTTCAAACTCCCACCTGTTCTGTTCAATATGATTCTGTGTTAATTATACTCAAAATTCTAAATACAATTTGAAAATTGAAGCCTGAAAAGCCATCAAAATTTTTTGAAAGTTGAGTGCAGACAAAATAAAAATCATATCAATTCTTTAAAATAAAATTATCAATATGCGAATCTACATTCCACACACTCCATTCTGAATTTTCCCACTAAGCAAGACACACCAACATGTAAAGTCAGAAGCCAGTCAGAAAGAGGCATGATCACCAGTTACTGCACTGAAGGGGTATTTCCAGACTAACAAAGATGAAATACATTTGTTCTTACAACCTAGACAGGAATGAAACTGAACAATTCCTAAACTTTCTTAATGTAATTGCTACCAATAATAAAGATCAAATATGTCTAAACAGTAACTGCACTTTAAATGCCTGAAACTATTCCTTTCTAAATCAGGGCCCTAAGCGACCCAGCAGGAATATGTTGCCTCTAATACACACCACACACTATTACCTCTCCTAGCCCTAAATACAGGTCTTACATTCGTCTACTGTGCCCAGTTCAGCTTCCTTTCCCACCACTCACCATCCATTCTTCTACTGTCCAGAATTGAAGCGTAACACAAAATACAGAGCCAAAGTACTTGGAGCCCATGAAAAGGTGCGTGGCCAAATAACCTTTTGACAGTTGTTGACCAACATGATTAATGAGACGACATGAGTGCAGCCTGTAGTACGAGGAGGGCAATGGCTCGACACAATTCATGGGACCACTACTCACTAAACCACTTAAATTCCTTGTTTAAAAAGTTACATAGTCCACCCCCCTGGCCTGACTGTGGGCAAGTCAGGCAGGCTGAACAATATCACAAGTCCTATAGCAGCAATGGTAAATGCCAAATCCATTATAAAAAAAAAAAATTGCTGAAGAGCAAAGGGGCTCTATTAACCCCCAAAAAAAAAATACCCTGTAGAGGTTTAGGCACTGAGTGTTTAAACGCAGTGATGTAAACCAAATTTTGATGCATTCTGGGAGTCCTGGATCAAGATTGATCACCGTAAAGGCGTAATAAGTACTAGTCATCAATGGCATACAACTAGAACATAGAACCTTGCAGGGTTTATAAGAATAGAAGTGCAACTGAAGGTGTGCCAATCAAGTGGGCCCACTTCTCTCAATTACCAAAATAGAAAAGATATATATTTATAAGGCAGCTATAAGAAACTTACAAACAGATATATGAGAATTGTATTCCTGGGGGATGTTCCATTGAGTGACGCTCCTTATAACTTGACTCTCCTTCAGACTGCAGTGCTACCCACGAAACCACAAACTGTTCCTGCGAGAACGTCATCTCCTGGTAACGTGCAATATAACCATTATTTTATGTAGGAATACACACAATCATGACACAGTACATTAAATCTGTAAGAACAACAAGCATTATACACACATATTTACAAGTTCTAGTAGTAGGTTAGTAGAGCAGCAACCACCCAAGGGAGGTACTACCGTCCTTGCCAAGTGAGTTGGTAAAAAATGAAAGTCTGTAATTGTTTTACGGATTAGGATTGCTGTGTCCTTATTTTCTAGTCTCATAAACTTGCAAGATTTCATGTAATGTCTTGCTACTTCTACTTACACTTAGGCACACTACACATACATGTACAAGCAGTATATATACACACAATTGACCCATCAGGTTTCCTACTAATTTTCTTTCTACTTCTTGTTCCTGTTTATTTCCTCTATCTCCATGTGGAAGTGGAACAGACTTCTTACCTCACGTATAAAGCCATGCGTGTTGTAAGAGGCGACTAAAAATGATCCAGAGCAAGGGACTAGTAACCCTTCTCCATAAAATTACTAAATTTAGGAAGAGAAACTTTTGTTTTTTCCTTTTGGGCCACCCTGCCCTGTGGGGGATAATGGCCGGTTTGTTTGGAAAAAAAAAAATTGTCGTCCTCAAAAACACATAGACAGAGATGAACCTCACAACAATGTTTTGGCCTATCCCTGGACCATTCTTATATCACAATTGGGTAGAAAACAATAGAATAGGAGCTGGAAAAGACAGGAGTGGCAGTAAGAAGTCCTGAGTGGGTTGGAGGTGGTCATAGAACTAAAGGCATTTACTGTTATCAGACTACTGCATTAGTGTAGAAATGGTATAAATAATATTGTGCACTTGTGAACGAATATTAGACTCACCATTGATGTTATTGGACTGCTTAGTATGATTTGTTTACTTTTGAACTTTGTAAAAATTGAATCTTTCTTGCTAATTAGAGTCTCATTATCAAGGTACTTTTCATTGTAAAACCAGTCAAAATCATCTCAATTTCCATAAAATTGTCTTCCATCTATTTCAATGAGACCATGAAACTAGAATACAGACCATAAATAACATACGAAAATATAGTGGCAAAGTCGCTTTTTAATCCTAAACACACGGTCAAAGTTTTTTTATTCTTATTACGCGAGTGGTGTGCTGACAGATTTTTTTTTTATACTGCACACACTGACCATCATAACCCATTCTTTCATAATGTAGGCCCTACCAGCTGTCTCTCACTAGATTGGAAGGTGCTAGAATTTATGAGTACAGTATGTCATGACACTGGTGGTGCATAAGCCTACTAGTACGCCGAAACCCAGAAAGGTTTAATTCTCATTTGTCTCCTGTATGGTATTAGTAAACTACTGTACAAATGGTTATTAATAGGGGATAATACAGATTACAGTACATATAGAAATAATAATAAAAAAAATGTCGCGAAGCAAAATTCTAAAATAATAAGAATAATAATAATTTGTTCTGCTTAAAAAAAAATTACCTGAGGCACCTTAGACCTTCTTGTGTTGGATGAGGCAGATGGTTAACTAATACATTAACCATTCGCAGGAACAAGTATACATTTGGACCCCGGTGCTACCTCTTCAAATTCACCTACATTTCTGCTCAGAGCACCTCTTCAGCATGCTTACATGCTCGCCTCTGTACTTGAAATGAAATGTTTTCAGCTGTTTCTGAGATTCAGAAGGCCCGAGAAATGTTTTGAGGTTTCCTGCTTTGACTAGTCAGAATGCTGAATCAGAGAAGTTTTGATGTTGCTGTAAGAGAAGGAAGTTTAATCTTTGGCCATAGTGTTAACCCAGTCAAAAAAGCTCCTCCAGACAATGGGACATGATGTCTCCCCCCGTCAAATGGTAATTGCTGCTTGACTTGAGCTTCGAACTGAGGAAGGAGCAAAGAGAATTTGACATGATTACCTGCAAAATAAAAACAGATTTTCTTAGAAATCAAGAGTAACCAGCTTTGAATATTAATTTTATTGTTTAAATGCAGGTAATTCACGCACTCACGTTATATGTAAGCAACAATACGTATTATATAGTGATCACTCCCAAACTTTCAGGCAGTTCTACACATAGCATAAATCTCCACTCTCTGAGAGGGATAGATAGGGAGATATCATTGAAGTGTATAAGTGATGATGGCAGAACAAGAGATATTAATAAATACTGAGGTGTTCAAACCAGGTAAGAACCATAAATAATGGTTAAGTTGGATAAGTTAGATTTAGAAAGGACAGTAGGAAAGTAGTACTGGTTTTTCTAACAAAGTTGTAGACCGATGGAAAAGTCTTCCCAGTGGGTGATAGAGGCCTAGGTCCTTGGGTAAGCTTTAAGATAAGACTGACAAATATATGATTGGGGAGGGGAGGGGCTGGTGTTTGATCATGTTCATTAGGTACGGAGTTATTCCTTGGTAGCTTTGGGTAAGGACATTTTGATAAGGATCTGCCTGTCGCATGGCCAGTAGGCCTTCCTGAGTGTTTCCTCCATTAATTCTAATGTCACTAGTGGCCAGTATACATTGTACATCGGTACTTGTCAGAAATAATGATCTGTATTATTAAGAAACCCATGCCCAAAGTGATCCCTTGCCCCCATGCCACGGTGCCCCGAGGCTGGTGGCAAAAAGCTCTCGGCATCACAAATAAGGTTCAGGTTCAATTTCCCCTCGACAGTAGTGGAAAACATCAGATGTGTTTCCTGACACCTGGCTGTCTATGTTCACCCATGAGAAAATGGGTACCTGGGTGTTAGTCGACTGTGTGGGTCGCATCCTGGGGACAAACTGTCCTCATTTGCCCGAAATGTTCCAGCATAAAAAGCGGGCTTTCTATATTAATATGATCACTGATGTCAGCTAGGCCTTTAGCCTTGTATATGTACTTTGTAGTAAATAAAAAATATTATTATTAGTTAAGTTTGACACTTATCCAACCAAGCACAACCACCAATGAAAGGGAACAATATTCCTTGTACCAAAAGAAACAAGAGCAAAATATTCCCCATTAGTTAGACCACAACCTCATGCTAATTATTATAAAATAAAAAAAGAAGCGCTAAACCTACAATGTCCATACATGCCCACTCTCATGCTAAGCCTCATATTAATTATTTTGTAAGAATTGGTTTTCAGAAAACCGACATGTTGATAAATTAGACACATGTGGCAACTCCTTGTAACTTTAATGAGGAACGTTTCGCCACACAGTTGCTTCATCAGTACCATACAATAGAGAATCTTGAAGAATCAGGAGATTTTAATTATATAATTCAGGGAAGCGCTAAAGACCCGAGATTATACAAGCCGCTAGCATTACTGTGGGGGGGATGTGGAAGGCAATCAGCTTAATTCGGGGAACTGGAGCACAGACCAATTCCCTAAATCAAGAGCCCCTCACCAACATCAAGAACCTTCCTTGAGGGGGAAAAGAACAGATGTAGAATGAGGATAATCAGTTCCTCAACCTCGATCGATGTGGACAGTCCCATACAGAGATTGATGGACGACCACATCGACTCAGAGAGGGGGGGATTGAGGGACTGAATACCTCATTCTCCTCCTGTTCTTCAAGATTCTCCTTTGTATGGACTGATTAAGCCACTGTGTGGCGAAACGTTGTTTTCCTCAATAAAGATACCCAAGATTGCACATGTGTCCTAATTTAATCAGTATATAATTATAAATCAAGGGAAGCGCTAAACCCGTAGATTATGCAGCTTAAGCCTCAGTAGACTGGGACTACCCCTACCTCACCCCTCCAGCAGTCAACATGTGAATGGCGTCGAGTGTTTTACATTGTCGTTGTTTACAGTTTATTGTGACTGCCTACACGTTAACAACTCAGATTGATTCTAATGTTGTATGATCCCAAAATATAAAATTTCACAAAGAAGCAGCAATTTGTTGCCAGTGCGATCTGGATGGATGCGATAATGATCATCTTATTTAAAATATTACTTATACTTTATTCCTACAAATGCACTATATTACAACTGATACAGAGTTAAGATTCTTAGTTTGACAAATGACATAGCTTTTAGTATTATAGGCTCCCAAAGTTGTCAGAGCATTTTTCAGATAACCTATGATTAGATTTCTTCTGTGGGTTTTTAACACAGGAGGTTAACTACCATAAGGAGAACCAAAGTTCCCCAGGATGGCGACCTACAATCCTCGGTTAAATAATATCTCAGGTCCTTCTTAATACTAGGTAATAAGGTTTTAAGGAAGCATATCCAATCAATGTTTCCTCTCCGACCGGAGACGATAAGGTAATATTCAAAGGGGAGCACTAAATCCGGATGGCATACAGCGTCTGAGGAAATGGATGCATCATGACCTATTCAAGGAACTAGGAGCACAGGTCCTGAGTCCTCAACGCAAATAACCTGTCACTAGCATCAAATACCTCGTCAGGAGTACCGAGTTATCTGATCATGACCTATTTTATAATTCATGAGGTAGCTCTAAATTAGTGAAGATCATATAGCGCTGGAGTATGGAAGCATTCCATAATCCGATTCAAGGACTTGAACAAGAAGTCCAACTCCTTCGATCAAACCAATCGCGCCAGGCATCAGGAACCTCCCTGAGATGACCAGGTCCTAAACTAGCGACCTGAAGGTCCTATTTCAGAAGGTTAGGACAAGACCAATTCCTGATACTAGGAGCCTCTATCCATCATACTATAATTTAAAATGAAGTCGGTAAACTCCTTAAGGCACCAACATCTGAGCACCTTCCAGGTGCGTGTGAGTAGCAACCGTCCTCACTCACTCCTTCGAGAAAGTCTCGTTACCAAATGGCGGCGCCGCCACCTCAACCCTTTCAACCTTTTGGTAAACGAGATCACCACCACACGACGCTACTATGGCATAACAACTACACTCAGCTTTGGTCTCGTGAGGCATTCGATCTAGAAATAGCTCACCTGATTCGTAATTGGACGATTGGCCTAATAAGCCCCAATTCTTGTTTGATGAAGCATTAGTGGGGGCTCATGCAGTTGTCACGGCGTCGTCTGCAGTAAAAAAAAACACAATGGAAAGGAACCGCACGATTCAAATTAAAATTCGTCATGCCATTCTTTTTGTATACACTGACAGAGAAAAGTAGATCAAATATGTAATTTAGACAGGAATTAATAGAATATATAAGAATATCCCCATTAAGGATTTCCTTATGGCGATGAAGGATTCTGACCAAGGAAATAAACCTGATTGATTCAAACTTTTACCTACAATTCCCCCGGCTGCTCCTGTGATTGTGACGTGACTCAGACTTACCTGAGTTCATTACCTTTGGAAAAAGTGAGTTCATTAACTTTGTAACTGGTGAATTTTTTATTCCAAATTTACTTTGGAAATTGTGACTTTCATTACCTTTGTAAAATGTGAGTTCATTCCCTCGTAACTTTCTCAGCATATCAAAACTTTGGATCCAGTCCCTGGACCAAATTATGTACCTTCGTGTAATCTTTTGACTACCGCCCACATGATGGTATGGTGCATAATAAACAATTAAACATAACTAACTACTAACGCCTCTGGACCCCAACGGATTCCAAAACACTCCCTATGGTAGTAATTAAAATTATAACGTTGTCATACAATATTAGCACAAAACACATTCTTTGATTGACAATAGCCGGCACTCATATATGATTCCCTTAAACCCTTTTGGGGGCCTATTCCTAGGCCTTTTGTGTACCAATGCTCTCGCGCTACCGTCCACAGGATGGAAAATGGGGTGCCAATAACTAGCCATTTGGGGGGCCTAATCAAATCTAATAAAACTTTTTTCCGCTGTTACAAATTTGCATTTTATTTATTATTTATTTAATATTTGAACATGATACAGAGAATACAAGAATACAATTTTTAAAGTGCAGCATGCCAAAGCCAAAATAATAATTCTATAATGATGACCGCTGTGGTCAGCGTAACAATCCGGAACCGGTCAAGGGAGGATGATGACGGGCTTTTGATCCAAGGAAATGAGTCTGAATGCATTCCTGTCCTTCTCCATGAGTATAATAATCGATGGAAACAGACACTTGTGCAACATCTGGGCATCTTTATTGTAGATGTTTTCGTCATCCAGTGGCTTTATCAATACAGATTCTAGGACATTATTTTAAGACAGTAGGACTATATACAAAACATGAGGTAATCAGTCCTTCAGCCTTGGAATTGGTGTGAAGAGCACCGTAGTCGTGAAAATTCTGGAGCACAGGCAAGAATGCTGGTACTTATATACTAACGTCAGGTGGAAAGAGATGGGTAGCAGACGAGGGCATTGTCACTGGTAGGTGGGACTGCCCAGTGGAAGTAGGTCATACCAAAGGGATGGGTAGTTGTAGTAGCCTTGAAGAAGGGCATGTAGATGTCCTTTGAACCAAGATTCCATGATGTTGCAGTGTCTGCCAAGTTGTACAAGAATGGTATACAATACCGACAAGATGAAAACTGAGTCACATGTGCAACATCTGGGTATCCTTATTGTAGACGTTTTGCCATCCAGTGGCTTTATCAGTACAGATTCTAGGACATAATTTTAAGACAGTATGACTATATACAAAACATGAGGTAATCAGTCCTTCAGCCTTGGAATTGCTAATAATCGATACCTGATTGGATTCCCTATTATGAGCATTATTTACTTAAAGTCTCGGCTTTTTATGTAAACTTTACTGTATTAAGTGGGCTGTACAACGAAGATGGTTGCATTTTCGTCCTGTGAGGAAAAAGCAATGTATCAGCCTAATCTAACCTTAAATTTAACTCGAAATCTTGACTAGGTTGCCAAAAATAAGATTTTTTATAAGCTTAACTTATAGATGTGTATATCACACAGGCTACTTTAATGTTGACTAATTTCCATAACTCTTATTTAGGCTGAAGTTTAAATAGGTAAAGTAAAGGATTTAAATTCTTTTGACTGCAGGGCTATCCTAGGCTAAGTCATCATAAAATATCACTTTTATTATTTCTGTAAGTGTTTTATGCAATTTATTATTATATGGACTGCTTATTTGTGGTTCAATGTACATTTTCTTAGGTTTAGCAAACAACAGTAACCAAACCTAAATTATAAGCTGGTCACTACCTAATTATCTTATAAATACTGTAGCCCTTCATGAAATGTTCATACCCAGCTATTGGACAAATTTACACTTCCATTTTAATTACCCCTGTACTTTATGACTTACTAAATAAAAACTAACCTATGCATCTCTTTGAATTGCTGTAATTCTTTTCATCATTGCATTAGTTCATTCTGTATAATATTAATATAATATAAATAATAAATCAGTTAAGCGCTAAAACCCCTGTGGGTCATTCAGTGCAAGATGTGGTGGAGGCTTGATCCTCTGTGTGCTGAGCTCAAGACGGAGTGTAAAAATTGTAGGTGAATAAGTTCACTGAGTATACCAGGTAAAGTGTATGATAGGGTTATTATTGAAAGAATTAGAAGTTAGACATAGAGTAAAATTGCAGATAAACAAGGAGAATTTAGAGTGGGTAGGGATGTGTAGTCAAGTGTTTACATTGAAGCATATATGTGAACAGTATTTAGATGAAGGTAGGGAAGATTTCATTGCATTTATGTGATTTAGAAAAGGCATATGATAGAGTGGATAGGAGAGCAATGTGGCAGATGTTGCAGCTGTATGGAATAGGTAGTAAGTTACTAAATGCTGTTAAAAGTTTTTATGAGGATAGTGAGGCTCATGTTAGGGGTAGGTCTTAGACAGGGATGTGTGATGTCAACATGGTTGTTTTAACATATTTATAGATGGGGTTGTAAAAGAAGTAAATGGTAGGGTGTTGGGGAGAGGGGTGGGATTAAATTATGGGGAATCAAATACAAAATGGGAGTTGACACAGTTACTTTTTGGTGATGATACTGTGCTTTTTGGGGATTCTAAGGGAAAGTTGCAAAGGTTAGTGGACAAGTTTAGGAGGTGTGAAAGTTGAAAGTGAATATAGATAAGAGTAAGGTGATGAGGGTATCAAATGATTAGATAAAGAAAAATTGGATATCACATTGGAGAGAGGGAGTATGGAAGAAGTGAATGTTTATAGATATTTGGGAGTTGACTTGTCACAGATGGGTTTATGAAGGATGAGGTAAACCATAGAATTGATGAAGGAAAAAAAGGTGAGTGGTGTGTTGAGGTAACTGGGGAGACAGAACGTTACCCATGTGGCAAAGAAGGGAATATATGAGAGTTATAGTGGTATAGGTTGACATCACTAATCCAGCACCATCAGGACCTGTAGGGTGCCGGATTAGTGATTTTGCCAGATTACAGAGTGGTTAGGTTAGAGTACATTTAACCAATGGCAATAGTTACGCATAGACGATTTCACCCACTTCACATCCTATTTTTCGCCCATTCCATTGTTCCAGTCTGCCAAACTCATAGCTATTTCACTGGTATTCCTTCTATTCTCTCGACTGAGTACAAGGGACCACCCATTTACCTATTTCAACTAACCAGTGAAGTGATCAGAAATCGGTAATTTGGCCAAATTTTACACAAATTTCAAGAGATTTCCAGTTTCAAAACAGGGTCCAGAATATGGGAATGCAACATTGTTGGCACTAAAATAAATTTTTCTCAGTTCATTCCCCACTTCTCATGTCCCTTTTTAATTACACGGCTTTCCATTTTAATTTTTATTCACAGAAAAAATAAAGATTTACTTTTAGTAGACATTCATTATTTTAAAAATTTAATAAGTAATGTCAACCTTTCATGACTGTGTATTAGTTTGGCCATTGGACACGTATTAAGGGGACATTTTTTTGTTAAATTTTGAACATCGTCAAAATCGAACATTTCCATTTTGAGCTCATTTTAAAGGTACTTTCTGTCATGAAACCCAAACCCAAATCACTCTATTTCTGTAATACTGTATATCTTCCATTTTACATTTGAGACCAAAAGAACGGAATACAACCATAAAAACCCAAAAAAATACCTGCAAAATCAAATTTTTTCCATAAACATGGTTGCAGTTTTTTTTCCATGCCTTGTGCTCAGATTTTTTTTATAGTGCACACTTACCACACAGACCTATTCTCTCATATGTAGGCCCAAATTTAGTCATGATCCGGGCCCCTTTTTATATTACACTTGCTTTCCATTTTTTTTTTATTCACAAAAAAATGAAAATTTTCTGTTATGCAATTAAAGGGATTATTGAAACATTGGAACCCCCAAATTTCGTACTTTAAATTTGTTCAGAAGGTTTCTAAAAACCGAAACATGCAAAAAAACCCAAGTAAAATTTTTCCCCAAAAAAATAATGTAAATACAATTAACCGTTCCAGAAAAAACCCAAAAATATTAACAGAAAATACATTTTTTTAAAAAAAACTATAGTTTTACATACAAAAACAATGAGAATTAAATATAAAAGACTAATTTTAAATAAATGAACATTTCATACCTTATGAAGATTTTGTGTATTAAGAAAGTGAAAGGGGAGAGGGAGTTAGGTTTGTGTTTGGGAAAGGGGAAAACCCCTTTCCTAAGGACTTCAGGTAAAAACCCCCTCAGGGGTTTCTTCCTTCTTTGTTTTTTACTGGGACTGGGCCTCGTTTTCACTGAAAACTGTCCAGAAGCTCTGTTTCTGCGTCTCTTTAAATTGCCCAAATTGGTCGAGGGATTCAAATTTTTCAGCTTGTTTAGGGGGATATTTTTTAACAAAATTTTTCACCTCATTCCACTTTGCACAAATGTCCTTAACACTGAAGAAGGCACCTTTCTCCCTCTCCTCCCTCCTCCTCTAAGCAATTTTCTCTTTGTGTCTCTTGCTTTTCCCAGATAAAAAGTTTTTCAGCTCTTCGGTTACTTTTCCTTTGGTCCTCCACCAACTTTCCACTCCTGCCACTCCACCCAACCCCATGCCCCTTTAAAAATCTTTGTCGGGGACACATTCCCACAATTTTCTCCAAGCAGATTCAAAGTTCGGGAAGCACTTCCCCAAACCCCTTTTACGAAATGGAGGATATTGAAGTGATCCCCCCCAAGTTTTCTTGGGGTCAAAATCATGTCCGGGGTTTCTTCAAAGCACCTTAAAACATTTTTTTGGGTTAGATTTTTTTGAAGAGAAATGACCTTTTTCCATGGGCTGGATGAAAGGGGTGTTGGGGGCAAGAACTTCACTGTTATAAAACAAAGTCCCTAAACAATTGTCTTTCAATCTGGAGGTGACAGAGCATTGTCCATTTCCGGAGGCACTTGATGGCAATTTATTTTCCAGGGGGTATTTTTCCACTCGGGGCCCAAAACTTCAGGACCCATCAAAAAAATGAAAATATCCTTTGAAACCCAGCCTTATTTTACTTTCCCATCACACCAATTTACTCTTTATGCATTGTTTTTTTGAACACTCTGGATTTTTCAGAGTGATGCCCAGTAAAGGCCACTTTGAAATCCCCCTTACGTTACCACAAACAAAAGAGTTAGCCATTCTTCATAGGGTTGTGTCCTGGGCAAAACCTTTTCCCCCCTGCATATGTAGGTCCCCTTGGGATTTTTTAACAAAAGATCCTGTTTTTTCACAATTGAACACTTGTTGGGGGGGGAATCCTGCGCCTCACATACTCCGAATTCATCAACAATTCTTTGCCCACATTTGCCCAACTTCAGCCCACCCTGTTTTCAACACTGTGTAGCCACACCTTTTTGAATCTGTTTTTAAACCATTTCTGCTGGGGTTAAATTTACTAACAGCAAACTCATTCCGGATTTTTTTATGGTCCACATGCAACGCCTTGCCTTTTTTACAAATATGACTCCACATCACTATCTCCCCCAACTGTTTTTTCATTATCCAACCAACACAAAAAACTCCACATCTTTGATTGTTTGTGCTCTTTTTTTGTTACAATTTACCCCTTTTGAAATTTTTAGCTTTCGGATTTCACTTCTTTACCGGGAGAAAAATTTTCCTTTTTCAACTTTCCATACACCTGAAAAACCCGGGCTAAACAACTCCATTTTCCGTATTTTTCTACAACTTTTTTTAATTTCGCTGTTCTCACCTTTTTTTACCAAAGACGGCATAAAACTTTTTTTTGGGGCCCATATGGCTTATTTTGCATAAAAATCAATAAACAAGCACAAAAATTGCGAAATGTTTCAGATGAATTCATCAATCATTTACAAGCCCCCAAAGAGACACAAAACAGAGAGGGTGGGGTCCCGGGGGGCGGGGCGCATCTGAAACTATGACTTCCGAATGGGGGTATGAAATCCGACCCCAAAATTTTCCCCCAAAAATGTCTAAATCCGAATGTATATATTCATTTTTTAAAATCCAGAGTTCCACTGCAATTGTAAAATAATTCAACCCATTCATGTCTGCAATTGACCGGGCCATTGGGACATGTATTGGAGGTACACAGCAATTAAGCAAGCTTATTCAGGTTTACACTATACGTTACATAATTTATCTACATGCATATGTTAGAAAACCCAGAACACAAAAAATAAAAGTTCTTTTTTCCAAAGGGGTTCCCTTTTACTTATTTCCGGGGGGTCATTTTTTTTACTTTTAAACATTGGAAAAATAAAAACATTTCCACTATTTGAGCTAAATTTTTAAAAGGTGCTGCGGGTTAAAACCCAATCAAAATTATATCTTTTTCGTAATATTTTTCCATTCTTGAAGTGAACCAGAAAACGAGAATCCCAACCTACAAACCAATGAAAATACACCCCAAAGTCATTTTGAGCCTAAACAGGGTTCTTTTTTTTTTCTTTTTCACTGCGTGTTTGCAGGATTTTTTTTAAAAAGTGCAAAATTACCACAGACCTATTCTCTCATATGTAGCCCAAATTTACTGGTCACAGCTTATCTTAGGGGGCTGAGCTCATAGTGACCAACAGGGCTTCAAAGCTACTTATTTTTTGGGGAAAATGAAACGTTTATGTGCTGACACAATGAAAGCATTTCTTTATTCTTTGGGAACCATGGCTAGGGCAAAAAGTGACGGGTTTATAGCAAAAAGGAAAAAAGAAATTGGGAATGACTATCAGCTTTTTGCGCCCCAAAAACAGTACAGCGGGTTGGTGGGGCGACCCCGGGAAATTTTAAATTATCTAGCCAAAATTTATTCCCGGATTACTGAGGAACCAATCACTGATCCCCGGGATTAGTGAGGGCCAAACCTTACTACAGAATAAAAAGTTTTTTGTCCCTGGATCCCCCTACCATCACAAACACCCAGCACATGTACCTGTTTTAAACTGAGGGTGAACGGGGAAACAGTGTAAAAGCAGTCCATGTTTCCACCCTTTTGCCAGAAACGAACCGCAGACCCCCACGGGGGGAGGTGGGGTACCGGGCCACGGGCCATGTAGGCCAGCAGGGGCAACACAAGGACAAGTTAACTTTTTCAGATTTTAGCTCACTCTTGAAAAAAAAAAACAGTGAAATTTTTTTTTCTTTAAAAACAAAACAAACTAAAGGGATTCAAATTTATATCACCCGGGCCCAAGAAAACATCAAAATACATTGTTTTATAATCAAAATTATAATAATGAAAAGGCACACTGATGCTTTCTTGTTCAGTTATGTTATTATTTTTTTTACCTTTCTACAGTTTTTGTATTACTATCTATATGTATTTAGTTTATCACGTAAACACAATCAAAAACCGGGTGTTGGCGAACGATTTGGGGGGACCTTTAAAGACATCAGGCTCATAGTGATGCAGTCATTCAATGGTGTCTACAATCTTTTTGTATTCGGAACTACATTTTTGATTGCAGTAATTAATAACATTGAAAATTTGTTTTTGAAAAATTTTCTCATACGTTTTTTGATTATATTTTTTTTTGGTTGAGTGAAGGGCTACAGTATTTTCAATGCTGACATTTTCCCCAGTACTTTTCATTTTTTTTAGGAAAAATCTTTTTCATTCAAAATAAACCTAAAATTTATATAGAATACGTACTGAATGATTTTTCCTACTCAGTTGATAGGAAAATGGTTTACCTTAAAAAAAGTAACTTAGGCTGTTGGATGAGAACAGTTACAATCAAGTTGAAAGAAACTAGTATCTACAAATTTACAGCTAGGGCGGGGATTATGTTGGGATGTGTATAAAAGAAAATTCAACAACTATTGGTGTACAATCATCTACACTGTGTCTTTTTCACCCGGCTAAATGACTTTTTGGTCTCTTTTTAAAAACTTTCTCTTAACAACTTTCAAAAAAAAATGGGAATTTAACTCCCTACTTTTTTTCTTGGTCCATATTCATTCTTCCTTTGATAAAATTTTTCATTCTCTATTTTTCTGCAAGTCTTTATACAGTGCATGTGAAATTTATTTCTTTTCCACGTACACAAACTTTTAAAAGTTAACTATTGTTCCTTTTTCCATTTTCCCCTGCATTTGTAATTTTTTTCTTGAGATTGAAGTTTTTTTTCTTTGGAAATCATTTTCATATCTTTGGGTATCGTTCTCTTTTTTAAAATTAGCTTACTCTTTTGCTAAAAAATTTTTTTTCTCTCCTAATCTCACATCCTATAAAAAACTTTGCCATTCCTTTTGCATTTGTTTGGTTTTAATTAATACACACTTTCTCTAGATAACCCCTTTTCCTGATTATTTGGGTTTCAACTAAAAAATTTTTCCTTTAGAATTTTTTTTTCTTCTACCCAACTTTAGTAAATAGAAAAGAATTTCAGTGTAATGGAAACCCTTGGGTAACAGAAGGGGTACTTTTATTTCCATAAACTTAAACATTTCCAATAATCTGTTTATTGTAATAAATACTACTACACTGCTTCCCACTGATTCTTGTTTTTTTTGCCTTCTCTAAAATGTACTTTTTAAACGGGCCATTTTTTTGACAGTTTTAGGAACAGAGAAAAAATCTCACCTACACCAAAAAGAAACCTCTGCCTTTGATCATCTTTCATTTTAAATTTTCCTCAAAGTAACCTAAAAAAAAGTCCTAAACATGTCCAAAACAGGGCTTTGTTTCTGAGTAGCTTTTTTCTTCCGTGTTTTCAAAAAAGTAATATACCTTGGTGGGGGAAAAAAAAGTCTAAAATATAATTATCTGAGTGTCATTTTCTAAACCTTAACCTCTTCGGGGTGATCAGAAAGGCCATTTTTTAAAATTTGCCTTAGATTATTTTCAGTCTTTACACAAAAAATATTAAGTTCTTTTTAAAAAATCTTGAAATAATGCTCATAAATTTTTTTAATTTTCTTTTAATTCAAAATACCTCATAATAGCTACCTTCACGACTGTAATATTTTTTTACAAAGAAGTAATTATATGAAGGAATTTTTGGTTAAAGGAAAAAGAAAGTTGTCTTCAGACTATATCATAACAGTTTTCAGAATTTTAACTGATATTGTAAGTTCTTGTTAAAATTTTTTAAAAAATCTATATTGATGCATTTTTTTGTATAAAAACATATAACCCAAAAAATAATTATTTTTGGATATTTAAGTGTCATTACCAACAAGTTGCGGGGGTTTGGTACCAAAACCTGGCGTAAGTTGAAGTAAAATACTGTGCAATACAGTATTACACTAAAAAAAGTCAATACCCATTTTAACTATAGGGACTCGGGGAGTGAATTGAAACAAAAACAGTCCCGGGCACAGGGAAAATATCCCTGGAATTGATCAAGCCAATTTTTGGGGTAAGTCTTTTTTACAACATATAAACCTTAACCCCTTACTTCGAAACCCCCCCAATCCTGAGTGTCCCCCGGGTGTCGAAAAATTTTAAAAAAAAAAAAAAAAAAAAAAATTTTTTCTCATAAAAAATTGAGAATCTTTTCCTTTTTAATGACCCCAAAAAAATAAATTTTTGATGGAAAACGACGGAATTATGCTCTCGCGAATTAGCAACCTCGCGAATTTACAAATCGCTTTTTTCCCCACTTTTTACCCTATTTTGGCAAATTTCCCATTGTCCAGTCGCCAAACTCATAGCTTTTTCTTTAAACCCTTTTTTTCTATCGATTGAGTACAAAAAACTGCCCATTTCCCAATTTCAACTACCCAATAATGTTCAGAAATTTGAATTTGGGCCAATTTTATGAAAATTAAAAAATAGACAATTTCAAAAAAAATCCAAATGAACATGCAAAATTCCTGGCCTAAAAAAAACATTTTCTTTTTTTCATAGTCATGTCTCCAGGCCCCTCTGATATTCTCTTTCTTTTTATTTTAATTTTTTTTTCAAACAAAAATAGAAACTTACTATTTTGCAACTACTGCAATACGAAAATTTTATAAATAACATCAACCCATTCAGACTCATATTAGAATGGCTATTGGACCTTTATTGGGCAATGACATCATTTTTTTACTTTTTTAAAATTGGAAAAATCAAAAATTTTTCCCCCACTTTTAGCTCCATTTCCGGTTCTTTTATAGTAAAATAAATCAAATCACCTCTATTTCTATAATATGTTTTCCATTCTCAAATGAACCAAGAAAACGAGAATACAACCAAAAATACGATACAAAATAGACCACAAAGTCGGCTTTTAAATTAAAAAAACGTCAGTTTTTTTTTCTCATTTTGCACTGTGTGCCCAGGGTTTTTTTTTGATGGGGCACACTGACCACACAGACCCATTCCTCACATTGGCCTACCACTTTTTCCTGCTTGATTTTTAAGCCCTAGAAATTTTGATAAATTTCGTCAAACGGGACCTCGAAACTATATATATACGGGCCTTACAGTCAAAAGTTAAATTGTTTAAATTTTTATTTTTATTTAATGTAAAAAAAAAGACTCATGGGTGAGCTTTTTTTTGATTGTTGACATTTTTCATAAATACATAAGCCCATTCTTTTCTGTATAAAAATAAAATTTGAAAGTAAAGGATTGAAACAGTGTGCCAAAAAAAGGTAAACAGAGCCTAATACATTTAGCAGGGATTCATTGAATTTATGCAGGTATTTTAGTTAAAAAAAGAATAGTGACATTGTGGGGGTGGTTTCAAGCATATGTGAAGTATGTAGCAAATTTGGTGTAAAAAAAATTT
>NC_069400.1:99843002-99872955 GCF_026875155.1 Cherax quadricarinatus
TAGCCCGAAAACATTGTAAAGTTTCGTTTCCAAAGTGGGGGTTATTTGTTATGTTTGTTTTTGTATTGAAATTTTTTTTCCAAAATTTTAAGTGTGATTAATGTGCAGCAAGAAGGGGGGCTGGGCAGTGGAGATGTCCTTCAAAAGGGCAATGTGGGGTGTAAATATTTGAGAGAATTCGTAATGTGGAAAATTAGGAAGTGTGCTTTTTTTTCCTTAAAATGGCCCATCTCCCACCAAGGGGGGGTACCCAAAAAAAAAAAAATCCCCAAAAAAAAAAAATCTTTCATTCATTCAACTCTTTCCCCTCACTCACATAAAATCACTTTTTTTGCAGAGGGCCAGAACCAAAGCTTAGAAGGATTACATATAAAGATACCAACATACCCCCCAAAAATGCAATATTAAAAAACCCCCTCCTTTGGTGCAGGCATTGTGTTTCCATTTCCCGGGACTCAATCCGGCTATGTAAAAAAAACCAGTTTTCCTGAATCCCTTCACAAAATATTACCCTGCTCCACTCCAACAATCGTCGGGTCCAAATCCCCTTTATTCCATTACTCCTACGAAAACCCTGCACGCTGTTGGAAGTCTAAGCCCTCGCCTCAAAAACCCCCTTACGCCTTCCCTTCCCAACTTTTCGAGACCCCCTACCCTCCCTTCCTTTTCCCTACAGATTTAAAAACTCTCTTCTCTCTAAAGGGCCCAACCACCTCAACAACCCCTTTCTGCCCTCTGACAAATACTTTTTTTAAAATCCACACCTTTTTCTCCTAATTTCCACACTCCGAATTTTCTGCATAATATTTACACCACACATTGCCCTTAGACAGGACAATCTCCACTGCCTCCATCCACCTCCTAGCTGCTGCATTCACAACCTAAGCTTCACACCCATATAAGAGTGTTGGTACTACTGTACTTTCAAAACATTCCCTTCTTTGCCTCAATAAGAAAACCGTTTTTTGTCTCCACATATACCTCAACGAAACCACTCACCTTTTTTCCTCATCAATTCTATGATTAACCTAAATCCTTCATAAATCCATCCGCCGACATGTCAACTCCAAGTATTTGAAAACATCACTTCTTCCATACTCCTCCTCCCCAATTTGGTACCCAAATTTTTTCTTTATCAAATCATTTGACACTCTCATCACCTTACTATTTTCCTATGTTCACTTTCAACTTTTACCCTTTACACACACTCCCAAACTCATCCACTAACCTTTGCAATTTTTCTTTAGAATCTCCCATAAGCACAGTATTATCAGAAAAAAAGTATCTGTGTCAATTCCCTTTTTGTATTTGATTCCCCAAAATTTTTAATCCCACCCTTCCCCAAACACCCTGCATTTACTTCTTTTACAACCCCATCTATAAATATATTAAACAACCATGGGACATTACACATCCCTGTCTAAGACCTACTTTTACCGGGAAGTAGTCTCCCTTTCTTCTACCCACCCTAACCTGAGCCTCACTATCCTCATAAAAAACTCTTTACAGCATTTAGTAACTTACCACTTATTCCAAATACTTGCAACATCTGTCACATTGCTCCCTATCTACTCTATCATATGCCTTTTCTAAATCCATAAATGCAATAAAAACTTCCCTACCTTTATCTAAATACTACTCACACATATGCTTCAATGTAAACATTTGATCTACACATCCCCTACCCACTCTAAAACCTCCTTGCTCATCCGCAATCCTACATTCTGTCTTACCTCTAATTTTTCAATTAAACCCCTACCGTACATTTTTTCCGGGTATACTCAGTAAACTTATTCCTCTATAAGGGTCCTAAGAAGCAAGATCACCACCCATCTAGAAACCCATCATTTTACACAACCCAGGGCAACATGGGTTTAGAACAGGCGCTCCTGTCTGTCTCAACTACTGGATCACTACGACAAGGTCCTAAATGCACTAGAAGACAAAAAAAATTTGCAGATGTAATATATACAGACTTTGCAAAAGCCTTCGACAAGTGTGACCAGGGCGTAATAGCGCACAAAATGCGCGCTAAAGGAATAACAGGAAAAGTCGGTCGATGGATCTATAATTTCCTCACTAACAGAACACAGAGAGTAGTCGTCAACAGGTAAAGTCCGGGGCAGATAGGGTTTGAAAAGCTCTGTTCCACAAGGCACGTACTAGCTCCCATCTTGTTCCCATCCTCATATCCGACATAGAAAAGGATGTCAGCCACAGCACCGTGTCTTCCTTTGCAGATGAAAACCCGAATCTGCATGACAGTGTCTTCCATTGCAGACACTGCAAGGCTCCAGGCGGACATCAACCAAATCTTTCAGTGGGTGCAGAAAACAATATGAAGTTCAACGATGAGAAATTTCAATTACTCAGATATGGTAACATGAGGAAATTAAATCTTCATCAGAGTACAAAACAAATTCTGGCCAAAAAATAGAGCGAAACACCAACGTCAAAGACCTGGAGTATTATGTCGGAGGATCTCCCCTTTCCCAAGGACCATAACATTGTATCAATCGCATCTGCTAGAAAATGACAGGATGGATAATGAGAACCTTCAAAACTAGGGAGGCCAACCCCATAAATGACATCTTCAGGTCACTTGTTTATCTAGGCTGGAATATTGCTGCACTCTAACAGCACCTTTCAAGGCAGGTGAAATTGCCGACCAAAGAAAATGTACAGAGAACTTTCACGGCGCGCATAACGGAGATAAAACACCTCAATTACTGGGAGCGCTTGGGGTTTCAAAACCCTGTATTCCCTGGAACGCAGGAGGGAGAGATACAATTATATACACCTGGAAAATCCTAGAGGAACTAGTACCGAACTTGCACACGAAAATCACTCACTACGAAAGCAAAAGATTGGCAGACGATGCACCATCCCCCCAATGAAAAGCAGGGGTGTCACTAGCACGTTAAAGACCATACAATAAGTGTCAGGGGCCCGAGACTGTTCAACTGCCTCCCAGCACACATAAGGGGGATTACCAACGACCCCTGGCAGTCTTCAAGCTGGCACTGGACAAGCACCTAAAGTCAGTTCCTGATCCCCGGGGCTGTGGCTCTTTACTTTGGGTTTGCGTGCAGCCAGCAGCAACAGCCTGGTTGATCAGGCGCTGATCCACCAGGAGGCCTGGTCACAGACCGGGCCGCGGGGGCGTTGACCCCCGAAACTCTCTCCAGGTAAACTCCAGGTAATAATTTTTACAATCTCTTTTGTCCCCCTTTTCCCTTTATATAAAGGAACTATACATGCTCTCTGCCAATCCCAGGTACCTCCTCTCTTTCATACATTTATTAACAAAAGTTCCAACCACTCCAACACTATATCCCCCCCCCCCTGCTTTTAACATTTCTGGCATGATCCTGTCAGTTCCAGCTGCTTTTACCCCCTTTCATTCTACGTAATGCCTCACGCACCTCCCCCCACTCACATCCCGTTCTTCTTCACTCCTAAAAGATGGGATACCTCCCTGGCCAGTGCATGAAATTACAATTCCCTTTTTTTCGTCGACATTTTAAAGTTCCTCAAAATATTCACGCCATCTACCCAAAACCTCCATCTCCCCATCTACTAACTCCCCTACTTTTTTTTTAAATGACAAATCCATTCGTTCTCTAGGCTTTCTTGACTTGTTTAACTCACTCCAAATTTTTTTCTTATTTTCATTAAAATTTCTTGACAAAGCCTCTCCCACTCTATCATCTGCTATCCAATTTTGCACTTTTCTCACCACCTCTCTTTAGCTTTCTTTTACTCTCCATATACTCTACTCTTCTTATAATGCTTCGCTTTGTAAAAACCCTCTATAAGCTAATTCTTTCTCTTTTATCACACCCCTTTTCTTCATCATTCCACCAGTCACTCCTCTTTCCTCCTGGGACCCACCCTCCTATAACCACAAAATTCTGCCCCACATTCTAATACTGCATTTTTTAAAAATATTCCAACCCTCTTCAACCCCCACACTACTCATACTTACAACCAGCCTACCTTTCTGTCAATAGTTTTCTTACATCTCACCCGAAAATTCCTCCTTTCTTAGTTTAAAACACCTTCACCTCCCTCTTCCTTGTTTTTTGCCATTTTCCTCATTTTTCATCTACCTCTTACTCTAACTGTAGCTACAAAATAAATAATGATCCAATATTTTCAGTTGCCCCTCTATAAACGTGTACATCCTATAGCCTTCCCCTCAGCCATTTATCCACCCAAAACATAATCTAACAAACTACTTTCATTACATGCTGTATCATACCTTGTGTGGAAAATTGCATTTTCTTGGAGATATTATATCACAACAGTAAATGAAAAAATGATAACTATTATTTATCAGTTAGACAAGTAGGAATTTGGGACACTTAGGTCGCAAAAAAAAAGTCCCCTTCGATACCTACCACTGTCATATCCACAAGTTGCTCTGGACCTATTTAATTAAATGAAATATACATACAACCGGAATGCTGGTAAATATGTAAATTTGTGGACTGTATATTAAAAATAATAAATGGTTATTTTATATACACAATTACATAACAGAAGGGAAAAAATATCTTAATATCACTCACCAATTTGACTGATATTAAGTTGTATCATACTCAGAAAAGCCTCACTAACTAAATTTATGAAAACACTGGCCAGAATTATACACAATCTAGAGAGCTTATCTGAGGTTCCTGGAGCTGTCTTTTCCATCGTCTGATATCTCAAGTTATGCAGGAATGCACATCCCAAAAATTTTGCCTCCTATTTGAGAGGTGTCAATCCAATTTTTTAAACCCCTAGAGCTGAAAAATTCTTCCCATTAATTACGTTGTATCCAATTCAAAACCAAGATGGCGAGTCCCGTCTGCGCAGACGCAGGCTTTCCGTTTCTATGACATAAATATTATTAAATACGTATGGCCATCTATTTACATATAAATACTGAATTTCTGGAAAATGTATACAGTATTTTCCACACCTTGTATATTTATTTATCTTTTCTTCATAAAATATGTATTACTTATTACCAAACCTCTTTCTACACATAGCTCAATTAAAGACTCCCCATTTTCATTTACCCCCGGCACCCCCAAAATTTTCCTACTACTCCCTCCACATTTTTTCCCACGTTAGCATTGAAATCCCCCCAAACACTATTACTTTCACATTGGTTCAAATCCCCCCGCATTCACTCCACATTTCCCAAATTCTCTCTCTCCTACACTTCTTACCAGGGGCAATTGCTTACTATAATCCCCTTTTCACATCCCAAACCCTTTTTTTTACCCACTAAACCTTGAATTAAAACATTTATAGTCCCTTTTTTCCCCCCTAACTTATCCTTCAAATTATTGCTACTCCTTCTTTAGCTCTAACTCTATTTTAAAAACCCGACCTAATCCCCTTTATTCCTCTCCATGAAACTCTCCCACCCCCTTCGACTTTGTTTCACTTAAAGTCAGGACATCCAAGTTCTTCTCATTCATAGCATCCACAATCATCTCTTTCTTATCATTTGCACAACATCCACGCACATTCAAAACTTCCCACTTGACAATTTTCTTCTTATTCTGTTTAGTAAATTATTACAGGAAAAGGGGTTACTAGCCCATTGTTCCGGCATTTTAGCTAACTTTTACAACACGCATGGCTTACGGAGGAAAGATTCTTATTCCATTTCCCCCATGGATAAAAAAGGGAAAAAGTAATAAGCCCAAAGAACTATTAAGATAAAATCAAAGAAAACTCAATGAGTGTGTATAAACAATCATGTACATGTAAGTGTAGTGGGGACTTAAGTGTATTCAAATTCAAATTCAAATTCAAAGTTTATTCTCTATAAAGATTACAATGTTGAATTTACAGAATTTGGTTGTTGTGTGGTTTACATGTAGTTAAAAAATGATTACAGAGTGTACCACTAGAACGCCTAGCATGGCTAGGCATTTCGGGCAGACTTAGTTTAATTCTTTTTTTTAAAATATTACAAATTATGAGGTAAGTTGGTATTATGGCTAAGTGACAAAATTACTATTTGTGAGTTTAGAAATGTGAATGCTTTTTTTTTTGGCACAGTACATAGTTTCAGTATTGGAGTATCATAGGATTCATTATTTTAAGATTGAGATTAATATTTCTGTTTATGGTCAAATGGGGTGAGTGAGTGTAAGTGTGAACCACCAGGTGGTATTCGTGAGTTAGTTGATGGGGTGTATCAGGGAGATAAGATGTTTTTCTAATGGTAGTTTTGAAGGTGATGAATGTGTCTGCAGTTGTAGAGTTCTCAGGTAGGGTTTTCCAGATTTAGGGCCTTTGACATACATTGAATTTTTGTAAAGGTTTAGTCGGACACGGGGAATGTCGTAGAGATGTTTGTGTCTGGTGTTATGCCTGTGGGTTCTGTCACAACTATAAGAAAGCGTTTTAGGTCAAGGTTGATATTGGAGTTTAAGTTCCTGTAGATGTAGATTGCACAGTAGTAAGTGTGGATGTACTGAAAGGGAGTAAGTTTAGATCTATGAAGAGTGGGGGGGTGTGTTCCCAGGGATGGGATTTAGTGATTATTCTTACTGCAGCTTTTTGTTGGGTTATTATTGGCTTTAGGTGTGTTGCTGCAGTTGACCCCAAGCACAAATAGCATAGGTGAGGTATGGATATATAAGTGAATGGTATAGTGTGATAAGGGCAGTTTGCGGCACGTAGTATCGTATTTTGGAGAGGATCCAACTGTTTTGGATACTTTTTTGGTTATGTGTTGGATATGGGTGCTGAATTCAGGTTGTTGTCAAGGGTATAGGCCTAGGAATTTGCCTTCATTATGTCTGGTAATTAGAGTGTTGTCGATCTTAATGTTGATTTGTGCACCTCCTGCTCTGCTACCAAACATAATATAGTGGGTTTTTGTCAGTGTTAAGCGTAAGTTTATTGGCTGTCATCCAAGTCGATATTTTGATCAGTCCTCATTAACAATGGTGTTGAGGGTGGCAAGATTAGGGTGAGAGATGACATAAGTCGTGTCGTCAGCAAAGAGAATGGGTTTCAGGTGTTGGGATACGTTTGGAAAATCATTGATGTATATGAGGAAGAGCGGGGGACCAAGGACACTTCCCTGCGGAACTCCATTTATCAAGTGGCCGAGGTTGTTGTGCTGTGTCTTTAATGGTGACATACTGATACCTATTAGTAAGGTAAGATTTAAAATAAGCAAGCGCAGGGGCCTCTTATACCATAATGGTCAAGTTTGTGGAGAGGATGTCGTGGTCTACTGTGTCAAAAGCTTTTCTTAGGTCAATAAAAAATTCCTAGTGGATTTCCTTATTTTCCAATGCTGTGTAAAGTAGATCTAGCATTTTTATGATTGCATCATTAGTGCTTTTATTTTTCCTGAATCCAAATTGGCAGGGGTTGAGTATGTTTTGTATTGTTATAAATGAATATAGTCTCCTGTGCACAAGTTTCTCAAAGATTTTGGATAGCAATGGTAAGTTTGATATTGGCCTATAGTTGTTTAAGTCTGTAGGGTCACCACGTTTATGTATTGTTGTAACCCTTCCCAAACTTGAGTAGTTTCGGGAAGGTCCCTAGTTTCTAGTGACTTGTTAAAAAGTAATGAAATAGCATGCGAAAAGGATATGGGCCGCTCGTTTTGTACAGTAATGGTGGGACATTAGACAGATTCCCTGAGTTGTTTTTAAGTGACTTTATAATCTCGGTGACTTCCGAGGCTCAGTTGGTGCAAGATAGAAGGAATTTGGGAAATTCCCATCTGGGTAGTCCCCAGCATGGGCATTGGAAATTTTGAGATTTTATTGGCAAGTTTAGTTTCCTATGGTTGAGAAAAGTCGTTTATCTTGTTAGCTGTGTCAGTGGGATGTAGTGGTGTTTCATTAGGTTTAGTTAGGACAATATTCTTGTAATTTAAAAGTAGCAAGACGTACCTGCAATCTTGCTATTTATTAGACGGGGACAATAGACAACAGCAATCCTACCATCATGTAAAACAATTACAGGTTTTAAATTTTGTTACAAAAAAGTTTTAGTCAGATGGCTGTAGAGGGGTTTTGAGGGGGTTTGGTCATTTAGAGAGGATGGAAAAAGGGGTTGATGACTTGAAGGGCACATAATCTGTAGTGGAAGGAAGGCAGGGTAGAGGTCGTCCTGTTTAAAGGTTAGAAGGTCGGGGTAAAGAAGGTTTGTGAGCGGGGGGCCTGGATTTCCAGCAAGTGTGTGTGTGAGCGTGTTAGTAGGAGTGAATAGAGACGAATAGTTTTTGGGACCTGACGAGCTGTTGGAGGTGAGTAGGGTAATATTTTTGTAAGAGATTCAGGAAACTAGTTAGCTGGACTTGAGTCCTGGAGATCGAAATAAAATGCTTGTTACTTTAAAGGAGGGTTTGGGATATTGGCTGTTTGGAGTTACATCAAAACTGTCGTATCGGGCGCCTCTGAAAAGACAGATTTGTGTGTTTTTCTTAAATGCAAGGTTCACACTGCTGTTGGCTTTGGGAGTCCCAATTTGCTAATTTTATTGAATAAAAAATAATTACTGTATTATATTTTATTCAATGAAATAAAGAATGCTTCTTTTGATTGTCTCCAAATTAAACATTGGTGATGCAGTCTGTAAGATGGGGTGAATAACCCATTAGTCCAGATAGGTGCAAATTTCATATTTTACTGAAATAGTTAAAAACGGGGGAAATGTTTCTATCAGATCAATTACTGGAGAATGTCTTATCTGATAAGTTTCAAACTTTTATCATTGGTGTGTGGTTGGCGCCAGTAAATGTAAGCATCTTGGTGCTGGAGAGCGACTGCCCATAATTTGTTAACGTCGGAGGTAGCAGTAGCGGTGGAGACGTCAATATCAACAGCATCAGTGGCAGCTTGTCACTCAGGTTGTGCACATTACAATTCACCAGTTTTATTAAACAAATTGTTTCCCAGATAATAACTAGTAAATGCCTCTTATGCACATGTACATGGTATACAGGCCTAGCTGACATCAGTGACATACTAGTACAGTATGTACGTATATAGAAAACCCCTTGTTATGCTCAGCATTTCGGCAAATTAGGTCAGTGTCCAGGATGTGACCCACACCAGTCAACTAAACACCCAGGTACCATTTTACTGATGGGAACATGAACAACAGGTGGAAAGAAACACGCCCAATTTTTTCTACTCTGGCTAGGAATCGAACCCAGGCTTTCGCAGTGTGAAGCATGAGCGTTAAACCACCAGGCACCAGAGCCCACCAGGCCAACTCCAAACCCTAAGTATTAATAGGCAGCATTTTTGTATTATTTTTGGGGTGTGTTAGTACCAGTCTGCCAGATTTTTTTGGATAATTTTTTCAAATTGTACTTTTTTAAGAAATAAAAATAATACATTTTTTTCATACAAGATTGTGGAGAATTTTAAATAGAATTTAAATAGAAAAAGTAAACTGGAAAAAAAACAAATTTACAGTAGGCAATGTTCTCACTTCACATGCTGAGTGTCCAAGTTTCAATCCCCAGCCAGGAAGTTGGGAATGTTTCCTTACACCTGCTGTCCCTATTCATCTAGCAGTAAGAAGGTACCTGGGTATTTGTTGATTGGTCCTCAAGACTCACCGAGTTTCTTGGTTATGATGGGTGGCTAACCCTCCGGGTTAAAATCCAAGCATATCTAATTGATTCTTCCAGTAAATGTAATACAGCATATTTATTTACCATGTGGTAATTCGGTATCGTCAAGAGATTATGTTGGAAAAAGTTACATGACTGTTAACAGAGTACAGTGGACCCCCGCATAACGATTACCTCCGAATGTGACCAATTATGTAAGTGTATTTATGGGAAGTGCGTTTGTACGTATGTTTGGGGTCTGAAATGGACTAATCTACTTTACAATATTTCTTATGGGAATAAATTTCGGTCAGTACTGCACCTGAACATAATTCTGGATGAAAAAATATCGTAACCAGGGGGTCCACTGTATATATTAGATTTAAATAGAGAATATTACCACAGAAATAAATAGCCTTAGAAAAAGTAAAGACAAACTGAAGCAGAGGTCATAAGTATTATAGTTGAGTGCCAAGAGCACAGAAGATATGGTCACAACACTCTTTAAATCTCAAAAATGCTTTCCTTCCATAGTACCAGTAGTTAAATATTTTCTTTGGTACATTAGAAATATAGTTCTTAATGCAGTACTTTTCCTTGATTATAAGGGAGATGGTGTGGGCCTTTGGCAGGGCAGCAATCCATGACCCAAAAAGATACCTGCTTGTGGGAATGACTGCCTGGGGTATTGGCTGTGGTGAAGATGGTGTGCCAGGTGTATATGTTAATATTCCTGAACACTATGACTGGATAATAAAAAACATTAATGACCATTACCCAACTACAACTACTTCTACTACAACAGCGGCACCAACAACTGCCCTGGTTTTAGGGGATTGAGGGTAAGTATGGCAGAACAGTGCTTTACAGTATGAAAATATTGGTTATTAAACATTTTTTTAACCAAGTTTTTGGCCCTAGAACCATTTCTTATGCCATTTATCAGAATTATTTACTGAATGACTGTTGTAATTAATGAATTCTGGCCTAATACAGTATTTATGCAATGTCCCTTTTCCTCACTTGGAGAATATTAATGTAATTTTTTTGGTTTGTGGATAAATGACTAGGCTAACAAATGATCTAAAGACACTCGTAACAGTGGAAAAAAGTTTTTTTTTAAAATGTTACACCCACTAGAGTTTTAGCAAATACAAGTACTTGAGAAAGTCCCTTGTGAATGAAATGTAAAAATGATTTTTTTTTTTTTTGCTACAAATATTGTTGTACCACCAAATTTATGGCTAAAATACCATCACCCTTTTTCACATATAAGTATCAAACATAAAATTATTAATATCAATTTTACAGTACTCAGTTCACGAGAAATACTAAACCACGAAATCATACAGCATACTGGAAATTGGAGGTAATCAAGGGTGATACAAAGGGAAGGGAAGGGTGGCTCAAATTCCTTATATCAGCTGCCCTTCACAGCATCAAGGCAACCCTTCTTCATGGATTAAAGAAACTAGAGATGGCAACATTTGTTGAAATTAATAAGAATGCAACCCCTTCAAGGAAGGTTCCTTGATGTGTGATGGGCTCTTGAATCCAAGTAAGTGAACCTGTCCTCCCCTTCCTTCAATCAAACCTGATTGCCTCCCATAGGGGTTTAGTGCTTTCCCTCTATATAATAGTAGGAATACAGAACAAAATCAGGAGAATAAGGAAGTTAAAGTAACTAGAAAGAAAGATACAATATCTGAACCTGTAGTAGTAAATGTGTAGGGGGTCTTACAGGAGCCTGGAGAATAAGAGGCAGCCAGATTTGATCATAGGAAAGGGAGGATAGCTCTGGTTCCCTTGATCAAGAGCCCTTCATTAGAATCAAAGTACCTCCCTTGAAGGAAAAGACTAGTGTAAAATGTACAATTTGCAAAGTAGAAAGATCTACATAGGGTTTAGAGCTTTTATGTCAATACTGTATAACAATAACTGCTATTTTCAAATAGTTATTTTGAGTACTCTATTTGAATTGTTAAAAGTTTCTGAATACAGCCTCTCCTCACTTAACAATGGAGTTCCGTTCCTAAGACCATGTTGGTAAGTGAATTTGTCGCTAAGTAAGGAGCATACTACAATGGTAAAGGGTTTGTGTCAACCATCATTGAGACTGTTTTAATGTCACCTTTGCATCATTTATAGCATTTCTGGGATATTTTTAAATGTTTATACAGTAGTGTATTGTATACTGTAATAAACAGAATAGAGAAAAATCAGCTCTTAATATACATTATTTAGGTATGCATACTGGCCAGAGAGCCTGTCGTAAGTACGAGTCGTTGGTAAACGAGCGCATGACTAAGTGAGGAAAGGCCGTATTTAATATTTTTAAATTTAGAGACTTTACTGTATATCAGGCATTTAATATTTATTCCCTTTCAGGATGATCCAATGGCTTACAATAATACTAAAGACAACAGCTGTAACATTAATCTTCTAAGTTATATCTTAGCATCTTATAAAGAAAGAGGTATGACAAATGTATGAATTTGAGATTATAACTGCATGCCTTCCAATACAATTACTGTACTGATGTGTAAAACTGAAAGTCTTTTATACTTAAAACAGAGGACAGTGACTACTGTAATCATTCATTACTTCAATGAAAAATCTGCTGTAATTCTGGCATGGCCTAATTATGTTTTTTTAAAGTATGAGTACCTAAACAAAAGGCAGGTTTAAAAGGTTTTTTCATAACCATTGTTTGTTGTTCATTATTCAGATCATTGTTTAAAAGTTTAAAGATTTTAAATTGAATTGTACTTTAAGCAGAATGCCCTCAGGATTTAAAAAATACACTGTCCGCAATTCACTGATATCAAAGGTAATACAGTTCAACAAATTCTAAAAATGTGATGGGATTTTTTTTAAAGTCAAACAAGAGAGCTGAAAAATAAAAAAAGTTTTTACCATGTAATTTTTTTTTTAAAACGAGAAACTACATATTTCCCTTTGAGTACTCTAAAAAAAAGAAATAAGAGAATAAAAATTTAAAAAAAAAAAGAAGTAATTTGGGTATAAAATGAAATGAAAAACTTTAAAGATATTTGTACGCTAATTTTTTAAGGACATTTTTATTTTTAAAAATTTTGTAATTCTTTTGGGGGGTCATTAACTTTTTTTAGTTCATATAGTTTGAAAATCACAATATTTTTATTTTAATAAACAAAAAATGTAAAATTTATACAGGATAATAAAGCTTCGGGAAGTTAAGAAATCGGGTTTGTAAAAGGGGGGGGATATCGTAAAAAATTTTTAAAGACCCCTTTTTGATAATATATTAGTCTTGTCATTATTTTCCCTTATTTTTAGTAAAAATAAACTTTTGTTTACAGTACAGTTTTTTTCTTTTTGTTGTTTTTCCCGGGAGTCAGCCATGGATGCTTATGTGAGGGAAAAAAAAACAATGCTTCCCAAAGTAAGGTTTTAATCATGGTCATTTAAATTTTAAATAGCACCTTTTTATGTATCTGTATTTTCCAGTATACATTTTAAATATTCCCATGGAAGTGGAACAGAATTTCTTCCTCCGTAACCAGGTGTTGAAGATTTAGTTTAAAATTTTTATTAGCCCCCCTACCCACCTGTGGGGGGTATCAAAAGTTTACAGAGGACAAATTGGTCCAGGACGGGACCCAAAGTTTTGATAGTTTACAATTAAAAAAGGTAATGAACTAGTTTGGCATAACATGACCAAGTTACAAAGTAATGACTCCAGTAAGCGGGTCCACTCATGAAAAAATTTGAAAAGGAATGAATCAAAAACACTTAACATGAGAATTTACAAATAATGACCCCAGGTAAAGCTGGCACAACATGACAAGTTTCAAAGGTAATGAATGATAAAAACTTTTATACTGTAGGTAAACAAAAGGGCAACATTGGCAACTTTATTCCGAAACGTTTTGCCTACACGGGGCTTTTCATTGAAACAGAAAGTGGGCAGGAACAGTAGAATGTAAGACGAGAAAACAGTCCATCACCTTGAAGTCGTAGAATTGAGGTTCACCCCTGGGCCCGGGAAAGTTCATTTTCCATAGTCAGAACTATCTGACTAGGGACTGTTTCTCCGGGCCGGGGGACTGAAAACCTCAAATTCACGACTTCAAGGGGAGGAGATTACACGCTTCACATTTTTACTGTTCCCGCCTACTTTTTTTATTCGAGAAAACCCTACGGTAGGCAAAAGGGTTTCGAATAAAGTTGCCTAACTGTTGCCTAGGGTTCTTACCACCAACCGTCAGTATTGATCCCATTTTGATGTTCCGTTATGACATGATTACAACATAGACAAATTACAGAGAAATTTTATTTATTTATTTATTTTTTTTATTTTTTAAAAAATTTGAGCACACATACAGAGTACAAAAAAAACAGATAAGAGCAGCATCCCAAAAGCCATTATACTAGCATAATTAGGGCGGTTAAAATTTAACTTAAGATGAACAAAGCAATAGACATCATGAAAAAAAATTTTAATTAAACAGATTACAAAAACACAATGAGTATTACAAAGACAGGTCATATGGTTTATGTTTTTTGTACATTCATAGAATGGAGTATTCTGTTAGGTATGTTTTTAAAAAATAAAAAAGTTAGATTGGGTTTTAGTTTAAACATTTATGTTATAATTGTGAAAACATTTAAGATATAAAATTTTATAAGGTTCAGTTATTAAAAAAATTTTTTTGGGTTTTTGGGTGAAAAGGATCTTTGAGAAGAGACTTGAATTTAAAAACAGGAGTGTTTTTTTTATTTACGGTAATGAGTCCAGTTTTTAGGGCCTTTATGTGCTTTGAGTTTTTGCTAGTGTGAGATGGACAGAGGAACATCAAAGAGTGATCTGTCCTTTGGTTTTATGGTCATGTTTCTTTTGGGGTTGGCAAGGAGAGTTTGAGGGGGGGGTTAATACAGAGTTAAGTGTTCTATGTTTTAAAATAGGTGCAGTAAAAAGTATAAATTTTTTTGTATGGTGGTGGGTTTAGTGTTTTGTTTGGGGGTGTGGCGCTAAGTGAAATTTGTTATATTCTAACTGCAGCCTTTTTTTGGGTAATTATGGTTGAGATGGTTACTTGTTTTGAGCCCCATGCCAAATTCCCATGGGTAGATAGGGGTAAATAAGAAGTGATATGGGGCCAGGGGGCTGAGTGGAGCAAGTACCGTACTTCGTAGAAATGCCTAAGTTTTGGGAAAATTTTTCTTAGAAATTTGTTGATATGTGTATGAAATTTGAGTCTATTATCAAGGTGGATTCCTAAGAATTTTCCCTCTGTTAGCTTTGGATGGGTGATCCTTTTATCTTTATTTTAAAGAGGGACATCTGAGCTTTTGTTACCAAACTGAATGAAGTAGGTTTGTCAATTTTTAGTGTAATTTTGTAGCCCTCATCCAGGTAATATTTTCTGTAATTCGGTATTTACATATTGGCTACGGACGGGGCCCAGGGGGGGAAAAGACTATTAGTTACTGCAAATAGTGTGGGTTTGAAAGCAAGATTTGGTAGGTCATTTATGTATGGGAGAAAGAAAGAGGCCAAGGGGACATTTCCCCTGGGGGACACCAACTGTAATTGGTTGTGCAAAGAGTTTGCCCCATTTGCATCACATTTTGGGCTTTTGTTGTGATATGACTTGGGGATTAGGGGTGCCCTCTTATACCATAGTGTGAAAATTTTTACGGGGAGCAAGTCAGGGTTAACGATCAAAAGCTTACGAAGTCAATAAGATCCCCCAGTGGGACTTCTTTTTTCCAAATGCAGTGATATTGTTTAGCTGTTTTAAAATAGCATCATTAGTTTTTTTTTTTGGGCCTGAACCAAAATTGGGAGGGGTTTTAGAGTTTTGGGAGATAAGGTAGGAGTAGATTCGTTATAAATTAATTTTTCGAGTTTTTTGAGGAGGGTGAAAGTTGGATAGGCCAATTATTCAACTCTGTTTGGTCTCCCCCTTTGGGGATCGGGGTGACCCTTGCATTTTGAGTACTGAGGAAGGGGTGAGGTTTCAATGGATTTTTTAAAAGAGTGTTCAAGAGGGGATACACTTGGACACTTTTTTGTAATAAAGGGGGGTAAGGAAATTTAAATCTCCTCCCTTTTTTTTTTGCGTGTTGATAAAAGGGAGACTTCTAGGGTTTAGTCGGAGCTGGGAAACAGTTTTCGGGTATTGCCAGTGGTGTCTTTTGGTGGGGTTCTGAGTTTGGGGTTTTTTATTGGAAAGGGGTTTTTGTCCTATATGGAGAAAATCATTGAGTCTTTTTTGCTGTTTCTTTTGGGGGGTTTGGGGTTAAAATTTTTTGCTAATTTTTTTCGCTATTTCTGATATCTTTTTTGTTCCTAGAATTTTGATAGGGTTTTCCAGGTCTTTTTTTTATCACCCGAATTTTTGGATAATTGTTCTCAAATACAATTTTTTTGCCCTTCTTATCAGGCTGGTTAGGATTGCGAGTAAACGTTTTTTTTGGTCTCGGGTTTTATGTGCCCCATTTTACGGGGTTTTCTTTGGGTTTTGTATTTATGGATTTTGAGAATGCTGGGTGTTAACCAGGGACTTTTCATCTCTACTGCCCCATCGTTTATTTTTTTTTAGGCATGTTTGTTATGAGGATGGGTTTTTTTAAAAAATTATTAATCATTCGTAAATATCGTATAGATTTCTAGCTCATGTCCCAGTAATTTTTTGCTACTGCTTGTGAATTTTTAATGGCTGCCTCTTTGTGAATCTAAGGTGCTTATGTGTTTTGGGGGAAATTTCCCAAGATTTTTATGAGAAAAGTAGGGGAGTGGGCTGTGGTATTATCTGTAATTATGCCCGATTTTTTAAAGGGATATGGTGGGTCCAATTGGTCAAGTAGGGGGAAAAACTAGCTCTGTAACTTGTAGGTTTGTTACTGTTGGGGCAACATGCAGTTACTCATTGTGTTTGGAATTCAGTAAACGTGTGGGCCCTGGCTTGCAGGAATTTTATTGAAGTCACCCGAGTAGTAAGTATCTTTTTCATGCGGCATCATTTTCATACTTCCTAGGTTTTTTGCTAAATTTGGGTAAAGTTTGACTGTGGAACTCTGTAAATGTTTATCAAGTGAGAGTTTTTTTTAGGGATTTGGGTTTGAATTTGGTATTTAAATTTCCCAGTAAACCCTTGTGCAAAATTAGTGATACTTCTATTGGTTGAGTAGTTAAGGGCTTTCCCCCCCCTTGTTTTTTTTGGCTGGCCTACATTGTTAGGCTTGTAACCAGGGGAAAGGCATAGACTCGTACTACAGGCTTTAGCCAGGGTTTCGTAGTTAAAAAAGGACATATTGGCAGTAAGGAAATTTTTTAAGCATGAGGTCATCGTAAATGCTTGTTAAAGTATTGTAGTTAAAGATAGTTTTTGTGTTGGCACTGAGAATGCCTTTGATTGTTCGCAGGTAGTAATTACAGTAACTGTTTTTATTCATTTTAAATCATTAAATAAGAGGTTGGGATCAGGACAAAGTTTTTTAAACAAAGATTTGATGAACTATAGTTGAATTTAAATAAAAACAAAGTAATTAGTCTTTAAACTAAAAAATAGCACCCGAATTATTTAACAAATGTAAAAAATAGCAAGGTGTTTTTTTTTTTTTTTTTTTTTTTTAAGCTAAAAAAAAGGAGACAAATTAAAAAAGGGCTAAACAAATAAAGGATAATCAAATAATGGGCTTGGGGGAAAAAAAATAGTGGTAGACTTAAAGGGAATTCTTTTTAATTAGAATTATAGTAAAAAAATATATAAAAGGGACTAAGAAGTTGTGGTGAACAATAAAGGGTTAAACAAATAAAAAACGGGGAAAAATGGAAAATTGTAAATTATTCTACTTTAGCACCTGAGAAAAGCACCTTGATTTTTTAAAAATTGTGAATTATAAAATAGGGGGTTTATATAAAACTAAAAAAAAGGAGAAAAAAATATAAAGGGGGTAAATTAAGAATGGTAAACAAAATTAAATGGACAGGTGGTCACTATGAAATAATATTGGTTTGGAAAAGATCGATTTTAATTAAAAAAAAATTTAGCGTTTTTGCACAATAAAAGTAAAAAAAAAAGAGGGAGTTGGGATAGCTAGCAAAAGATAGTTTTTTGGGACTTGCAAAAAAGAATTGGGGAAAATACACTAATTGCAACACAATGAAAAGTGTAAAAAAAAATTTGGATAAAAAAAATTAATGGACAGGGAAGAATAATGAATATTATTAATTTGGGGTAAAATTTGCTTGAATTTAAAAATTTGAAATTAATAGCAGTAAAAAGAAGATAGAGTATTGGAAATATTTATTAGCTAGTGATAAAAAAATAAAAATAATAAGTACAATAAAAAGTAACTACACTATATCACCCCACTATAAAATATTAAGGGGGTTATCTAATTGTTCAGAAATGTCAGCTTTTCTAAGGAAGGTAAGAAATGTGTTCGTTTGAGATGGGAAATTGTTGTCCGTTGATGTTTTCCCCTTTTTTATTTTCCCATCTCCGGAAACACTGATGTATTTTGTTTTCCGTTTTAAATTTTCTCAGCCTGAACAGAAGGTTTTGACTTTTTTTTTAGAACTCTTTTGTACACTCCATTTTTCATTGTAATTGCTGATTTTTTAGGTCCTTTCTTTTATCGTTGAAGAAGTCGGATCATTATACTGTGTTTACTTCCTGGTTTTCCCCCCAAACGTGTTTCTTTTTTTTTTTGAAAGCTTTTACATGGTTCTGTATTTTCCTGATAGCAGTTCTTTCACTGTGCTTGTTTATGTCACTAGGAATTGTGGGGCGTTTTTTATTCTGATCAGACAACTTATCTTTTTCAGTTTTTTCGTCTTGAAATCAAGGTATTCATTTAGTCGAGTGTGCATTTCGATTCCAGTCCTTGATTGCTTCTTTAACCTTCAATTTTTTTGTTGTTATTTTTCAGTGTGACTGGCATAGCTCTTTTAGAGTTTTTTTGGTCAACACTTTCCCCATGTTTAAACTTTTCTTTAAGGTTTTTTGGATCTTATTCTCGAGGGTTTGGTTTTTCTTGGATTCTCGTCGCTCGAGTGTTCTTTTATTCTTTGGGTTTCATTTTCTGACAAAAGATGTAGTCCTTGATATTGTAGGAAAAATCAAAATGAGTTATCATGGGTGAATCCTTTGAAGGGATGGGGTTGGAGGGGGGGTCAGCCATGTTTGTTGTTGTTGTTTTTTTGTTTTCCCTTGGGGGCGGCGGTGAGGGGGGTTGATATACACTGCTCCTGCGGGGAGACAAATTGAGTTTTTAGGTCCTTTCTGTTATTCTTTTATTTTGGTGTTGTTTCTTTTGCGATATCCTTTTATATATCCTGAAAATAGAACGTGTAGCAATGGGGGAGGCTTTTTTTTGGGGCTTGGGTTTTGGATTGTTGGCAGCGGGGGCAGGGGGTTAGCAGGGGTGTCTTCTTAGATCTTTTTAATTTTGTCAAGATTTGGGGTTTCATTCTTTTATTTTTTGGGTATGTTTTTGGTTACGTGGGTTCATGTAGTTTTAATTTTACTTTAGGCCCCACAATTTTGTTGAGCGATGTTTTTTTGAAAAAAAGAAGAGCGGGAGGATACCGTTGCTGCCGCTGCCCCCGACATTTAAAAAAACATAGTAGGGAATTCATCCCCTTGCCCCAACAAAAGATGTTGCAGGGCCCGTCCTCCTCGCAGACAGCCATTGCAAACACAGCAAGTTGCCCCGGGATCGCTGCTTGCCGAGCACCATCGACCCTCCCCAAGAGGTCCAAGAAACCCGTGACTCCTTAACAGCCCGATGGGAGCTGCCCCCAGGGGCATGCACGTCCTGGTGGGCGCCAAATTGATTTAAATCCCAGGCCCTCGGTTTTGGGACGGATTTGAAGCTTTTAGGAAATGATACCACTGCCTTTGGGACACCGACAGCTGCCCCGCGGGCGAACTCCCCGACTGTCCACCTAGTTCACTATCAAAACTTGGGGCCCCCGCCCGGGCCCATATACCTCGAATCTGTAAATACCTTTTAACTTGCAGATTGTACCCAGACCTACCTGGGGGTTCATTTCCTTGTAAAAGGAGTTCATTTCCCCTTGTAAAAAGTGGATTCCCCTGTAAATTGCTCAGCTATCAAAAATTTGGAGTCCAGTCCCTGGACCAGTTATGTACCTCTGTAATCTTTTGACTACCGCCACAGGTTGGGTATAGGTGCATAATAAACATATTGAACTAACTAACGATGCTGTCCCTGTAGTGGAAGTTCTGTGAGCCTGGCACTCCCTGCAGTGCCCATCACTGACATCGTGGGTTAGGGGAGAAGTACCCTCTACAGATGGGGTGGGTGCTGGGAGTTGGGTGGGTGATGAGGCGGGGAGACGCGCAGGGGTGAGGAGTTATGAGAGGGTCACTGTTTACTACACATGCCCTCCCCCTCCCCCCCAGCGGAAAGGGGGGGAGGCACTGACTGGTCCTGACTCAACAACACCAAACCCTCTAAAACTGCACAACACTTCAACTATTTACGCTGAACGATGCACTGGGATGTCTGTTCGATAAATTACTAAATTTAAAAGAGAAACTTTTGTTTTTCTTTTTGGGCCACCCTGCCTTGGTGGGGTACGGCTGGTGTGTTGAAAGAAAGAAAGAAAGACATATTAAATATGCTATGGTTTCTATTTTCCTATTTCTTTTCTTGTTTTCCTAATTTTCTCATTAGTATCTGCATGCAGACACAATACAGTATTTAACTTTACTACACACATTAGGAGCAAGACCTCAAAAAGCCATGGATGGATTAATGTATAACCTCTCCCTAGTGACAGGTCTCAATTTAAATTTATCTTCAGACTTTACAGCCTTCTGTGAATCATAAACAATAAGGCCATCATTTAAAATTAATCATCAAATGATTGTTAATATAGTGGAACCTCGGTATACGACCAGCTCTGTACTCAAACAAAGCTCAGCACGTGACCAAACAAATACGACCTGACCAGAACTTCGCTGTAAACTATTTCATGTTTTCTTCGCATTTTTTGGTGTTTTTGTATTACTCGTATAAATAAGTCACCATGGGCCTACGAAGATTAGTGATAACAGCCAACCAAACAGAAAATTGGTTGGGAAGAGCTTGTTCGATACTCAAACGGAGCGGCACTCAAACAGCCTTCTGGAATTAATTAAGGTCACATACCGATGTTCCACTGTATTCATGCCCTAATTCAGTTCCATTTACTACATTTAAAGACAATGAATTTTTAACATGTTAAATTTTGATCTTTTGCAGTATCATAATGTTGAGGGAAACAACGAATGGTCAGTGATTAGAGATCAGTCAAGAGTGAATCAAACTCGGGGAGAACAACAGTTGAAAAGTGAACAAGAGGAGAGAGAATGGCAACACAAAGCAAAACAAGACAAGAACGATTAAAGCTTCAAGAAATGAAAGGAAGCTCCAAGAAAAATGGAAACAGATGAAAGACAGAAAGTTAGACAGAACTGCAGGATTTTGAAAATGCTAAATAGATGAGAAAGTAATTCATGACTTAGTAACATTAAATATCTGGCTTCTGTTGAGTGATACATATTTTAGATACTTCGGTTCTAAAAGATTGTACAAGAGCCCTTTACTAGCTTCGTCACTCTTTGTCCCCCCACACCCTTGAATACAGGACAGGAAAAAAAAAGAACTGCCTTATCCAGTGAAAGCTGACTATAGGGACTAGAAACCCTAATCTCCCCAAAATTTCATTTCAAGAAAATACTAAATGCACTGAGCCTGTGAAACTTCCACCCCATCCTACTGGGCTGAGAGTGAAGGAAAATCAAATAGGACTCGCAATAAATTTGTTATAACTTAATCTTTATTTTTATAAAAGCAAAAGTGCTAAGCCTGTATGAATTAAAGAGCTGCACTTTTAAATTTCTTGCAGATATTTTTTCAATACTTGTATTATGCTGTATCAAATGCCACTCAGTCTTCAAGCAAAGACACTGTGTGATCCCGATAATTTAAATTGAAACAAATGTCAATTTTTGTGCTTGTTCCTCCATATGTCATCATCTGCAAAAGAAAAGAAAATACAATACTGTACTTCTATGGCATTTTATTATAAAATTAAAATGTTATAAGAATTTATTCCAGGGTCTGACAGGAAAGTGATAACATATTTCCAACAAATATTATTCATCCAACTAAACCCATTGTGATAAACATTTTTCTAGAAAACAGATAATCACAATGCTTGAATGAGATAAATTTCATCTGAACATTTGGCAAAATATGTTTGTCAAGGAGGAAAATTTGATGCATGAGAGTATCATAAAAGTTGAAATTTTCTCAGTTAGCTAAAGCTATCATTTTTAACACACAGTTTTAAATATAATGCTGTTACATAATAAAAATGCATAATTAAAAAGGATTAACACCATTAACACTTCATATAGCATATCTGCATCAACTGTCCTGTTGTAATGTGTGCATCAATGTCTCTATTATAGAAAGAACATTTAACCCTTTCAGGGTTTTGGCTGTACTAGTATGGCTTACGCACCAGGTTTTTTGACGTACTAGTACGCCTAAATTCTAGCGCCCTCAAATCTAGTGAGAGAAAGCTGGTAGGCCTACATATGAAAGAATGGATCTATGTGGTCAGTGTGCACAGTATAAAAAAAATCCTGCAGCACACAGTGTGTAATGAGACAAAAAAAACTTTGACCGTGTTTTTGGATTAAAACAGCGACTTTGCACTGTATTTTCGTATGGTATTTATTGTTGTATTCTAGTTTTCCTGGTTTCATTCTATCGAGATGATTTTGACTGATTTTACAATGAAAAGTACCTTGAAATTGAGCTCAAAGTAGCAGAAATGTTCGATTTTTACCAAAGTTCAAAAGTAAACAAATCATGCTAAGCTTCCAATACACGTTAACTGGTGAGTCTAATATTCTTTCACAAGTGCGCCGATATTATTTATATCATTTTTTACACTAATGCAGTAGTCTGCATAACAGTAAATCTATTTTTTGTGAGAATAAAAATTCAAAGTGGAAAGCAAAAGAATGTAAGAGGGGCATTGGGACGTTACTAATGAACAGAGGAAATGTCATTTTAGTGCCAGGAATGTCTTTCTTGTTTATTCTGGACCCTATTTGGAAATTGGCATCTTTTGAAATTTGTGTGAAATTGGCAAAATTGCTAAATTCTGACCACTGTATTAGATAGTTGAAATTGGTAAATGGGTGGTTTCTTGTACTCATTCGATAGAAAAAATGGAGTTCTAGCGAAATAGTTATGACTTTTGTCGACTAGTACACTGGAATTGGCCGAAAATAGGGCTCAAAGTGGGCAAAATCACCGATGCATAAACATCGTCGAGACCGCTAACTTCGCGAGAGCATAATTCCGTAAGTTTTCCATCAAATTTCATACTTTTGGTGTCATTATGATCGGGAAAAGATTCTCTAGCTTTTCATAAGAAAAAATAATTTTTTTTTTTTTTTTAAATTTGGAAGACCCTGAGAACAAGTTTCTGAGAGGGCCTGTCGACTCTGAAAGGGTTAAATGGCTGCAGATATCAATATAAATTTATACAATGTTCAAAAGTTTAACACCAACTGAAATTATTTATAAATTCACAACTAAGATGCAAACACTTTAAAAAAAAGAAAAGCTAATATATGCTACTCTGCTTAGTAATTAGGATATCTATTAAAAAAAATACAGTGGAACCTCGGTTTTCGTATTTAATTCGTTCCAGAGAGTTTGACGAAAACCGAATTCGCCGAAAATAATGTAAAGCCAATTAATCCATTCCAGACACCCAAAAATATTAACAAAAAAATACATTTTATAGAGAATAACTATAGTTTTACATACAGAAAACAATGAGAAATAAATATAAAGTACTAATGAAATGGATAAATGAACATTTAAATCAGTGTTATCTTTATTGAAGACTCTTGTTGGCATATGGAAGATGGTGAGAAGCGGAGAGGGAGGAAAGATTATCTCTACCACCATCACTACCACCCCTCTAACCACCATCCCCATACACCCCTCTACCACCAACACTAACACCCTCTACCACCATCACTACCACCCTCTACCACCATCACTACCACTGTCTACCACAATCACTACCCCTCTACCACCATCACAACCACTACCACCTTCTACCACCATCACTACCACTGTCTACCATAGTCACTACCACCCTCTACCACCATCACAACCACTACCACCTTCTACTATCACTACCCCCCTCTAAACCCCCTACCCCACTACCACCCTCTACCACAATCACTACCACCATCACAACCACTACTACCCTCTACCACCACTGAATTCTATTGTGTTTCTCACATTCTTTATCAAAGGACTGGCACTCGGAACTTTCTTTGGCCCCATGGTGACTTACTGAGCAATCACACTCAATAAACAAGCACAAAAAACAATGGATTATTATGAAATGTTTTGTATGAATACGCAGGGTAATGTTCACTTGATGAGAAACAAAGCCAGACTGACTCAGAAGGCGTGTGTGGGATGCTTTGTGTGGGCGCGGGCAGACGGACACATTCGGTACAGCGGACAAAAACCAAGGTGATGAACGAAAACTGGGACAATATTTTGATGAAAAAAGTCGTCGAAAACCGAATTTGATGAAAACCAGGGCAAACGAAAACCGAGGTTCCGCTGTACAAATTCTACTCTATGCGAGTTATTTTTAATTTTGCTTCAAGAAAGTTACTTTAAAACAACTGAAAATTTACAAACAAAAAAGTGGGCTTCCTCTATAATCTTGAAAATTGCTAAACATGCAACTAGGATTTTTTATTATTATTTTATTAACACATCAGCCACTTCCCACCAAGGCTGGGTGGCCTGAAAAAAGAAAAACTTTCACCAAGATGTTATTCCTGTTTGCCCTATACACATAAAATCACAGTTTCCCTATCTTCAATATTTAACAATTCCTTAAAATATTCCCTCCATCTTCCTGATACCTCTAACTCTCCATTTAATAACTCTCCTCTTCCATTTTTAACTATCAAATCCATTTGTTCCCTAGGTTTCCTCAACTTATTAATCTCACTCCAAAACTTTTTCTTATTTTCAACAAAATTTGCTGATAACATCTCACCCACTCTCTCACTTGCTCTCTTTTCACATTGCTTCACGACTCTCTTAACCTCTCATTTTCTCTCCATATACTTCTCCCTCCTTGCATCGCTTCTACTGTGTCATAACCTCTCATATGCTAACTTTTTCTCTCTCTACATCATTCCACCAATCGCTCTTCTTCCCTCCCGCACCCACTTTCCTGTAACATAAACTTCTGCTGAACACAAACACTACATTCTTAAACCTACCCCAATGCCTATACTCTCACTAGCCATCTATCCTCCAATAGTTATTTATATCTTACCCTAACTGCCTCCTCCTCTAGCTTATAAACCTTCACCTTTCTCTTACTTGCTGCTTCCAATTTCCTTACATCCCATCTACCTTTTACTCTCACTGTAGCTACAACTAAAAAGTGATCTGATATATTTGTGGCCCCTCTATAAATATGTACAGTTGAAGGGCAAACCCAACAGCTTTTATCTACCAATACAAGCCCCAACAAACTACTGTCATTATGCCCTACATAAATCTTGATACTTAACTTATCCCTTTTCTTAAAATATGTATTACCTTAACCAAAACCCCTTTCTATACAAAGTTCAATAAAAGGGCCCCCATTATCTTTTACATCGGCACCCCAAATTTTACCTACCACACCCTCTTTAACCCTTTCAGGGTCCAGAGGTCAAATTTCAAAGTGTGCCCCAGGTTTCAAGAATTTTCCCCCCAAAAATTTATTTTTTCTTATGAAATGGTAAGAGAATTTTTTCTGGAGGAAAATTAAAACAAAAAGTACGAATTTTGATGGAAAACTGACAAAATTATGCTCTTGCGAATTTTGATGTGTCAGTGATATTTTTAATCGCGATTTTTCCCCACTTTGACTCCCATTTAGGCCAATTACATTATTAGAGTCGACCAAATTCTTAGCTATTTCATTAGTATTACTTCTATTCTATCGATTGAGCACAAAAATCGCCCAGTCAACTGTTTCAACTACAAATAAAAGTTTTTGGAAAATTTGGGTAATTTGGCCAATTTCACACATAGATCAAACTATTCCAATTTCCAAAACTAGGAGTCAGAATAATCAATGCAGGTATTCCTGGCTCTTAAACTAACATTTCCTCAAGCTTCATGTAGTTACGTTTTCAGGTTACAAATGAATTCATTTTGATTTTTTATTTCACATACATGAATTTTATTCTAACCAAAATAGAAAGATTTACTGTTATTGAATATTGTTTCTAATTGTATAAATTTCATCACCAACATTTGTGAGTGAAAATTAGCTCCCACAGTGGGTGTATTAGATGTAGTGAGGGTCGTTTGTTTACTATGAACATCGACAAAAAATTTAACATTTCCCGAATACTTATGAGTCGGTTTTAAGCCTTTTCCATATCTTAAAACCAATCAACAATCATCTTTTTCTGTATATATATCTCCATCTATCAAAATAGAGACATAGAAATCGCAAATACAACTAGAAAAAAACTACAAAATACACTGTAATTGCTGTTTTAAATCAGACAAATCACGGTTCAGTTTTTTTTCTCCTCATTATACACTGTAGTGCTGCAGGTTTTGTTTTATGTGGTGCTCACAAATACCACAATAGATGTATTCTTATTATCTAGGCCCAAATTTACCACTCTTAGTCATTATCAGAGTGAGCTGAGTATGGCATAGGATCTTCGGTTTTGGATCCTGACACTTTAAGCCTAAGATACTACGGCACGGACCCCTGAATGGGGTTTGTTCAAATGTTTCTCCCTACTTTAGCATTATGGTCCCCTACACAAATCTCTCTTTCAACTTGGTTCAATTAAAGTTCCTACCCTTTCCTTATCTCCCAAAATCTTTCTCTCTCCTCTTACACTCCTCTCTTCTCCAGGTGCATACACACTTATTTTAACCCACTTTTTGCATTCCTGACCCTTTATTTTAATCCAATAATCACTTGAATTTTTTCATTTTATAGTCCTTCTCTCATTACATAACTGATCCTCAACAAATTGTTACCCCTTCCTTAGCTATCAACTCATCTCTAGGTACCCATGACTTAATCCCAATTATTTCTTCCCACTGAATCTTCTACCCCCTTACAGCTTTTGTTTTTGCTTAGAGCCTAGGACATCCAACTTTTTTCATTCATAACTTTACCAATCATCTCTTTCTTTCATCCACTACTAAACATGCAATTCTAAGCTTCCCAGTGTTTCTTCTTCTAGTTCTTTAGTATTTTCTGACAGGAGAAGAGGGTGTTATAATAAGTCATTGCTCCCAGCATTTTAGTCGCCTCTTATACGACACGCATGGTTACGGAGAGAAAGATTCTTTTCCACTTCCCCATAAGAATAGAGGAAATAAAGAAGAACAAGGAACTATTAAGGAAAAAAAAAGAAAAACCTAGATTTGTGTATGTATTTACATATATAATGTCATGCCTAGTGCAATGTGACTCAACTCCTGTAAAGTGGTTTATTCCTAAATACCCTAGCCTCAATACAATGGGGAAACCTACAGTAGAAATCAATGAACAGTAGACACACTCTTCTCTATATTCAGAAGTAAATTTTTAAAAAGAAAATGCATATAAAAAGCATTTTTTCTAAACTACAGTTAATACATATACAGTGAAGGGTTTTTCAGCCTCACATTGACAGTGTAGAGTACAGGGAGAGGAAGACGGGGCTGACTGTTACCACTCCGGCATGCTGCATACACCACTGGTGAGGTAATACACTGAGAACCACAAAACCAAAAGTGTTTTTAATAACTGCATAGAGAAAAAAATATAAGCTGATCGTTAAAGTGGTTTAAAGAATAGATAAATAAATACATGACTAAAATGAGTGTCATAGGCTTTTAAAGGGGTGTGGGGGGTACAGCGAAGTGAGAATTTATTTGAAAAACTAAGACAAATATACCATTTAACTGTCATAATAAAGTACTGGTTTCGTTTCACTTTCTGTGGCATTCATTTATTTTGCAGTGCTCTACTTTCCATCAGATATTATGTGTATGTGGCATTACATTCACCATGTGTTCAGTATAGGTTTACAATGAGTACTGATGATTCCTTACGTATGCACACTCATCCGTGTCTTGCAGCTGATTCAAAGCTTACAGATGGAATGAACATCAATACTATAATTGGTGAAACACCTGACAGTAAGGCTCTTGATTTCGATGGGTTTCACAAGTACAACGTCTAAGAGGTGCATTACACTGAAGACAGTTATGCTTCTATTGTATGGTGGCTTAATGTAAATGTTCCAGATATGCCTTGGTTTATGTACAATATTGTGATGATGTTATATGAATTAAAAGAGCATTTGGAAGGTAAAGGATTGGGTAAAAAATCTTATGGGAATAAGAATAACTGATATTAGATATGGAAAATTAGGACTCAGGAAAGCATTAATATATTTTACTTACCTTATGTGAAAATAGTTTTAAAAGTACTGAAATATCAATTAATGATAAGTTTTCTGGAAGGGCCCCACGTATTATTGTCGTAAGTTAGGGCACGCACTGTACTATAATATGGTATAGTTGTCGCCATCAAACTTGTGGAGCTTCTTATTTTGCAGATTTCCATTATCCAACTCACACCCCAAATCTCTCTCTATTCTCGTCATTATTTCCTATGTCATTGTTGACCATATGTGTTGACTACTACAAATATCAAGTCCTAATGCCGCAAAACTAAACTGAATCTGAAAGCAATTTTATGCAGATTAATTTCTGTTATTATTCATGCATCTTTTTTTAGTGTCTGGCAACTCTTGAACGTGCTTCTTGTTTGACATTTGTAGGGGATACCTGTATTCATAAAAGTGCTTAAACTTGTGGGCGTAATTCAGAACTGCTAATTCAACAGTAAAAAATATAAAACATATGTAACCATACATTACTAGTACAATGTTTAATTTAAATTGTGGGCCTGGCAAATCATTAAAAAGGTAGGATGAGGGAAACTGCCAAAAGATTCAGTAGTTGACCATGCAAAATTGCAATAAAGACCATGATAGGGACTGATTGTTAAAAGCTAAAAGAAGCTGAAGTCCTAGTCACTAAGCAAATAACAAAGATTTAAAGGGGTGAGAGTAATATCAATGATGAGGAGCAAATAAATACGAGATTAATATCAGAAGGAAAGTGGCAGTAATATTAATGATTGTACAGTGGAAAGGAGATAGTAGGCTAAAATGTTTAAACTCAAGAATTATGTAAGGAGAGAGAGGTACAAATTGGGTTACAATAAGTGTATGCACCAAGGAGCAAGAAGACTGGAGAGAAGAGAAGATTTTGGACGGGTGTTAAGTTTTAAAATTTAGGGAGTTTAAATTTTGAACTAAAAGAGAGAATAATTCTGTGACCTAAATGGGTAAACTGGACAGAAAATTTTCGGAGAGGACATAGAAGGCAAATTTGGGTGCCAGGGGGAAAATAACAATGTGGGGCCCCCTAACTGAAATTTTGTACAGAACGAAATTTAGTAAATATGACATTTGTTAAAAAAAAGAGGAGATAAACAGGTTACCAGGTATGAGGAAATGTTCTGGATTTTAGTTAATAACCAAAATATTCCAATAAGACTTAAAATATTTTTAGCTAATTTGCTTAGCATTCTATACATGTGCTGTATTTACAATTATTTTCTCATAGAAATTTATTTAACTGCAATTTAAAAAAAAAATCCTTAATACTTCTTCCAAATCTGTTAGAGTACAGGAGGGCCCCGTTTGTAGTGCTCTTAGGTTTCCGACCCCATGCGGTAAGCGAAAATCACCAGCAGGTGGAAAAGAGCATTTTTTCATTATTGAATGCGTCTAAGATGCCTGAAAAGTAGACATTAAAAAAAGTGAAGTACAGTGGTCCCTCGTTTTTCGTAATTAATCCATTCCTGGAGGAGCTACTAAAAACGAAATTTACGATTTGCGTATCAATTTTCCCCATAAGAAATAATGTAAATACAATTAATCCGTTCCTGACACCCAGAAGTATTAAAACAAAAAAAATTTTTACATGAAATATACATATAGTACATAAACAATACAATGGGAAATGATGAAGAAAAATTAACGCAAACCTTCCTTTTTTGGAATTCTTTTATGTATGGGGGACTGGAAAAAGGAGAGAATTGATTGTTTTCAGTTTGGGGGGGGAATCCCCTTCCAGCAACACCTCAGGGGGACCAACTGTTCTTGGGGTTGCTTCTCTTCTTGTTTT
>NC_069400.1:99873455-100003455 GCF_026875155.1 Cherax quadricarinatus
ACGTGGCCCTTATGTGCAGTGCCACTAACTTGCTGGCTGCACAGGAAAAACCTCAGCATGCCCTACAATGCATAACATGGGTTTGGAGGTTAGTGTCGCTAAGTCCCGGCTCTTATGCTTTACTAAACGACGTCTCTCTACTCTTCCATCTGTTTCATTGGGTCATACGGCAATCCCGTTGGTCTCTTCTCATCGATGGTTGGGTGTTACCTTGGATGCAACACTCCTGACATGGAGGAAACACATAATGGCCCTCCACCTCTCATGTGCACGCCGCACTGCCCTTATGCGTCGGATCTCTGGCACTAAGTGGCGGCGGATCGAGACCCCCTTCTTTAGATTCTATACAGCTGTGGTTCGCAGCAAACTCGCCTATGCGAGTGAGGTGTATGGCTATGCCTCTCCTCTCTTGGCCGCCTAGACATTCTCCAGAATTCGGCCATCCGCAGTATGCTGGGGGCGTTCCCCTCCACCCGCATTGCAGCCTTGGAAGCAGAGTCTGGGATAAGATAAGATAAGATTTCGTTAGGATTTTTAACCCCGGAGGGTTAGCCACCCAGGATAACCCAAGAAAGTCAGTGCGTCATCGAGGACTGTCTAACTTATTTCCATTGGGGTCCTTAATCTTGTCCCCCAGGATGCGACCCACACCAGTCGACTAACACCCAGGTACCTATTTGCTGCTAGGTGAACAGGACAATAGGTGTAAGGAAACGTGTCGGAATTTCCACCCGCCGGTCTTTTGACTACCGCCCACAGGATGGGTATGGGGTGCATAATAAACATATTAAACTAAACTAACACTTAACTAACTGTAACCATGTATAGGAGTGAGGCTGATTCATTGCCTTTGTAACTTACCACGATTGTGACCAGATCTACCTGGAGTTCATTACCTTTGTAACTTGCCATGATTGTGACCAGATCTACCTGGAGTTCATTACCTTTGTAACTTGCCATGATTGTGACCAGATCTACCTGGAGTTCATTACCTTTGTAACTTGCCATGATTGTGACCAGATCTACCTGGAGTTCATTACCTTTGTAACTTGCCATGATTGTGACCAGATCTACCTGGAGTTCATTACCTTTGTAACTTGCCATGATTGTGACCAGATCTATCTGGAGTTCATTACCTTTGTAACTTGCCATGATTGTGACCAGATCTACCTGGAGTTCATTACCTTTGTAACTTGCCATGATTGTGACCAGATCTACCTGGAGTTCATTACCTTTGTAACTAGTTCAGCTATCATAACTTTGGGGTCCAGTCCCTGGACCCATTATGTACCTCTGTAATCTTTTGACTACCGCCCACAGGGTGGGTATGGGGTGCATAATAAAGATATTAAACTAACTAACGGGAATCGAACCCAGGCCCGTGTGTGAAGCGGGAGTTTTAGCCACCAGACCACCGGGCCACCCACCACTCACCCCTCTCGTCAGTGAGAACGGCCAGGGTTTGTTTACAATTCCATCATGTGGCCTCTGCCTGGGACTCACCCCTGTCGCCTCTCTCCACGGATGTGGGAGGCAGCCTCTGTTCCCCCACGTTTGGTTCAGCCTTCCTTTGTGGCCAGGGCCCAACGTTCCCTGGCCTGCCTTACACTCCCTGCACCAGTGATGACTCCCTCCTCTCTCCGGTCCCTCCCTGGATGGACCTGACACGGTACATTCACCTGGATTGGCTCTCCAGGAACAGGAAACCCCCTCAGTTAGCTGCATTTCTCTTTGAAGAGTTTCGTTCTGTCACGTATGATTCTTCATTCTCCACCTACACGGACGGCTCAGCACGGACTTCCCCCCCCCTTCTACATCTGCGGCCTTCTTTGTTGATCTCTCTGTGTCAAACCTGGGGGTTAGACCCTGCTCACTCAGTCCTGGCAGGAGAGCTCTTCGCCATTCACCAGGCTCTGGTTTTTATTCTTGCTCACCTTTCCCTCAGCCTTTGGTTCTCTTCTCTGATTCCCAATCTTGCCTGGCATTTTTGTGCTCTGCCCGTCCACGGTCCCTACGCGTCCTCGTCCGACAGACGCAAGCTCTTCTGCGTTTCTTGCGGAGTCAAGGTTGGAGTATCTCTTTTCAGTGGGTACTTGGAATGAAGTGGCGGATCGAGCGGCCTCCCTCGTACACACAGTTAAGATTAAGATTAAGATGTTTATTTTGACAAATTATATGGGTGTACAGAGGAATATAATAGTTGGGTGTACATGCCAAAAGCCCCTTTGTATGCAGAGATTACTTAAAATTAGTAAGGCAATAATACATAGTTCATATGGTCATTAGATGAGTTACAGTGAGTACAGGAGAATTGAATATTCTCTCAGGTAGTGCTACATGGTTTTGATAAGTCTAGTAGAGACTTATTACACTCTTTAATTAGTTAATAAATATTACAGTATTACAATGTAACATTTTAAATCAATTTACAATATGATGTATTACAGTTTAGCACTATTTAAAACAATGAAATTTGGTATTACAATGGATAAGATAAGATTCAATATGATTTACTGTATTACAATCTACTACTGTTTATTAGGTAAGACACATATGCAACAGTTAGGTATCTTTATTTCGAAACGTTTCGCCTACACAGTAGGCTTCTTCAGTCGAGTACAGAAAAACATTAAAATGGTATAAAATACCGACAGGTTGTTAGGTAAGACACATATGCAACAGTTAGGTATCTTTATTTCGAAACGTTTCGCCTACACAGTAGGCTTCTTCAGTCGAGTACAGAAAAGTTGATAGAAGCAGAAGATACTTGAAGACGATGTAATCAGTCCATCACCCTTAAAGTTTTGAGGTGGTCAGTCCCTCAGTCTGGAGAAGAGCATTGTTCCATGGTATGAAACAATATTGTTTCATAACATGGAACAATGCTCTTCTCCAGACTGAGGGACTGACCACCTCAAAACTTTAAGGGTGATGGACTGATTACATCGTCTTCAAGTATCTTCTGCTTCTATCAACTTTTTTGTACTCGACTGAAGAAGCCTACTGTGTAGGCGAAACGTTTCGAAATAAAGATACCTAACTGTTGCATATGTGTCTTACCGAGTACAGAAAAGTTGAAGAATTGAGACACTTATGCAACACATGGGAATCTTTATTGAAGAAACGTTTCGCCACACAGTGGCTTCATCAATCCAATCATGGGATCTTGGTACAATGGAAATAAATGGTATAAAATACCGACACGATGGAAATATAAACACATATGCAGTATAATGTGATCCTTTATTGACAACGTTTCGCCCATACAGTGGGCTTTTTCAAGTCAAACAGATCTATCTGGGGTAGAAGGTACGCGAGTATTTATAGTCAGGTTCAGAATGCTGAGGTCAGGTGGAGAATGCTGCATCTGATGATGTACCGAGAGGGGTTATAGAGTCTAAAATCTTGGGTAGCTTGTAAGGGAGACTGGATAAGTTTGGTACAAAGACTTCAACGCTTGTCCAACCTTTGGACGACGACCTACTTACACTAGTGGCAGGTCCCACTGTGATCCCGCCTCCTGCTTCGACTCATCTGACTGCAGTATATAAGCCACCTCTCTGGCCCTGTGCTGCACTTCCTACAAGAGTGATGGACTAAACACATCGATTCCAGGTTGAGGGACTGATTACCTCAAACTTCTCCTCTCCTTACCCATTTTTACTTTGTATTGGACTGATGAAGCTACTGTGTGGCGAAACGTTTCTTCAATAAAGATTCCCATGTGTTGCATAAGTGTCTCAATTCTTCAACTTGTCAGTTTTCAAAACCATTCATTACAGAAAAGTTGATAGAAGCAGAAGAGACTTGAAGACGATATAATCAGTCCATCACCCTTGAAGTTTTGAGGTGGTCAGTCACTCAGTCTGGAGAAGAGTATTGTTCCATAGTCTGAAACAATATGGAGTTGAAGTGACAGGATGGAACCTTATATACCACCAGGAGGTGAGATGTGGGCCACTAGTAGAGGTAAGAATGTAGTCGTTGGGAGGTCACGTCCCTCTCAAATCCTCCCAACGACTACATTCTTACCTCTACTAGTAGCCCACATCTCACCTCCTGGTGGTATATAAGGCTCCATCCTATCACTTCAACTCCATATTGTTTCAGACTATGGAACAATACTCTTCTCCAGACTGAGGGACTGACCACCTCAAAACTTCAAGGGTGATGGACTGATTATATCGTCTTCAAGTCTCTTCTGCTTCTTCAACTTTTCTGTACTCGACTGAAGAAGCCTACTGTGTAAGCGAAACGTTTCGAAATAAAGACATCTAACTGTTGCATATGTGTCTTACCTAACAACCTGTCGGTATTTTATACCATTTTAATACTACTGTTTAAAACAATGAAACAACAAACATCCTAATTTCGAAGTAGTAAGTGGTTGAGCATTTATCAACACAATATTAGTAGCTTTTGAGAAACTGGTAATGATTAGGTACGGTTTGTCTGGTTAATTTTGGATGATGAGGTGATTTCTTATTAGAGCCTTAAATTGATTTGCAAACAGGGCTCCTGTAGTGTATCCTGGCAATGAATTCCAGAGCTTCAGGCCTTTTACGTGCATAGCATTTTTGCATAGGCCGCACTGGGCCGCAGTAATTTCACAAGGACTGTTTGGAAGAAAATCCGCCAATTGTGGCAGGACCTGGTACGCTCCCTCTCTTCGGCATTGAGCTCTGTCCGATCTTTCAATGGCCCCTGCCTTTAATATAATAATATAATATAATATCTCTATTTCTACAAGTACATGTACAAGGTATACAGGCCTAGCTGATATCGATGACATACTACTATATTGAAAGCCACTTGTTATGCAGAGCATTTCCGGCAAATTAGGCCAGTTTTGTCCCAGGATGCGACCCACACCAGTCGACTAACACCCTGGTACCCATTTTACACTGATGGGTGAACATGGACAGCAGGTGTCTTATGGAAACACGTCCCTAATGTTTTTCCAGCCGTACCGGAGATTCGAACTCCGGACCTCAGTGTGTGTGAGCCGAGTGGGCTCGCCATCCCAATCGCTCAGTGGATGTTTCACTGACTCGCTTCCGGGTTAGGCACTCACGACTGGTGGGCTTATCTGCATCCCCTTCGGATGACGGACTCTCCGTACTGGTGAGATTGTTCCTCACAGCATTGGAGAAGATGGACAGACACTTCCTGCTGTGGTGCCCATGTTACCACTGCGCGACCTTGCGCACGTTTGAGAGTGCAATCTTTTACTCTACCTCTCCTCTACGGAGAGGGGTTTGACCCTCCGGACCGTCAGGAGATCTTGGCCGGTACCTGCTCATCCTTGCTGGCTTCAGGGCGCAACAGGGACATATAATACTCAGTTACGTACTAGTCAAACATAATCTTTTTTTCTTTGTTGGTTTACGGGCACGAAAACATAAGCGTATCGAGCCCGGTTTCTCGATGGTACGAGGAAAAATTGTTGCCCAAGGCTGGGCGATGAGAGAAAAGGAACAAAAGTTCCTTTGTAAATAGAGATAGAAACTTGAAGTTTCCAATTAGATCCGGTGGACGCCCTTGCCAAGCCCCAGCAGGGAGGGACGCCTACACTCCTACCAGAGTTCAGTAACCGCCTTCCCACCAAAGACCGTTAAAGAATTTTCCGCAGAGCGGAACAAATGGATCTGGATAAAGTAAACCGATGAACATGTGCCCCTCCTGTAGAGTGCCCGGCGGGCAAAATAGATGAGGACAAGCGTCCCAGTGAGAACGGGGAAAATTTGTCACTGATACTCAGGCGAGAGAGAGACGTCCACACCCGACGAAGGCTGGCGCAGAAGTCTTCCACCTTGGTTGAGGTTCCCTCTCCGAGCAATGGAAGGCCGGGCTCAATACGGCGTATGCTGTCAGTGGCTCTATAAACCCCAACAGCAACAACTGAGAGAGATAAATACAAGGAGAAATATAAGAGAAGTTGCAGGAGGAGCATAATGGTTGTAAGCGCACTCAAGAACCTCTATAGCACTACATACAGCCAGGCCAGCTCCCCAGATGGATCTTTACTTGCTGTTGGAAATAATGAAGGGAAAATTATCCTTTTCGAGTGAGTCCAACGTAGAATGTAGAATATAATTTTGGTATAACTGTGTCTAGCATTAGGAATAATATTAGGAGAGAAGTAAATAATGAAAATGATTATTATAGGAATGCAGTTAGAAGCCTGAGTAGATCTATAACCCACTATGATAACATGAACGTAGATAAGTATGTTTATGGAGCAACTTGCAATGTGAACAGACTGACTGATGTTGTAGTGGCCAGACTTAGGCTTGGTTACAAGTACTGACTGATGTTGTAGTGGCCAGACTTAGGCTTGGTTACAAGTACTGACTGATGTTGTAGTGGCCAGACTTAGGCTTGGTTACAAGTACTGACTGATGTTGTAGTGGCCAGGCTTAGGCTTGTACAAGTACTACTGATGTTGTAGATGGCCAGACTTAGGCTAGGTTACAAGTACTTCTGGAAGTTTGGGAGACACACAGAATGAGATCAAAACTAAATGTAACTTATGTGACAGGCATATGGTCACTCTCTTGAACACTATGTGCTTAATTGTCCACTTATGGAGGATAAAGACAGACAGTATAATAACCTATGTGACATGCAAGATATCTTATTAATGAAAATAAGATACCAGATATACTAAGCAAATTTCCTAAATTTGCTTGTAACAGATAAGTGAACTATAGATATGTAGATAAAAATCCATATGTATTCCTGTTAACCCTTTGGCCTAGTTCCTAGCCTTTTTGTGTCATCCATAATGCACTCCGCTAACCGTCACAGGATGGATATGGGGTGCACAATAAACTAGCCACTTCGGTGGCAAAATCTAATCTAAATCTAATCAACGTTTCCGCTGTTACAGAATTGCATAATTTATTTATTTATTTATTTATTAATTTGAACATGATACAGAGAAGTACAAGGAATACAATTTTTAAAGTGCAGCATGCCAAAGCCAAAATAATAATTCTATAATGATGACCGCTGTGGTCAGCGTAACAATCCGGAACCGGTCAAGGGAGGATGATGACGGGCTTTTGATCCAAGGAAATGAGTCTGAATGCATTCCTGTCCTTCTCCATGAGTATAATAATCGATGGAAACAGACACTTGTGCAACATCTGGGCATCTTTATTGTAGATGTTTCGTCATCCAGTGGCTTTATCAATACAGATTCTAGGACATTATTTTAAGACAGTAGGACTATATACAAAACATGAGGTAATCAGTCCTTCAGCCTTGGAATTGCTAATAATCGATACCTGATTGGATTCCCTATTATGAGCATTATTTACTTAAAGTCTCGGCTTTTTATGTAAACTTTACTGTATTAAGTGGGCTGTACAACGAAGATGGTTGCATTTTCGTCCTGTGAGGAAAAAGCAATGTATCAGCCTAATCTAACCTTAAATTTAACTCGAAATCTTGACTAGGTTGCCAAAAATAAGATTTTTTATAAGCTTAACTTATAGATGTGTATATCACACAGGCTACTTTAATGTTGACTAATTTCCATAACTCTTATTTAGGCTGAAGTTTAAATAGGTAAAGTAAAGGATTTAAATTCTTTTGACTGCAGGGCTATCCTAGGCTAAGTCATCATAAAATATCACTTTTATTATTTCTATAAGTGTTTTATGCGATTTATTATTATATGGACTGCTTATTTGTGGTTCAATGTACATTTTCTTAGGTTTAGCAAACTAACAGTAACCAAACCTAAATTATAAGCTGGTCACTACCTAATTATCTTATAAATACTGTAGCCCTTCATGAACTGTTCATTACCCAGCTATTGGACAAATTTACACTTCCATTTTAATTACCCCTGTACTTTATGACTTACTAAATAAAAACTAACCTATGCATCTCTTTGAATTGCTGTAATTCTTTTCATCATTGCATTAGGTTCATTCTGTATAATATTAATATAATATAATAATAAATCATGTTAAGTGCTAAACCCCTGTGGGTCATTCAGTGCAAGATGTGGTGGAGGCTTGATCCTGTGTGTGCTGAGCTCAAGACGGAGTGTAAAAATTGTAGGTGAATAAGTTCACTGAGTATACCAGGTAAAGTGTATGATAGGGTTATTATTGAAAGAATTAGAAGTTAGACATAGAGTAAAATTGCAGATAAACAAGGAGAATTTAGAGTGGGTAGGGGATGTGTAGTCAAGTGTTTACATTGAAGCATATATGTGAACAGTATTTAGATGAAGGTAGGGAAGATTTCATTGCATTTATGGATTTAGAAAAGGCATATGATAGAGTGGATAGGAGAGCAATGTGGCAGATGTTGCAGCTGTATGGAATAGGTAGTAAGTTACTAAATGCTGTTAAAAGTTTTTATGAGGATAGTGAGGCTCATGTTAGGGGTAGGTCTTAGACAGGGATGTGTGATGTCAACATGGTTGTTTAACATATTTATAGATGGGGTTGTAAAAGAAGTAAATGGTAGGGTGTTGGGGAGAGGGGTGGGATTAAATTATGGGGAATCAAATACAAAATGGGAGTTGACACAGTTACTTTTTGGTGATGATACTGTACTTTTTGGGGATTCTAAGGGAAAGTTGCAAAGGTTAGTGGACAAGTTTAGGAGAGTGTGAAAGTTGAAAGTGAATATAGATAAGAGTAAGGTGATGAGGGTATCAAATGATTAGATAAAGAAAAATTGGATATCACATTGGAGAGAGGGAGTATGGAAGAAGTGAATGTTTATAGATATTTGGGAGTTGACTTGTCAGCAGATGGGTTTATGAAGGATGAGGTAAACCATAGAATTGATGAAGGAAAAAAGGTGAGTGGTGTGTTGAGGTAACTGGGGAGACAGAACGTTACCCATGGTGGCAAAGAAGGGAATATATGAGAGTATAGTGGTATAGGTTGACAATCACTAATCCAGCACCATCAGGACCTGTAGGGTGCCGGATTAGTGATTTTGCCAGATTACAGAGTGGTTAGGTTAGAGTACATTTAACCCAATGGCAATAGTTACGCATAGACGATTTCACCCACTTCACATCCTATTTTTCGCCCATTCCATTGTTCCAGTCTGCCAAACTCATAGCTATTTCACTGGTATTCCTTCTATTCTCTCGACTGAGTACAAGGGACCACCCATTTACCTATTTCAACTAACCAGTGAAGTGATCAGAAATCGGTAATTTGGCCAATTTCACACAAATTTCAAGAGATGCCAGTTTCAAAACAGGGTCCAGAATATGCAATGCAGACATTGTTGGCACTAAAATAACTTTTTCTCAGTTCATTACCCACTTCTCTATGTCCCTCTTATATTACACGTGCTTTCCATTTTGAATTTTTATTCACAGAAAAAATAGAAGATTTACTATTATGTAGACTATTGCATTATTTTAATAATTATATAAGTAATGTCAAGCCATTCATGACTGTGTATTAGATTGGCCAGTTGGACACGTATTGAACGGTGACATTATTTGTTCACTCTTGAACATCGTCGAAAATCGAACATTTCCACTTTGAGCTCAGTTTCAAGGTACTTTCTGTCATGAAACCAATCCAAATCACATCTATTTCTGTAATACTGTATATCTTCCATTCTATCATATGAGACCAAAAGAACGAGAATACAACCATAAAAACCATACAGAAATACACTGCAAAATCAATTTTGCTCCATAAACATGGTTGCAGTTTTTTTCTCATGCACTGTGTGCTGCAGGATTTTTTTTGTATAGTGCACACTTACCACACAGACCTATTCTCTCATATGTAGGCCCAAATTTAGTCATGTATCCAGGCCCTTCTTATATTACACTTGCTTTCCATTTTTAATTTTTATTCACAAAAAAATAGAAGATTTACTGTTATGCAGATTAGTGCATTATTGTAACACATTGGAACCCCAGATTTCGTACTTAATTCGTTCTAGAAGGTTGGTCTAAATCCGAAACATGCAAAAACCGAAGTAATATTTCCCATAAGAAATAATGTAAATACAATTAATCCGTTCCAGACACCCAAAAATATTAACAGAAAATACATTTTTTAAAAGAATAACTATAGTTTTACATACAGAAAACAATGAGAATTAAATATAAATGACTAATTTTAATGATAAATGAACATTACATACCTTTATTGAAGACTTGTTGGTGTATTGAAGAAAGTGAGGAGGAGAGAGGGAGTTGAGGTTAGTGTTTGGAAGGGGAATCCCCTTCCATAAGGACTTCAGGTATCAAAACCCTCTCTAGGGTTACTTTCCTTCTTTGTTATTTACTGGCACTGGACCTCTGTTGCACTGAAAATCTGTCCAGAGAGCTCTGTTTCTGCTGTCTCTTTAAGATTGCCTAAATTGGTGCGAGGTATTCAATTGTATCAGCTTGTTCAGGGTGATATTTTTCAACAAAAGTTTGCACCTCATTCCACTTTGCACAAATGTCCTTAATCACTGAAGAAGGCACCTTCTCCCCTCTCTCTCCCTCCTCCTCTGAAGCAATTTTCTCAGTTGTGGTCTCTTGCTGTTCCAGATGAAAGTCTTGCAGCTCTTCAGTGGTTAGCTCTTCCTTGTGGTCCTCCACCAACTCTTCCACATCCTGGCCACTCACATCCAACCCCATGAACCTTTCAAAATCTTTGTCGAGGACACATTCTGGCCACAATTTTCTCCAAGCAGAGTTCAAAGTTCTGGAAGTCACTTCCTGCCAACCCTTACGAAATGGAGGATATTGAAGTGATCCCTCCAGAGCTTTCTTAGGGTCAAATCAGTGTCCGAGGTTACTTCAAAGCACCTTAGAAACATTGCTTTGGTGTAGAGTTTTTTGAAGTTAGAAATGACCTGTTGGTCCATGGGCTGGATGAGAGGAGTGGTGTTAGGAGGCAAGAACTTCACTGTTATAAAACTGAAGTCCCTAAACAATTGGTCTTTCAAGTCTGGAGGATGAGCAGGAGCATTGTCCATTACCAGGAGGCACTTGAGTGGCAATTTATTTTCCAGGAGGTATTTTTCACACTCGGGCCAAACACTTCATGGACCCAGTCAATGAAAATGAAAATATGCCTTGTGACCCATGCCTTATTATTAGCTTTCCACATCACACACAATTTACTCTTGATGACATTGTTTTTCTTGAACACTCTGGGATTTTCAGAGTGATGCACCAGTAAAGGCGTCACTTTGAAATCCCCATTAGCGTTACCACAGAACAAAAGAGTTAGCCTATTCTTCATAGGCTTGTGTCCTGGCAATGCCTTTTCCTCCTGCATGATGTAGGTCCTCCTTGGCATTTTCTAACAAAAGATGCCTGTTTTGTCACAATTGAACACTTGTTGGGGGAGGAATCCTGCAGCCTCTACATACTCCTTGAATTCATCAACGAATTCTTTGGCCTCACATTTGTCCGAACTTGCAGCCTCACCATGCTTTACAACACTGTGTATGCCACTACGCTTCTTGAATCTGTTTTACCAGTTTCTGCTGGGCTTAAATTCACTAACAGCAGCACTCATTCCAGGCATTTTCTTTATGAGGTCCACATGCAACTGCCTTGCCTTTTCACAAATGATTCGACTCCACATCACTATCTCCCGCCAACTGTTTTTCATTGATCCACACCAACAACAACAACTCCACATCTTTGATTGTTTGTGATCTCTGTTTTGTTAGCATATTTACCCCTTTTGCAACTTTAGCTTTCTTGATTTCTACTTTCTTTACCAGGATGGAACAGATTGCAATTTCAACTTTCCATACATCCTGGCAAACTCGGCTAAACATACTCCACTTTCGTATTTTTCTACAATCTCTTTCTTGAATTCTGTCATGTTTCTCACCTTCTTTACCAAAGAGCTGGCATTAGAAACTTTCTTTGGGCCCATGATGGCTTATTTTGCAGTCAAAGTCAATAAACAAGCACAAAAATTGCGAAATGTTTCAGATGAATGCTCACTCAATCATTGACAGAGCCAGACTGAGACACATACACATGAGAGTGGTGGCATCCTGGGCGGGCGGGACGCATCTGATACGTATGACTTCCGAATGGAGGTACGAAATCCAGACCAAAATTTCACCCAAAAGTGGTCTAAATCCGAAATGTATGATATTCATTGCTTATAAAATCCAGAGTTCCACTGCAATTGTATAAATAATGTCAACCCATTCATGTCTGCATATTAGACTGGCCAGTTGGACATGTATTGGATGGTGACATCAGCAAGTAAGCAAGCTTATTCAGGTATACACATATACAGTTACATAGATTATCATACAAAGCATATGTGTAGAGAACCTAGAACACAAAAAATCAAAGTGTCTTATTTCCATAGGGTTCCTTTACTTATTTCCATTGGGGTCATTTCTTTACTCTTGAACATTGGCAAAATCAAACATTTCCACTACTTTGAGCTCAATTTTAAGGTGCTGTCTGGTGTGAAACCAATCAAAATTATATCTATTTCTGTAATATATCTTCCATTCTGTGAAGTGAGACCAGAGAAACGAGAATACAACCATACAAACCATATGAAAATACACCCCAAAGTCAGGTTTGAGCCATAAACATGGTTGCAGTTTTTTTTTCATTATTCACTGCGTGCTGCAGGATTTTTTTTTATATAGTGCACAATTACCACAGACCTATTCTCTCATATGTAGGCCCAAATTTACTGGTCACAGCTTATCTTAGTGAGCTGAGCTCATAGTGACCAACAGTGGCTTCAAAGCCACTTATCTTTTATGGAAAATGTACGTTTTATGTGCTGTACACAATGAGAAGCATTTCTTTTATTCATTGGAACCATGGCTAGGGCTAAAAGTGAGCAGGTTATAGCAATAAATGGAAAAAAAGAAATTGGAATGACTTATGCAGCAATTAGCGCCACCAAACAGTAGCAGCAGGTTGGTGTGGCGACCCCGGAAATTTGAAATTATGCTAGCCATAATTATTGCCGGATTACTGATGGAACCAGATCACTGATCGCCGGATTAGTGATGGCCAACCTGTACTACTAGTATATAGAAAGTCTTTTGTCCCTGGATGCGACCCATACCAGTCGACTAACACCCAGGCACATGTACCTGTTTTACTGATGGGTGAACAGGGACAACAGGTGTAAGGAAGCATGTCCAGTGTTTCCACCCTTGCCAGAAATCGAACTGCAGACCCTCAGCATGTGAGGTGAGAGTTTTGCCTACCAGGCCACGGGCCATGTAGGCCAGTGCATGGCAACACAAGGGTACAAGTTAAACTTTTCAGATGTTAGGCTCACTCTTGAAAATGAAAACAGTGAAAGATTACTTTATAAACTGAAAACAAACTCAAGGATGTCGAAGTTATTATCATCCTGGCCCAAGACACCAGTCAAAATACATTGTTATTATGAATGCAGAATTATAATAATGGAAAATGGCATCACTGATGCATTTTCTTGTTCTAGTTATGAGTTATGTATTTATTTACCTTCTACAGTATTTGTATTACTATCTATACTGTATTTAGTTTATCAGGCGTAAACACAAGTCGAGAAACGGGTGTTGGCGAACGACTTGGGGGACCTTTCAAGACGATCAGTGCTCATAGTGATGCAGTCTATTCAATGGTGTCTACAGATGCTTTTTGTATATCTGGAACTACAGGTTTGATTGCAGTAAGTTAATAACATTGTAAATTGTTTTTGATAAATTTTCTTCATACTGTATTATTGTATTATATTTTCTTTTGGTTGAGTGTAAGGCTACAGTATTTATCTAATGCTGACATTTTTGCCCAGTAGCTCTTCAGTTTTGTTTAGGAAAAATCATGTTCAGTTCACAATAAATCCTCAAATTATATATGAAATACTGTACTGAATGATGTTTCCTACTCAGTTGAGTAGGAAAATGGTTTACCTTAATAACAAGTAAGCTTGAGGCTGTGTTGGATGAGGAGACAGTTACAATCAAGTTGAAAGAAACTAGTATCTACAGAATTACAGCTAGGGCTGGGATTTATGTTTGGATGTGTATCAAAGCCAATTCAACAACTATTGGTGTACAATACATCTATCACTGTGTCTTTACACTCCGGCTAAATGACTTTTGATCTCTTTTAACACTTTCTCTTAACAACTTGCAAATCAAAATGGAATTGAACTCCCTACTTGTTTTTCTTGTGTCCATATTCATTCTCTTTGATAAGATTTTCATTCTCTATTTACTGCAAGTCTTTATACAGTGGCATGTGTATTTATTACTTTTCCACAGTACACAAACTATTAAGAGTTGAACTATTGTTTCTCTTCCTCCATCCCCTCTGCATTTGTAATTTTGTTTCTTGAGATTGAAGTTTCTTTTCTTTGGAAATCATTCTCATATCTTGGCTATCATTCTCTTTTCATAAATTCAGCTTACTCTTATGCTAAAATGTTTTCTTCTCTCCTAAACTCACATCTCTAGTAAAATCTTTGCCATTCCTTTAGCATTTTTGTGTGTTTAATCTTAATAGCACACTTTCTCTAGTTAACCCTTTACCTGGATTATTTGGCTTACAACTAAAAATTCTATGCCTTCACTGAATTTTTTTTATCCTCTACCTAAGCTTTAGTAAATATGAAATGAATTTCAGTGTAATGGGACAACCTTGGATAAGTCAGAAGGTTTACTTTTATTTCCATAAACTATATTACATGTCAAAGTAATCTGTTATATTGTATATAAAAGTACTACTACTACTGCTTCCACTGATTCTTGTTTTATTGCCTTCTCTAATATGTACTGGTTAAACTGGCCACTTTTTTGACAGATTTATGGAACAGAGAAGAAATGCTTATCCTACACCAACAAGAAACTCTCTGCCTTGTTGATCATCTTTCAGTTAAATTTTTCCTGCTAAGTAGACTCTTAAAGAATGTCCTAAACATGAATCCTAATCATGGCTTTGTTTCTGAGTATGCTTATTTCTTCCAGTGTGCTGTTAAATAATGTAATATACCTTGGTGGGGAAAAAAAAAGTGCTAGATATAATTGATCTGAGTGTCATCTTCTGAAACCTTAACCTCTTCAGGGTGATCTATGAAAGTGCCAGTTTTTAAAATTTGCTCTATAGATTATTTTCAGTCATTACGACAAAAAATATTATAGTTCTGTTAAAAAATCTTGATAATAATGCTCATAACACTTTTTAATTTGCTTTTAATTCAAATATTACCTGCAGTAATATGCTACCTTGCTACAGTACTGTAATAGTTTGTTACAAAGAAGTAATTATGATGTAAGGTAATTTTGGTTAGAGAGGAAGAAGAAAGTTGTCTTCAGTACTATATCAGTAACAGTTTTCAGATACTTTATCTGCATATTGTAAAGTTACTTGTTAAAATATTTTAAGAAATGCTATATTGATGCATATTTGTATAAATACATATATACCCTATAAAAATAATGTACTTTGGGATATTTAAGTGTCATTACCAACAAGTTGCTGGGGTTTGGTACCAAAACTCTGGCATTAAGTTGAAGTAAAATACTGTGCAATACAGTATTACACTAAAACATAGTCAATACCCATTTTATCTATAGGGACGTCGTTGGAGTGAATTGAAACAGCAACAGTCCCAGGCAGCATGGACAATATCCCTGGAATGTGATCAAGCCAATTTTGGGGTAAGTCGTTTTTACAACATATAAACCTTAACCCCTTGACTGTCGCAACCCCCAATCCTGAGGTGTCTCCTGGTGTCGCAAAATTTAAAAAAAAAAAAAGAAAAAAAAATTTTTTCTTATGAAATGATAGAGAATCTTTTCCTGATTGTAATGACACCAAAAAAATGAAATTTGATGGAAAACTGACGGAATTATGCTCTCACGAAGTTAGCAACCTCGGCGATATTTACAAATCGGCGATTTTGCCCACTTTGAGCCCTATTTTTGGCTAATTCCATTGTTCCAGTCGACCAAACTCATAGCTTTTTCTTTAGAACTCCATTTTTTCTATCGATTGAGTACAGAAAATGCCCATTTCCCAATTTTCAATACCCAAATGTGTCAGAATTTGCAATTTGGCCATTTCATGAAAATTAAAAAATATGACAATTTTCAAAAAAGGTCAGAATGAACAATGCAGACATTCCTGGCTCTAAATACATTTTCTTTGTTATCAGTCATGTACTCAGGACCCTCTGATATTACTCTTGCTTTCTATTTGATTTTTATTCAAACAAAAATAGAAGACTTACTATTATGCAGATACTGCAATTACTGTAATAATTGAATAAATAACATTCAAACCATTCATAGATGCATTAGAATGGCTAGTTGGACATTACTGTGGAACAATGACATCATTTGTTTACTTTTGACATTGCAAAAATCAAACATTCTCCTACTTTGAGCTCCATGTCAGGTTCTTTTTTTTTTTTTTTATTATCACCTGGCGATTCCCACCAAGGCAGGGTGGCCCGAAAAAGAAAACTTTCACATCATTCTTCCATCACTGTCTGCATAAGGGTAGCTTTACACTACAGTTTTTAAACTGCAACATTAACCCCCCTTCAGAGTGCATGCACTGTACTTCCCATCTCAGGACTCAGTCGGCATGCGGTTATCCTGAATCCTCATAAATGTTACTTTGTCACACTCCAACAGCAACATCAAGATTTAAAACCATTTCTCCATTCACTCCTATCAAACACGCTCACGCGTGTTTATAGTTAAATAAATCATAGTTTATAGTAAAATAAATCAAAATCACCTCTATTTCTATAATATGTTTTCCATTCTATCAAATGAGACCAAGAAAACGAGAATACAACCATAAATACGATACGAAAATAGACCACAAAGTCGGCATTTTAATTAAAAAATGGTCAGTTTTTTTTTCTCATTATGCACTGTGTGCTCCAGGATTTTTTTTAGATGGTGCACACTGACCACACAGACCCATTCTCTCACATGTGGGCCTACCAGCTTTCTCCTGCTTGATTTGAAGCCGCTAGAATTTATGAGTATATATTCGTCAAACACGGTACCTCGTAAGACGTATATATATACGGCCGTGACAGTCAAAAGGTTAACTTGTTAACTTGTGTATTTATATTGTAGATGTAAAATAAAGACTCATGAGGTGAGTCTTTTATTTGATGATGATTGTTGACATTTTGTCATAAATACAGTAGATGCCCATTCTTTGCTGTATAAAAATAAAATTTGAAAGTAAAGGATTGAGAACAGTGTGCCAGAAAAAAGGGTAGAACAGAGCCTAATACATTTAGCAGGTATTCAGTTGAATTTTATGCAGGTATTCTAGTTAAAATGAAATAGTGACATTGTGGAGTGGTTACAAGCATATGTGTATGTATGTAGGCAATGTGTGGTGTATATATACTATGTAGAGAATTTATATTGTAAAAATTAGGAGGTGTGAAGTTAACTAAAATATTATTCAGAGGGCTGAAGAGGGGTTGTTGAGGTAGTTTGGTTATTTAGAGAAGATGGAGCATAATAGGATGACTTGGAGAGTGTATAAACCTGTAGTGGAGGGGAGGAGGGGGAAGGGGTCATCCTCAAAAGCGATGGATGGAGGGGGTAAAGGAGGTTTTGTGTGCAAGGGGGTTGGACATACAGCAGGCATGCGTGAGTGTGTAAGATCTGAGTGAATGGAGATGAATGATTTTTGGATTTGATGAGCTGTTGGAGTGTGAGCAGGGTAATATTTTGTGAAGGGATTCAGGGAAACTGGTTAGATAGAATAGACTTGAGTCCTGGAGGTGGGAAGTACGATACCTGCACATTAAAGAGAAGTTTGGGATATTGGCTGTTTGGAGTGACATCTGAACTGTTGTATCTGGGTGCCTCTGGAAAGACAGCAGTTGTGTGTGAATGATGGTGAAAGTGTTTCTTTTTTTGTGTCACCCTACCTGGGTGGGAGATGGCCAATGTGTTAAAGAAATACAGTAGAACCCCTGTATCCATTAATTTGGTATCTACAGTTTCAGTTATCCATGGTTTACTGTGGCCCAAAAATACCTCTTAATTTTGCAAAATAGTGGCCCTAAAGCACAAAAGTAGAAAAGCTGGCAGGCTCTTCAAAGCCTAAGAGAAGGTGTGAAGTGCTTCCCATCAGTGAAAAAGTGATAATTCTCCACTTATTGTGCATAATTTATCAATTAAACCTTATAATAGGTATGCCTAGGACTCATATACAGTTAGGGCCCCACTTTATGGCATTTCACCTTATGATGTTCCACTAATGTGGTGATTTCAAATTATGACCAAAACTCGCTATACAGCTGTCTTTCTAATACGGCGCGCCCCACCCAGTTTGTGTGCATTCTCCGTGAGCACATCTCTCTATTATGTTTGGCAACTTTCCAAAAATTTCAAGTGTTTTTAACCCTGTCAAGGTCGAGACCACTGATCCTGAACTTGTTCTCAGGGTCGAAAAAAAAAAAATTACTTTTTCTTATGAAATGATAGAGAATGTTTTCCCGATGGTGATGACACCAAAAGTATGAAATTTGATGGAAAACATACGGAGTTATGCTCTCGCAATGTTAGCGGTCTCGACGATGTATACACATAGGCAATTTTGCCCAAATTGAGCCCTATTTTGGGCCAATTCCAGTGTTCCAGTTGACTAAAATCATAATGATTTCGTTAGAACTCCATTTGGTCTATTGTTTGAGTAAAAGAAACTGCCCATTTACTGATTTCAACTACTGAATAAAGTGGTCAGAAATTGGCAATTTGGCCAATTTCACACAAATTTCAAATGATGTCAATTTCAAAATAGGGTCGAGAATAAACAAGACAGACATTCCTGGCACTAAAATAACATTTTCTCTGTTCATTAGTCATGTCTCCAGGCCCCTCTTATATTTCTCTTGCTTTCCATTTTGAATTTTTATTCTCACAAAAAATAGAAGATTTACTGTTATGCAGACTACTGCATTGTTGTAAAAAATGGTATAAATAATATCAGCACACTTGTGAAAGAATATTCGACTTACAGTTGACGTGTATTGGACGCTTGGCGAAATTTGTTTACTCTTGAACATCGACAAAAATCGAACATTTCCGCTGCTTTGAGCTCATTTTCAAGGTACTTTTTCATCATGAAACCAATCAAAATCATCTCCATTTCTGTAATTTTGTCTGAGAATACACAAAAAAATCCCTTTATAAAAATCCCACTGCAAATTCACTTTTTTAAAAAACCAAAAACCCACGTTTGGAGTTTTTTTTTTTTTGTCTTATTTACTGTAGGTTTTTTTTTAAATGTTCACACTGACCACATGGGACCCATTTTTCAAAAGTGGGGCCTAAAGCTTTCTCTCGCTAGTTTTAAAAATTTTTAAGCGTTAAATTTTTGGGGCCCCGACCCGGCTCTAAAAGCGGGTTACAAGAAAACGGAAACCGCCCCTAAAAGGGGTTAAATTTATGTTTTTTTTTAAAAAAATTTGTCTCTGAAACATACTTATGTGTACCTGTGCCAAAATACATTTTACCACTGTGTTGGCTTTGCGGGTACTCATAAAAAATAAATAAGAGTGTTTTCTTTTGTTTTTTATGCCATAGTAATAATAATACGTAGAAACGTATGGGAGGGGAGCATTGGGGAAAATTAAACTGCTCTCCAGCTCCTGGGGGAACGAGCCCCCTCGGGTGGTAAATTTTTTAAGAGTGGGGGACATTTTGCCGTATCCATGAGCTTAAGGGGGTTCCTGGTGACAAAAAAAAAAGTGAAAGGGTCTTGTGGGCACGTATGTCTGACTCCTAATAAAAAGCACTAAAGACTAGTAAAATTTTCTTGAACTAAATTTTACGGGTTTTTTAAATTCCCTGTACAGTTTAAAAAAAATGTTGGACACTTAGGCAACATATGGGAATTTTTTTTTCAGGAAACGTTTTGCCAAAAAAGTGGTTTCAACAGTCCAATCCCAAAGCGAAAGGCGAAAGGGAAAAGGGGGGTTTTTGAGGTAATCATCCCTCGGGCCTAAAAGTCGATGGTTTCGGGTCCATCGAGTGAATTCTTAAACCATTTTTCCCCTTTGGGAAAAACCTACTTAGACGGGTGGAGGGTTTCCCACTATGCCCTCACCTATTCCTCCCCCTTTTCACCGGGGACTCCCGTATATAAGCCACGCCCTACCCCAAAAGCTGTTTTTTTCTACAAGTTTGATGGACTGAGCACATCGATCAGGCTGAGGACTTATTCCCTAAAAAACCCCCCCCCCTCTCCTTACCCCTTTTTCTGCTTCCTGAATAAAGTTTTCCTATATGTTGCAAAAGTGTCTAAATTCTTAAATTTGTCGTTTTTAAAACCTTTCAAAACACACATTGAAAACAATACATAAAGACACCCCAAAAAAATTTCATTTTTTTTAAAAAAATCATCTTATTTTCCCTTAAAACCCCTTTTAGGGTCGACAGGCCCTCTCCGAAAAATCCCCTTTTCGGGTCGGCCCAAAATTTTTAAAAAAAAAAAAATTTTTTCTCTTATGAAAAGGAAAAAGAATCTTTTTCCCCATCATAACGACACCAAAAGTTTGAAAATTTTATAGAAAACTTTGGGAATTATGCCCGCAAAGTTAGCGGTCCGGGGATGTTTACGGATCGGCGGGTTTTGCCCCCTTTTAGCCCCCTTTTCGGCAAATTTTTACCGTACTAGTCGACAAAAAACTGAATTTTTTTCGCTAGAACTCCCTTTTTTTTTTTCGAAAGGGGGCAAGAAACCCACCCATTTATAAATTCAACTATTTCCCGTACAGTGGTCAAAAATTTAGCAATTTTTTCCAATTTCACACAAATTTCAAAAAATGCCAATTTCGAATAGGGTCCCCGAAAAAAACAAGAAAGAATTCCCGGCACTAAAAAGACCCTTTCCTTATCATTAGTCACGCCAGGCCCCCCTTATTTCTTTTTCTTTCCCCTTTTTAATTTTTTAAATTTTCCAAAAAAAAAAAGATTTTCTGTTATTCAGACAAATGCATTAAATTAAAAAAAAAGGGATAAATATTAAATTTGGGGCATTGTGAAAGGGAAAATTAGACTCCCCCATTTTTACGTGTTTGCAAAGCTTGGGGGAGATTTGTTTTTCTTTTGAAGTTTGGGAAAAATCGAAAATTTCTGGGTTTCTTTGAGCTCAATTTCAAGGGGACCTTTATTTTAAAACCAGTCAAAATCACTCAATTTCAGTAATAAAGCTTCCATTCTATAAAATGGGGAAAACCCAAGGGAAAAATAGAATACAACAATAAAAACTTTTACAAAATACACTGCAAAGTCGCTGATTTTTTAAAAAAAAATGGGGGAAAAAAAAATTTTTTTTTTCCCTTTTGCACCGTGTTTCTGCAGGATTTTTTTTTTGACTGTGCAACATGACCACTAAGGGGCCCATTCTTTCATATAAGGCCCACCCGCTTTCTCCCCATAGATTTTTAGGTGCTAGAATTTTTTGATTAATTTGTACGTCAAAAACCCCAAAGCGTAAGACGTACTAGTCCCAAAAAAAACCCCCCCAAAGGGTTAAAGGGGGAGTTTGGGGATAATTTGGGAGTTTTTTTGGGGGGCATTTTAAAATTGTCAATCTGAAACACCTTGCAAAGCCCGTGATTATGTAGATGGGTGAAAGTGTTTAATGATGATGAAAGTTTTTTTTTTCTTTTTGGGGCACCCCCGCCTTGGTGGGAAACAGCCGTGTTAAAAAATATACATATTTCTATATATACTCCGTCTCCTCACTTAGCGACATACTCGTTTACCAAGGCCTCAGAGTTACAATGGGCTCTCTGACTAGTATGAGTACCTAAATAATGTATAATAGAGTTGACTTCCTCCATTCTGTTTATTAGAATACACAGTACACTACTGTATAAACATTTAAAAATACATCAGAAATATTATAAATGGTGCAAAGGTGACATTAAAACAATATCAAAGATGGTTGACACAAACCCACTACCATCATAGTATGCTCCTCACTTAACAACGAATTCGTTTACTGGCGTGGTCTTAGGAACGGAACTCTGTTGTTAAAGTGCAGGCATTGTACTTCCCACTTCCAGGACTCAAGTCTGACTAACCAGTTTCCCTGAATTTTTTTTTTTTTTTTTTTTTCAACAAGTCGGTCGTCTCCCACCGAGGCAGGGTGACCCAAAAAAAGAAAGAAAATCCCCAAAAAGAAAATACTTTCATCATCATTCAACACTTTCACCACACTCGCACATTATCACTGTTTTTGCAGAGGTGCTCAGAATACAACAGTCTAGAAGCATACACATATAAAGATACACAACATATCCCTCCAAACTGCCAATATCCCAAACCCCTCCTTTAAAGTGCAGGCATTGTACTTCCCATTTCCAGGACTCAAGTCCGACTATATGAAAAATAACCGTTTCCCTGAATTTTTTTTTTTTTTTTTTTTTTTTTCAAAAAGTCGGCCGTCTCCCACCGAGGCAGGTGACCCAAAAAAGAAAGAAAATCCCCAAAAAGAAAATACTTTCATCATCATTCAACACTTTCACCACACTCGCACATTATCACTGTTTTTGCAGAGGTGCTCAGAATACAACGTTAGAAGCATAAACATATAAAGATACACAAACATATCCCTCCAAACTGCCAATATCCCAAACCCCTCCTTTAAAGTGCAGGCATTGTACTTCCCATTTCCAGGCCCTCAAGTCCGACTTATGAAAATAACCGGTTTTCCCTGAATCCCTTCACTAAATATTACCCTGCTCACACTCCAACAGACGTCAGGTCCCAAGTACCATTCGTCTCCATTCACTCCTATCTAACACGCTCACGCACGCTTGCTGGAAGTCCAAGCCCCTTACCCAAAAACCTCCTTTACCCCCTCTCTCTCCAACCCTTTCGAGGACGCCCCCTACCCCGCCTTCCTTCCCCTATAGAATTATATGCTTTCCATGTCATTCTACTTTGATCCATTCTCTCTAAATGACCAAACCACCTCAAAAACCCCTCTTCTGCCCTCTGACTAATACTTTTATTAACTCCACACCTTCTCCTAATTTCCACACTCCGAATTTTCTGCATAATATTTACACCACACAATTTCCATTAAACAGGACATCTCCACTGCCTCCAACCGTCTCCCCCGCTGCTGCATTTACCACCCAAGCTTCACACCCATATAAGAGTGGTTGGGTACTACTATACTTTCATACATTCCCTTCTTTGCCTCCATAGATAACGTTTTTTGACTCCACATATAAACCCCAACGCACCACTCAACCTTTTTTCCCTCATCAATTCTATGATTAACCTCATCCTTCATAAATCCATCCGCTGACACATCAACTCCCAAGTATCTGAAAACATTCACTTCTTCCATACTCCTCCTCCCCAATTTGATATCCAATTTTTCTTTCTTTAAAACATTGACACCCCTCACCTTACTCTTTTTTATGTTCACTTTCAACTTTCTACCTTTACACACATTCCCAAACTCATCCACTAACCTTTTCAATTTTTCTTTAGAATCTCCCCTAACACAGTATCGTCAGCAAAAAGTAACTGTGTCAATTCCCATTTTGAATTTGATTCCCCAAATTTAATCCCACCCCTCTCCAGAACACCCAAACTTTTACTTCCTTTACAACCCCATCTATAAATATATTAAACAACCATGGTGACATTACACATCCCTGTCTAAGACCTACTTTTACCGGGAAGTAGTCTCCCTCTCTTCTACACACCCTAACCTGAGCCTCACTATCCTCATAAAAATCTTTTTCAGCATTTAATAACTTACCACCTATTCCAAATACTTGCAACATCTGCCACATTGCTCCTCTATCCACTCTATCATATCCTTTTCTAATCCATAAATGCAATTTAAAAAAATTTCCCTACCTTTATCTAAATACTGTTCACATATATGCTTCAATGTAAACACTTGATTACCATCCCCTACCCACTCTGAAACCTCCTTGCTATCCGCAAACCTACATTCTGTCTTACCTCTAATTCTTTCAATTATAACCCTACCGTAACACTTTTCCTGGTATAAATCAGTAAGCTTATTCCTCTATAATTTTTACAGTCTCTTTGTCCCCTTTCCCTTTATAAAGGGACTATACATGCTCCCCCCCGCCAATCCCTAGGTACCTTCCCCTCTTTCATACATTTATTAAACAAAAGTACCAACCACTCAACACATATCCCCCCTGCTTTTAACATTTCTGTCATGATCCCATCAGTTCCAGCTGCTTTACCCCCTTTCATTTTACGTAATGCCTCACGTACCTCCCCCACACTTACATTCTGCTCTTCTTCAGTCCTAAAAGATGGTATAACCTCCCTGACCAGTGCATGAAATTACTGCCTCTGTTTCTTCCTTAACATTTAAAAGTTCCTCAAAATATTCTCGCCATCTACCCAATACCTCCATCTCCCCATCTACTAACTCCCCTACTCTGTTTTTAACTGACAATCCATATTTTCCCTAGGCTTTCTTAACTTGTTTAACTCACTCCAAAATTTTTTCTTATTTTCATTAAAATTTCTTGACAGTGCCTCTCCCACTCTATCATTGCTCTCCTTTTGCACTCTCTCACCACTCTCTTTACCTTTCTTTTACTCTCCATATACTCTGCTCTTCTTATAACACTTCTGCTTTGTAAAAACCTCTTATGCATAAGCTACCTTTTTCTCTTTTATCACACCCTTTACTTCATCATTCCACCAATCACTCCTCTTTCCTCCTGCTCCCACCCTCCTATAACCACAAAACTTCTGCCCCACATTCTAATACTGCATTTTTAAAACTATTCCAACCCTCTTCAACCACCCCACTACTCATCTTTGCACTAGCCCACCTTTCTGCCAATAGTCGCTTATATCTCACCCGAACTTCCTCCTCCCTTAGTTTATACACTTTCACCTCCATCTTACTTGTTGTTGCCACCTTCCTCTTTTCCCATCTACCTCTTACTCTAACTGTAGCTACAACTAAATAATGATCCGATATATCAGTTGCCTCTCTATAAACATGTACATCCTGGAGCCTACCCATCAATCTTTTATCCACCAATACATAATCTAATAAACTACTTTCATTACGTGCTACATCATACCTTGTATATTTATTTATCCTCTTTTTCATAAAATATGTATTACTTATTACCAAATTTCTTTCTACACATAGCTCAATTAACCCTTTGAGGGTTTTGGTCGTACTAGTACGTCTTATGCGTAGGGGTTTTTGTCGTACTAGTACGCATAAATTCTAGCGGCCTCAAATCTCACAGGAAAAGGCTGATAAGCCTAGATGTGAGAGAATGGGTCTGTGTGGTGGGTGTGCGCAGTAGGAAAAAAATCTGGGACCCAGTGGTGCATTGTGGGAATGCCATCATAGTACACAATTTCCACCATGCCCTGTGGTAAGAAGTTCCTCACTCCTCGGCGAATTGGGACACTTTTGTTCCCCAGTGACAGTTCTAATACAGATGGAAGTGACAGTGAAGATGAGTTTCAAGGTTCTGTTGAGGTTTTGACCGAAACTAATGACCATAATATGGGTAATAGTGAGGAAAACCCAGACAAACCCACAGCCTTCCACCTCTGGTGCTGGGCCATCTTGTTCATGTTCAGTTGTGACCAGAATCAAAGAGGAAACTCCTATTTTCCAAAATCCCAGACTCAGATGTGAGCATTGGTGATGATAGTGATAGTGATTATGAACTACAAGCTCTTCAAACTTGTTCCAAGAATGGAGGAGGAGGAGGAGGCAGAGGAGGAGGAGGCAGAGGAGGAGGAGGCAAGAGGAGGAGGAGGCAAGAGGAGGGAGGCAGAGGAGGAGGAGAGGAGGAAGAAGAAGAAGAGAAGAGGAGGAGGAGGAGGAGGAGGAAGAAGAGGAGGAGGAGGAGGAGGAAGAAAGAAGAGGAGGAGGAAGAAGAAGAGGAGGAGGAGAAGAAGAAGAATACGTAATGATAACAATAATACATAATAATGAATAATACATAATAATAATAATACATAATAATAATACATAATAATAATAATAGGTAATAATAAATGTTCACCCATGACAGTAACAAGATAAGGGGAGATAACATCTGATAAGTGCTGACGTTTGATGAGGGTAAATGAGGGTAGAGCTGATTGCCAAAGATGAGATAAACATCTCCCTCCCTTTGTTTTTGCTGGTATACTAACATTTCTGTCTGTCTATTTGCCTGTCTGTCAAGCTCCCTGTCTATCCGTCTAGCTCTCTGTCTCAGAGAGCCACAAGACTGTGTCATCACTTTTACTCACATCTTCAAGCAGAGTATAGCACTTTGTCTGGGTTTCTTGGGTTATCCTAGGTAATTCATACTATGTATACTTGTATTTATGTGTACCTGTGAGACAGAGATAAAAAGACAGATAGAATGAGGGAGAAAGATAATTAGATAGAATGGAGGAAGGGAAGCAGCATCCGACCCCATTGTTTTGACAGGCGGGAGGGGGGAGTGAGTAATGAGACAATATGTCATTTTGACAGCTGCCGACTCCTGGTAATTTACACTATGGAGGAGGAGGAGGAGAAGGAGAAGGAGGAAGAGTAGGGGGGAAGAGGAAGAAAGAGGAGGAGGAAAGAGGAGGAGGAGGAAGAGGAAGAGTAGGAGGAAGAGGAATAAGAGGAAGAGGAGGAGGAAGAGGAATAGTAGGAGGAAGATTAGGGGGAAGAGAAGAAGAGGAGGAGGAGGAGGAGGAGGAGGAGGAAGAGTAGGAGGAAGAGGAAGAGTAGGAGGAGGAGGAAGAAGAGGAGGAGGAGGAAGAGGAGGAGGAGGAAGAGGAAGAGTAGGAGGAAAAGGAAGAGGAAGAGTATGAGGAAGAGTAGGGGGAAGAGGAGGAAGAGGAAGAAGAGGAGGAGGAGGGTGGATGGAACACTAGTACACTGGTACTGGTACACTAACATTTCTGTCTGTCTATTTGTCTGTCTGTCAAGCTCCCTGTCTATCTGTCTATCCGTCTAGCTCTCTGTCTCAGAGAGCCACAAGACTGTGTCATCACTTTTACTCACATCTTCAAGCAGAGTATAGCACTTTGTCTGGATTTCTTGGGTTATCCTAGGTAATTTATACTATGTATACTTGTATTTATGTGTACCTGTGAGACAGAGATAGACAGACAGATAGAAAGAGAGAGACAGATTGAAAGAGATAGAATGAGGGAGAAAGATAAAACACCATTGTGTATGACACCATGTTTCAGAGTTCCACAAGCTGCAGAACTAATAGGAATATGTTCAGTGACTGTATATTGGTATATTATATATAGAACAATAATAATAACAATGTTTTGTATGTTTGTTTTTGTAAACAAGTTTTGTAAACAATATATTGATAATTATGTTTGTGTGCTTATTGTGGTTGTATACAACGAGTGTATATATGTACATTGCACCTTACTTTGGTCTCATAGGCCACATAAGTTATGTGAAAAAATAAAATAGTGAAAAAAACAACAAACCTTCAAATACAAGTAAACTAAAGTTTACCGGGTGAGCGGCAGTCGCCGCTGTTGCCATACGCGGCTCATTTTCTGCAAACTTCATGCATCCATATCTCCGTAAGAATTGATGGTAAATTTTTTTTGTTTATCCTATAATGTTTAGAAAAAAAACTCTATTTTTTCATAAGAAAAAATAATTTTTTTTTTTTTTGAAATTTGGCCGACCCTGAGAACGAGTTTCGGAGAGGGCCTGTCGACCCTCAAAGGGTTAAAGGCTCCCCATTTACATTTACCCCTGGCACCCCAAATTTACCTAATTTACCTGAATCCCTTCACAAAATATTACCCTGTTCACACTCCAACAGCTTGTCAGGTCCCAAAAACCATTCATCTCCATTCACTCCTAACACTCATGCACATATGGTGGAAGTCCAAGCCCTTGCCCACAAAACCTCCTTTACCCCCTCCCTCTTATAGTGATACTTCTAAACTCCTGTTTGAGAAACATGAAATTGACTCATGAACTGGTGCAAAAGGGACACCCTCTCATCCCCTTGTCTGTTCTGCCTGTTCGTAAAGCCTCTCAGAGAAACTCTTGCCAGCGAACTCAATATATGGTTCTCAGGTGATGGTACCTTAGTATATAGGCACTACATTGTCCAGAAATACACATGTTGTCCATCTTAACATATTCTCCAGATCCAGACATTATATGGTGTGAGCAGCTCTCAGCTACTTTGTGTAACTGATCGTGTACTCGGCACTCCCACTTGACTGGTCATGTAGCAACAGTCACACATGAGTGTCCAAGTACTCTCAGTTACACAAGGTACCCAGAACTTGCCACGTGGAGGCGGCTGCTCTTCAAGTTCCTTTTTTTTTTTCTGTTTACGATATATGGAACAAATAATAAACAAGAGAAATCCGAGCTCAACCAAATTTGGCAATATGTAACAAATAATAAACAAGAGAAATCCGAGCTCAAGCAAATTTGGTAATATGTAACAAATAATAAACAAAAGAAATCCAAACTCAACCAAATTTGGCAGTGAAGAGTTTAATGATTTTTAGTGTTGTTCAGAGGTACGTCTTCAGGCCAGGTCTCTCCTTTGGGTCCCGGCTTAGGCCCTTCAGGGCCATGGTCATCAGCTGGTGGGGCTTACGATCCATTATTCCAATAACCTGTTTGATGAGCAGGGCGACTCCCACCACATCACTTTTCGTTGTGACAGGCTGGCCCATAGCAGCTTCTTAACAGGTCCAGGGGTTGAACTCCAAAAACTTGTCGATGCAGTTCTTTTCATAGTCACCATAAACTCAAGGTTGGCCTGGATGAGTTGAAAGTCCAAAATCAATTATAGAGGTTTTTGGACATTTTGTGTCGGTTCTGTCTACCATTACATTGTTTTGTTTAAGGTCCAGATGCACAATGAATTTTTTGTGGATGTTAATCAAATTCTTGATGATTCTTTCAATGGCTTTTAGCCAAAACAAATCATCTAATTTTTCCCTACCTATCTCCTGGTTGTGGCTGAGTGTTTCAAGGTCCTCCAATCCCAAAAAAGACATAAAGTAACAACTTATCTCAGGAGACAGACCCAGAAGTCTGGGAGCTCCACCCGCACCGTTGAGTTTCTCCAAGATCTGGGCCTCGCACAGACAATCCGTTTCTCGGGTATTAGGATCGAAGATGTTTTTGAGGACCACTGGTGTGTCATGTCCTGGAAGATTCCAGAGCTGGGTCTTGCCACACCCTCCATAACCAAGGTCCTTAATTTTAAGGTGCTTTTCATTTTCCAGAATCCACTTGGAATCAACAGATTTCTCCCGAAGTCGGCGAGAGCGTACCTTGAACCAGTCCATTCTTTAAGTGATGGACTTTGAGGAAGAAGCATCCGCGGTGAAAGAGAGCACGCAAGCTTATCCAATCAGTCGACTGATTTATATATAGATTTGCTAAGAAAACACCCAGGGATATACTCTCAATAGTCAGTCAACTATTTTATATAGTCAGGGGAAAGTTCTTGAATATTAAAATTTACTGAGAAAACACCCAGTGATATGTTCTCAATAGTCAGTCAACTATTTTATATAGTCAAGGGAAAGTTCTTGAATGTTAAAATTTACTAAGAAAATGCCTAGATATATATTCTCAATAGTCATTCAACTATTTATATAGTCAGGAATGCACTTGAATATTAAAATTTACTTCATTCATTCATTCATTCATTAGAGATTCATTAGAGATGCCCTGGGATATATTCTCAATAGTCAATAAACTATTTATACAGTCAGGAATGCACTTGAATATTAAAATTTACTGAGAAAATGCCCTGAGATATATTCTCAATAGTCAGTCAAACAGTTATATAGTCAAGTTACAATTATTGAATATTAATCATACATCTGTGATAGTGAAAAGCAATGACAAATATTTCTTTTGGATGAGTTGTTGTGAAGAAGAGTAATGGTGATGGTGTTGTTGATATATAGTGACAGAGTTTCTGATGAACTTACCTAAGGGTAGTTGCAAGGGTTGAGTCACAGCTCCTGGCCCTGATGTGTAGTATACTGTGTGTGTAGTGATTGTTGTTGATGTGTAGTGATGGTGTTGATGTGTAGTAATGGTGTTGATGTTTAGTGATGGTGTTGAAGTGTATAGTTGTGTAATGATATATAAATGTGTATTGGTGTTGATGATATGTAGTGATGTTTGTGTTAGTGACATTGATATGTAGTGATTGTGTGTAGTGATGTTCATAGGTAGTGATGTTTGTTTGTAGTGATGTTGATATGTAGTGATGTTTGTGTGTAGTGACGATATGTAGTGATGTTTGTGTTGTATTGACGTTGATATGTAGTGATGTTTGTGTGTAATGACATTGATATGTAGTGATGTTTGTGTGTATTGACATTGATATGTAGTGATGTTTGTTTGTATTGACGTTGATATGTAGTAATGTTTGTGTGTAGTGATGTTGATATGTAGTGTTGTTTGTGTGTAGTGACATAGATATGTAGTGACGTTTGTGTGTAGTGACGTTGATATGTAGTGACATTGATATGTAGTGGTGTTTGTGTGTAGTGATGTTGATATGTAGTAATGTTTGTGTAGTTTATTTATTTATTTATTTAGTAATTTTAGCATACATACAGAGGTACAAAAAAATACAGGTAAGAGCAGCATGCCAAAGCCACTTATATGCATAGCATTACGGGCTGGCTTAAAATTAACTTAAGATTAACTAAGCAATGATGAAATCAGTGATAAAACATTATTGTAAACAGATAACTATAAAGCACAAATGAGTATTACAAAGACAGGTCATATGGTTGCATGCATTGCTGTACATTCAGTTGAATGGAGTATTCTGTTAGGTAGTGTATTTAAAAAAATAACAAGGTTAGATTGGGTCCTAGGTTTAACATTTGTGTGATATAATTGTGAGTAACATATAGGATATACAATTTATAAGGTTCAGTTATTCAGTATTTATTTGGTTTTGAGTGAGTAAGTGATCTTTGAGAAGAGACTTGAATTTATAAACAGGTAGTGTTTCTTTTATATTTACAGGTAATGAATTCCAGATTTTAGGGCCTTTTATGTGCATTGAGTTTTTGCATAGCATGAGATGGACACGAGGAACATCAAAGAGTGATCTGTGCCTTGTGTTATGGTCATGTGTTCTGTTGAGGTTGGCAAGGAGATGTTTGAGGGGAGGGTTAATATCAGAGTTAAGTGTTCTATGTATGTAATAGGTGCAGTAATAAGTATGGATGTTTTGTATGGTGAGTAGGTTGAGTGTTTTGAATATTGGTGGAGTGTGCTGTCTGTAGTGAGAATTTGTTATCATTCTGACTGCAGCCTTTTGTTGGGTAATTAGTGGTCTGAGATGGTTAATTGTTGTTGAGCCCCATGCACAAATTCCATAGGTGAGATAGGGGTTGATATAGTGATGTTGATATAGTGATGTTGATATAGTGATGTTGATATAGTGATGTTTCTTTGTAGTGATGTTGATGTAGTGATGTTTGTGTGTAGTGACATTGATATGTAGTGATGTTTGTGTGTAGTGACGTTGAGATGTAGTGATGTTTGTGTGTATTGACGTTAATATGTAGTGATGTTTGTGTGTAGTGACGTTGATATGTGGTGATGTTTGTGTGTAGTGATGTTGATATGTGGTGATTTTTGTGTGTAGTGACATTGATATGTAGTGATGTTTGTGTGTAGTGACGTTGATATGTAGTGATATTTGTGTGTAGTGTTGTTGATATGTAGTGATGTTTGTCTGTAGTGACATTATGTAGTGATGTTTGTGTATAGTGATGTTGATATGTAGTGATGTTTGTGTGTAGCGACATTGATATGTAGTGATGTTTGTAGTAATGTTGTGCAGTGATGTGTAATGTTGTATAGTTATGTATCGTGATTTAGAGTGGTGATGTATAGTGGAACGTCGGCACTTGAACTTAATTCTTCCCAGAAGGCTGTTGAAGTGCCGATCTGTCCGAGTACCGAACAGATTTTTCCCAACCAATTATCTTTTTGGTTGGTTGTTATCACTAACCCTCTTAGGCCCCATTGTGACTTATTTAAACAAATAATGCAGCATCTCATCACTTAGCAATGTACTCATTTACCAAAGCCATGGACTTATGATGGGTTCTCTGCCCAGTATTCATAACTAAATAATGTAGTATATTAGAGCTGATTTCCTCTATTCTGTTTATTACAATACACTTCACAGTACACTTCTGTTTAAACATTTAAATATATACCAGAACTGTTATAAATGGTGCAAAGGTGACATTAAAACAATATGAAAGATGGTTGACACACTTGCACTACCATTATAGTATCCTCCTCACTTAGCGACGAATTCGTTTACCGACGTGGTCTTAGGAACAGAACTCTGTTGTTAAGTGAGGAGAGTCTGTATATGAGTTTATGTGATGAATAACTGACTGACTTATTTAAATGACTTACTGATAGACTTGACTGACATACTGATTTGATTGATGTACTGAATGACTTGATTGACTGGCTTAGTGACTGACTGAAGGAGTTACAGACTTGACTGATTTGAATGACTTACTGACTTAAAGTTAGACTTTTTGACTGAAGAGGTCCCTGACAAAACTAGAAGCAGTGCTCTGAAACAGTGTCTAGAGCAGCTTATACTTTACCATCAGCTGTATAATGTATTGCAGGGTAATATAGCCCAGAAATCCATTACAGAATTTATGCACACTCCAGTATGCTATATATAAACACACTAATTTATTATTATTAATTTTTTTATTAACACACTGGCCAATTCCCACCAAGGCAGGGTGGCCCGAAAAAGAAAAACTTTCCCAAATATTATTTAATTTTAAAGAAAACAAGATGATTTTATGTATAGTGTAATGAACTAGTTCATTATTGTGATGTATTATGTTGTTTTTACTGGTTAAGACTGCAAATGTAGCAGAAATAATAGTATTTCTTACCTTAAATTGTGGGTGCTGGTGTTTGTGGATGATTGTGAAGAGAGTGGAGAGTTATGCTGTAACTCTACTGTGCTGAGGTGGATGGTAGAGGTTCTGGTACTGGAGGTTGTACTGGAGTGTCTAACTTTTAAGTCATTCACTCAGTCAAGTCAGTAAATCACTCAGTCCGTCAAGTTATTCAGTCAAATCAGTAAGTCGTTCAGGCAAGTCAGTGTGTCATTCAGTCAAGTCAGTAAGTCAGTCATGTCACTAAGTCATTCTGCCAAGTCAGTAAATCAGTCAAGTCAGTAAGTTGTTCTGTCAAGCCAGTCATTCAGTCAAGTCAGTCATTCAGTCAACTCAATAAGTCATTCAGTCAAGTCAATAAGTCTTTCAGTCAAGCTAGTAAGGCATTCAGTCAAGTCAGTAAGTCATTCAAGCCAGTAAGTCATTCATTCAAGTCAGTAAGTCATTCAGTCAAGTCAGGAAGTCGTTCAGTCAAGTCAGTAAGTCGTTCATTCAAGTCAGTAAGTCATTCAGTCAAGTCAGGAAGTCATTCAGTCAAGTAAGTCATTAAGTCAAGTCAGGAAGTCATTCTGTCAAGTCAGTAAGACATTCAGTCAAGTCAGTAAGTCATTCATTGAAGTCAGTAAGTCATTCAGTCAAGTCAGTAAGTCATTCAGTCAAGTCAATAAGTAATTCAGTGAAGTCAGTAAATCATTCAATCTAGTCAGTAAATCATTCAGTCAAGTCAGTTAGTCATTCAATCAAGTCAGTAAATCATTCAGTCAAGTCAGTAAGTCATTCAGTCAGGTCAGGAAGTCATTCAGTCAATTCAGTAAGCCATTCAGTCAAGTCAGTAAGTTAGTCAAGTCAGTAAGTCATTCAGTCAAGTCAATAAGTCATTCAGTCAAGTCAGTAACTCATTCAGTCAAATCAGTAAGTCATTCAGTCAAGTCAGTAAGACATTCAGTAAAGTCAGTAAGTCATTCAGTCAAGTCAGCAAGTCATTCAGTCAAGTCAGTAAGTCATTCAGTCAGATCAGTATGTCATTCAGTCAAGTCAGTAAGTCATTCAGTCAAGTCAGTAAATCATTCAGTCAAGCCAGTAAATCATTCAGTCAAGTCAGTAAGTCATTTAGTCAAGTCAGTAAGTCATTCAGTCATGTCAGTAAGTCATTCAGTCAAGTCAGTAAGTCATTCAGCCAAGTCAGTAAATCATTCAGTCAAGTCAGTAAGTCATTCAGTCAAGTCAGTAACTCATTCAGTCAAGTCAGTAAGTCATCCAGTCAAGTCAGCAAGTTGTTCAGTCAAGTCAATAAGTCATTCAGTCAAGTCAGCCACTTCAGGAAAAGCGATTTTTTTTTCCTTTCCGCAAACTGAACGGTGTTAAATTTAATATGTGTTACATAAAATTGTGCCGCATTTCTTCAGTCGTGCTATACCCAAATCGTGCCAAATAAACTCGTGCTAAATGACGGTCTACTGTAGTGTGAGCAGCTCTCAGCTACTTTGTGTAACTGATCGTGTACTGCACACTCACACATGACTGGTCATGTAGCAACAGTCACACATGAGTGTCCAAGTACTCTCAGTTACACAAGGTACCCAGAACTTGCCATTTTTTTTTTTTTTTTTACAATATATGTAGCAAATAATAAACAAAAGAAATCCGAGGTCAACCAGATTTGGCAATATGTAACAAATAATAAACAAAAAAAATCCGAGCTCAACCAAACTTGGCAGTGAAGAATTTAATGATTTTTTGTGTTGTTCGGAGGTACGTCTTCAGGCCAGGTCTCTCCTTTGGGTCCCGGCTGAGGCCCTTCAGGGCCATGGTCATCAGCTGGTGGGGCTTACGATCCATTATTCCAATAACCTGTTTGATGAGCAGGGCGACTCCCACCACATCATTTTCGTTGTGACAGGTTGGCCCATAGCAGCTTCATAACAGGTCCAGGGGTTGAACTCGAAAAACTTGTCGATGCGGTTCTTTTCATAGTCACCATAGACCCAAGGTTGGCCTGGACGGGTTGAAAGTCCAAAATCAATTATAGAGGTTTTTGGGCATTTTGGGTCGGTTCTGTCTACCATTACATTGTTTTGTTTAAGGTCCAGATGAACAATGCATTTTTTGTGGATGTTAATCAAATTCTTGATGATGCTTTCAATGGCTTTTAGCCAAAACAGATCATCTAATTTTTCCCTACCTATCTCCTGGTTGTGGCTGAGTGTTTCAAGGTCCTCCAATCCCAAAAAGAATAAAGTGAACAACCTATCTCAGGAGACAGACCCAGAAGTCTGGGAGCTCCACCTGCACCGTTGAGCTTCTCCAAGATCTGGGCCTCGCGCAGACAATCCGTTTCTCGGGTATTAGGATCGAAGGTGTTTTTGAGGACCACTGGTGTGTCGTGTCCTGGAAGATTCCAGAGCTGGGTCTTACCACACCCTCCATAACCGAGGTCCTTAATTTTAAGGTGCTTTTCATTTTCCAGAATCCACTTGGAATCAACAGATTTCTCCCGAAGTCGGCGAGAGCGTATCTTGAACCAGTCCATTCTTTAAGCGACGGGCTTTGAGGAAGAAGCAGCCGCGATGAAAGAGAGCACGCAAGCTTATCCAATCAGTGGACTGATTTATATATAGATTTGCTTAGAAAACACCCAGGGATATACTCTCGATAGTCAGTCAACTATTTTATATAGTCAGGGGAAAGTTCTTGAATATTAAAATTTACTGAGAAAACACCCAGGGATATATTCTCAATAGTCAGCCAACTACATATTTTATATAGTCAAGTTTAGAGTTCTTGAATATTAAAATTTACTGAGAAAACACCCAGAGATATATTCTCAGTAGTCAGTCAACTATTTTATATAGTCAAGTTAGAGTTCTTGATTATTAAAATTTACTGAGAAAACACCCAGGGATATACTCTCAATAGTCAGTCAACTATTTTATATAGTCAAGGGAAAGTTCTTGAATATTAAAATTTACTGAGAAAACACCCTTTGATATATTCTCAATAGTCAGTCAACTATTTTATATAATTAAGTTTTTGATTATTAAAATTTCTCTTCATTTAGGGATTTATTCTCAGTACAGTGGAACCTCTACTTGCGAGTTTAACCCATTCCATGACCGTGCTTGCAACTGGATTTGCTTGTTTGCAGAGTCAATTTTCCTCATTTAAATTAACTGAAATGCAATTACAGTGGACCCCCAGTTCACGTTATTAATCCGTTCCTGAGAGCTCATTGTAAAGCAAAATTATCAGAAAGCGAATCAATTTTCCCCATAAGAAATAATGGAAATCAAATTAATCTGTGCAAGACACCCAAAAGTATAAAAAAAAAAAAATAAGCTTTTACCTCATGAAATTTTAAGTTTTAAACACTGGCACACACGGGGCAGTTCAGGCCACATCGTGGACACGTCTCGTACGAATCGTATCACATACCGGGTTTTGCAACGGGAACCGAGGCAAATTTTTTGCGATATAATGCTTCGGATACTGGATTTATCGGATACCGATGACTTCGCGAACCGGGGGTCCACTGTAATCCGTTCCAGTGGAATTCTGTACTTCAATAATTTCGCTAATATCAACTCTATGGCTTATTTATCTATCTCACTTCATCTAATATGACATAATAAACAATATAAATAACATGGAAACCTGATACATGTATATACTCTAAAATAAATAAAATATGTCATTCATGTAGTGGTACGGGCAGTGCCGGCGGTGGACGAGAGTTTGTCTGGAGACCGGGCAAAATACTTCATGAATAATTTCGCTAAAATCATCTATACGGCTTATTTATTTATCACAGTTCATCTAATATGACATAACAAACAATATAAATAACATAGAAATATAATATATACTCTAGAATGAATAAGAAATATAATATATACTCTAGAATGAATAAAATATGTCATTATGTAACAGGTGGAGGCGGTCACAACCGCTCCTTCTTTGTTGTGGTAAACACTGCCATCTAGTGACAACCTTTTGAAGCCGTCTATTATTATAAATTATTATAATGTAGTAAAATTATTATTATGTAGGTATGTATTATAACATCTTATTATTATGAATGATCATTATTGTATTATATTATTGTACTATTATTATTATACGTATTATTATTGTACATATTATTATTATTATTATATAAATAATTTGTAATTTTTATTCACACAAAAAATATAAGTTTTACTGTTATTCCTTATTGCAATAATTGTATAAATAATGTCAACCCATTCACGACTGCATATTGGAATGGACAGTGACGTCATTTGTTTACTCTGAAACAGCCAAGCAATGGACCATTTCTCCTAGGTTGAGCTCTATTTCAAGGTACTTTTCGTCATGAAAGCAATCAAAATCATGTCTATTTCTGTAATATGTCTTCCATTCGTTCAAATGAGACCATAAAAACCATACGAAAATACCGCCAAGGGGTGGCTAATTGCTGAGAAGTGAACTCCATTATTTATGCTTAGATTTCTTTCATTTTTGGTGTACATTAAGAAGCATCTTTCCATCATACATTGCCCAAGTTTCAATAAGATAGTCCAACAAACAAATGAGATACAATTCCCGAGATCAAGAGCAAGAGCCCCTCACCAGTGTCAAGGAACCTGCCTTGAGGTCTGCTCACTTGTGGAAATTTTGCTTGTGTATGGAAGCAAAAAATCGACCCATCGACTGCTCGTATTTGGAAAAACTCGCACGTGGACACACTCGCAAGTAGAGGTTCCACTGTAGTCAGTCAACTATTTTATATACTCAAGAAAGCACTTGAATATTAAAATTGACTAAGAAAACACCCAGGGATGTATTCTCAATAGCCAGTGAACTATTTTATATAATCAAGTGAAAGTTGTTGATTATTAAAATTTACTAAGAAAACACCCAGAGATTTATTCTCAGTAGTCAGTCAACTATTTTATATAGTCAAGAATGCACTTGAATATTAAAATTTCCTAAGAAAACACCCAGGGATATATTCTCAATAGCCGAGTACCGAGTAACCAATTATCTTTTTGGTTAGGCCCCGTTGTGACTTATTTAAACAAATAATACAGCCTCTCCTCATTTAGCGATGTTCTCATTTACCGATGCCTTGGACTTATGACGGACTCTCTGCCCTGTATTCACACCATAATAATATATATTAGAGCTCATTTCCTCTATTCTGATTATTACGATATACAGTGCACTACTGTATAAACATTTAAATATATACCAGAAATATTATAAATGGTGCAAAGGTGACATTAAAGCAGAATGAAGAAAATCAGCTCTAATATACACCTACCATCCGACTTACGACCTGCTCGACTTACGACCACTCTGACTTACGACCGTGTTTTTTATGCCAAATTTCTGGGAATTAAACAACTATTTGTGTTGTACACAGTGTTTATCCTAAACCTTACAGTATAAAATACAGTACTAACAACATAAAAAGTAAAGTAAAACATGAAATACCAAAATAAAACAATAAAATAAAGTCATTACAAAAATGTTTTATTGATACTCAGTAGTAAAGTTCGACTTACGACCATTTCAACTTACGACCGGTTTCTCGGAACCGAACTCGGTCCTAAGTCGGATGGTAGGTGTATATTATTTAGGTATGAATACTGGGCAGAGAGCCTGTCATGTAGTGTTAATGTGTAGTGAGTGTTGTATAATGTTGTTGATGTGTAGTGGATGGTTGAGAATAGTTGCATGTGTGGGGCTCTGAAGTTTCTGGCAATAAGTGAAATGTGGTGTACAATGGCAGTTTGTAGTGCCAGCAGCCCCTATTCTCTCGTACCGCATCATACTTCTATTTTTAATCATTGTTTATCTCGTTTCAACAAAAAATAAAAATAAAAAATTCGCTTTTAAATACATTGAAAACAATGTACAACAGACTTTTCCTGTAATTTTCAGTTGCAAATTATTTTAATGTAAGGCTGATGAAGTATGTAATGTAGTATGTAATAATAATCACTCTTGGGCACATTAAATGTCTTATTTTTATTTGTTACTTCTCCCTTCGTTTATGATGGCATCTAAAGGTAGTTGTTAGAAACTATTAAACTCAGTGAACAAGGTATGTTGACGGTAATAATATAACTCTGGGCTGCATTAACCCTTTGATTGTTTTGGTCGTATATATACGTCTTATGAGCAACCGTTTTTGACGTATATATACTCATAAATTCATGCGGCTTCAAATCAAGCAGGAGAAAGCTGGTAGGCCCACATGTGAGAGAATGGGTCTGTGTGATCAGTGTGCACCATATAAAAAAAATCCTACAGCACGCAGTGCATAATGAGAAAAGGAATCTACGACCATTTTTTTAATGAAAATGCCGATTTTGTGGTCTATTTTTGTATAGTATTTATGGTTGTATTCTCATTTTCTTGGTCTCATTCGATAGAATGGAAAACATATTATAGAAATAGAGGTGATTTTGATTGGTATTACTATGAAAAGAACCTTGAAATGGAGCTCAAAGTAGGGGAAATGTTTGATTTTTGCCGATGTTCAAAAATAAACAAATGATGTCATTTTCCAATAAATGTCCAAGTGGCCATTCTAATATGCAGTCATGAATGGGTTGACATTATTTATACAATTACTATTACAATATTGCAGTTGTCTGCATAACAGTAAATCTTTTATTTTTTGTTTGAATAAAAATTCAGAATAGAAAGCAAGAGTAATGTCAGAGGGGCCTGGAGATGTGACTTATTTATTTTAGAGCCAGGAATGTCTGCATTGTTCATTCTGGACCTTATTTTGAAATTGTCATATTTTTTAATTTTCGTGAAATTGGCCAAATTGCAAATTTCTGACCACGTTATTGGGGGGTTGAAATCGGTAAATGGGCAGTTTCTTGTACTCAATCGATAGAAAAAATGGAGTTCTAAAGAAATAGCTATGAGTTTGGTCGGCTGGAACAATGGAATTAGCCAAAAATAGGGCTCAAAGTGGGCGAAATCGCCGATTTGTAAATATCGGTGCGGTCTCTAAATTTGCGAGAGCGTAATTCCATCAGTTTTCCATCAAATTTTGTTCTTTTGGTGTCATTACAATCGTGAAAAGATTCTCTATCATTTCATAAGAAAAAACAATTTTTTTTTTGGAAATTTTGCGGCGCCAGGAGACACCTCAGGATTTGGGGTTGCGACAGTCAAGGGGTTAAATATTGTATAGCTATGTAGGTAGGTGCCGCTATGTAGCCGTTGGACTACATAGCTACATCTACTGGCTACCTACACCTGACTTCCTACAAATAAATACCACTCACCTCTCATCAATTCAATTCAATTCAAGTTTATTCTCTATAAGGGTTACAATGTGGGGTTTACAGGTTTTGGGTATTGTGTGGTTTACATGTTATAAAATACTAATTACAGAGGGGGCCACTAGGACACCTAGCATGGCTAGGCATTTCGAGCAGACTTAGATTAAATCTTAACATTAAATCCTTACAGATTATGGTATTAAGGCTAAGTGACTACATCATAATTTGTGAGTTTAGCAATGTGAATGCTTTTGTTTTGGCACAATACAAGGTGTCTATATTGGAGTATCATAGGCAAACTTATGACTAGTTAGGATTTATTATTTTAAGATTAGTATTTCTGGGTTTATAGTCAGTGGGTGAGTGAGTGTAATTGTGAACCACCAGGTGGTTATCATGTAGTTAGTTGTCTTGCATTAAGACTACAAATATTTTAAGATAAGTAATGAATGTATGTATTTTACTTTTTATTGTACTTTTTTAATGCCTAGTTCTATCATTAACTTAATATAAGTTAGTGTAAACTTGTTGTCTGGCACTTATATGCATTTTTAAGTGGAAAAAATGGCGTTCCTCTTTAAGGCGGTAACCTGCCGTATAAATGGGGCCCTACTGTATAGGGCTTGCTACTATCCATGGTTTCGGTATCTACGGCAGGTCCTTGGAACATATCCCCTATGGGGGTCCTACTGTATATACATATACGTATAATATACACACAGTCATGCTCACATGCATGCACCCCCCCCCCCATGTTTACTAAAGCCAGAATTGTATGTTGAGCTATTAGATGGATATTAAAGAAAAACAAGCAGGTAAAGACTTGAAGTTGTTTAGGGTGTAAATGAGCTAATAACTGTAAAAAATCTACCTGCACAGTAAGTGAAAGAAGCCAGCTTCATGGATTTACTTAACAATTTGACTTTCTTACAGACACCAGAAGTAAACAGCTTAGCATATGACTCAGTGAGAGGTCTTGTTTATGCAGCGTGTGGTGACTGGCGCACTCATGTATATGACCTGGAAACCGGCAAACGTGCACACACGCTGGAAGGCCATGATGACTATGTGCATGATGTGGTTACCAGGTGTGGCTGATTTTGGTGTTTTAATCTTTAGCTAGCTTATGCAAATAATAATTTATTTTCTTCCCCAGCTCTTGACTAATATTTTAACAAAATATTGAACAATGAAGGTAACTGAACTGTACCAAGAAAACTGGGTTAAGTGAACATGTCATTCAAGTTTTGTGTACCTAACTGCACTATATACAGGACAGTTTAAGTAGAAAAAAATTCAAATACATTTAATATACAGTGGAACCTCAGTTTTCGTATGCCCTAGTTTTTGTACGATTCGGTTTTCGAAGACTTTTTTCCTCAAAATTTTGTTCCAGTTTTCGTACATCCGCTCGGTTTTTGTACAGTTGAAAATAGTCTGTACCAAACTCGTCTGCCTGCCACTCATTTCCCAGAAACGAGCACCCACTCAAAGCATCCCATGCGTTCGTGACTCAGTCTGCCTTTCTTTTTCGTTGAGTGAGCTTCACCCTACGCGTTCTTCCGAAACATTTCATAATAATCCATTGTTTTTTGTGCTTGTTATTAAGTGTGACTGCTAAACAAGCCACCATGGGTCCAAAGAAAGTTCTAAGTGCCAGCCCTTTGATAAAGAAGGCGAGAAACACGATAGAATTCAAGAAAGAACTCGTAGCAAAGTACGAAAGCGGTATACACATGGCTGATCTTGCCAGGATGTATGGGAAGTCCGCAACGATGATTAGTTCCATCCTGGCGTAGAAAAAAGAAATCAGGAAAGCTGATGTGAACAGGGTAAATGTGTTTGGCCCAATTGTGAAGAAATACCTCCTGGAAAATCAGCTGCCACTCAAGTGCCTCCTGGTAATGAACAATGCTCCTGCTCATCCTCCAGGTTTGGAAGACCAATTGTTGGAGTTTAATTTCATCACAGTGAAGTTCTTGCCACCTAATACCACTCCTCTCATCCAGCCCATGGACCAGCACGTCATTTCAAACTTAAAAAAAATCTACACCAAAGCACTGTTTCAAAGGTGCTTTGAAGTGACCTCGGACACTGAATTGACCCCAAGAGAGTTCTGGAGGAATCATTTCAGTATCCTCAATTGCATAAGCCTTATAGATAAGGCTTGGCAGGGAGTGACTTCCAGGACGATGAACTCTGCTTGGAGAAAATTGTGGCCAGAATGTGTCCTTGAGAAGGATTTTGAAGGGTTTAAAGCTGACCCTGACAACCCTATGCATGTTGTTTTCTGTATGTAAAGGTTTGAGGTTGACCCTGACAACCCTATGCCTCATTGTTTTCTGTATGTAAAACTATAGTTATTCTCTATGAAATGCATTTTTGTTAATATTTTTGGGTGTCTGGAACGGATTAATTGATTTCAATTTTTTATGGGAAATATTACTTCAGTTTTCGTACTATTCGGTTTTTGTAAGACTTTTTCGAACGGATTAATCATGAAAAACCGAGGTTCCACTGTACCATCTAGACACAGCAGTGGCCATCCATCTGTCTAACAATTAAAGTGTCAGTGTAATGTCTCAGCCTGAAACAAACCTCACTGGACGTGTTTTTAGTGAGACAGAACCAGTGAGCCAGGTAAAAAAGAGACAAAGAAGAGAAACAACATTAGCTCTCCTCTGATAGGTAAGGGGCAGTTAAATTTTCATTTTCTGTACAGTATTTCCGTTAAATTTTCATTTAGTATTCATTGTTACAGTTTCCCTGTGCTGTATAATTTTATACATTGTTTTACATAGTAGTTGGTACATTATTAATATATTATTATATTATCATTTGGGGGTCTGAAATGGATTCTATTTACACTATTCTTTATGGGAAAAATTGCTTTGGTTGTCGAATCAGCACCTGGAATGAATTAAATTTGAAAGCCAAGGTTCCACTGTAACTGCATTTATTGCTTTTTGCAGTACTGTCAGTATCTCAAACCATTACATACAGATAGCTTAGCATTATTGCAGAAGTATATTTTTCTTTTATCTTCTCTTACCAGTGGTAACCTCGTTGCTAGCAGCAGTGAAGATGGTCAGGTGTTTGTGTGGGACCTTCGAGCAGGAAGAGAACCACGACACAAATTGGCACCTTATACCCAGGATCAGTTGGCTAGACCACATCTTGGAAGATTTATTGCATCTCTTGATCTTTACAATGACTGGCTTGTAAGAATATAATGTAAATTGTGCTTCCTGTGAAATATATTTTTTTTGTCTTTGCTCAGTTGTAGTACAGTGTCAGCAGCTTCTCCATATGTCTTTAACCCTTTCAGCGTCTGTGCAGTAGATCTACAGCTTTACGTTGAGGTCCAAACCGTAGAACTACGCCAAAATTCTAGAGGCGTCAGATTTAGCGCGAGAAGGCTGGTAGGCCTACATCTAAGAGAATGGGTCTGCATGGTGTGTGTGTGCACCATAAACAAAAATTCTTGGCGCCCGCATGGCATTGTGGGAATGCCGCCTCGGTAAGCTTTGTTAACCATGCGTCGCGGCAAGGCAGCTCTCACTCTGAGGCGAAATGGGACTCTCCTCTTCCTAACTGATAGTTCTGACTCTGATGGAAGTGGAAAAGAAGAAGAATTCTATGGCTTTCATTGATTAGTGACTTAAAGCAATGACCAGGGTATCAAAAATAATGCAGAAAATCCTGATGATCCTCAACCTTCTACCTCTGGTGTGGGCACATCTCAGTCACGTTCAGTTGTACCTCGTCGCAAGAGAAAACTAATATTTTCGCGTGGCCAGGCCTCAGACTTCAATAATGATGATGATAGTGATATGGACTGTGATTTTATTGCTCTTGATAATGATTTGAGTAGTGATAGCGATGAATCATATTCACAAGTGAAACATCGGTATATACGCCGCCACATGCGCTCGGGTAGTGTTCCCTATGCAGTGTCCAGGGGACGGAGTACATCCCGGAGTACATCCCGGAGTGCATCCCGGAGTGCATCCCGGAGTGCATCCCGTGGACCCTACACCAGGAATAGACAGTGAAAGTGAGGATGATGTGGCTACACTTGGCATGGATAGACCACTGGCATCAGTAGGTGGTGATAGTGGTGGTGGTGGTAGTGACACGGCCATGCATGACTCACCAGCCCAAGGCTGGGACCCACGCCGCTGACTTGTCAGATCAGGGACAAAACAGAGCGTCATCTGCCACCACACCACAACTACAACTACAACCACAACCAGCTTATGATGTCCAGTATCCACCAGCAAACTGCATCTGGGATTGGCAGCAAAATTCCAATTTTGTTCCCACTCCCCATCAGTTTGACGACTCTCAAAGTGGAATACTACCAGCTTGTTCCCTTGGAAACAGTGCAAATGAACTGGAATTCTTTGAACTATTCGGTCCAAGTCAGACCGAAACGTCGTCATAAGCTTCTCTCTTTTATGTGCGGGTTATTTGTGTATTGTTATTTATCTTTGAACTATTCTTTGACCAGCCTTGATGGAAATTATTGTCAGGGAAAGTAACAAGTATTTTGAGTACACAATGGCAGATACGATCATATCACAACAGTAAAGACTACACCGGTGAAAGAGACAACTGTGGCTGAAATGTACGTATTTGCTTTTTGCACAGATCGGCTAATTTGTACCCCAGCCTTCAGTGAAATCATCCCAGAGAACAGGTTTATCTTACTGTTCTGTATGTTGCACTTCTCTGACAAAACCAGGCTTGACAGAAGTGACAGGTTATACAAGATTAGAAATGTTTTTATGTATCTGAAACAAAAGTTCAACATGTACTTTTATCCATTCAAGATTCTTGTAATTGGTCAGTCTTTGATTTTGTTCAAAGGTAGACTGTCGTTCAAGCAGTATATACTGAGCAAGAGGAAACACTTTGGTATAAAACTGTTTGTACTCTGTGACTGTGACAGTGGCCTGGTATTGGATATTATTGTATACACGGGAAGTAAAACATTGAAAGATACCAGGATGTTATTGAGTATCTTAGGTGATGTAGTGAGAAACATGATGGCACCTTATCTTGGTAAGGGGCATACATTATATATATTGATAACTGGTACACAAGACCTTTACTCAGTGATTTCTTGCGAGTGAACAAGACAGATGTGTGTGGCACAGTGTGTTCTAATCGTAAACAAAATATTTGGGAATCCCCTTTGACCCATGCATGTCAGGAGAATTGATAGGGAACAGTGTAGTAAAGAAAGCGAATGCCAGACTGAAGTTCCTGTATAGACAAGCACAGTGTCTACCTACTGAGGCTCGCAGGACCCTATGTCTAGCCCTTATACAATGCCATATGGATTACGCTTGCTCTTCTTGGTACTCTGCCTTGACAAAAAAACTGAAAGATAGACTGCAAATCATCCAGAACAAAATCATAAGATTCATCCTGGGGCTGGGACCAAGAGAACATGTAGGCCAGGATGAATTACAGCAGTTGGATATGCTGAATGTTGAAGACAGAGTAAAACAACTGAAGCTAAATCATGTTTATAAAATTGCTCACAAACAATGTCCAGAATATCTTGCTGTCAATTTTGTCAAGGTTGGGAACCGCAGCAATCATAGTACTAGGGGGAGAGAGCACAACTTTGTAGTACCCACAGTCAGTGGCCAGGCTTCAAACACCTTTTATTGTACAGCAATAAAGGAATGGAACAGACTACCCGCACATGTCAAAGCCAGTCATAGCATGAACCAGTTCAAGAAGAGTGCCAAAAAGTGTCTGATGAATGTAGCTACAGAAAGGGAGGGGAATGATTTTCTATTTTTTAGCTAACATACGTGTAAATTTTACCGTATTCCTAGTAATGACCCTCGTATTGTAGATAGTCTTAATGACCTTCGTGTAGTAGATAGTCTTTTTAGTATGATAATAAGATGTTATCTTCATTGTAGAATAATAAGAAAATATTATAACCTTTATATTATAATAAGGTAAAAGGACCCCAATGGAAATAAGTCACTCTGTCTGATTTTTTGGGGTTATCCTAGGTTCTCTACACATATGCTGCTATGTATGATAATTCTATGTAACTGTATTTGTGTATACCTGAATAAACTTACTTACTTACCCAGGTTCAACACAGGCACTTGTGCTGGTGAGGTGCAGGTTTTTACTGCCAATGACATCATGGCATTACGGTGGCATGACAAACGAGATGTCACATTGTTGGCAACCATTCACCCTAACGAAATGAAAGACAGTGGCAAAGTTGATAGAGTGACTAATGAACATATTCAAAAACCAGTAACAGTGCTTGATTATACACAAAACATGCATTTGGTTGACAAATGTGGCATGTAGATTGGCTTTGTCGATTGTGTTCGTAAGAGTTACAAGTGGTACATGAAACTTTTCTTCCATTTCATGAACATTTCAATGCTTAATACATATAATATGTACCAAATAAAGACCGGCAACAGATCACCGTATGGTGAATTTTGTTTCTCTGTTGTTAGACAACTCATAATGAAGTATGTACCTGGTAACAACACCTGCTATACAAAACCATCCTCAAACTCCTCAGGAAATACCCAGGTGTTTGAGGAGGGAAGGTGATCACTTCCTAATACAGCTTCCTGCAACTAAGAAGAAATGGGCTCAGAAGAGATATGTTGTCTGTGCATAAATAAAACGATGGCAACAAAGACGCAAAGACACTCGGTTTATGTGTGAGGAATGTAAGGTACCTCTGTGCATGATACCTTGTTTCAAGGCCTTCCACAGGCTGCAGCAGTTCTAGAAACATGTCCAGTGACTGTATATATGTAAATATATAATAGAACATTAGTATTATGCAACATTTATGCATGTTTATTGTTGTAAACAATACTGGTAAACAATACAGTGGACCCCCGCATAGCGAACGCCTTGCATAGCGAACAATCCGCATAGCGAACGCTTTGTTCGCTGAAATTTTGCCCCGCATAGTAGACAAAAACCCGCTCAGCGAACTTCGTCCGAGACGCGTCCAATGTGGGCCCTCAGCCAGCCTCACATGTGCCGCCCGTCCCATTGTTTACCAGCTAGCCTCCGCGGTAACATTCAAGCATACACTCGGAATATTTCGTATTATTACAGTGTTTTCGGTGCTGTTTCTGGAAAATAAGTGACCATGGGCCCCAAGAAAGCTTCTAGTGCCAACCCTGTGGTAAAAAGGGTGAGAATTAGTATGGAAATTAAGAAAGATTTTGAAGGGTTTGGGGCTAACCCTGAGAAGCCTATGCCAGTTGTGGAATCCATTGTGCCTACTTCAAAAATTAAGGAAATGTGTGCACAGTGGGTTGAACTGCAAACCTTTATGGATGAAAATCACCCTGACACAGCTGTTGCAAGCCGTGCTGGTGACTATTTCAATGACAATGTTATGGCCCATTTTAGGAAAGTCTTGAAGGAACGGGAGGTACAGAGCTCTATGGACAGATTTGTTGTGCGACAGAGGTCCAGTGACTCTCAAGCTGGTCCTAGTGGCATTAAAAGAAGAAGGGAAGTAACCCCAGAAAAGGACTTGCTACCTCAAGTCCTAATGGAAGGGGATTCCCCTTCTAAACAGTAAGAAGATAATGCTCTCCCCTCCTCCCATCCCATCAATCATCACCAGATCTTCAATAAAAGTAAGTGTCATGTAATTGTGCATGCCTTTTTCAGTTTGTGTGTACTAAAATTAACATTTTTTTGTGGTAAAAAATTTTTTTTTTCATACTTTTGGGTGTCTTGCACGGATTAATTTTATTTCCATTATTTCTTATGGGGAAAATTAATTCGCATAGCGAACATTTCGCATAACGACCAGCCCTCTTGCACGGATTAAGTTCGCTATGCGGGGGTCCACTGTAGTATAATAATAACTGTAGTGCAGTTATTGTGTTCAAAACAATGAGTGTATATATATACATTATATACAGTATTGTTCTCACAGGCCACAAATGTTACTAGAAAAAGAAAAAAATTAGAAAAGAAAAAAGTATAAAAAACGTAAAATAAAGAAATGCGATTTTGTGGAAGTCGCTGATGTTGCCTCCACCCGGTCATCTTGGGTCAATTTCACTCCTCTATATTTCGGTAAGTACTGATCAGAATTTTTTTTTGTTTTATTACCTTCACAAAAATATTATAGTTAATTTTGTAAGTTTTTTTTTTTTTTCAAAATTTCTTGGACACTGGGGCACCCATTGAAATTTTGCCTCTGGGCCCTGAAAGGGTTAATATAGCTCTCATCTTGCAGATTTTTAATTGCACACTCAGTTGAGTCTTTTGAAATTCTTTAGAGTTCTTTTTCTTGTATGTGGTGTTTCCTTTAATACTTTGTAGGAAAGCATGTTAGAAACTTTCCTCCTTAATCATCGTTTATCATAGGTGTGGGCTTAAAATGCCTGGAGCTTGGGGCAGGATTTTCTTTCTACTGTGCACACTCACCACACAGACCCATTCTCTCACAGGTCAAAATTTATGACTCACAGCTTATCTGTGGGAGCTGTGCTCCAAGTGTAGATCTGTGTGAGGGACCCTGGCATCAATAACATGGATCTACGTGAAGGCCACTGAAAGGGTTAAAAACAAATTGTAAATACACTACATTATTTTTTTAACACATCGGCTGTTTCCCACTGAGGCAGAGTGACTCAAAAAGAAAGAAAAACCCAAAAAGAAAGAAAAAACTTTCATCATTGTTCAACACTTTCACCATCACTCATACATAATCACTGTCTTTGCAGAGGTGCTCAGATACGACAGTTTAGAGGTCACTCCAAACAGCCAATATCCCAAACCCTTCCTTTAAAGTGCAGGCATTGTACTTCCCACCTCCAGGACTCAAGTCTGGCTAACCGCTTTTCCTGAATCCCTTCACAAAATATTACCCTGCTCACACTCCAACAGCTTGTCAGGTCCCAAAAACCATTTGTCTCCATTCACTCCTATCTAACACACTCACACACGCTTGCTGAAAGTCCAAGCCCCTTGCCCACAAAACCTCCTTTACCCCCTCCCTCCAAACTTTCCTAGGATGACCTCTACCCTGTCTTCCTTCCACTACAGATCTATCATTCTCCAAATCATTCTACTTTGTTCCATTCTCTCTAAATGACCAAACCACCTCAACAACCCACCTTCAGCGCCCTCTGATTAATACTTTTAGTAACTCCACACCTCCTAATGTCCACACTGTGAATTCTCTGCTTAATATTTACACCACACAATGCCCTTAGACACGACTTTACCACTGCCTCCAGCCTCCTCCTCCTTGCTGCAGCATTTACAACTCATGCTTCACACCTATATAAGAGTGTTGGTACCACTATACTCTTGTACATTCCCTTCTTTGCCTCCATGTATAATGTTTTTTGTTTCCATAGATACCTCAAAGCACCACTCGCCTTTTCTCCTGCAGTTCTATGGTTAACCTCATCCTTCATAAACCCATCTGCTGACAAGTCAACCCCGAAATATCTGAGTACATTCACCTCTTTCATACTCTCTCCATCCAATGTGTTATCCAATTTTTCTTTATCTAAATTGTTTGATACCCTCATCACCTTACTCTTATCTATATTCACTTTCAACTTTATCTATATTCACTTTCAACTTTCTTCCTTTACACACTCTCCCAAACTCATCCACTAACCTTTGTAACTTTTCTTTAGAATCTCCATAAAGCACAGTATCATTAGCAAAGAGCAACTGTGACAGCTCCCATTTTGTATTTGATTCTCCATTATTTAATCCCACCCCTCTCCCCAACACCCTAGCATTTACTTCTTTTACAACCCCATCTATAAATATATTAAACAACCATGGTGATATTACACATCCCTGTCTAAGACCTACTTTTATTGGGAAGTAATCGGGTGAGATATAAGCGACTATTGGCAGAAAGGTGGGCTAGTGCAAAGATGAGTAGTGGGGGGGTTGAAGAGGGTTGGATGAGTTTTAAAAATGCAGTATTAGAATGTGGGGCAGAAGTTTGTGGTTATAGGAGGGTGGGGGCAGGAGGAAAGAGGAGTGATTGGTGGAATGATGAAGTAAAGGGTGTGATAAAAGAGAAAAAGGTAGCTTATGAGAGGTTTTTACAAAGCAGAAGTGTTATAAGAAGAGCAGAGTAATGTGAGAGTAAAAGAAAGGTAAAGAGAGTGGTGAGAGAGTGCAAAAGGAGAGCAGATGATAGAGTGGGAGAGGCACTGTCCAGAAAATTTTAATGAAAATAAGAAAAAATTTTGGAGTGAGTTAAACAAGTTAAGAAAGCCTAGGGAAAGTATGGATTTGTCAGTTAAAAACAGAGTAGGGGAGTTAGTAGATGGGAGATGGAGGTATTAGGTAGATGGCGAGAATATTTTGAGGAACTTTTAAATGTTAAGGAAGAAACAGAGGCAGTAATTTCATGCACTGGTCAGGGAGGTATACCATCTTTTATGAGTGAAGAAGAGCAGAATGTAAGTGTGGGGGAGGTACGTGAGGCATTACATAAAATGAAAGGGGTAAAGCAGCTGGAACTGAGGGGATCATGACAGAAATGTTAAAAGCAGGGGGATATAGTGTTGGAGTGGTTGGTACTTTTGTTTAATAAATGTATGAAAGAGGGAAGGTACCTAGGGATTGGCGGAGAGCATGTATAGTCCCTTTATATAAAGGGAAAGGGGACAAAAGAGACTGTAAAAATTATAGAGGAATAAGTTTACTGAGTATACCAGAAAAGTGTATGGTAGGGTTATAATTGAAAGAATTAGAGTAAGACAGAATGTAGGATTGCGGATGAGCAGGGAGGCTTTCAGAGTGGTAGGGGATGTGTAGATCAAGTGTTTACATTGAAGCAAAATATGTGAACAGTATTTAGATAAAGGTAGGGAAGTTTTTATTGCATTTATGGATTTAGAAAAGGCATATGATAGAGTGGATAGAGGAGCAATGTGGCAGATGTTGCAAGTATATGGAATAGGTGGTAAGTTATTAAATGCTGTAAAGAGTTTTTATGAGGATAGTGAGGCTCAGGTTAGGGTGTGTAGAAGAGAGGTAGACTACTTCCCCGGTAAAAGTAGGTCTTAGACAGGGATGTGTAATGTCACCATGGTTGTTTAATATATTTTAAGATGGGGTTGTAAAGGAAGTAAATGCTAGGGTGTTCGGGAGAGGGTGGGATTAAATTTTTGGAGAATCAAATTCAAAATGGGAATTGACACAGTTACTTTTTGCTGATGATACTGTGCTTATGGGAGATTCTAAAGAAAAATTGCAAAGGTTAGTGGATGAGTTTGGGAATGTGTGTAAAGATAGAAAGTTGAAAGTGAACATAGAAAAGAGTAAGGTGATGAGGGTGTCAAATGATTTAGATAAAGAAAATTGGATATCAAATTGGGGAGAAGGAGTATGGAAGAAGTGAATGTTTTCAGATACTTGGGAGTTGACGTGTCGGCGGAAAGGATTTATGAAGGATGAGGTTAATCATAGAATTGATGAGGGAAAAAATGTGAGTGTGCGTTGAGGTTATATGTGGAGTCAAAAAACGTTATCTATGGAGGCAAGGAAGGGAATGTATGAAAGTATAGTAGTACGAACACTCTTACATGGGTGTGAAGCTTGGGTGGTAAATGCAGCAGCGAGGGGACGGTTGGAGGCAGTGGAGATGTCCTGTTTAAGGGAAATGTGTGGTGTAAATATTATGCAGAAAATTCAGAGTGTGGAAATTAGGAAAAGGTGTGGAGTTAATAAAAGTATTAGTCAGAGGGCAGAAGAGGGGTTGTTGAGGTGGTTTGGTCATTTAGAGAGAATGGATCAAAGTAGAATGACATGGAAAGCAAAATAAATCTATAGGGGAAGGAAGGCGGGTAGGGGTCGTCCTCGAAAGGGTTGGAGAGAGGGGGTAAAGGAGGTTTTGTGGGCAGAGGCTTGGACTTCCAGCAAGCGTGCGTGAGCGTGTTAGATAGGAGTGAATGGAGACGAATGGTACTTGGGACCTGACGATCTGTTGGAGTGTGAGCAGGGTAATATTTAGTGAAGGGATTCAGGGAAACCGGTTATTTTCATATAGTCGGACTTGAGTCCTGGAAATGGGAAGTACAATGCCTGCACTTTAAAGGAGGGGCTTGAGATATTGGCAGTTTGGAGGGATATGTTGTGTATCTTTATATGTGTATGCTTCTAAACTGTTGTATTCTGAGCACCTCTGCAAAAACAGTGATAATGTGTGAGTGTGGTGAAAGTGTTGAATGATGATGAAAGTATTTTCTTTTTGGGGATTTTCTTTCTTTTTTGGGTCACCCTGCCTCGGTGGGAGACGGCCGACTTGTTGAGAAAAAAAAAAAAAATCTCCTTCTCTCCTACACACCCTAACCTTCACTTCACTATCCTCATAAAAACTTTTTACAGCATTTAGTAGCTTACACTACATACGTATTCCCATATTTTTGCTTTGGGTTTGTGCATACCCTTGGATACTACTCAAAATATGCAGGAAAGAAGGTAAAATACCTAGGGGTTGACAGAGAGCATGCGTAGTTCCTTAGTACAGTAGGGCCGCCATATATATATCTGTAGGTCCAGTTTCTTTGATTTCAGTTATCCACTGTTTACTCTGGCCCAAAAATAATCCTTAATATTCCTTGATAATGACACCAAAGTGCAAAAGTAGTGATACTTACAGTTCTTCAAAGCCTAAGAAAAGTTGTGAAGTGCTTCCCATCAATAAAAAAGTGTCAATTCTCGGCTTATTGTGCATTAATTTATCAATTAAACTTTAACATAGATATTTATGTAAACTAAGAACTACTTATTGTGCATAATTTATCAATTAAATTTTATCATAGGTCTGTATGTAAATTAAAAATTACTTAAATATAGGGTTTGCTACTATCTGCCATGGATATGGGCGTTCTTCTGTATAAGGGAAGGGGATAAAAGAAAGTAAGTAAGAATTACGTTACAGTCATACCCTGCTTTATGTCATTTCGGCTTAAGTCAAATTTGCCTTTACGCCACTTTTCTGAAGTAAATTTTAGTTCATTGAACATCATTACGTCCAACTTTACGTCACTCAGCAACGTCACCTATGTCATAATAAAAGGATGTGAAATACATAAATTTTCCTTAAAAATACATGTATATTTAAAAGTAAATAAAACAAAAATTAACAATAAAAATTAATAATAAAACACATTAAAAACATAAAAAATGTATACATATACAATAAAATGCAAAATAACGCAGGGGGAGTTGAATGATAGCTCTAGGCCTTTCGTGTTCCTCAGTCTTAGCAAGGCGTCCCTCGGAACGAATTTGCTAAGATTACTTACTCATTTCTTCTGTAACTTTGCAAGCTCCTTATGTGTTGATTGCAATACAAAAGGCCTAGAGCTATCATTCAACTCCCCCTGTAGTTGTTTTGTATCCTGTGTCACTTGTCCGCGATTTTCGCATAATACAATAAAATATTTACATAAAAAAATTGTAAGCAAGTGTCTGTTGATATGTAGTGCCACCATCTTGTTGCATGGCAACGTTACTGCTGGTTCTCATTCAAAACAAGGGCGATGCCATATGCATTTTTGCCCCCTGCAATCGTGTGCCTGTTTTGCCTTTCGGTGGTACTTTTGTGATTATTCCTCTGTGTTAGCCGTGGGTCCTAAGAAGGGTAGCGGTAGTGATTCCAAACATAATGTGGTTATGATGGGAGTTGAGTTAAATATGATTAAAAGGTATGAAAAAGGTGAAAAGTGTCTGTATTAGCATGTGCCCTAAGGTTGCTTTAGGTGTTTTTCGTCATACTTAAGGCATTTTTAAAGGTTAACATAATTTTTTAATTGTTTTCTTTATTCTTTAAAAAATATGAATAAAGTATGCTTTTAGTGTTCTTTCAAGCTTAGAGAAAGTTATATTCTTTCGCAAGTTATTTACGCTAGTTTTACAGTGTCATCATTTTAAGGCATTTTTAAGTCATTACGTCCAGTTTACGTCAAAAAACCGGGTTACAGCATGGCTCTTGGAACCAATTAATGATATAGGGCAGGTTAAGACTGTATAGGGAAATAAGCCTGTTGATTTTATGAAGTAGTGTGCAATAGAATTTACAATGTTACTGAAGGAGTTAGATATAATACAGAAAGTGGCATTGCAGGGGAACAATTAGGATTAAGGAAGGGAATGGGATATGTTTACTTTGAAGCACATGAATGAACAGTACTTAGATAAAGGTACTTTGCTGCATATATGAATTTAGAAAAGACATATGATATGGTGGATAGGTAGGGACAGTGTGGCAGATGTTGCATCTGTATGGAATAAGTAGTGGGTTCCTAACATCAATAAGGAGTTTTTATACAGAAAGTGAGGCTCAGGTATGTAAATAAGAGGAGACTGTTTGCCTGTAAAATTATGCCCCTAGACAGGGGTGGTGGGGATGTTGTTCAGAGGGTCATCTGAATTGTGATGTCTGCACATTTCTGGCAAGACAGCTGTTGAATGAATGATGGTGAATATATTCCCATTTTTGGATTACCCTAGCATGGTGGGAGATACATACAGTATTTAGTTATGCCTTTCTCTGTCTCTGTGTAACTCTTATGAGTTTAGTGCTTCCTCATGAATAGTGTAAAAGTTTGTGTGAAATTCTTGAAAAGCTTGCAATACACAAATAACCCGGTCCAAGTCGGACCAAAACGTCGTCGTAAGCTCCTCTCTTCTATGTGCGGGTTATTTGTGTATCGTTCCAGTCACGGTATTTTGCCTTTTTTTGTTATTTAAAGCTTGCAATTTTTTAATATTTTTAAGTTTTATTAGTCTAAGAAGTGTTACAAGTAACTTATTGATTAAGGTATTCTAGATATCTTGTTTTATAGGCTGGCTACTTTACTAGCTTGCATTTCATCTTTTTAAGGAATTATAGTTGTCATATACTATAGTTTTTGTTGAAATAAAAATCAAATTACTGTTTATCAATATATAAAAAATTTTTTTTTGTCATATGCTGTACGTATATGAATTATTGGTGGTAATTATAATTTTCTGTGTATAATGGTCTGGACATATACTATAAAGAATGCATATGCTGAATAATTTATATTTGTTTGTTTCTCTAATTTTAAGCATTTGTTGTGCATACAGGTGTGTGGGGGTGGACCGCGAGCAGGAATCTTTCACTTGCGATCTCTGGCTTTAACAACAGTCTTACCCTCAGCCAAGTCTGCCATCCATGTTACTAGTTTCATAAGACATGCAGAAGGTGGTGATCGAGGGGGTATTGTGGTAGCAGGTAATTAATAATAATTATTGTCTCTGTTAATATCAATTAGGAATATTTAGTACTGTGTTTACAAATGTCCATTGGGGAAATCACTTAAAAAAATGGGTAGGGGGGGTGCTAATTTAATGTAGTGTGTAAAACTAAAGCTTGTTGTAGATCATTTGCTGGAGCCAGTGGAAGGCAGCTGGCAATGAAGAAAAAATTTAGTAATGAAGGCAAAATTACTGACCGCATTAAGTAAAAGGACATGTGCAACTAATGTGACATTTTATTGTACAGCATTATGCTCCAGGAGCTGTCAAGCTCCTAGAGCAAATGTTTTCTTTAACTTGCCAAACTGAAAATGAATGATTGCCATAAATGTGGCATTGCATATGCAGTATATTAGGTAGCTTGCTTGCAGTTATCAGTGGTATGACTTGAATATTTATTATTTAATAGCTAGCAAGAGGAATAAAAGGAGAATGTATCTGCACAGAAGTGATATTTTCCATAAAAAAGTAATTAACCCTTAAACTACCACACACATGCTTATCATTGGGTATGTGAATACTGCCACACACATAGATCAAAGTTTAAATCCTAGCACCCTCAAAGTGGCTGTGAATAGGAATGTGAGGCCTATGCTGGATAAAGTAAGCTTACATTGTAGGTGTGCACACCAACCAAAAATTCCCCTACCACACAAGGCATTGTGAAAACAGTTTACTTCATTATTGGGTTAGGTTACAGTGTGTGTACAATGTATATAATATACGAGAAAATAAAAAAAAAGTACCAAGAATGAATAATTTGTCAGTAAAAATTTGGTTCAGTTAAGAAATAATTTGTTATTGAACATTATCCAATAAATATGGTCTTAAAATATATATACTAATCATATATGTATGTTTTGAAAAGAAAAAATGAAAAAAATGGCCAAAACACTAATACATACAGTGGAACCTTGACTTAAGAGTGCCTCAACATACGAGCTTTTCAAGATACAAGCCGTCGCTCAGTCGATTTTTTGCTCTGAGCTATGAGCCAAAATCCAAGTGATGAGCGAGCTTTTCCCTCAAGGGAGGTTCCTTGATGCTGGCGAGGGGCTCTCAATCTAGGGAATTGGATCTGTGTTCCAGTTCCCTAAATTAAGTCTGAATACCTTTCATCCCCTCCCCCTCATAGGCACTGTATAATCCTACGGGTTTAGCGCTTCCCCATTATAATAATAATAATAACGAGCGAGCTTCAGAATGCCGCCACTAGTTGGTGCAGCGAACGCCACAACATCTCTCATCAGTGCACGTGTTTACCTCACCGTGGAAGCATTTCTCTTGTGTTTTGCTTGAATTTTGTGCAGTTATTTTGCCAAATTTCTTTTTTCTAACCATGAGTCCTAAGAAAGTAAGGAAAGTGCTGAGAAGAAAAAGAGGATGATGTCCATGGAATTAAAAAGCATGCAATCATAGATAAACACAAGTAAGGTGTGTGGGGCAGTATGAGTGTAGTACTACTACCATATGTATGATACTAAAGCAGGAGTCGATAAAGGCTATAGTGCCAGTGAAGGGTGTTACAATAACTTCTAAGCTGCGGACCTTTGTCCATGAAAAGATGGTTGACAGGGAAACACTTTGCAGGAGATACTGTGACGGTATTTCCTCCTTGCCTAACTCATTTCCGAAACATTCTAAAAGGGAGGATGAAACAAGCCTGCAGATGAAAAGGAGGCCCTGCAGATGAAAGTGAGGAAAGCTTGGAGAAAAAGCCAAAAATCAGTGAAAAGTGAAGTGAAAAAAATAAAAACAAATTGTAGCAGTTAAGTTCAGTGATAAAGTGTAGCATTAACCCTTAAACTGTCCAAACGTAGATCTACTTTCACGTGCGTAGCTCTCCGAACGTAGATTTACATTTTATTTTACATGCTTTCAACCTTGGCATGATAGGCCTGAGTTGCCTAGACATGAGAGAATGGGTCTGTGCACTCAGTGTGAGCAGTATGACAAAATTCGGGGATGCCGGGGAAAATGCACTCTTAATTTTAAACAAAAAAAAAAATTTGTTTTTCCAAAATATTCAGGGTGCTACGCAAGTGAACGTTTGCACACTTTAAGGGCTAAGAGTATAGCAAGTAAGTTAAGCAATTAAACGATAGAAAAAGGACAAAATGACACAAACTCCTCCAATGTTGTTGTTGCTGTTTATAGGGCCACTGACAGCATACGCTGCTCTGCCTATCTTTTCCACCCTCAACCTCTGCCAGGATCTCTTCTCCAAGGTAAATATGTATGTACACTTTATAAAACCAGTTTATTTCTTTACATTCTCTATTATGTTTTATTATGTTTTTATATAATAGTATTTCTTATTTATAAATACATTGTTTCAGTGTTTTCCTTATGAAACTAGTGATCTAGTTCAGGTAGCCTTACAAACACTCCACTTTCTCTTATAATAAGAGCATGGGAAGATATAGTCACAGAGGGAGCAGGAATGGCCACCACCACTCATCACATGATAAATAAAATAAAAAAATAAAATAAAATAAAATATTTATTTCTTTGCTAAGGTTACAATGTGTGTTTACATATCATAGTATGATTGGAGCAAAGAGAGCCACTATCATGCCGAGGCATTTTGGGCAGACTTAACCTAATACTTACAGTGGAACCTCGGCTTACAAATTTAACCCTTAACCTTTTGAGGGTCGAGAGGCCCTCTCCCAAACTCGTTCTCAGGGTCGAAATTTTTTTGAAAAGAAATAAATTATTTTTTCTTATGAATTGATAGAGAATCTTTTTCTGATCATAATGACACCAGAAGTATGAAATTTGATGAAAAACTTATGGAATTATGCTCTTGCGAAGTTAGCGGTCTCAAAGTTGGCGATTTCGCTCACTTTGGGCCCTATTTTCGGTCAATTCCAATGTTGCAGTTGACTAAAATCTAGCTATTTCCCTAGAATTCCATTAGTTCTATCGATTGAGTACAAGAATCCGCCCATCTACCGATTTCAACTACCCAATAAAGTGATCAGAAATTGGCAAATATGGGCAATTTCACACAAATTTCAAAAGATGCCAATTTCAAAATAGGGTTCAGAATAAACAAGACAGACATTCATGGCATTAAAATAACATTTTATCTGTTCATTATTCACATCTCTAGGCCCCTCTTACATTACTTTTGCTTTCCATTTTGAATTTTTATTCTCACAGAAAATAGAAAGTTTTCTGTTATGTATACTACTGCATCATTGTAAAAATGGTATAAATGATGTCAGCGCACTTATGAAAGAATATTAGACTCACCAGTTGATGTGTATTGGATGCGTGACTTGATTTGTTTACTCTTGAATATCGGCAAAAATCGATCATTTTTGCTACTTTGAGCTCAATTTCAAGGTACTTGTCATCGTGAAACCAATCAAAATCATCTCTAATTCTGTAATATATCTTCCACTCTATCAAATGAGACCAAGGAAACGAGAATACAACCATAAATGCCATATGAAAATTCACTAGAAAGTCACTGTTGTAAACCAAAAACGCAATCAAAGTTTTTTTCTCATTATGCACAGCGTGCTTCAGGATTTTTTTATACTGCACACACTGACCACACAGACCCATTCTTTCATATGTAGGCCTGCCAGCTTTCTTACACAAGATTTGAAGGCACTAGAATTTAGGCGTACAAGTACGTGACTGACCCTGGCTGCAATGACGTTCTTGTCCGTGACCGACCCTCAGAGGGCTAAACTGTCCACACGTAGATATATGTTCACATGTGGTGGGCTCCAAACGTAGATCAATGCTTTATTTTTCATTCCTTCAAATTTGGTGCGATAGGCCTGAGTCGCCTAGACATGAAAGAATGGGTCTGTGCACTCAGTGTGCGCAGTATGAAAAAAATCAGGGACCACTTAGTACTTGTGGGAGCACCAGTTCAACTGAGCGCCAGCTAGAGCAAATAGCATGGCAAACATCAGTGATTCACTGATGTCATGTCATATTAACTCTCACATTTTAAGAGGAAAGTAAAAATAGGTTAGATATATGCATGAGTGGGTGTGGGTGGGTGTGAGTTGGACCTGACTAGCTTGTGCTACTGGGTCAGATGTTGTGCTCCTTCTTTTAGTGGATGTGACCTGACTAGGTGGGTCATTGGTCTAAGCTGGGGGGGTGACATGGACCTGCTTTGCATGGGCCAGTAAGCCTGCTGCAGTGCTCCTTCTTTCTTATGTTCTTATGTATTCAGCTGGCTAGCTGGCTGGCTTTGGCCACCTCTGCCTGTATCTCTCTATATCTGTCTGTCTATATCTCTATCTGTCTACATCTCTGTCTGTCTTTATCTCTGTCTTTCTGTCTTTATCTATATCTCTGTCTATGTCTATATCACTGTCTATTTGTATCTCTGTCTATATCTCTGTCTCTCACATGTATTCATAAATACAATTATACATAATGTAAATTACCTAGGATAACCCAAAAATTCCAGGCCAAGTGCTATACAGTGTTTGTAGATATAAGACATAAATAAACATGACGCAAATAATAGCAGTGTCACTTGCTCAGCAGTCAGGGAGCAGCACATACACCACAAACCAACAGGTTTACTAGCCACTCCCTGAGAGAGTGAAGCAGATGGAAAGACAGATACACACAAGCAGACAGAAAGACAGATAAGCAGAACTAGACAGATAAGCAGAGCTAGACAGACAAATAGATAAATAGACAGAAAGATGTACAAATAGATAGATATACAGATAGACAAACAGATAGATGTACAGATAGACAGACAGACCAACAGACAGACAGACAGACAGACATACAGAGACATGTTTGTGTGCAAGAGTAAAAACATGTATAGGCAAGGTTCCCCCTCCAGCAGTGCACATTCATCAAATGCCACTTGCTATCTGACACCTGTCATAACACTATTATTCAAGGAGTTCATATTATACTCCAGGCACACACAGAAGACAGAAAGACAGATAAGCTGAACTAGACAGACAGATAAACAGAGCTAGGCAGACAGATAGACAGACAGATAGATGTACAGATAGACAGACTAGTAGATGTACAGATAGAAAGACAGATAGATGTGCAGATAGACAGGCAGACAGTCAGGAAGACAGATAGACTGACAGACATACAAAGACATGTTTGTGTGCAAAAGTAAAAACATAAAGACAAGGTTCCCTCCAGCAGGGCACATTCATCAAATGTCACTTATCTGACCCTTGTCATAACACCATTCAAGGAGTTTCATACTCCAGCATGTCTAAAACATTCCTGGGACCTATAAATACTTTATATATATTTCTAGACAACAGTAAATGACCAAGGCTGGTGAAAATGTTCACCTGTCAGTGTGGTTTTTACAATTTGACTATTTCAGTACATAATATTAGTGTCAGAACAAAGATTGGCTATGAAATCACAACAACTATTATAAATTCTAATTATCGAAACATAAAAATTGTATAAATTAAAATAAAAACGAGAAAAAAGGTGAATCATCAACACTTCTGCAAGCGGCAGGACTGGATGTTGCCATCAGGTAAGCATCCAGAGCCAACTTCATGGTCTTATATCTCAAATTCAAAGTTTATTCTCTATAAGGATTACAATGCTGAGTTTACAGAATTTGGTAATTGTGTGGTTTACATTTAGTAAAATAATAATTACAGAGTGTACCACTAGAACACCTAGCATGGCTAGGCATTTTGGGCAGACTTAGATTAAATCTTAAGTTTAAAATATTACAAAATTATGAGGTAAGTGGGTATTATGGCTAAGTGGCTAAATACTAGTTTGTGAGTTTAGCAATGTGAATGCTTTTGTTTTGTCACTATACATAGTTTCAGTATTGGAGTATCACAGGCCAACTTATGACTAGTTAAGATTCATTATTTTGAGATTCAGATTGATATTTCTGTTTATGGTCAAATGGGTGAGTGAGTGTAAGTGTGAACCACCAGGTGGTATTCGTGTAATTAGTTGACAGGGTGTATCAGGGAGATAAGATGTTTTCTGATGGTAGTTTTGAAGGTGATGAATGTGTCTGCAGTTCTAGAGTTCTCAGGTAGGGTGTTCCAGATCTTAGGGCCTTTGACATACATTGAATTTTTGTAAAGGTTTAGTCGGACACGGGGAATGTCATAGAGATGTTTGTGTCTGGTGTTGTGCCTGTGGGTTCTGTCACAACTATCAAGAAAGCATTTTAGGTCAACGTTAATATTGGAATTTAAGGTCCTGTAGATGTAGATTGCACAGTAGTAAGTGTGGGTGTACTGAACAGGGAGTAAGTTTAGATCTATGAAGAGTGGGGGGTGTGGTTGCCAGGGATGGGAAAGGGGAAAGAAAAATTTGGAAAAACAAAAAGGGGGAAAGAGGGGGGGGAGGAGGGGACAAGGGTAGAAAGGGAAAAGGGGAAAAAAAAAAAAAAAGGATGAAGTGTTAAATTCTAATTAGAGGAGAGAGAAAAGAGAGTTGGGAAACAGAGGAAGGACGAGTTGTTCATAGTGATCATGGAATTGGAAAATTAAGTAAAAAGGAAGGAAATATTGGAATTTGAGGCAGGAATGAAGATGCCACGAAAGAAGAGAGGATTTTGACAACAGTTTTAAGAAAATATGAAAGAATGGGAAGGGGTATTGGCTGGTAGGATTTACGATTAAACTGGAGCATTTTTTAACATGGATTGGGTTCCAGGAAACAAGATCAGATAGACAAGTGAGGAGGTAAAGTGAGGATGGTAGTGAGAAACAGGTGATTCGGAAGTTTGAGGGAGGGAGGAAAGGGAACTTTTGAGGGGGATGAATGGGAGTGAATTCGGTGGTTTGATATAGGGTAAAGGAATTCCATTTGGGAAAAGGTTTGTGTCTGTGATTGGCGGTTGATCAAGGAAAGATAGGTTTCGAAGGTAATTTTATGGACTGTTGGTCCAAGTCAAGGGACAGGTGTTGAGGGTTGGAGGAGGAAGGGGATAGGAAGGGGAGGAGGGTGGAGGCGGTTTGGACGATGGGTTGTGGTAAGAGATGGCAGTAGGAGGTTGCTGAGTGAAGAAGACTAGGAAGGTAGGTATGGAAATAGGATGGATCGAGAGAGGGAGGAGGGAGGATGGATGTTGATGAGGACGGGAACGTTTAGGTACTTTGGAGGTGATGGTTAGGATGGAGTGCAGGACGACGAGAGGTAGGTGGTATAGGAAGGAGGAAGAAGCGTAGGCAGGCAGGTATTGATTTGGAAGGAGGACAAGACAAATTGAGTGAGGTAAGGGGAGAGGCTGCATCAGTTGGAGGAGAGGCCAAGAATTGTCATGATGGGAAGAGGGAGGGGGTTTAGGAGGCGAGAGATGAGAGGTAGGAGGAGGTGGGCGAGGGATCGAGGAGAAGGGAGGTAGGAGGAGGGGGAAAGGGAGGAGAGGAGGGAGGAGGAGGAGGTGAGGAGGAGGAGGAGAGGAGGGAGGGAGGAGAGGGAGGAGGAGGAGGAGGAGGAGGACGAGGAGGAGGAGAGGTGGCTGAGGAGGAGGAAGGAGGAGAGAGGAGTGAGGAGGAAGGAGGCGAGGAGGAGAGGAGAGGAGGGGAGGAGAGGAGGAGAAGGAGAGAGGAGAAGGAGAGGAGGAGGAGGGGAGAGGGAGGATGAGGACGAGGAGGAGGAGGGGGGAGGAGAGGAGGAGGAGAGGAAGGAGGAGAGGAGGGGTGAGGAGGAGACGAGGAGAGAACGAGAGGAGGAGGAGGACGAGGAGAGAGGAGGACGAGGAGGAGGAGGAGAGGAGAGAGGAGGACGAGGAGGAGGAGGAGGAGGAGGAGAGGAGGAGGAGAGGAGAGAGGAGAGGAGGACGAGGAGGAGGGCGAGGAGGAGGAGAGGAGGGAGGAAACGAGGGAGGAGGACGAGGAGGAGGAGGAGGAGGAGGAGGAGAGGAGGACGAGGAGGGGAGGAGGAGGAGGAGCGAGGAGGGGGCGAGGAGGGGGAGGAGGAGGAGGAGGACGGAGGAGGAGGAGGAGGAGGAGAGGAGGAGGACGAGGAGGAGGACGAGGAGGAGGAGGAGGAGGAGGAGAGGAGGAGGACGAGGAGGAGGAGGAGGAGGAGGACGAGAGGAGGAGGACGAGGAGGAGGAGGAGGAGGAGGACGAGGAGGAGGAGGAGGAGGAGGGAGGAGGAGGAGGAGGAGGAGGACGAGGAGGAGGAGGAGGGGAGGACGAGGAGGGAGGACGAGGAGGAGGAGGAGAGGAGGACGAGGAGGAGGACGAGGAGGAGGAGGAGGAAGGAGGTGAGACGAGGAGGAGAGGAGGAGGAGGAGGATGGAGGACGGGAGAGGAGGAGGAGGACGAGGAGGAGGACGAGGAGGGAGGACGAGGAGGAGGAGGAGGATGGGGACGAGGAGAGGAGGAGGAGGAGGAGGAGGACGAGGAGGAGGACGAGGGGAGAGGAGGGAGGAGGAGGAGGAGGGGGAACGAGGGGAGGAGGAGGAGGAAGCGAGGAGGAGGAGGAGAGGAGGAGGACGGAGGAGGAGGAGGAGGAGCGAGGAGGAGGAGGAAGGAGGGGAGGACGAGGAGGAGGACGAGGGGGAGGAGGAGGAGGAGGAGGACGAGGAGGAGGAGAGGAGGAGGACGAGGAGGAGGACGACGAGGACGACGAGGACGAGGAGGACGAGGGGGACGAGGACGAGAGGGACGAGAGACGAGGACGAGACGAGGAGGAGGAGGAGGAGGAGGAGGAGACGAGGAGGAGGAGGAGGAGGGAGGGGAGGACGAGGAGGAGGAGGAGGAGGAGGACGAGGACGAGGAGGAGGAGGAGGGGAGGAGGACGAGGAGGAGGAGAGGAGGAGAGGAGGAGGACGAGGACGAGACGAGGGGGGAGGAGGAGGACGAGGACGACGAGAGGAGGAGGAGGAGGAGGACGAGGAGGAGGAGGAGGAGGAGGGAGGAGGAGGAGGAGAGGAGGAGGAGGACGAGGACGAGACGACGGAGGAGGACGGGACGAGAGAGGAGAGCGAGACGAGGAGGATGAGAGGAGGAGGAGGAGGAGGAGAGGAGAGAGAGGAGGAGGAGAGGACGAGGACGAGAGGAGGAGGAGGAGGGACGAGGACGAGAGGAGGAGGAGGACGAGGAGGGAGGACGAGGAGAGGAGGACGAGGAGGAGGAGGAGGAGGGGGAGGAGGAGGAGGAGGAGGAGGAGGAGGAGGAGGAGAGGAGGAGAGGACGAGGAGGAGGAGGACGAGGAGAGGAGGAGGAGGAGACGAGGAGGAGGAGGAGGAGGGGGGGAGGAGGAGGAGAGGAGGAGGACGAGGACGAGGAGGAGACGGAGGAGGAGGACGAGGACGAGGACGAGGAGGAGAGGAGGACCGAGGACGGAGGACGAGGACGACGGAGGACGAGAGGACGAGGAGGAAAGGACGAGAGGAGGAGAGGAGGACGAGGAGGAGGAGGAGGGGAGGAGCGAGGAGAGGAGGACGAGGAGGGGGGAGGAGAGGACGGAGGAGGACGAGGAGGAGGAGCGAGGACGGAGGAGGACGAGGAGGAGGACGAGGAGAGGACGAGAGGAGGAGAGGAGAGGAGGAGGACGAGGACGGAGGAGGAGGGAGGAGGAGGACGAGGACGAGGGAGGACGAGGAGGACGAGGAGGAGGACGAGGACGAGGACGGAGGAGGACGAGGACGGAGGACGAGGAGGGACGAGGACGAGGAGGACGAGGAGGGAGGACAAAGGACGAGGAGGAGACGAGGAGGAAGACGAGGACGAGGAGGACGAGGAGAGGAGGACGGAGGACGAGGAGGACGAGGACGAGGAGGAGGACGGAGAGGACGAGGACGACGAGGACGAGGAGGAGGGGACGAGGACGAGGAGGACGAGGAGAGGGCGAGGAGGAAGGAGGACGAGAGAGGAGGACGAGGACGAGGGGACGAGGAGGAGGGAACGAGGAGGGAGGACGAGGACGAGGACGAGGACGAGGAGGACGGGGAGGAGGAGGGAGGGAGGAGGACGGAGGACGAGGAGAGGAGGACGAGGAGGAGAGGAGGAGGAGGAGGACGAGGAGGAGGAGGACGAGGAGGAGGCGAGGACGAGGAGGACGAGGAGAGGAGGAGGACGAGGAGGAGAGAGGACGAGGACGGAGGAGGAGGACGAGGACGAGGACGAGGAGGAGGACGAGGAGGAGGGAGGAGGGACGAGGAGGAGGAGGAGGGGAGGAGAGGAGGAACGAGGAGGAGGAGGACGAGGGGGAGGAGGACAGGAGGAGGACGAGGAGGGGAGGAGGAGGAGGAGGAAGAGGAGGAGGAGGACGAGGAGGACGGGGAGGAGAGGAGGAGGGAGGACGAGGAGGAGGAGAGGAGGAGGAGGACGAGGAGGAGGAGGAGAGGAGGGAGGCGAGGAGGAGGGGGAGGACGAGGAGGAGGGGAAAGGGGACGGGGAGGGGAACGAGACGAGGAGGACGAGGACGTGGGGGAGGACGAGGAGGAGGAGGAGGAGGAGGACGAGGACAAAGACGAGGAGGACGAGAGGAGTGAGGACGAGGATGAGGACGAGGACGAGGAGGACGGAGGAGGACGAGGAGGAGGGAGGATGGGAGGAGGAGGAGGAGGGAGGACGAGGAGGACGGACGAGGGGAGGACGAGGACGAGGAGGGAGGACGAGGAGGAGGACGAGGAGGAGGACGAGGAGGAGGACGAGGAGGGGGAAAGGAGGAGGACGAGGAGGAGGAGGAGGAGGAGGAGGACGGGGAGGAGGAGGAGGAGGGACAAAACGGCGAGGAGGGGGACGAGGAGGGAGGACGAGAGGAGGACGGGAGGAGGACGAGGAGGAGGACGAGGAGGAGGAGGAGGAGGAGGAGGAGGAAGGAGGAGGAGGACGACGACGAGGGGGACGAGGACGAGGAGGAGGAGAGGAGGACGACGAGAGGACGAGGAGGACGAGAGAGGACGAGGACGACGAGGACGACGAGGAGACGAGGACGAGCGAGGAGGCGAGGACGAGGACGACGAGGACGACGACGAGGACGACGACGACGACGACGACGACGCCGGACGACGACTACGACGACGACGAGTGGAGGAGGAGGAGGAGGAGGAGGAGGACGACGAGGAGGAGGAGGAGGAAGGAGGAGGAGGAGGACGACGACGGGGAGGACGACGGAGGAGGAGGAGGAGGAGGAGGACGACGACGCGAGAGGACGACGGAGGACGACGAGGAGGAGGAGGAGAGGAGGGGGACGACGACGAGGAGGACGACGAGGAGGAGGAGGAGGAGGAGGACGACGAGGAGGACGACGAGGAGGGGAGGAGGAGGAGGGGGAGGGAGACGAGGAGGAGGGACGAGGGAGGGGACGCGAGGAGGACGACGAGGAGGAGGACGACGAGGAGGACGACGAGGAGGAGACGAGAGGAGGAGGACGAGGAGGAGGACGAGGAGGGGGGACGACGAGGAGGACGACGAGGAGGAGGACGACGAGGAGGACGACGAGGAGGAGGACGAGGAGGAGGACGACGAGGAGGAGGACGACGAGGAGGACGACGAGGAGGAGGACGACGAGGAGGACGACGAGGAGGAGGACGACGAGGAGGACGACGAGGAGAGGAACGACGGAGGACGACGAGGACGAGGAGGACGACGAGGAGGACGAGGAGGACGAGGAGGAGGAGAGGAGGGACGAGGACGAGGAGGAGGACGAGGACGAGGAGGAGGACGAGGACGAGGAGAGGAGGGAGGGAGGAGGAGGAGGACGAGGAGGAGGAGGAGGAGGACGAGGACGACGACGACGAGGAAGGAGGAGGAGGAGGAGGAGGAGGAGGACGACGACGAGGAGGACGACGACGAGGAGGAGGAGGACGACGAGGAGGAGGACGACGACGAGGAGGAGGACGACGACGAGGAGGAGGACGACGACGAGGAGGAGGACGACGACGAGGACGACGACGACGACGACGAGGACGACGACGACGAGGACGAGGACGACGAGGACGAGGACGAGGACGACGACGACGACGACTGAAAAACAAAGTCCACCCCTGACAGTGACATGATAAGATAATATTTGATAAGAGCTGACATTTGATGAGCATACGGGAGGATGCAGTGATAAGACTTGATAAGAAAAAATTAGAGCTGATATTTGATGAGGATCGGTCCTGCTTTGTTTTCGCTGGTACACAAACATCTCTGTATGTCTCTTTGTCTGTCTGTCAAGCTCCCTGTCTATCTGTGTCATCACGTTTACTCAATCTTCAAGCGGAGTATAGCACTTTGTCTGGATTTTTAGGGTTATCCTAGGTAATTTGCACCATGTATACTTGTATTTATGTGTATCTGTGAGACAGAGATAGACAGACAGATTGAAAGAGACAGAGACAGAGACAGGTAGACAGAGATAGACAGACCCTAAACTTGGGGTTAATATCACTTTCCTCTTAAAAGGGGAGTTTTAATATGATATTACATCAGTGAATCTTTGGTGTTAGCCACACTATTGGCTCAAGCTGGCGCTCAATTTAACTGGCACTTTCACAAGGAACTAAGTGGTCCCAGATTTTTTAATACATACATACACAGCGGTAAGAACATATGTATACCTTGGACTGTCTGGGGGTTAAGGGTTAATCCGTTCTGTGACCTTATTCGTATCCTGATTTGTTCGTATGCTGAGTCAGTTTTCCTCATTTAAATTAATTGAAATGCAATTAATCAAATTCAAATTCAAATTCAAATTCAAAGTTTATTCTCTATAAGGATTACAATGCTGAGTTTACAGAAATTTGGTTATTGTTTGGTTTACATGTAGTAAAATTGTGATTACAGAGTGTACCACTAGAACGCTTAACATGGCTAGGCATTTCGGGCATACTTAGTTTTATTCTTAATTGTAAAATATTACAAATTATGAGGTAAGTTGGTATTATGGCTAAGTGACTAAATACTAGTTTGTGAGTTTAGCAATGTGAATGCTTTTGTTTTGGCACAGTACATAGTTTCAGTATTGGAGTATCACAGGATTCATTATTTTAAGACTGAGATTAATATTTCCGTTTTATGGTCAAATGAGTGAGTGAGTGTAAGTGTGAACCACCAGGTGGTATTCGTGTAGTTAGTTGACGGGGTGTATCAGGGAGATAAGATGTTTTCTAATGGTAGTTTTGAAGGTGATGAATGTGTCTGCAGTTCTAGAGTTCTCAGGTAGGGTATTCCAGATTTTAGGGCCTTTGACATACATTGAATTTTTGTAAAGGTTTAGTCGGACACGGGGAATGTCGTAGAGATGTTTGTGTCTGGTGTTATGCCTGTGGGTTCTGTCACAACTATCAAGAAAGCGTTTTAGGTCAAGGTTGATATTAGAGTTTAAGGCCCTGTAGATATAGATTGCACAGTAGTAAGTGTGGGTGTACTGAACTGGGAGCAAGTTTAGATCTATGAAGAGTGGGGGGGTGTGTTGCCAGGGATGGGATTTAGTGATTATTCTTACTGCAGCTTTTTGTTGGGTTATTATTGGCTTTAGGTGTGTTGCTGCAGTTGATCCCCAAGCACAAATAGCATAGGTGAGGTATGGATAAATAAGTGAGTGGTATAGTGTGAGAAGGGCATTTTGCGGCACGTAGTATCGTATCTTGGAGAGGATCCCAATTCCAGCCTCTCAGGAGGCATGAGAAAATAATGCTAATATCAACTCTACAGCTTAGTTATCTATCACAATTCATCTAATATGGCATAATAAACAATATTAATAACTTAGCAACATGATATATACTCTAGAATGAATAAAATAGGCCATAATATGGCAAGTAATGGCGGCTCCAGCAGCGGCAGAAAGCATCCGCCGTTTACTCTCCCACTCTAGTATCTTCCCAGTCCATAACCCCACACCTAGCTTGTGTTTGTCTATGATTAGTGGTGAGGTTGTCACATATGTAACCACAGGTGTGGTCAAGACAGATGTATATACAGTAGGGCCCCACTTATACGGCGGGTTAGGTTCCAGGCTGTCGCCGGAAAGCAGACATCGCCGGAAGGCAGAACTCCATTTTTTTCCATTTATAAATGCATAAAAATGCCAGACAACAAGTTTACACTAAATTATATTAAGTTAGTAATAGAACTAGGCATTAAAAACACACAAAGTAAAATACAGTCACAGTAAATTCATTACTTATCTTGAAGTATTTGTAATCTTAATGTAGGGAGAGAGGCAAGTAGTACTTATTTGTAGGAAGTCAGGTGCAGGTAGCCCAGGTGTAGGTAGCACTGGCACCCCGTCTCATACTTAATATACGATATTTAAAACATCCCAGAGAGGTAAAATGCACATACAGTACACTCATTATTTACCTTAAAATGTGTAGTCTTAATATAGGAAGAGAGGTGAGTAGTATTTATTTGTATAAAGTCAGTGTATGTAGCCGGTAGGTGTAGCCCAGGCTACACCTACCGGCTACCTACGCTGTGGCCCAGAGCCATATTATTAACATCAACATGCCTTGTTCACTGAATTTAATCATTTCTAACAACTACCTTTAGATGCCATCATAAACGAAGGTAGAAGTAATGAATAATTCATGCCGAAAATTGTAAACAAAAGCGGAGTGGGGGAGTGGCTGGGCCAAACGCAGATTCATACACGTTTTCTCTGATATCTGAACAGAGAAAACGTAATGTTGTCCCTCCACCCGGCTCCACAAGTATTATTATCAGAGCATATAAAATATGCAATAAATGCCAGACAAGAAGTTTACACTAACTTATATTAAGTTAGCAATAGAAGTAGGCATTAAAAACACAATAAAAGGTAAGATACACACAGAGTACACTTACTACTTACCTTAAAATATTAATATTAATGTGTGATAGGTGAGTAGTAGGGTGTTTATTGAATAAAATCAGAATGGCATACTATCATCTTCTAAGGTCGATCGACACCATGCCTAACCCTTCTAGGGTAGGGTAGGTGCCTGAGCCCAACCTTGAAGCTCACAAGACTGTCATTCCCATTAGCCCCCTTGGGGCGGGGATGGCAGACCAGAGGGGACAATTGGTCCCAAAGACGAGGGGGTACTTGTGCCTCCTCCCATGGGAGACTTCGGTCTCAGACACTCCCTAAAGAGGGAGCCAAGGCCTGGCCACCACTTGGAAAAAGCCCGGGCCAGGAGAATACCGGCGAATCTTTAATAATAACAATAATAATAATAATCATCCTCTAACTTGGCACTTAAAGCAAGAGGCTTACGACTTCTCTTTTTATTACAGCTAACCTTAGACGCCATCGTCAATGAGAGCCAACTAGTTAACGAAAGAGTAAACGAGAGAGAGAACGAGATACAGAGTTGAGACAATGTAAGAACACAACCTGAACAGGTAGTGGACGATCACTTGGTCAGGCGAAATAAATGCGTATTAATGTGTGTCTACTTTTAGTTCATTCGCGTACGTTTGTAAGAGTTTGTAAAACATTTACCTCAATATTTTTTTATTTTAATAATAATTACCTCACAATACAAATACAGCAACACACCACTTTTAGAGTGAATGAAGATAATAATATTAATAATAATAATAATAATAATAATATTATTATTATTATTAGTATTAATAATAATAATAATAATAATAATATTATTAATATTAATAATAATAATAATTATTATTATTAATATTTATTATAAAAAGCACTAAACCCACAAGGGTCGTGAATTGCTATACATAGAGTAAAGGCATACGAAAAGAATATTTTTCTACAGTTACAACCCCCCAGTGTTTGACTAGAGAAAACGTAATTCTTCCGACACTACCTACACAGCTGCTTTGTAAACAAATCTCATATTTACATCAATTTTTATTCTGAGTATATGTATCATGTTTATATGCTGTGTAATGGATTTCATATATAATTTTGAGGAAAATATCATAGATGGATTAATGAAAATGCGTATATTGAGGTAAAATAAGACATTTAGTGTGCCCAAGAGTGATTATTATCACATAGTATTGGCGTCATGAGTAGAGAGAGACTTAGAGATTTTAATGTGTACCTGCACACCAGCACAGTGTGTAAGTATATTTAGGTACAGGTACACATAAGTATAATTATCAGAGTACATATAAAATATGCAGCAGTAACTTTAAAACACTTGAAATTTTGGAGTTTCCTGACATAATAGATGTGGTCACGGAAAATGTAAACAAACCGGGTGGGGGGGCGCCGTATCTGAAAGACCGCTTGCCGTATAGCAAATTTTTGTCATAATTTGACATCGCCGCATTAGCGGAATGCCATAAGGCGAAACGCCATAAAGCAGGGCCTTACTGTATAGGTGAAGACATGATCTCTGTGGCCACAGTGGTGGTGGCGGCCAGCTGCCTCACTCTATGCTGCTGCCTTCTTCGTTTCTCTAGCTTATTTCATAGTTTCTAATCGCTTCCTGAGCTTCTTGCTGATTGTATGCGAATACTGTCTCTTTGGGTGAGGCATTGTGTAAGAAATTTGTACAATACATGTATAAGACAAAATTACGCATCCCAAGGGTCTGCTGCGGTCACTCAGAGCGACACACCTCCTCTTCCTATTAACCCTTGGTTCGCACTACGATAGCAGTAATCTAGAAGTACCTACAGCCACCCAGAGGGTTACCAGTTTGTATTTTGAAGCATTTGGCACAAAAGTATGAAAAAAAATTACGAGGAATGTCTAAAAATGACAACATATAATTAATATTGCTATTGTATTTTTATTATTGTATTATTATTATTATTATTATTATTATTATTATTATTATTATTATTGTTGTTGTTGTTGTTGCTATTGTTGTTATACGTAATTATTATTATTAATATTCTTCGTACGTACGTATTATAATTACATGTATTATTAACCCTTTGAGGGTTTTCGTCGTACTAGTACGTCTTACGCGTAGGGGTTTTTGACGTACTAGTACTCATAAATTCTAGCGACCTCAAATCTAGTGGGAGAAAGCTGGTAGGCCTTCATATGAAAGAATGGGTCTATGTGGTCAGTGTGCACAGTCTAAAAAAAATCCTGCAGCACACGGTGCGTAATGAGAAAAAAAAAAACTTTTTCCATTTTTTTTTAATAAATCAGCGACTTTGCAGTGTATTTTCGTATAGTATTTATTGTTGTATTCTAGTTTTCTTGGTCTCATTTTATAGAATGGAAGACATATTACTGAAATTGAGATGATTTTGGACTGGTTTTACAATGAAAGGTGCCTTGAAATTGAGCTCAAAGTAGCAGAAATGTTCGATTTTTACCAAACTTCAAAAGTAAACAAATCGTGCCAAGCGTGCAATACACGTCAACTGGTGAGTCTAATATTCTTTCACAAGTGCACCAATAATATTTATACCATTTTTTACACTAATGCAGTAGTCTGCATAACAGTAAATCTTATATTTTTTGTGAGAATAAAAATTCAAAGTGGAAAGCAAAAGAATATAAGAGGGGCCTTGAGACGTGACTAATGACTAGAGGAAATGTCATTTTAGTGCCAGGAATGTCTTTCTTGTTTATTCTGGACCCTATTCCGAAATTGGCATCTTTTGAAATTTGTGTGAAATTGGCAAAATTGCTAAATTCTGACCACTGTAACTGGATAGTTGAATTTATAAATGGGTGGTTTCTTGCACCCATTCGATAGAAAAAAATGGAGTTCTAGCGAAATATTCATTTTTTTTTGTCGACTAGTACAGTGAAATTGGCCGAAAATGGGGCTCAAAGTGGGCAAAATCGCCGATCCGTAAACATCGCCGAGACTGCTAACTTTGCGAGAGCATAATTCCGTAAGTTTTCTATGAAATTTCAAACTTTTGGTGTCGTTATGATCGGGAAAAGATTCTCTATCTTTTCATAAGAGAAAATAATTTTTTTTTTTTTTTAAATTTGGCCGACCCTGAGAACGAGTTTCGGAGAGGGCCTGTCGACCCTCAAAGGGTTAATACATGTACATACGTATTAACCCTTTGACTGTTTTGGTCGTATATATACGTCTTATGCGCCACTGTTTCGGACGTATTAAAACCCGTAAATTCTAGCGGCTTAAAATCAAGCGGGGAGAAAGTGGGGGGCCACATGTGAAAAGAAGGGGTCGTGTGGTCAGTGTGCACCACAAAAAAAAATCCCACCGCAGTGCATAATAAAAAAAAAAAAAACTGCCCATTTTTTTGGTTTAAAACCCACTTTGAGGTGTAATTTCCTATAGTTTTTATCTTTGTATTTCCCGTTTTCAGGGCCACGTGAAAAATAAAAACATATTCAGGAATCAGTGTTTTTGATTATTTTTTGATGAAAAGACCTTAAAATTTGGCTTAAAGTAGGGGAAAATGTTCGATTTTTACCAATTTTAAAGAGTAAGCAGATCGAACCACCCCCCAAACCGTCAACTGGGGAGTCTAATATTCTTTCAAGTGCACGATATTTTTTAAAAACCATTTTTACAATAATGCAAATCTCAAAAACAGTAAATTTTGTATTTTTTGTAGAATAAAAATTCAAATAAAAGCAATAGTAATTAAGAGGGCCCCTAGAGATTGTTTAAATGCCCCGGGGATATGTATTTTAGTCCAAAAATGTCTACATTGTTTTTCTAAACCCTTTTTTGAAATTGGCATCTTTTTTTTTTGCGCAAATTGGGCCCAAAAAATTTGCCATTCTGACCACTTTTTTGGGTGTTCAAATCATAAATGGGCATTTTTTGTACCAATGATAGAAAAATGGATTTTCAAAAAATAGCTGTGAGTTTTGGTAAACGAACAACGAACGGGTCAAAAACGGGATCAAAGTCAGTAAAATCGCCGAGCATGTTTTGAGACTGCTAACTCAGGGGAGTGAAATTCCCGTGAGTTTTCAACCAAATTTTGTATTTTGGTGTTTTCCCCAGGAAAAAGATTCTCTATCTTTTATAAGAAAAAAATTTTTTTTTTTTTTTTTTTAAAAAATTTATAAACATAAATACAGTTTCAAAAAGGGCTTGAAACGTCAAAGGGTTTATTAAAATTAAAAATGGACCCCCCGGTTTACTATTATTTTTTCATTCCAAAAGTATGTGCCAGTACTGCCCCTTTTTGTTCCCATAAGGAATATTTGTTTGTTAGTCCATTTCAGCCCCAAACAAACACATCAACGCCTTACATAAATCCATTTACATATTGGTTGCAGGGGAACTGATTAAACCGGGGGTCCACTGTAAAATGTTAATATTTTTTTATTATTTTTTTTTTTTTTTTAAAAGTCGGCCCCCGTCCCCCCGAGGCGGGTGACCCAAAGAAAAAAAAACCCCCAAAAAAGAAAAAATACTTTTCATCATCACTAAACCTTTCACCTCACCACACATAATCACTGTTTTTTGCAGGGGGTCCAAGAATACAAATTTAGAAGTATAAGTATAAAAGTAGCAACATATCTCTCCAAACGCCAAATAATAATTATTTTATTTATTTTTATGATTTAGGGAACTGGAGCACACATCCAGTTCCCAGATAAAGGGGGCCCATCACCCATACAAACTACAACAAATAATAATTATTATAACAAAAAAAATTAATAATAAATAATAACAGAAAAGGAGAAACTTAAAAAGGCTGCCTTTGGCACCAACACAAAAAAATTTGGGTAACCCTATAGTACATTTTTTCACCTGTCGGGGCTTAAGATCTTTTTTTTTTTTTTTCAAGAAGTGGGCCCTCCCACCAACAGGGTAACCCCAAAAAAAAAAAGAAAATCCCCAGAAAGAAAAACTTTCATCTCTTTTAACACTTTCAACCACACCGCACATTTCCTGTTTTTTGCAGAGTGCCAAATACACAGTTTTAGAAGCATACCAAAAAGAACACCAATACCCCCCAAACTCCCAATACCCCAAAACCCCCCCTCCTTTAAATGCAGGCTTTGTACTTCCATTTCCAGACTCAAGCCCGATTTAAATGAAAAAAAAACCCCTTTCCCTGGAACCCCCCTTTCACTAAATATTACCCTGCCACATCCAACAATCGTCAGGTCCCAAGTCCCCTTTCGTCTCCATTCACTCCTTCAAACATCTATGCACGCTTGCGGGGAGTCCAAGCCCCTTGCCCACAAAACCCCTGTTACCCCCTCTCTCCAACCCTTTTTCGAGACGCCCTACCCGCCTCCTTTCCCCTTAGATTTATATGCTTTCCTGTATTCTACTTTGATCCATTTTCTAAATGAAAAACCATAAAAACCCCTCTTTCTGCCCTCGGACTAATTTTATTAACTCCAAAAACCTTTCCCAAATTTTCCCCACTCCGAATTTTCTGCATAATTTTACACCCAAAAATTGCCTTTGACAGGCCCTCTCCCCTCCCCAGCCTTCCCCGCTGCTGCATTTACCACCCACTTACACCCATATAATTTTGGGTCTATATCTTTCATACTTTCCCTTCTTTGCCTCCATAGTAACTTTTTTTTGACCCCCCACATAACCTCAACACACGACTCACCTTTTTTCCCTCTCTTTCAGTTTAAACCCTCATCCCAAAAATTCCTCCGCCGACACTAAACCCCCCAAGTATCTGAAAACATTCCTTCTTCCATACTCCTCCCCCCAAATTTGATATCCAATTTTTTCTTATCAAATCATTTGAAAACCCTCATCACCTTACTCTTTTCTTGTTCATTTTTAAACTTTCTACCTTTACACACTTTCCCAAAAAACTCATCCAAAACCCTTTTGCAATTTTCTTAGAATCCCCAAACACGTATCATCAGCAAAAAGAAAACTGTGTCAAATTCCCATTTTAAATTTGTTTCCCCAAAATTAACCCCACCCTCCCGAAACCCCCTCATTTATTTCCCTTTTTAAAACCCCATCAAAAATATTTTTAAAACAACCATGGTGACATTACACATCCCGTCAAAACCCTACTTTCCGGGAATATCTCCCTCTCTTCTACACCCCTAACCTAGCCTCACTACCTCATAAAAAACTCTTTACACATTTAAAACTTACCCCCCAATTCCAAAACCTTTTGAACATCTGCCACTTTTCTCCTCTATCCACTCTATAAAAACCTTTTCAAAAATCCAAAAATCAATAAAAACTTCCCCCCTTTTACCTAAATATGTTCAATAAGTTTAAAATGTAAACACTTGATCTACACACCCCCTCCCCACCTGAAACCCTCCTTGCTCACCCGCAATCCTACATTCTGTTTTACCTCTAATTCTTTCTTTTAAAAACCCTACGTAATTTTCCCGGGTAACTCAGTAAACTTATTCCTCTTAATTTTTTTAAACAGTCTTTTTGCCCCCTTTCCCTTTATTAAAAAGGGGACTATACATCTCTCCGCCAATCCCTATACCTTCCCCTTTTCAAATTTTAATTAAAAAAAAAGAAACCAACCACCCAACACTAATCCCCCCTGCTTTTAAAAAATTTCTGTCATGATCCCATCATTTTCCAGCTGTTTTAAAAACCCCCTTTCATTCAATAACCTCACTACCCCCCCCCACACTTACATTCTCCTTCTTCACTCCTAAAGATGGTTTTACCCCCTGACCAGTGCAGAAATTACGCCTCTGTTTCTTCCCTTAAACATTTAAAATTCCCCTCAAAATTTTCTCGCCCTACCTAATACCTCCACTCCCCATTTCAAACCCCCCTACTCTGTTTTTAAACTGACAAATCCAACTTTTCCCTAGGTTTTTTAACTTTTTTAAACTCACTTCCAAAATTTTTTCTTTTTTTCATTAAAATTTCTACAGGCCTCTCCCACTCATCACTGCTCCCTTTTTTGCACTCTCTCACCATCTCTTTCCCTTTCTTTTACTCTCCTATATCTGCTCTTCTTAAAAAATTTCGCTTGTAAAAAACCACTCTAACTACCTTTTTCTTTTTTATCACACCCCTTTACTTATCATTTAAACCAATCACTCCTTTTTCCCCCTCCTGCCCCCCCCTCCAAACCACAAATTTCTGCCCCAATTCAAATACTGCTTTTTTAAAACTTTTCCAACCCTCTTCAACCCCCCACTACTCATCTTTGCACTGCCCACCTTTCTGCCAATAGTCACTTTATCTCCCCCAATTCCTCCCCTTAGTTTATACACTTTCACCTCCCTTTTGTTTTTGCCACCTTCTCTTTTCCCATCTCCCCTTTTACTCTAACTTACTACACTAAAAATAAATTCCATATTTCGTTCCCCTCTTAAAATGTACACCTGGACCTACCCTAAATTTTTTACCACAAATACAAATCAAAAAACATTTTCTTTACGGGACATCATCCTTGTAATTTTTTTTCCCTTTTTCATAAAAATATGTATTATTTTATTCCCAAATCTTTTTCTCACATACCAATTAAAGGCTCCCCATTTACAACCCCCGTACCCCCAAATTTTACCTACTACCCCCCATAACATTTTTCCCCCCACTTTAGCTTGAAACCCCCCAACCCACATTACTCTCACACTTATTCAAAACTCCTCACGCATTCACTCCATTTCCCAAAATCGTCCTTTTCCTCAAACTTCCTCTTCTCCAGTGCATACACCTTATTTTAAACCCCTACCCCCGCCGGGATTGAACCCGGGGTCATAGGTCTCAAAAAATCACCCTCGCCTAAAAACAGACCCCTAGCCCCAATAAGTTCATCCAAAAGGTATATTTTACAGAGGCCTGGCTAACTTTTATGGGGTAGTAAAACCTAGTTGGATAATCTTATTTTTGGCACTGGTCAGTGGGTTAGCGCGACGGGGTGGGTTTTTTTAGACTCTATGCCGGGGTTTAATCCCGGGCCCGGGGGTATGGTTTTTTTGCAACGTTCATTACGATTCTTAATCAGTTGACGGCATAAGGACTTTACTAGATTCGTCACGGCCCCCTACTGAGATTTTCGAAAAACTTGCATTTTTGGTCCAGAGTCCTGTGTAAATTTCCTATGGTAGAAAAATACCTTTGGATAAACTTTTGGCTAGCGTTATGGTTTCGCGACGGGCTGGATTTTGAGACCATACCGCGGGTTCAAACCCGGCCGGGGGGATGGTTTATTTTCAATCGGTCATTCATTTCTTAATATGTTGCGGCTAAGGGGTTGAGCTAGGTTTGTCACGGGGCCCACGCTAGGGGAGATTTTTCGTAAAAAGCATTTGTGGGCACAGAGGGGCCTGTCTAACTTTCTAGGTGTAGAAAAATACCATTGGGTGAACTTATTGTGGCACGGCAGTGGTTTAGCGCGACGGGCTGGGTTTTGAACCTAGACCGGTTCAACCCGGGCCGGGGTAGGTTTTTTTGCAATCGGTCATTTTCAATTCTTAATCACGCTTTTTATAACCCCCCCTTTTTTTACATCCAAACTTTTTTTTTTACTCCCATAATCCTGAATTAATAATTTAAGTCCCTTTTTTGTGCCCTAGCTTATCCTTACATTATTTTCTACTCCTTTTTGCTCTAACCCCTACTTTTAAACCCCTGACCTAATCCCATTTATCCTCCTTGAAACTCTCCCCCCCCTTCACTTGTTTCACTTAAAAACCAGGGAACTAGCTTCTTTTATTTTAACATCCACAACTCTCTTTCTTATCATTTGCACAACACCCCCCCAAATTTAGACTTCCCACTTTGACAATTTTTTTCTTCTTATTCTTTTTAGTAATCTTTACAGGGGAAAAGGGGGTTCTACCCATTGTTCCCGGGTTTTAGTTGATTTTACAAAACACATGGCTTACGGAGGAAAATTTTTTATCCCCTTCCCCCAAATAAAGGGAAAAAAATAAACCCAAAAACTATTAGATAAAATCAAAGAAACTCATATGTGTATAAATAAAAGGTCATGTAGTGTAGGGTTTACCTAAGTGTAAGTAAAGTAGAAAACATACCTGTAAACTTGATATTTTTTGAGACAGACAAAAAACATCAGCAACCTACACATGTAAAACAATCACAGCTTTCGTTTTCACTCACTTGGGAGGACGGTGTATCCCCTGGTGGGTTTCTGTCTACAAACCTACTCCTATATTAATATACTATATTATTAGGTTAAGTCTTCCCGAAATGCCTCGGGATGAATTTTGGGTTTCTTTTCTCCAATTTATTATGTAGTAAACCCCACATTGTAATCCTTTCAAAAAATAAATATTTTTTTTATTTTTTATTTATATAAGGAACCTCCCTTGAGGGGAAAGCTTCATCCCGAAAATTTCCCCTTTATATCCAGAACAAAAAATCCGACTGAAAAGATGGTTTTCACCTAAAAATTTGCATGGTGGCATTGTAAACCGAGGTTCCATGTTTTAACACTGAATCTAGCAGGTGAAAGTGGGAGAAAAAAACAGTCACTATTCATTATTGTTAATATGAGGTAGTACATAAGTATACAGTAGGGCCCCCTTTTCGGGGGTTTTTGCTAATACAGGGTCTCAAATTTTGACCAAAACTTTCTATACAGCAAGCGTCTTTCAAAACGGCATAGCCCCGAGTTTTTTTTACATTTTCCCTGACAAAACTCATTTTTACAATTAATAATCACTCTTGGGGGACTTAAATGCTAATTTTTCATCAAATATAACATTTTCATTAATCATCTATGATTTTCTTCAAAAATTTTTAAGAAAAATATACATAGCATATAAACATTTTATGTTTTATAATGGAGGTGGATAGCCGGGGGGAGGAAAAACATTACTCCTTCCCCCTTCTACGTAACACTTTTTTTTTACAATTCTTGCATAAATTTTTATTTCTCTTAGTTTGTAATGCATCTTAGGTAGTTGTTAGAAACGATTAAACCATGAAAATGTTGTCGATGGGAATAATATGGCTCGGGGCCCTTAAAAATCGTTATAGTATAGGTATGTACCCAGGGAGCACATCCCACATTGTTATTTAAACTGATAATTATAGTATGGCCGTACCTAAAATACCTTCACTCAGGGGATCATTTCCCTTTTAAAAAAGGTGTTACATTAGAAGGGAGTGTTTTTCCTTTTTTTTTCTACTGTATCAATGTGGAAACAACCTATATACTGTAAAGTGACAAAAACCAACACATTGCCTGGTTTTTTTACATTACGTTGGTGGGGGGGGGAGGGCTTCCCTGGGATTCTATACAGTGGGACCCCCCGGGGTTCGATATTTTTTCACCCAGAAGTAGTCAGGGTGCCAGTATGACCGAATTTGTTCCATAAAAATATTTTGAAGTAATTAGCCCCTTCAGACCCCCCCAAAAATTTCTTACAAAAGCACTTTTCATAAATACACTTTAATAATTTGGGCGCATTGGAGGGAATCGTTTTTGCGGGGGTCCCCCGTACTTCCCAAACTTACTTCCCCAAATAAAACTCGCCTCTCACCCTACATTAGGCTACAAAAATTTTAAGGTAATTTAAGAAATTTCTGTATATGTATTTTTTCGCTCTGGGGAGCTAAATTAAATGTAGTATATTATGTGGGGAGGGGGGCGACTTGGCGGCTACCAAACCCCCCAACCTGACTTCCCAAAATTTAAAATCACCTCTCGCCCTTTTTAAGACTCAAAATTTTTAAGGGGAATAAAGGTGGGGACGTGTGTGTATTTTCTTTTATTGTTTTTAATCCCTAGTTCTATTGCTAACGAAATATATTTTGTGTAAAAAATTTTTACCTGGCTTTATAAACATTTTTAAGTGGAAAAAAAGGCGTTCTGTTTCTGGTGATTTGCTTTTTCCCGTAGCCGAAACCTAACCACCCTATAAGCGGGGGCGTACTGTATATCATGTTTCTTGGGTTTTTTATATTGTATATTTTGTCATATTAATCTTGTGATAAATAAGCTTTAGAGTTAATTACGTTTAAAAAGTGGACCCCCGGTTAACGAATTTTTTTACTCCAGAAGTATGTTTTAGGGGGCCCCGTACTGACCGAAATTTTTTTCCCCTAAGAAATATTTGAAGTAGATTAGTCCATTTCAACCCCCAAAAACACTACAAAACTTTACATAAAAAACACTTACATAATTTGGGCCATTTGGAGGTAACTTTGCGGGGGGCCACTGTAAATTTTTAAGTGTTTGTTTTTCCGCCCCCCAAGAGCAGGAATTCCTCTGGGAAAGGTTAATGAATTTCATTTTTTAATTTTAATGAGGAAAATTGATTGAATACATGTATGAGAAAATTGAGTTACGAGCTAGGGACGGAACAGATTAAACTCATAATCGAGGTTCCACTGTAGTTTGCAATTGCAAGCATGAGGATTGAAATTTTTACATTTTATTCATTTTAGAATTTCAATAACTAATAAGTATTTTTGGTAATTAAGAATCCATGATTTCATTTTTTTTTAAATTTAAAAATATTAAATTTGAGCAGAATTTTTTGAATTTTTTTTTTATAAAAGTTTTTGGGAACAGAATTTCTTTTACCATTAGTTTGCAGAAAGGGTAAACAGACTTATTGTGGTTCCTTATGTATGCCTTATTGTTAGAAGTTAGAAGGCAATAAAGCGGGGGTACCAGATGTGTCTGCAAAGGGCCACTTTAAAAAATGTTTATGCTTTTATAATCTTTTAAATTGTTTAGTTAATAGTAATGTAAGAAAAGGGCCAGATTCTCCCTTTTTTGTGGTCAATTTGCTGTTTAATGTTGTTCTTTTATCGTGTTCCATTTTCTGTTTTCGCACTATATGTCAAAAGGGGCATGAAACAATTTTTAAGTTGTAATAGTAGTCTGTGTATTAATTTAAGTGGTCCTTTTCCTTTTCTTATTTCGGAATGAAATTCGCATCAGGGATTTTTATAAAAATTCCTTTTTGGGTTGCCTCCAAATAAAATTACCGGGACAACGAAACGGGTGACCTCTTAAAAAGTGGTTACAGAATAGTCCCCCAATCTTACAATACATAACATTTTTTGCTTTCTTACAAAATTTTACCATGTCCAAAACCCTTAATCCTTGGAAGGAAGTGAGAAATTGCGGGCCGGGGGGGGAAAGACGTCAGAACAGAGCTCCCCTCCACAGTTACTTTGCGAGACAGGACTAGAGTGATCTCAAGGGTGTCCTAGGGGCATTAAGAAACAGAAAGAGAAGAACCCCAGAGAACAGTTGTTACCTGGGTGTTGCTGAAAGGGTTTCCCCTTCCAAAACGTAAACAATCCAAATCTCTCTCACTTCAGTCCCCATACACTAAGGAAGAATCTCCAATAAAGGTAAGTGTTATCTGTTAATGTTTATTAAATCATTCCATTGTTTTGTTATGCACTATATGTATATTTCATGTAAAAATTTTTTGTGTTATATTCTGGGTGTCAGGAACGGATTTAATTGTATTTAAATTTTTCTTATGGGGAAAATGATTCGCCAAATCGTAAATTTCGTTTTTAGTAGCTCCTCAGGAATGGATTAATTACGAAAAACAGGGACCATGTACAGTGACCCCGCAAAACGATGCATCACATAGCGATTTTTCCGCATACCGATTACTTTTATCGCAAAATTTTTGCCGCGCAAACCAAATTTAAAAACCCCTTACCGATTTCTCCGAACCTTAAATGTGCCCTCAGCCAGCCTCACATGTGCGCCGTCCCATTGTTACCACCAAAGCCTCTGCGGTAATCCAAGCATACACTCGGAATATTCGTTTTATTACAGTATTTCGGTGCTGTTTCTGGAAATAAGTGACCATGGGCCCCAAGAAAGTTCTGTGAAACCCCTACACCTCAAAGGGTAAGAATCTAAAAAGAAGAAAAATAATTGATAATATAAAGGGAGTGCGAATAGCCGACCTAGTCAAGCTGACAGAAACCCAATCAACATCGCTACTTTTTTTGGGCACCAGAAAGCAATCAAGGAAGCTGTTCTTCCCAAAAGGGTTCAACTGGTTTTCGAAACAAGATCGCAAGTGATGGAGATGTGAAGAACTCTTATGGTGTGGATAAATGAAAAACGAAGCGGAATAGCATCTTCAAGCGATATATGTGAAAAGGCTAGGAAGTTGCATTGAGGATTAATTAAAAAATGCCTCAACTAGTGTAATGTGAGGAATTTCCAAAAAGAGTTGGTTAGAGATTAAGAACGTAGTGGCACCATAGTGTGATAAGGCATGGTGAGGCTGCCGTTCGGCCACAAAGCGGCTGAAAAATATGGTGAGGAATTCAGGAATACATAGAAACTAAAGGGACTGAAACCTGAACAAGTGTGTAATTGTGAGAAACAGGCCTGTTCTGGAAGAAAATGCCAAGCAGGACCTACTTACTTGGGGGAAAAGGCACTCCCGGGAAAATAACCTAGGGAAAGACAGGCTACTTTGTTGATGTGTGCCAATGCTAGTGTGATTGCAAGTAAGCCTTTATTAGTGTACACTCTGAAACCCCAGAGCGTTCAGGAAAGGGAATGCCCCAAAGGATAATTTGGTGTGCTGTGGAGGCAAACAGTAAGGCATGGGTCACTAGGGAATTTTCTATAATGGTTACACCATGCATTTGCCCCCAATGTGAAAAATTCCCTAACTGAAAAGAAATTAGAACTTAAGTGCCTCTGGTGTTAGACAATGCCCCTGTCATCCTACAGACGTGGAAGCGATTTTGGGGAATGGCTCATTAAGGGAGTTTTTGCCTCTAATACCACGCCTCTCTGAAAGCCCATGGGCCCAGCGGGTATTCCACTTCAAGAAACTGTACAAAAAAGCTCTGTTTGAAAGGGCTTTGAAATGACTCAGAAACCACCTGACTCTAAGAAGTTTTGAGAGATCATTTAATATCCTAAATTGTGTAACCTTATGGTAAGGCTTGGGAGGAAGGGGGCTAAGAGGACCTTGAACTCTGCTTGGAAGAAATGTGGCAGAATGTGAAAGACAAAGGGATTTGAAGGGTTTTGAGGCTAACCTGAGAATCCTGTGCCAGTTGAGGAATCCATTGTGCATTGGGAAAGCCTTGGGTTGGGGGTTTAGGGGGAGGATGTGGAAAAAGTGGTGGAGGGACAAGAAGAACTAACACTGTGAGTGTAGATCAACTTCAGAGCAAGAGGCCGACCTGGAAACTGTTCAGAGGAGGGGAGTGAAATTGAAAAGTTGCCTACTACAAAGATAAAGGAATCTGTGCTAATGCTTGAAGTGCAAACCTTCATGGATGAAAAAATCACCCCACACAGCTATTGCAAGCCGTGCTGGTGATTATTACACTGACAATGTTGTGAAACACTTCGGGCAAGTCATAAAGAACAGAGGTACAGGCCACTTGGACAATATTTTGGCAAAAGAAGCCCAGTGGATCTGAAGCGCCCTAGTGGCTTTAAAAAAAAGAAGGGAAGTAACCCCGGGAAAAGGACTTACTACCTCAAGTCCTAATGGAAGGGATTCCCCTTCTAAACAGTAAGAAGATAATGTCTCCCCTCCTCCCATCCCATCATTCATCACCAGATCTTAAATAAAAGTAAGTGTCATTTAATTGTGCTTTGCCTTTTTTTTCAGTTTGTGTGTATTAAAATTAACATTTCATGTGGTAAAAAAAAATTTTTTTCATACTTTTGGGCGTCTTGCACGGATTAATTTGATTTCCATTATTTCTTATGGGGAAAATTCATTCGCATAACGATTATTTCGCATAACGATTATCCCTCTTGCACGGATTAAAATCGTTAACCGGGGTCCACTGTACTTCACTTTTTTTAATGTCTACTTTTCAGGCATCTTAGACGCATTCAATAATGAAAAAATGCTCTTTTCCACCTACTGGTGATTTTCGCTTACCGCATGGGGTCGGAAACCTAAGAGCACTACAAACGGGGCCCTCCTGTACTCTAACAGATTTGGAAGAAGTATTAAGGATGTATTTTAATTGCAGTTAAATAAATTTCTATGAGAAAATAATTGTAAATACAGCACATGTATAGAATGCTAAGCAAATTAGCTAAATAATATTTTAAGTCTTATTGGAATTATTTGTGTTATTACTAAAATCCAGAACATTTCCTCATACCTGGTATACCTGTTTATCCTCCTCTTTTTTTTAACAAATGTCATATCTTACTAAATTTCGTTCTGTACATAATTCAGTTAGAGGGCCCCACATTGTTATTTTCCCCTGGCACTCCAAATTTGCCTTCTATGTCCTCTCTGATAATTTCTGTCCAGTTTAGCATTTAGGTCACAGAATTATTCTCTCATTTAGTTCAAAATTTAAACTCCCTAAATATTAACTTAACACCCGTCCAAAGTCTTCTCTTCTATCCACTCTTCTTGCTCCTTGGTGCATACACTTATTGTAACCCAATTTGTACCTCTCTCTCCTTACATAATTCTTGAGTTTAAACATTTATAGCCCTACTTCCTTTCCACAGTTCATCATTTAATATTACTGCCACTTCTTCTGATTTAATCTCATTTGCTCCTCTTCATTGATATTCTCTCACCCCTTTTAGCTTTGTTTTGCTTAGTGCTAGGACTTCCAGCTTCTTTTTACTTGTAACAATCATTCCTATCATGTCTTTATTGCAATTTTGCATGGTCAAACAACTGAACTTTGCAGTTTCCTCATCTATTTTTTTAATGATTTGCCAGGCCACAATTTAAATGTACACTTGTACTAGGTAATGTATGTTACATATGTTTTTATTTTTTACTGTTGAATTAGCAGTTCTGAATGACCCTCACAAGTTAAGCACTTTTATGAATACAGTCATCCCTACAAATTCACAAGAAGCTACTTTCTAGAGGTGCCATGAAACTAAGATGCATGAATAATACAGAATTAAGTCTGCATAAATTTTATTTCAGAATCAGGTTTAGTTTCCGCTTTAGACTTGATATATGTAGTATGTCACACTAATATGGTCAACATTGACATAGGAAATAATGACGAGAATAGAGAGAGATTTGGGTGTGTGAGTTGGATAATGGAAATCTGCAAAATAAGAAGCCCACAAGTTTATGGCGACAACTATACCATATTATGGTACAGTGCGTGCCCTAACTTACGACATTAATACCTTCCAGAAAACTTATCATTAATTGATATTTCAGTACTTGAAAACTATTTTCACATAAGTAATGTAAAATAGATTAATGCTTTCCTGAGTCCTAATTTTCCATATTATTATTATTATAATCAAGGGGGAAGCGCTAAACCCGGAGGATTATACAGCGCCTGGGGGGGGAGGGGAAAGGGCCATTCAGGCTTAATTCGGGGAACTGGAGCACAGATCCAATTCCCTAAATCAAGAGCCCCTCACCAACATCAAGGAACCTTCCTTGAGGGGTAATTTTCCATATCTAATATCAGTTATTCTTATTCCCATAAGATTTTTTTTTTTTTTTTTTTTTTTTTTTTTTTTTTTTTTTTTTTTTTTTTTTTTTTTTTACCCAATCCTTTACCTTCAATATGCTCTTTTAATTTCATATACATCATCTCAAGTATTGTAGCATAAACAAGGCATTTCTGGAACATTTACATTAAGCCATCAGTCAAAGCACTGTCTTCAGTGAATGCTCCTCTTAGACGTTGGTACGTGTGAAACCCTCGTAAATCAGAGCCTTACTGTACAGGTGTTTCACCAATTATAGTATAGATGCATTCCAGCTGTAAGATTGATCAGGCTGCAAACACTTGAGTGTGCATACTAAGAATCTTCAGTACTCTTTGTAAACCATACTGATCACATGGTGAATGTATGCCACATACACAGAATTTCTGATGGAAATAGAGCACTGCAAAATAATGAATGCACAGAAAGTGAACGAAACCTGTACTTTATTATTGCAGTTAAATGGAATATTTGTCTTATTTTTTCAAATAAATTCTCATCTTTCCTGTCTTAGCCTATGACACTCAGTTTAGTCATGTATTTATTTATCTATTCTTTTAAACCACTTTACATCACCTTATATTTTTTTCCTCATCAGTTATTAAAAACACTTTGTTTTGTGGTTCTCAGGTGTATTACCTCACCTGTGTGTATGCAGCATGGCCGGAGTGGTAACAGCTCAGCTCCCGTCTTCCTCTCCCTGTATCTACACTGTCAATGTGGCTGATAAACCCTTCACTGTATGTATTAACTGTAGTTTAGAAAAATGCTTTGTTATATGCATTTCTTTTTTAAATTTATCTTCTGAATATAGAGAAGAGTGTGTCTACTGTTCATGATTCTACTGTAAGTTTCCCCATTGTATTGGGCAGTGTATTAGGAATAACCACTTTCAGGAGTTGGGTCACATTGCACAGGCATGCACATGTATATATGTATATACATACACAAATCTAGGTTTTTCTTTTTTTTTCCTTAATAGTTCTTGTTCTTCTTTATTTCCTCTATTCTCTATGGGGAAGTGGAAAAGAATCTTTCCTCCGTAAGCCATGCGTGTCGTATAAGGCGACTAAAATGCTGGGAGCAATGGACTAGTAACCCCTTCTCCTGCAGAAAATACTAAAAAAGAGAAGAAAAACTGGGATGCTTGAATTTGCATGGATGTAGTGTGGATGATAAGAAAGAGATGATTGGTAATGTTATGAATGAAAAGAAGTTGGATGTCCTAGCTCTAAGCAAAACAAAGCTGAGGGGGGTAGGTGAGTTTCATTGAGAAGAAATAAATGGGATTAAGTCATGAGTACCTGAGAGAGTTATAGCTAAGGAAGGGGTAACAATAATGTTGAAGGATCAGTTATGGAAGGAGAAGAGGGAATATAAATGTATAAATTCAAGGATTATGTGGATTAAAATAAGGGTCAGATGCAAAAAGTGGGTTAAAATAAGTGTGTATGCACCTGGAGAAGAGAGGAGTGTAGAGGAGAGAGAGAGAGATTTTGGGAGATAAGGAAGTGTGTAGGAACTTTTGAACCAAGTGAAAGAGTATTTGTGGTAGGGGACCTAAATGCTAAAGTAGGAGAAACATTTAACCCTTTCAGGGTCCGTGCCGTAGATCTAAGGCTTTATGTTCAGGATCCAAACCGTAGATCTATGCCATGAGCTCAGCTCACTCTGATAAGCTGTGAGTGGTAAATTTGGGCCTAGATATGAGAGAATACATCTATGTGGTATGTGTGCACCACATAAAACAAATCCTGCAGCACACAGTGTATAATGAGAGAAAAAAAACTGAGACCGTGATTTTCGATTAAAACAGCAACTTTACAGTGTTTTTTGTATGTTTTTTATAGTTGTATTTGCGATTTCTTGGTCTCATTTGATAGAGTGGAAGATATATTACAGAAATAGAGATGATTTTGATTGGTTTTAATACTGGAAATGGCTTGAAACTGAGCTCAAAGTAGCGGAAATGTTAAATTTTTGTCGATGTTCAAGAGTAAACAAACGACCTCACACATCTAATACACGCCAGCTGGTGGGTCTAATATACATTCACAAATGTGGTGATGATATTTATACAATTATTACAATATTTCATAACAGAAATCTTCTATTTTTTGGTTTGAATAAAAATTCATTATGTGAATAAAAAATCAAAATGGAATTCATTTGTAAAGCCTGAAAACGTAAATAATGAACTGAGGAAATGTTAGTTTAGTGCCAGGAATGCCTGCATTGTTTATTCTGGACCCTATTTTGAAATTGGAATATTTTGAACTTTGTGTTAAATTGGCCAAATTACCAATTTCCAATAACTTTATTTTGTAGTTGAAACAGTTGACTGGGCGATTTCTTGTGCTCAATCGATAGAATAGAAGTAATACTAATGAAATAGCTAAGAATTTGGTCGACTCTAATAATGTAATTGGCCTAAAATGGGAGTCAAAGTGGGCAAAAATCGCCGATTCATAAATATCACTGACACATCAAAATTCGCAAGAGCATAATTTTGTCAGTTTTCCATCAAAATTCGTACTTTTTGTTTTATTACCTCCAGAAAAAATTCTCTACCATTTCATAAGAAAAAATAAATTTTGGGGGGAAAATTCTTGAATCCTGGTGCACACTTTGAAATTTGACCTCTGGACCCTGAAAGGGTTAAAGAGGGTGTGGTAGGTAAGTTTGGGGTGCCAGATGTAAATGATAATGGGGGCCCTTTGATTGAACTTTGTATAGAAAGGGGTTTGGTTATAGGTAATACATATTTTAAGAAAAAGAGGATAAGTAAGTATACAAGATATGATGTAGGGCATAATGACAGTAGTTTGTTGGACTGTGTATTGGTAGATAAAAGGCTGTTGGGTAGCCTTCAACTGTACATATTTATAGAGGGGCCACAAATATATCAGATCACTTTTTAGTTGTAGCTACAGTGAGAGTAAAAGGTAGATGGGATGTAAGGAAATTGGAAGCAGCAAGTAAGAGAAAGGTGAAGGTTTATAAGCTAGAGGAGGAGGCAGTTAGGGTAAGATATAAATAACTATTGGAGGATAGATGGCTAGGAGAGTATAGGCATTGGGGTAGGTTTAAGAATGTAGTGTTTGTGTTCAGCAGAAGTTTATGTTACAGGAAAGTGGGTGCGGGAGGGAAGAAGAGCGATTGGTGGAATGATGTAGAGAGAGAAAAAGTTAGCATATGAGAGGTTATGACAAAGTAGAAAGTGATGCAAGGAGGGGAGAAGTAAAATGGAGAGAAAATGAGAGGTTAAGAGAGTCATGAAGCAATGTGAAAAAAGAGCAAGTGAGAGAGTGGTGAGATGTATCAGCAAATTTTTTGTTGAAAATAGAAAAAGTTTTGGAGTGAGATTAATAAGTTGAGGAAAAACCCAGGGAACAAATGGATTTGATAGTTAAAAATGGGAGAGGAGGTTATTAAATGGAGAGTTTTGAGGTATCAGGAAGATGGAGGGAATATTTTAAGGAATTGTTAAATATTGAAGATAGGGAAACTGTGATTTTATGTGTATAGGGCAAACAGGGAAAAACATCTTGGTTGAAGTTTTTTCTTTTTTCAGGCCACCCAGCCCTTTGGGGGGAAGTGGCTGATGTGTTAATAAAATAATAATAAAAAATCCTAGTTGCATGTTTAGCAATTTTCAAGATTATAGAGGAAGCCCACTTTTTGTTTGTAAAATTTTTAGTTGTTTAAGTAATTTCTTGAAGCAAAATTAAAAATAACTCGCATAGAGTTTGAATTTTTTACAGCGGAACCCCGGGTTTTGTTTGCCCTGGTTTTCATCAAATTCGGTTTTCGACGACTTTTTTCATCAAAATATTGTCCCAGTTTTCGTTCATCACCTTGGTTTTTTTTCCGCTGTACCGAATGTGTCCGTTGCCGCGCCCACACCAAAGCATCCCACACACGCCTTCTGAGTCAGTCTGGCTTTGGGTTTTCATCAAGTGAACATTACCCGGTATTCATACAAAACATTTCATAATAATCCATTGTTTTTTGTGCTTGTTTATTGAGTGTGATTGCTCAGTAAGTCACCATGGGGCCAAAGAAAGTTCCGAGTGCCAGTCCTTTGATAAAGAATGTGAGAAACACAATAGAATCAGTGGTGGTAGAGGGTAGTAGTGGTTGGATGGTGGTAGTGATTGTGGTAGAGGGTGGTAGTGATTGTGGTAGAGGGTGGTAGTGATGGTGGTAGAGGGTGGTAGTGATAGTAGTAGAAGGTGGTAGTGGTTGTGATGGTGGTAGAGGGTGGTAGTGACTATGGTAGACAGTGGTAGTGATGGTGGTAGAAAGGGGGTAGTGGTTGTGATGGTGTAGAGGGGTAGTGATTGTGGTAGACAGTGGTAAATGTGGTGGTAGAGGGTGGTAGTGATGGTGGTTAGAGGGTGTTAGTGTTTGGTGGGAGAGGGGTGGTAGTGATGGTGGTAGAGGGGTGGTAGCGATGGTGGTAGAGGGGTGGTAGTGATGGTGGTAGAGATAATCTTTCCTCCCTCTCCGCTTCTCACCATCTTCCATATGCCAACAAGAGTCTTCAATAAAGATAACACTGATTTTAAATGTTCATTTATCCATTTCATTAGTACTTTATATTTATTTCTCATTGTTTTCTGTATGTAAAACTATAGTTATTCTCTATAAAATGTATTTTTTTGTTAATATTTTTGGGTGTCTGGAATGGATTAATTGGCTTTACATTATTTTCGGCGAATTCGGTTTTCGTCAAACTCTCTGGAACGAATTAAATTTCGAAAACCGAGGTTCCACTGTATTTTTTTTAATAGATATCCTAATTACTAAGCAAATAGCATATATTAGCTTTTCTTTTTTTTAAAAATGTTTGCATCTTAGTTGTGAATTTATAAATAATTTCAGTTGGTTTAAACTTTTGAACATGTATAAATTTATATTGATATCTGCAAACCATTTAAACCCTTTCAGAGTCGACGGCCCTTCGAGAAACTTGTTCTCAGGGTTTCCAAATTTAAAAAAAAAAAAAAAATTATTTTTTCTTATGAAAGCTAGAGAATCTTTTCCCGATCATAATGACACCAAAAGTATGAAATTTGATGGAAAACTTACGGAATTATGCTCTCGCGAAGTTAGCGGTCTCGACGATGTTTATGCATCGGTGATTTTGCCCACTTTGAGCCCTATTTTCGGCCAATTCCAGTGTACTAGCGACAAAAGTCATTAACTTTTCGCTAGAAAATCCATTTTTTCTATCGAATGAGTACAAGAAACCACCCATTTACCAATTTCAACTATCTAATACAGTGGTCAGAATTTAGCAATTTTGCCAATTTCACACAAATTTCAAAAGATGACAATTTCCAAATAGGGTCCAGAATAAACAAGAAAGACATTCCTGGCACTAAAATGACATTTCCTCTGTTCATTAGTCACGTCCCAATGCCCCTCTTACATTCTTTTGCTTTCCACTTTGAATTTTTATTCTCACAAAAAATAGATTTACTGTTATAGATTTACTGTTATGCAGACTACTGCATTAGTGTAAAAAATGGTATAAATAATATTGGCGCACTTGTGAAAGAATATTAGACTCACCAGTTGACGTGTATTGGATGCTTAGCAAAGATTTGTTTACTTTTGAACTTTGGTAAAATCGAACATTTCTGCTACTTTGAGTCCCAAATTTTAAGGTACTTTTTTATTGTTAAAATCAGTCAAAATCATCTCGATAGAATGAAACCAGGAAAACTAGAATACAACAATAAATACCATACGAAAATACAGTGCAAAGTCACTGTTTTAATCCAAAAACACGGTCAAAGTTTTTTTTTGTCTCATTACGCACTGTGTGGTGCAGGATTTTTTTTATACTGTGCACCCCTGACCACATAGATCCATTCTTTCATATGTAGGCCTACCAGCTTTTTCTCACTAGATTTGAGGGCGCTAGAATTTAGGCGTACTAGTACGTCAAAAACCTGGTGCGTAAGCCATACTAGTTACACCAAAACCCTGAAAGGGTTTAAATGTTCTTTCTATAATAGAGACATTGATGCACACAAATTTCAACAGGAAGTTGATGCAGATATGCACATGAAGTGTTAATGGTGTTAATCTTTTTTTAATTATGCATTTTTTTTATGTAACAGCATTATATTTAAAACTGTGTGTTAAAATGAAAAGCTTTAGCTAACTGAGAAAATTTCAACTTTTTTGATACTCTCATGCATCAAATTTTCCTCCTTGACAAACATATTTTGCCAAATGTTCAGATGAAATTTATCTCATTCAAGCATTGTGATTACTGTTTTCTAGAAAATGTTTATCACAAGGGTTTAGTTGGATGAATAAAATTTGTTGGAAATATGTTATCACTTTCCTGTCAGACCCTGGAATAAATTCTTAAACATTTTAATTTTATAATAAAATGCCATAGAAGTACCCGTATTGTATTTTCTTTTCTTTTGCAGATGATGACATATGGAGGGAAAAAGCACAAAAATTGACATTTGTTTCAATTTTAAAATTATCGGGATCACACAGTGTCTTTGCTTGAAGACTGAGTGGCATTTGATACAGCATAATACAAGTATTGAAAAAATATCTGCAAGAAATTTAAAAGTGCAGCTCTTTAATTCATACAGGCTTAGCACTTTTGCTTTTATAAAAATAAAGATTAAGTTATAACAAATTTATTGCGAGTCCTATTTGATTTTCCTTCACTCTCAGCCCAGTAGGATGGGGTGGAAGTTTCACAGGCTCAGTGCATTTAGTATTTTCTTGAAATGAAATTTTGGGGAGATTGGGGTTTCTAGTCCCTATAGTCAGCTTTCACTGGATAAGGCAGTTCTTTTTTTTTTCCTGTCCTGTATTCAAGGGTGTGGGGGGACAAAGAGTGACGAAGCTAGTAAAGGGCTCTTGTACAATCTTTTAGAACCGAAGTATCTAAAATATGTATCACTCAACAGAAGCCAGATATTTAATGTTACTAAGTCATGAATTACTTTCTCATCTATTTAGCATTTTCAAAATCCTGTAGTTCTGTCTAACTTTCTGTCTTTCATCTGTTTCCATTTTTCTTGGAGCTTCCTTTTCATTTCTTGAAGCTTTAATCGTTCTTGTTCTTGTTTTGCTTTGTGTTGCCATTCTCTCTCCTCTTGTTCACTTTTCAACTGTTGTTCTCCCCGAGTTTGATTCGCTCTTGACTGATCTCTAATCACTGACCATTCGTTGTTTCCCTCAACATTATGATACTGCAAAAGATCAAAATTTAACATGTTAAAAATTCATTGTCTTTAAATGTAGTAAATGGGAACTGAATTAGGGCATGAATACAGTGGAACATCGGTATGTGACCTTAATTAATTCCAGAAGGCTGTTTGAGTGCCGCTCCGTTTGAGTATCGAACAAGCTCTTCCCAACCAATTTTCTGTTTGGTTGGCTGTTATCACTAATCTTCGTAGGTCCCATGGTGACTTATTTATACAAGTAATACAAAAACACCAAAAAATGCGAAGAAACATGAAATAGTTTACAGCGAAGTTCTGGCAGGTCGTATTTGTTTGGTCACGTGCTGAGCTTTGTTTGAGTACAGAGCTGGTCGTATACCGAGGTTCCACTATATTAACAATCATTTGATGATTAATTTTAAATGATGGCCTTATTGTTTATGATTCACAGAAGGCTGTAAAGTCTGAAGATAAATTTAAATTGAGACCTGTCACTAGGGAGAGGTTATACATTAATCCATCCATGGCTTTTTGAGGTCTTGCTCCTAATGTGTGTAGTAAAGTTAAATACTGTATTGTGTCTGCATGCAGATACTAATGAGAAAATTAGGAAAACAAGAAAAGAAATAGGAAAATAGAAACCATAGCATATTTAATATGTCTTTCTTTCTTTCTTTCAACACACCAGCCGTACCCCACCAAGGCAGGGTGGCCCAAAAAGAAAAACAAAAGTTTCTCTTTTAAATTTAGTAATTTATACGAACAGACATCCCAGTGCATCGTTTCAGCGTAAATAGTTGAAGTGTTGTGCAGTTTTAGAGGGTTTGGTGTTGTTGAGTCAGGACCAGTCAGTGCCTCCCCCCTCTCCACTGGGGGGGAGGGGGAGGGCATGTGTAGTAAACAGTGACCCTCTCATAACTCCTCACCCCTGCGCGTCTCCCCCGCCTCACCCACCCAACTCCCAGCACCACCCCATCTGTAGAGGGTACTTCTCCCCTAACCCACGATGTCAGTGATGGGACTGCAGGGAGTGCCATGCTCACAGGAACTTCCACTACAGGGACAGCATCGTTAGTTAGTTCAATATGTTTATTATGCACCCTGTACCCATCCTGTGGGCGGTAGTCAAAAGATTACAGAGGTACATAACTGGTCCAGGGACTGGACTCCAAAGTTTTGATAGCTGAGCAAGTTACAGAGGTAATGAACTAGATCTGGTCATAATCATGACCAAGTTACAAAGGTAATGAGCTCCAGGTAGAGCTGGTCACACTCATGAATAATTGCAAAGGTAATGAATCATAAACACATTAATCATGAGAATTTACAAAGGTAATGAGCTCCAGGTAGAGCTGGTCACAATCATGACAAGTTTCAAAGGTAATGAATGATAAACACGTTATGACATGTAGGTAAGACACATAGGCAACAGTTAGGCAACTTTATTCCGAAATGTTTCGCCTACACAGTAGGCTTCTTCAGTCGAATACAGAAAGTAGGCAAGAACAGTAGAGATGTGAAGACGATGTAATCAGTCCATCACCCTTGAAGTCGTAGAATTTGAGGTTGTCAGTCCCTCGGCCTGGAGAAGTTCAGTTCCATAGTCAGGAACTATCTGACTATGGAACTGAACTTCTCCAGGCCGAGGGACTGACAACCTCAAATTCTACGACTTCAAGGGTGATGGACTGATTACATCGTCTTCACATCTCTACTGTTCCTGCCTACTTTCTGTATTCGACTGAAGAAGCCTACTGTGTAGGCGAAACATTTCGGAATAAAGTTGCCTAACTGTTGCCTATGTGTCTTACCTACATGTCATAACGTGTTTATCATTCATTACCTTTGAAACTTGTCATGATTGTGACCAGCTCTACCTGGAGCTCATTACCTTTGTAAATTCTCATGATTAATGTGTTTATGATTCATTACCTTTGCAATTATTCATGAGTGTGACCAGCTCTACCTGGAGCTCATTACCTTTGTAACTTGGTCATGATTATGACCAGATCTAGTTCATTACCTTTGTAACTTGCTCAGCTATCAAAACTTTGGAGTCCAGTCCCTGGACCAATTATGTACCTCTGTAATCTTTTGACTACCGCCCACAGGATGGGTATGGGGTGCATAATAAACATTTTAAACTAAACTCTTACAACACGCATGGCTTACGGAGGAAGAATTCTGTTCCACTTCCCCATGGAGAATATTTAATATGTATACTGAGAAAATACAGCATACATAAAGTGGTGCTATTAAATTAAGTGACCACTGATTAAACCATTACTTTGGGAAAGCATTCGTTTCATTCCATCACATAATGCATCCATGGCTGACCTGCGGCAAAGCAACAAAGAGAACAAAATACTGTACTGTAAACACCAAAGTTTATTTTTACTAACAATAAGGAACATAATGACAAGACCTACATATATTATCAAAAGGGATCTTGAAACATTTCTTTACGCATATCCCCTTCCTTTGACACAATCTGACTGCCTTCAACTTCCTGAAGCTTTATTATCCTGTATAAGTTTTACATTTCTTGTTGATTAAAGTAAAGATTATATGATGATTTGCAAGCTATACTGAACTAAAAGTAGCTTAATGACCCACACAGAATTAGCAAATTTTAATAATAATAATGTCCTTAAAGCATGTAGCGTACAAATATCTTCAATGTTTGCATTTCATTTTATACCTAACATTACCTTCTTTTTTTTTTTAATATTATATTCTCTTATACCTCCATGGGGAAGTGGAACAGAATTCTTCCTCCGTAAGCCATGCGTGTCGTAAGAGGCGACTAAAATGCCAGGAGCAAGGGGCTAGTAACCCCTTCTCCTGTACATATTACTAAATATAAAAGGAGAAACTTTCGTTTCTCCTTTTGAGCCACCCTGCCTCTGTGGGATACGGCCGGTGTGTTGAAAGAAGAAAGAATTCTCTTATATTCTTTTCTTTTAGACGTACTCAAGGTAAATACTGTAGTTATCTCGTTTTAAAAAAACTCACATGGTAATAACTTTTTCATTTATCTCAGTCTCTCTTGTTTGACTTATAAAAAGATCCTATCTCTATTTGTAGAATTTGCTTTGAACTGTATGTACCTTCTGATATCAGTGAATTGCAGGACAGTGTATTCTTTTAACTCCATGAGGGCATTCTGCTTAATGTACAATTCAATTAATAATCTTTAAACTTTTAAACAATGATCATGAATAATGAACAACAAACAATGCAGTTATGAAAAACCTTTCATAACCTGCCTTTTGTATTATGTACTCATACTTTAAATAATCATAATTAGGCCATGCCAGAATTACAGCAGATTTTTCATTGAAGTAATGAATGATTACAGTAGTCACTGTCCTCTGTTTTAAGTATAAAAGACTTTCAGTTTTACACATCAGTACAGTAATTGTATTGGAAGGCATGCAGTTATAATCTCAAATTCATACATTTGTCATACCTCTTTCTTTATAAGATGCTAAGATATAACTTAGAAGATTAATGTTACAGCTGTTGTCTTTAGTATTATTGTAAGCCATTGGATCATCCTGAAAGGGAATAAATATTAAATGCCTGATATACAGTAAAGTCTCTAAATTTAAAAATATTAAATACGGCCTTTCCTCACTTAGTCATGCGCTCGTTTACCAACGACTCGTACTTACGACAGGCTCTCTGGCCAGTATGCATACCTAAATAATGTATATTAAGAGCTGATTTTTCTCTATTCTGTTTATTACAGTATACAATACACTACTGTATAAACATTTAAAAATATCCCAGAAATGCTGTAAATGATGCAAAGGTGACATTAAAACAATCTCAATGATGGTTGACACAAACCCATTACCATTGTAGTATGCTCCTTACTTAGCGACAAATTCACTTACCAACATGGTCTTAGGAACGGAACTCCATTGTTAAGTGAGGAGAGGCTGTATTCAGAAACTTTTAACAATTCAAGTAGAGTACTCAAAATAACTATTTGAAAATAGCAGTTATTGTTATACAGTATTGACATAAAAGCTCTAAACCCTATGTAGATCTTTCTACTTTGCAAATTGTACATTTTACACTAGTCTTTTCCTTCAAGGGAGGTACTTTGATTCTAATGAAGGGCTCTTGATCAAGGGAACCAGAGCTATCCTCCCTTTCCTATGATCAAATCTGGCTGCCTCTTATTCTCCAGGCTCCTGTAAGACCCCCTACACATTTACTACTACAGGTTCAGATATTGTATCTTTCTCTTCTAGTTACTTTAACTTCCTTATTCTCCTGATTTTGTTCTGTATTCCTACTATTATATAGAGGGAAAGCACTAAACCCCTATGGGAGGCAATCAGGTTTGATTGAAGGAAGGGGAGGACAGGTTCACTTACTTGGATCAAGAGCCCATCATCAGCATCAAGGAACCTTCCTTGAAGGGGTTGCATTCTTATTAATTTCAACAAATGTTGCCATCTCTAGTTTCTTTAATCCATGAAGAAGGGGTGCCTTGATGCTAGTGAAGGGCAGCTGATATAAGGAATTTGAGCCACCCTTCCCTTCCTTGTATCACCCTTGATTACCTCCAATTTCCAATATGCTGTATGATTTCTGTGGGTTTAGTATATTCTCGTGAACTGAGTACTGTAAAAGTGATATTAATATTTTATGTTTGATACTTATATGTGCAAAGGGTGACTGGTATTTTAGCCATAAATTTGGTGGTACAACAATATTTGTAGCCCAAAAAAAAAAAAATCAGTTTTTACATTTCATTCACAAGGGACTTTCTCAAGTACTTGTATTTGCTAAAAACTCTAGTGGGTGTAACATCTTAAAAAACAGTTTCCACTGTTACGAGTGTCTTTAGATCATTTGTTAGCCTAGTCATTTATCCACAAACCATAAAATTACATTAATATTCTCCAAGTGAGGAAAAGGTGACATTGCATAAATACTGTATTAGGCCAGAATTCATTAATTACAACAGTCATTCAGTAAATAATTCTGATAAATGGCATAAGAAATGGTTCTATGCCAAAAACTTGGTTAAATAATGTTTAATAACCAATATTCTTCATACTGTAAAGCACTGTTCTGCCATACTTACCCTCAATCCCCTAAAACCATGGGCAGTTGTTGGTGCCGCTGTTGTAGTAGAAGTAGTTGTAGTTGGGTAATGGTCATTAATGTTTTTTATTATCCAGTCATAGTGTTCAGGAATATTAACATATACACCTGGCACACCATCTTCACCACAGCCAATACCCCAGGCAGTCATTCCCACAAGCAGGTATCGTTTTGGGTCATGGATCTGCTGACATGCCAAAGGCCCACCACCATCTCCCTATAATCAAGGAAAAGTACTGCATTAAGAACTATATTTCTAATGTACCTAAGAAAATATTTAACTACTGGTACTATGGAAGGAAAGCATTTTTGAGATTTGAAGAGTGTTGTGACCCATATCATTCTGTGCTCTTGGCACTCAACTATAATACTTATGACCTCTGCTTCAGTTTGTCTTTACTTTTTCTAAGGCTATTTATTTTCTGTGGTAATATTCTCTTATTTAAATCTAATATAATACAGTGGACCCCTGGTTAACGATATTTTTTCACTCCAGAAGTATGTTCAGGTGCCAGTACTGACCGAATTTGTTCCCATAAGAAATATTGTGAAGTAGATTAGTCCATTTCAGACCCCCAAACATACACGTACAAACGCACTTACATAAATACACTTACATAATTGGTCACATTCGGAGGTAATCGTTATGCGGGGGTCCACTGTACTCTGTTTAACAGTCATGTAACTTTTTCCAACATAATCTCTTGACGATACCGAATTACCACATGGTAAATGAATATGCTGTATTACATTTACTGGAAGAATCAATTAGATATGCTTGGATTTTTAACCCGGAGGGTTAGCCACCCATCATAACCCAAGAAACTCGGTGAGTCATTGAGGACCAATCAACAAATACCCAGGTACCTTCTTACTGCTAGATGAATAGGGACAGCAGGTGTAAGGAAACATTCCCAACATTTCCTGGCTGGGGATTGAAACTTGGACACTCAGCATGTGAAGTGAGAACATTGCCTACTGTGAATTTGTATTTTTTTCCAGTTTACTTTTTCTATTTAAATTCTATTTAAAATTCTCCACAATCTTGTATGAGAAAATGTATTATTTTTATTTGCTTAAAAAAGTACAATTTGATAAAATTATCCAAAAAAATCTGGCAGACTGGTACTAACACAGCCCAAAAATAATACAAAAATGCTGCCTATTAATACTTAGGGTTTGGAGTTGGCCTGGTGGGCTCTGGTGGCCTGGTGGCTAACGCTCATGCTTCACACTGCGAAAGCCTGGGTTCGATTCCTAGCCAGAGTAGAAACATTGGGCGTGTTTCTTTCCACCTGTTGTTCATGTTCCCCATCAGTAAAATGGGTACCTGGGTGTTAGTTGACTGGTGTGGGTCACATCCTGGGACACTGACCTAATTTGCCCGAAATGCTGAGCATAACAAGGGGTTTTCTATATACGTACATACTGTACTAGTATGTCACTGATGTCAGCTAGGCCTGTATACCATGTACATGTGCATAAGAGGCATTTACTAGTTATTATCTGGGAAACAATTTGTTTAATAAAACTGGTGAATTGTAATGTGCACAACTCTGAGTGACAAGCTGCCACTGATGCTGTTGATATTGACGTCTCCACCGCTACTGCTACCTCCGACGTTAACAAATTATGGGCAGTCGCTCTCCAGCACCAAGATGCATACATTTACTGGCGCCAACCACACACCAATGATAAAAGTTTGAAACTTATCAGATAAGACATTCTCCAGTAATTGATCTGATAGAAACATTTCCACGTTTTTAACTATTTCAGTAAAATATGAAATTTGCACCTATCTGGACTAATGGGTTATCATCCATCTTACAGACTGCATCACCAATGATAATTTGGAGACAATCAAAAGAAGCATTCTTTAGTCATTGAATAAAATATAATACAGTAATTACTTTTTATTCAATAAAATTAGCAAATTGGGACTGCCAGCCAACAGCAGTGTGAACCTTGCATTTAAGAAATCACACAAATCTGTCTTTGCAGAGGCGCTCAGATACGACAGTTTAGATGTAACTCCAAACAGCCAATATCCCAAACTCCTCCTTTAAAGTACAAGCATTGTATTTCCGATCTCCAGGACTCAAGTCCAGCTAACTAGTTTCCCTGAATCTCTTCACAAAATATTACCCTACTCACACTCCAACAGCTCGTCAGGTCCCAAAAACTATTCGTCTCTATTCACTCCTATCTAACACGCTCACACACACACTTGCTGGAAATCCAGGCCCCTCGCTCACAAAACCTTCTTTACCCCGACCTTCTAACCTTTAACAGGACGACCTCTACCCTGCCTTCCTTCCACTACAGATTTATGTGCCCTTCAAGTCATTCAACCTTATTCCATCCTCTCTAAATGACCAAACCACCTCAACAACCCCTCTACAGCCATCTGACTAAAACTTTTAGTAACAATTAAAGCCTGTAATTGTTTTACATGATGGTAGGATTGCTGTTGTCTATTGTCTGTCTAATAAATATGCAAGATTGCAGGTACGTCTTGCTACTTTTACTTACAAGAATATTGTCCTAACTAAACCTAATGAAACACCACTACATCCCACTGACACAGCTAACAAGATAAACGACTTCTTCTCAACCATAGGAACTAATCTTGCCAATAAAATCTCACATACCAATGCCCATGCTGGGGACTACCTAGATGGGAATTTCCCAAATTCCTTCTATCTTGCACCAACTGAGCCCTCGGAAGTCACCGAGATTATAAAGTCACTTAAAAACAACTCAGGGAATCTGTCTAATGTCCCACCATTACTGTACAAGCGAGCGGCCCATATCCTTTCGCATGCTATTTCATTACTTTTTAACAAGTCACTAGAAACTAGCACCTTCCCGAAACTACTCAAGATGGCAAGGGTTACACCAATACATAAACGTGGTGACCCTACAGACTTAAACAACTATAGGCCAATATCAAACTTACCATTGCTATCCAAAATCTTTGAGAAACTTGTGCACAGGAGACTATATTCATTTATAACAATACAAAACATACTCAACCCCTGCCAATTTGGATTCAGGAAAAATAAAAGCACTAATGATGCAATCATAAAAATGCTAGATCTACTTTACACAGCATTGGAAAATAAGGAATATCCACTAGGAATTTTTATTGACCTAAGAAAAGCTTTTGACACAGTAGACCACGACATCCTACTCCACAAACTTGACCATTATGGTATAAGAGGCCATGCGCTTGCTTATTTCAAATCTTACCTTACTAATAGGTATCAGTATGTCACCATTAAAGACACAGCATCAACAACACGGCCACTTGATACTGGAGTTCCGTAGGGAAGTGTCCTTGGTCCCCTGCTCTTCCTCATATACATCAATGATTTTCCAAACGTATCCCAACACCTGAAACCCATTCTCTTTGCTGACGACACGACTTATGTCATCTCTCACCCTAATCTTGCCACCCTCAACACCATTGTTAATGAGGAGCTGATCAAAATATCGACTTGGATGACAGCCAATAAACTTACGCTTAACACTGACAAAACCTACTATATTATGTTTGGTAGCAGAGCAGGAGGTGCACAAATCAACATTAAGATCGACAACACTCTAATTACCAGACATAATGAAGGCAAATTCCTAGGCCTATACCTTGACAACAACCTGAATTTCAGCACCCATATCCAACACATAACCAAAAAAGTATCCAAAACAGTTGGGATCCTCTCCAAGATACGATACTACGTGCCGCAAACTGCCCTTATCACACTATACCATTCACTTATATATCCATACCTCACCTATGCTATTTGTGCTTGGGGATCAACTGCAGCAACACACCTAAAGCCAATAATAACCCAACAAAAAGCTGCAGTAAGAATAATCACTAAATCCCATCCCTGGCAACACACCCCCCCACTCTTCATAGATCTAAACTTACTCCCTGTTCAGTACATCCACACTTACTACTGTGCAATCTACATCTACAGGAACTTAAACTCCAATATCAACCTTGACCTAAAACGCTTTCTTGATAGTTGTGACAGAACCCACAGGCATAACACCAGACACAAACATCTCTACGACATTCCCCGTGTCCGACTAAACCTTTACAAAAATTCAATGTATGTCAAAGGCCCTAAAATCTGGAACACCCTACCTGAGAACTCTACAACTGCAGACACATTCATCACCTTCAAAACTACCATTAGAAAACATCTTATCTCCCTGATACACCCCATCAACTAACTACACGAATACCACCTGGTGGTTCACACTTACACTCACTCACCCATTTGACCATAAACAGAAATATTAATCTCAATCTTAAAATAATGAATCCTATGATACTCCAATACTGAAACTATGTACTGTGCCAAAACAAAAGCATTCACATTGCTAAACTCACAAACTAGTATTTAGTCACTTAGCCATAATACCAACTTACCTCATAATTTGTAATATTTTAAAATAAAGAATTAAACTAAGTCTGCCCGAAATGCCTAGCCATGCTAGGCGTTCTAGTGGTACACTCTGTAATCATTATTTAACTACATGTAAACCACACAACAACCAAATTCTGTAAATTCAACATTGTAATCTTTATAGAGAATAAACTTTGAATTTGAATTTGAATTTGAATACACTTAAGTCACACTACACTTACATGTACATGATTGTTTATACACACTCATCTGAGTTTTCTTTGATTTTATCTTAATAGTTCTTGGTCTTATTACTTTTCCTTTTATATCCATGGGGAAGTGGAATAAGAATCTTTCCTCTGTAAGCCATGCGTGTTGTAAAAGTTAGCTAAAATGCCGGGAACAATGGGCTAGTAACCCCTTTTCCTGTAATAATTACTAAACAGAATAAGAAGAAAATTGTCAAAGTGGGAAGTCTGAATGTGCGTGGATGTTGTGCAAATGATAAGAAAGAGATGATTGTGGATGTTATGAATGAGAAGAACTTGGATGTCCTGACTTTAAGTGAAACAAAGTCGAAGGGGGTGGGAGAGTTTCAGTGGAGAGGAATAAATGGGATTAGGTCAGGGGTTTCAAATAGAGTTAGAGCTAAAGAAGGAGTAGCAATAATGTTGAAGGATAAGTTATGGTGGGGAAAAGAGGGACTATAAATGTATTAATTCAAGGATTATGTGGAGTAAAATAAAGGTTGGATGTGAAAAGTGGATTATAGTAAGCATATATGCACCTGGTGAAGAAAGTGTAGAGGAGAGAGAGAGATTTTGGGAAATGTGGAGTGAATGCGTGGGGAGTTTCGAACCAAGTGTGAAAGTAATAGTGATTGGGGATTTCAATGCTAACGTGGGTAAAAATGTGGAGGGAGTAGTAGGTAAATTTGGGGTGCCAGGGGTAAATGAAAATGGGGAGTCTTTAATTGAGCTATGTGTAGAAAGAGGTTTGGTAATAAGTAATACATATTTTATGAAGAAAAGGATAAATAAATATACAAGGTGTGGAAAATACTGTATACATTTTCCAGAAATTCAGTATTTATATGTAAATAGATGGCCATACTGTATTTAATAATATTTATGTCATAGAAAACGGAAAGCCTGCGTCTGCGCAGACGGGACTCGCCATCTTGGTTTTGAATTGGATACAACGTTAATATAATGGGAAGAATTTTTCATGCTCTAGAGGTTAAAATTGGATTGACACCTCTCAAATAGGAGGCAAAATTGTTGGATGTGCATTCCTGCATAACTTGAGATATCAGACGACTGGACAAGACAGCTCCAGGAACCTCAGATAAGCTCTCTAGATTTGTGTATAATTCTGGCCAGTGTTTTCATAAATTTAGTTAGTGAGGCTTTTCTGAGTATGATACAACTTAATATCCAGTCAAATTGGTGAGTGATATTAAGATATATTTTCCTTCTGTTATGTAATTGTGTATATATATAACCATTTATTATTTTTAATATACAGTCCACAAATTTACATATTTACCAGCATTCCTGGTGTATGTATATTTCATTTAATTAATAGGTCCAGAGCAACTTGTGGATATGACAGTGGTAGGTATCGAAGGGGGACATTTTTTTGCGACCTAAGTGTCCCAAATTCCTACTTGTCTAACTGATAAATAATAGTTATCATTGTTCATTTACTGTTGTGTATATAATTATACATCCAAGTAAATGCAATTTTCCACACAAGGTATGATACAGCATGTAATGAAAGTAGTTTGTTAGATTATGTATTGGTGGATAAATGGCTGATGGGAAGGCTATAGGATGTACACGTTTATAGAGGGGCAACTGATATATTGGATCATTATTTAGTTGTAGCTACAGTTAGAGTAAGAGGTAGATGAGAAATGAGGAAAATGGCAACAACAAGGAAGAGGGAGGTGAAGGTGTATAAACTAAGAAAGGAGGAAGTTCGGGTGAGATGTAAGCAACTATTGACAGAAAGGTAGGCTGGTGTAAGTATGAGTAGTGTGGGGGTTGAAGAGGGTTGGAATAGTTTTAAAAATGCAGTATTAGAATGTGGGGCAGAAGTTTGTGGTTATAGGAGGGTGGGTGCAGGAGGAAAGAGGAGTGACTGGTGGAATGATGAAGTAAAGGGTGTGATAAAAGAGAAGAAGTTAGCTTATGAGAGGGTTTTACAAAGCAGAAGCATTATAAGAAGAGTAGAGTATATGGAGAGTAAAAGAAAGCTAAAGAGAGTGGTGAGAGAGTGCAAAATTGGATAGCAGATGATAGAGTGGGAGAGGCATTGTCAAGAAATTTTAATGAAAATAAGAAAAAAATTTGGAGTGAGTTAAACAAGTCAAGAAAGCCTAGAGAACGAATGGATTTGTCATTTAAAAACAGAGTAGGGGAGTTAGTAGATGGGGAGATGGAGGTTTTGGGTAGATGGCGTGAATATTTTGAGGAACTTTAAAATGTCGACGAAGAAAGGGAAGTGGTAATTTCATGCACTGGCCAGGGAGGTATACCATCTTTTAGGAGTGAAGAAGAACAGGATGTGAGTGGGGGGGAGGTGCGTGAGGCATTACGTAGAATGAAAGGGGGTAAAGCAGCTGGAACTGACAGGATCATGCCAGAAATGTTAAAAGCAGGGGGGGGGGGGATATAGTGTTGGAGTGGTTGGAACTTTTGTTTAATAAATGTATGAAAGAGAGGAAGGTACCTAGGGATTGGCAGAGAGCATGTATAGTTCCTTTATATAAAGGGAAAGGGGGACAAAAGAGATTGTAAAAATTATTACCTGGAGTTTACCTGGAGAGAGTTTCGGGGGTCAACGCCCCCGCGGCCCGGTCTGTGACCAGGCCTCCTGGTGGATCAGCGCCTGATCAACCAGGCTGTTGCTGCTGGCTGCACGCAAACCAACGTACGAGCCACAGCCCGGCTGATCAGGAACTGACTTTAGGTGCTTGTCCAGTGCCAGCTTGAAGACTGCCAGGGGTCTGTTGGTAATCCCCCTTATGTGTGCTGGGAGGCAGTTGAACAGTCTCGGGCCCCTGACACTTATTGTATGGTCTCTTAACGTGCTAGTGACACCCCTGCTTTTCATTGGGGGGATGGTGCATCGTCTGCCAAGTCTTTTGCTTTCGTAGTGAGTGATTTTCGTGTGCAAGTTCGGTACTAGTCCCTCTAGGATTTTCCAGGTGTATATAATCATGTATCTCTCCCTCCTGCGTTCCAGGGAATACAGGTTTAGAAACCTCAAGCGCTCCCAGTAATTGAGGTGTTTTATCTCCGTTATGCGCGCCGTGAAAGTTCTCTGTACATTTTCTAGGTCGGCAATTTCACCTGCCTTGAAAGGTGCTGTTAGAGTGCAGCAATATTCCAGCCTAGATAGAACAAGTGACCTGAAGAGTGTCATCATGGGCTTGGCCTCCCTAGTTTTGAAGGTTCTCATTATCCATCCTGTCATTTTTCTAGCAGATGCGATTGATACAATGTTATGGTCCTTGAAGGTGAGATCCTCCGACATAATCACTCCAGGTCTTTGACGTTGGTGTTTCGCTCTATTTTGTGGCCAGAATTTGTTTTGTACTCTGATGAAGATTTAATTTCCTCATGTTTACCATATCTGAGTAATTGAAATTTCTCATCGTTGAACTTCATATTGTTTTCTGCAGCCCACTGAAAGATTTGGTTGATGTCCGCCTGGAGCCTTGCAGTGTCTGCAATGGAAGACACTGTCATGCAGATTCGGGTGTCATCTGCAAAGGAAGACACGGTGCTGTGGCTGACATCCTTGTCTATGTCGGATATGAGGATGAGGAACAAGATGGGAGCTAGTACTGTGCCTTGTGGAACAGAGCTTTTCACCGTATCTGCCTCGGACTTTACTCTGTTGACGACTACTCTCTGTGTTCTGTTAGTGAGGAAATTATAGATCCATCGACCGACTTTTCCTGTTATTCCTTTAGCGCGCATTTTGTGCGCTATTACGCCATGGTCACACTTGTCGAAGGCTTTTGCAAAGTCTGTATATATTACATCTGCATTCTTTTTGTCTTCTAGTGCATTTAGGACCTTGTCGTAGTGATCCAGTAGTTGAGACAGACAGGAGCGACCTGTTCTAAACCCATGTTGCCCTGGGTTGTGTAACTGATGGGTTTCTAGATGGGTGGTGATCTTGCTTCTTAGGACCCTTATAGAGGAATAAGTTTACTGAGTATACCAGGAAAAGTGTACGGTAGGGTTATAATTGAAAGAATTAGAGGTAAGACAGAATGTAGGATTGCGGATGAGCAAGGAGGTTTTAGAGTGGGTAGGGGATGTGTAGATCAAATGTTTACATTGAAGCATATGTGTGAGTAGTATTTAGATAAAGGTAGGGAAGTTTTTATTGCATTTATGGATTTAGAAAAGGCATATGATAGAGTAGATAGGGGAGCAATGTGACAGATGTTGCAAGTATTTGGAATAAGTGGTAAGTTACTAAATGCTGTAAAGAGTTTTTTATGAGGATAGTGAGGCTCAGGTTAGGGTGGGTAGAAGAAAGGGAGACTACTTCCCGGTAAAAGTAGGTCTTAGACAGGGATGTGTAATGTCACCATGGTTGTTTAATATATTTATAGATGGGGTTGTAAAAGAAGTAAATGCTAGGGTGTTTGGGAGAGGGGTGGGATTAAATTATGGGGAATCAAATACAAAATGGGAATTGACACAGATACTTTTTGCTGATAATACTGTGCTTATGGGAGATTCTAAAGAAAAATTGCAAAGAGGTTAGTGGATGAGTTTGGGAGATGTGTGTAAAGTAGAAAGTTGAAAGTGAACATAGAAAATAGTAAGGTGATGAGAGTGTCAAATGATTTAGATAAAGAAAAATTGGATACCAAATTGGGGAGGAGGAGTATGGAAGAAGTGAATGTTTTCAAATACTTGGGAGTTGACATGTCGGCGGATGGATTTATGAAGGATGAGGTTAATCATAGAATTGATGAGGAAAAAAGGTGAGTGGTGCGTTGAGGTATATGTGGAGACAAAAAACGTTATCTATTGAGGCAAAGAAGGGAATGTATGAAAGTACAGTAGTACCAACACTCTTATATGGGTGTGAAGCTTAGGTTGTGAATGCAGCAGCTAGGAGGTGGATGGAGGCAGTGGAGATGTCCTGTCTAAGGGCAATGTGTGGTGTAAATATTATGCAGAAATTCGGAGGTTGAGTGTGGAATAGGAGAAGGTGTGGAGTTAATAAAAGTATTAGTCAGAGGGCAGAAGAGGGGTTGTTGAGGTGGTTTGGCCATTTAGAGAGACATGGAGAGTTTTTAAATCTGTAGGAGAAGGAAGGCAGGGTAGGGGTCGTCCTCGAAAAGGTTGGAAGGAAGGCGTAAGGGAGGTTTTGTGGGCGAGAGGCTTAGACTTCCAACAGGCGTGCATGAGCGTGTTCGATAGGAGTGAATGGAGATGAATGGTATTTGGGACCTGACGATCTGTTGGAGTGTGAGCAGGGTAATATTTAGTGAAGGGATTCAGGAAAACTGGTTATTTTTACATAGCCGGACTTGAGTCCTGGAAATGGGAAGCACAATGCCTGCACTCTAAAGGAGGGGTTTTGGAATATTAGCAGTTTGGAGGGGTATGTTGTGTATCTTTATATGTATATCCTTCTAAGCTGTTGTGTTCTGAGCACCTCTGCAAAAACAGTGATTATATGTGAGTGAGGTGAAAGAGTTGAATGATGATGAAAGTATTTTCTTTTTGGGGATTTTCTTTCTTTTTGGGTCACCCTGCCTTGGTGGGAGATGGCCGACTTGTTAAGGAAAAAAAAGCACACTTCCTAATTTCCACATTACGAATTCTCTGCATAATATTTACACCACACATTGCCCTTAGACAGGACATCTCCACTGCCTCCAGCCTCCTCCTTGCTGCAGCATTAATCACACTTAAATTTGGAAAAATTACAATACAAAACACAACACATACACAAATAACCCACACTTTGGAAGCTGAAACTTATGACAATGTTTCGGTCTAATTTAGACCGTTAACTAGTCACATAGAGCAGCACAACGGTGAGCCACAATATGTAACAGGAGAAACGGGGACAGGAGTGGTTGAACTGGAACAGGGAGTAATAATAATGTATAGAAATAGTATAACTGTGGTAGAGGTGGCAATAAGAAAGTAGCGATAGTGAAAAAAGGGGCACAGAGTGGCTTGTAGGTGAAGAAATAGTAGCAATAGTAATAGTGGAGGCAGTCTAGGGAACAAGAGAACAGAGGAACACTGCAGGAGAGTTAATGTCCCACGGGGAGGGGGACAACAAAAATCACTGTGGGACAAAACCCTATAGGACAGGACCCATCTAGGTAGAAGACAGGAAAGTCAAAGAAATTGTAGGGAAGGTGAAGAGGTAGGGAGGAGAAAAAAATAAGGTTAAGTCATAGGTGTTCTGAAGTTTGGAGCATTTGACAATGTAACAGAAACAAAGCCATATTAGGAATAGTGTGTATAAAGGAATGCTTCAACAAGATGGTGTCTGTAAAGGTTATGAGTAAGGTGGACAGTTTCGACAGAGGACCATTTAATAGGATGACTGTGATCTCTAACATGACAGAAAAGAGCACTGTTTGTGTCGGCAAAGCTAATACATCTTTTGTGCCTTTTAAGACTGTAAAAGTGAGTGTCCAGTTTCTCCAAAGGATTGGAGAGGATAAGAACAGGAAATGTAATAGACTCTAGAAGCATCAGTGACAGAAGGAGAGGTATGAACGAGATTACTACGAAGAGTATTAGTTTGGTGAAAATAATGTTTTATGTTTAAAGAATGGACAGTGTTGCTAAAATTCAGTGGCGTTGCTAGGGTTGGTGTCACCTGGGTGGCATCTTTAGTGTCAACTACATGAAATCCAAGGATGGGGGAAGGGGGGAGTAAACTTCAGTAACGTCACTACTGCATGACCAGTTACTAATGTTTAGCAATGAGAACGTTTAAGGGCCATAAACCGAACAGGAGAATACTTCCCAACTTTATTAATGATAAAATAAATAATCGTATAATATTGAGGAAACAAACTCAAATACCACTTTGATTACAGGCAACAGTTACTACATTTATTCAACTTCAACAATGCAAAAAAAAAAAAAAAAAACTTGAAAAATAAAGGAAAACACTGCAATATCAGAGAAACACTAGTTCCGACTTGACCTTGAGCACAGGTAACATCTCAGTAAATCTGATTTTACACTTCCTTGCCTTCAGTCCTGCAAAATCATCTATCACATCATCAAAATCAATGATTTTCCCTATATAGGCCTATATGTATTCTGTAATCATATAATAGGCTATATAGAAACAATGGATTCTTCTCTTATGTTACTTCATCACTTTTGGGCATGAATGTCACCTTCTTTAGAGGCTCTATGGTGTCACCCCTTGATGGTGTCACCCCTTGATGGTGTCACCCCTTGATGGTGTCACCCCTTGATGGTGTCACCCCTTGATGGTATCTCCCCTTGATGGTGTCACCCCTTGATGGTGTCACCCCTTGATGGTGTCACCCCTTGATGGTGTCTCCCCTTGATGGTGTCACCCCTTGATGGTGTCACCCCTTGATGGTGTCACCCTTTGATGGTGTCATCCCTTGATGGTATCTCCCCTTGATGGTGTCACCCCTTGATGGTGTCACCCCTTGATGGTGTCACCCCTTGATGGTGTCTCCCCTTGATGGTGTCACCCCTTGATGGTGTCACCCGGGGCGGGCCGCGCTCCCTCCTCCCTTACGACACCACTGCTAAGATTTAGGAGACTGAAAATATTGGGAAGGCAAATGACAGGAAATTTCACGAGAGAAGAGTTTGGGAAAAAATCAGTTGCGCTACTTCTACAACTATTAACTACCATTGCTACCTTATTACTATTACTCCAGTTTTACCACTGCCGTCCCCCAACCCCTTCCCTTTTCTTATATAGTCTGGCTTCCTCGCCTTCGCTCGTCTCAGTCACCAGTTAACAGTCCAAGTCGGACTGAAATGTTATAAGTTTCAGTCTCCTAAGTCGTTATTCTCCAAGAAGCTTAGCGCTTCTTTTTGATAATAATAATAATAATAATAATAATCTACACTGACGACTCAGCACGAACTTTCTCTCTTACGTCTTCAGCTGCTGTCTTAAACCCCTATCACTCAGTCCTAGTAGGGGAGCTCTTTGCCATTCACCAGGCTTTAATTTTCTTCCTTCCTCCTCAGCCTGTGGTTCTCTTCTCTGAATCTCAGTCTTCCCTGGCACTTCTGTGTTCTGCCCGTCCACGATCCCTTTGTTTCCTTATCCAGCAGACGCAGCTTCTTCTGCACTTCTTGCTCAGTTCGGGTTGAAGCATCTCCCTTCAGTGGGCACCAGCAGATGTTGGCATTCGGGGCAGTGAAGTGGCTGATCAAGAGGCCTCCCTCGCACACACACTCCCTACCATTTTCCCTTCCCTTTGCACTGGACGGCAGTGATTTCAACAAAGGATGTTTGGAGGGAAATCCGCCGTTTTTAGCAGGGAGATCTGATATGCTCCCTCTTCTTCGGCACTGAGCTCAGTCAGATCTTTTAACGGCCCCTGCTCTTGGGCTCGCCATTCCAGTCGCTCAGTAAATGTTACACTGACTCACCTCCGGGTTGGATTCACGACTGTCAGCTCATCTGCACCGCCTTCGGATAATGAACTCTCCGTTCTGCCCGTGGTGTCCCTCACAGCCTGAGACAGTGGAACACTTCATACCGTGCTGCCCACGTTACCACTCTGCATGGGCTGTCCTCCGTGCACACATTCGGGGATACAATCTTTGGCCCTACCTCTCCTTCTCAATAGTGAGGCATTTGACCCTCTAGCCCGTCAGGAGATCCTGGCCTGTACCTGCGCCTTCTTGTTGGCTTCAGGGCTCATTGGAAACATTTAATACGCAAATTTATTAGTCTACCTCCTTCCGCTTTGGTTAATATTCTTTTTTCGGGCACTGGAAGGCAGGGCTCGATACTGCGTATGCTGTCAGTGGCCCTATAAATCCAACACCAACCAGTGTGGGTTATTTGTGTATTTTCCATTCACTGTATTATGCCTTTTTATTCTTCACAATACAAAACAAATATTAGACTGAATTTTTAGTTTTAAACAAAGCAAATTTATGCTTCAAACTGATGCCAGATGAGATTTTTTTAATGGAAAACTCATTTATGTTATACATATATACATATGAAAGCAAAATCTAAATATTGAGTACTCACTTTGCAAGCATCTTTGTCCTTCTCTCCTCCAGCGCAAGTAAAAGATTTATGTAGTTGAAAGTAGCGTCCAAGTCTTGTACGTCGTAGGCGTGTGACACAGTCACTGTAGTTGACTAATGGAAGTGTCACACTTTTCATGATCTTCTGGTACTCTCCATTTTCTGTTCATAGGAATACAAATTTATAGTTGGAAAGTATTATCTTGTACTATTATAAAATATGCAAACTAAATAAGTGTAAATTCCAAGGATGCCACTATAATAATGGAGTTTAAACTTAGAGCTGCCACTGTTTCCTAATCTGGTTTATGCAAATTTACTTGCAGTAATGCCATACTGATTTTCTTTCAAAATTGTATAATTGAATGCTGTATGACCCTAATGAGTTTAGCGCTTGGTTTTGATTATAGAAATAATATATAAGTGAGTGGGACTGAGAAGTAATAATAATAATAATAATAATAATAATAATAATAATAATAATAATAATAATAATAATAAGTCAAGGTGACCTGACATGACTAGGTTGGGTGCATTGGCTTAAGCCGGTAGGAGACTTGGACCTGCCTCGCACGGGCCAGTAGGCCTGCTGCAGTGTTCCTTCGTTCTTATGTTCTTAACAATAATAATGAACTGCGCCACCCTTACTTGGGTGTGGATGTCTCTCTTTCTCACCTGAGTATCAGTGACAAATTTCCCCCGTTCTCTCTGGGAAGCTTGTCATTACCTGCTATGCCCGCCGGGCACATTACAGGAGGGACAGCTATCATCGCCTTACTTTTAGCCATCTCCATTTTTCCGCTCTGCGGATAATTCTTTATCGGTTTTGGTGTGAAGCCGGTTACTGAACTCAGGTGCGGTGTGGGCGTCCCGCTCTCCTGGGCCTGGGCAAGGTGGTCCACCTGATCTAATTGGGAACTTTTAGCTCCTGTTTCTATTTGCATATAAACTCTCGTTCCTTTTTATTTCATCGCCCATCTTTGGGCAACATATCTTTTCCGTAAGGTGGCCCGTGGGCTAGTAGCGAAAGCTCTCGCTTCACACGGTGAGAGTCCGGGTTCGATTCCCGGTAAAGAGTGAGAACATTCAGCGTATTTCCTAACACCAGTTGTCCATGGTCATCCAACAGCAAATATGGGTGCCTGGGAGTTTGTCGACTGGTGTGAGTCGCATCCTGGGACAAAATTGACCTAATTTGCCCGATATGCTCTGCATAACAAGGAGCTTTTTATATGTATGTCATTGATATCAGCTAGAACTGTATACCTTGTACATGTACTTGTAGAAATAAAGATATCAATATTATTATTCGGTCATTTTATTATTGTTCATCGGGAAGCCTGGCTTGATACGGCATAAGTTGTCAATGGCCCTGATAAACCCAACAACGAAAGAAAGAAGAAAAGACTGAAAGTGAGGAATATGACAACATATGGTAAGAGGAGAATGAGAAAAGAACAGATTACAGTGCTTATAAATTACATAAAATCTGGCTCTAATGATGCAACATCCCAGCAATTACAGGAACAGCTGTTAAAAATTGACCACTGTCTGGAAAATTTTCCAGCTCCTGCACCCAACATCTTGCTCCTGGGGGATTTCAACTTAAGGCACCTAAAATGGAGGAATATAGCAAACAATATTGTTGCAGTAATAACACCAGGAGGCAGCTCTGATGAAAACTCACACTCACACGAGCTTTTAAATCTCTGCACAAAATTCAATTTAAACCAGCAAATAATAGAGCCTACTAGACTGGAGAATACACTAGACCTCATCTTCACTAACAATGATGATCTGATAAGAAATGTCACCATATCAAAAACAATATACTCAGATCACAACATAATTGAGGTTCAGACATGTATGCGTGGAGCCCCAGACCGACATAATGAGACTAGTCACGAGGGAGCATTCCCCAAAATTTCAACTTCAATAACAAAAACATAAAGTGGGCCCAAAAGAAAACCCAAAGTCCTAACCGATATAAGCTGGGAAGATATACTAAGCAACCAGCCCCCAAAACGTATGCCTAGAAAGATTAACTTGGTGGCACTCGATGTATGCAAAAGGGGCTTATTCTCTAAGAAAAAGGAGTAGATTGTAAAATAAAAAGGGAGACAGGCGCTCCCTTTACAGGCGACGGAAAGAATAACAGAGCGGCCTTAAAAGAGGTCAATATATCTGAAATGCGTAGGGAGACACTGATCAGAGAAATAGCAAGCATCGAACTTAAGCTAAAGGAATCTTATAGGAGTCAGGAATCGCGGGAAGAACAAAAAAGCCATAAATGAAATCGAAAGAAACCCAAAGTATTTCTTCTCCTATGCCAAATCAAAGTCGAGAACAACGTCCAGTATTGGGCCCCTACTTAAACAAGATGGGGCTTCACAGATGCCCGCAAGGAAATGAGTGAGCTACTCAAGTCCCAATATGACTCAGTTTTTAGCAAGCCCCCTAACCAGACTGAGAGTCGAAGATCAAAATTTTTTTTTTTATGAGAGGCCACAAAATTTGGTTAACACAAGCCAATCCGATGTTATCCTGACCCCAAATGACTTCGAACAGGCGATAAATGACATGCCCATGCCTCTGCCCCAGGGCCAGACTCTTGGAACTCCGTGTTCATCAAGAACTGCAAGAAGCCACTATCACGAGCCTTTCCATCCTATGGAGAGGGAGCATGGACACGGGGGTCGTCCCACAGTTACTAAAAACATCAGACATAGCCCCACTCCACAAAGGGGGCAGTTAAAGCAAACAGCACGAATACAGCGATAGCACTAACATCCCATATCATAAAAATCTTTGAAAGGGTCCTAAGAAGCAAGATCACCACCCATCTGAAACCCATCAGTTACACAACCCAGGGAAAACATGGTTTAGAACAGGTCGCCCCTGTCTGTCTCAACTATCGGATCACTACGACAAAAGGTCCTTTAAAAGCACTAGAAGACACAAAGAATGCAGATGTAATATATACAGACTTTGCAAAAGCCTTCGACAAGTGTGACCATGGCGTAATAGCGCCCCAAAATGCGTGCTAAAGGAATAACAGGAAAAGTCGGTCGATGGATCTATAATTTCCTCACTAACAGAACACAGAGAGTAGTCGTCAACAGAGTAAAGTCCGAGGGCAGCTACGGTGGGAAAAACTCTGTTCCAAGGCACAGTACTCGCTCCCATCTTGTTCCCATCCTCATATCCGACATAGACAAGGATGTCAGCCACAGCACCTGTTTTCCTTTGCAGTGACACCCGGGAAACTGCATGGGCAGTGTCTTCCATTGCAGACACTGCAAAGCTCCAGGCGGACATCAACCGAATCTTTCAGTGGGCTGCAGAAAACAATATGAAGTTCAACGATGAGAAATTTCAATTATCAGATATGGTAAACCGAGGAATTAATTTTTCATCAGAGTACAAAAAAAAATTCTGGCCCCAAAATAGAGCGAAACACCAACGTCAAAAGGGCCTGGGAGTGATTATGTCGGAGGATCTCACCTTCAAGGACCATAACATTGTATCAATCGCATCTGCTAGAAAAATGACAGGATGGATAATGAGAACCTTCAAAACTAGGGAGGCCAAGCCCATGATGACACTCTTCAGGTCTCTTGTTCTATCTAGGCTGGAATATTGCTGCACACTAACAGCACCTTTCAAGGCAGGTGAAATTGCTGACCCAGAAAATGTACAGAAAACCTTCACGGCGCGCATAACGGAGATAAAAAAACCTCAAAACTGGGAGCGCTTGGGTTCCTAAAACTGTTTTCCCTGGAACGCAGGCGGGAGAGATACATGATTATATACACCTGGAAATCCTAGAGGGACTAGTACGAACTTGCACCCCGAAAATCCCCTCACTACGAAAGCAAAAGGGCTTTGGGAGACGATGGGAACATCCCCCCAATGAAAAGCAGGGGGTGTCACTAGGCACGTTAAGAGACCATACAATAAGTGTCAAGGGCCCGAGACTGTTCAACTGCCTCCCAGCATACATAAGGGGGATTACCAACAGACCCCTGGCAGTCTTCAAGCTGGCACTGGACAAGCACCTAAAGTCGGTTCCTGACCAGCCGGGCTGTGGCTCGTACGTTGGTTTGCGTGCAGCCAGCAGCAACAGCCTGGTTGATCAGGCTCTGATCCACCAGGAGGCCTGGTCACAGACCGGGCCGCGGGGGCGTTGACCCCCGGAACTCTCTCCAGGTAAACTCTTCAGGTAAAGTGAGATTGACACAACAAACTTTACCAATAAAACAAATAAAATAGATTGACCATAATATTAAACTACCAAAGAGTAAATAAGGAGAAACTTCATACTCTTCAAGGGAGGCCTTGATGCTGGTAAAGGGCTCTTGATCTAAAGAATTAGAGCTAACCTCACTTTCCATGCATCAAATCCCACTGCCTCTCATCATCTGGGCGCTGCATGATCCCGCCCCAGTTCAGCTCTCCTCATATGAATTTAATTTAATTATGTATATATACTGTCAGACCTTCACTTGTAATCCCGTATTTCTATGCTCAATTTAGCTAACACAACACTATGGTCTGAATCACAGATGGAAATGGGATTTAAAAGTAGGTACACATTTGGAAAACAGAAATAAGCACATGGCTGTGTATCTGCATACACATTCCTCCCTCCCCGATTTCTGTCAGTTTATCAACATAAAATACAGTAACAGAGCTGTTGATGTTTACCATAGAGAAAACATGGGCATAATTTTTAAAGGGGTGGACCGGTAAGCCAGGGACAGGCGTCGGTCATATGACCAAAAGCTCCAGCGGCGGGTAATCGTGTGACTAAGACCCTCGTCAGGAAACACTTCTCTTGTTTCCTAACAATCTTACCTTAACCATAGATGATTGGTAGAAACCTGAGAAAAGACTAGTAACAAACACCTCCATTAGTACAGAAATTGATCATAAAATGTTGACTGCCCCTGACACTGCATTTGAGCCAAAGGTCTCATTTTTACTGTCACCTCCCAAAATGACAATCTACACAAGAAAATTCTGTGATTTAGATAGCTGGCATGTATAAGGAAAATAGTAAATAATGCCTAAGTTCTGATGAGAAACATTCAATAGCCATTTGAAAAGAACATCTTCAATAATATCTCTTATTTTTTCTTGTGTTTATGTCCCTTATCACAATGATCCTTCATCATGCAGTTGATCGGGTATACTATAGCACCTCTGGTCAGAGTGGCCATGAGATCATTAGTTCTTGGTGAATAGTTATCTTTTATCCAAGTATCTTAAATGTTATCTACAGGGGGGAAATTTCCTTTTTCATGCTGATTGTTGGGGAGGGGGAAAAACACAACATTTTTTGGAATTTTTGGGCCCCCAAACCCAAAATTAAGAATTCTCAACACCCCCCAAAACCCCTTTGACCCCCCCCCATTGATGACACATTTAAATTGTGGTTCACGCAAAAAGTCCTGAGCTATGCAAAAGGGGCCCTTTTGATGTGTGATGCAAAACTGCACTTCTTCCTGCAAGACAGTGGAAGTTTTTTTTACATTTTAACATTTCGGGGGCTTTTCATTCCGTTTATTTTTTTATCGCCCAAAATCCCTGCGAAATTCTTGATCAAAATTTTGTTTTAATTTGGGGTGTTTAAAGTTCTGTAAATAATTTTCCCTTTCTCATTTTTGCCTTAGGAAAAAAATTTTTAAATTTTAAAGGTCAGTTTCTAAGTTGGGCAAAAAATTTTTTTTAATCCCCATAAATGTTTTAAAAAATTATACACTAAATAGGCTGTAACGGGCCTGGTTGATCGGGCTTTGATCCACCGGGAAAGGCCGGGTCACAGCCCGGGGCCCCGGGGGGCTTTTGCCCCCCGGAAAAATTTTTTCCGGGGTAAACTAAGGTGTTATAAAAAATATGTAAAAACATCTTTTTTTATTTCCATTAACTAAATTAAGATTTATTATTTTTACTTCAAATGATAAAAACCCATTTAGGGAAAAATTTTTATCCACTACAAAATAGATTAATAGGTTTGAGTTTCTAAAACATGGCAATCAAGACAAAAAACTTTGCCCTGCTCTCTTTTCATAAATGACCATCCCCAACTGGCTTTTTTGGCTTTCAATTAGGAAACCAGTTTTGTGTAATAATTAAAAGCTCCTTGTTTTCTATTATCATGAGGATGAAAACCCAAACTTTGTTTTTGTTTAATTTTTTTTCCACTTCCCCTTATTTTTTTTTTTTAACAAAATGGGCCGTCTCCCACCAAGGCGGGGGCGGCCCAAAAAAAAAAAAACACTTTTTTACCATTCACTCCCTACTGTCTTGGGCCCCCGGCGCACTTACACTACAGTTATTAAAAAAATGCAAAACCCAACACCCCCTTCAGAGGCAGACTTTTTTCTCCAGGACTCAAGGCCGCCTACTTTTGGGTTCCCCTTTAAACCCCTTAAAAAATGTTACCTTGCCCCCATTCCCCAAAAGCTCGTCAAGTACTAAAAACCATTTTTTCTCCATTCGCTTTATCTAAAAACGTCACCCCTGCTTGTGGAAGTCCCAAGCCCCTCGCACCAAAACCTTTACCCCCCCCCCCTTCAACCCTTTTCCCAGGATGCCCCTTTCCCGCCTTCCCTCCACTTTCGATTTTCACTCGAAATCATTTTTTTGTTCCCAAACCCCTCTTATGTCCGAACCCCTTTAAAAACCCCCCATCAGCCCTCCTTTAAATTTTTTAAAAATGTTCTCATATACGTTTCAATTTTAAACTCTTGGTCTAACACAAACCCCGCCTTTCCTAAAACCTCCTTGTTCAGTTGCCTTCCCGTTCTCCGTCTTGCTTAATTCTCTCAAAAAATAAAAATCTACACTTTACCAGGTATTACTCAAAAAGGGCTTATTCCCTTAAAAATTTTTGCCCCTCTCTTTTGTCCCCCTTTTCCTTTTTACAAAAAGGGAAATATGCACGCTCTCTGCCAATTCCCCCGGTAAAACCTTTTTCCCCCTTTCCCTACATTTATAATATAAAAAAAAAAAAAAAAAAAAAAAAAAAAAAAAAAAACCCCCCCCCCAAAAAAAAAAAAAAAAAAAAAAAAAAAAAATTAAAAAAACCCCCCCACTCCAACAAACTTTCCCCCTCCTTTTTTAAAAATTTTTTAAAAAATTTCCCCTTTCCCCCCTTTTTACCCCCAAGAAATCACAAAGGCCCTTCCCCCTAAAATTTATTCCCCTTTTAAAAAAATTCCCTTTAAAATTTTCCCTTTTCCCCCCTTTTCCATACCTGTAACTCCCATTTAATAACTTCCTCTCCCATTTTTAAAATGTCAAAAACCATTCGGGCCCCAGGCTTCCTCAAATTATTAAACCCACTAAAAACCTTTTTCCCTTTTTTTCAAAAAAAAATTTGTTTTAAATTCATTAAAACCCTTGCCTCTTTTTACTTGCTGCTTCTATTTTTCGTCTACCTTTTTTCTTCAGTGTAGTACCAAAATAAAAATGATCTGTTTACTGTGGCCCCTTTTAAAAAATATGTACATTTGAAGTCTTTTCCCAAAGTCTTTTTTTACCAATAAATTTTTAAAAACTTCACATAGGTTTTTTGCTTCCCCATCTATTGATATTTTACATGATTACAGCAAAAATTGTGTTAAAACCCTTTTTAAAAACATCAAGCAAGTCGACACTGCAAGGGATTTCCCCATACCCCAAGATGTTTATACACAAGAGACAATTTATAAAATAACAACTGTGCTGTTAGCCTGGTAATTTTTTATACAGTTTTTCGGGTTTTTTGTTTTAATTCTCATGAATATTGACAATGTAAAATACAGTTTAGGAAAACTAAATAATGAAAAGTTTCACTTGTACAAGAGGCTCGCTTAAGCAGCAGAGATCACTGGTGGTGAACAATATGTAGGAGAGGTGCTAAGTGAGGCAAACACTGAAAAGGTACAACAGATATAGAGTCAAATTTTTGGTGGACTATAATAGTATGTTTTATGTAGACGAATTGCCAAGGGCTTGCGTAAATATAAATTCCCACTGTTGTCTCACTTTTGGATGACTAACTCAGCCTTTGTCCACTTTATGCGGTGGCTATGAGTGTTATGGTATACTGCATCTGCATTATTGAAATTATTAACTCGGGAAAAACTTGTGTTAGTTTCTCCAACGTAGTTTGTTGTATCTCCAACAACAAATCACATGAATTTTCCAATCAGCACCCATCCTCCTGCTAGTATACTATATTTTTTCATCCCGCGATATTCACTTAACTACACGTAAAAACCTTCAGTTCAGGCAAAACTTTGTCATTATTAAAGTTTCATAAACTGCCCTGTATTTTTGTCACAATACTGTAGGTGTGTGTATATGATACCTTGAGGAAGAGCAGAGCAATGTCATGGTAGAGCGTCCGAGGGTGGTAGCGAGGATGCAGCACTACCTTCTGCACCATCAAGTCTTGGTGTGGCAGTGGCTCAATCTCTGTCTGTGTGTCCCACTCGCCCAGCCGCACCATCAGCGTAGTGTCTAAATACCTGCATGCACATCACACAGTTTTAATGGTATAACAAACTGGTAAAACTTTCCTCTTTTGAAAAACAATGAATACTAAATAAAAACATTTGTATAATTTTAAGCATCTTTGAAATTATGAGGTTGGCGAAGTGTTTTTTGAGTGAGATCAATTTTGATTATCTTTCATCCATTGCCCAGGAACTATATGACCACTACAGATTTAGGGCTTCCCATAAATATAATAAATGACAGGTGTAAGCACTCACCCTTGCACCTTGTGGGCAGCAGTGACGATGACCCGTGGGTGGATGAGAGTGCCACCCCCCACGAACCTTCTGATTGTCTTGCCCATCAGCTGCTCGATGGTAAGGACAGCAGACACCCAGGGAAACTCTCCAAACTGACTCTCTCCGCCATGGAACCCCAGGATACGTGCCTAGACACGCCACACACACACCTCATAAATTTGAGCTTCATGTTATGTAGTTTCCATACATTCAAGATATATAAAATTTAGCCCAGTCTATAAAAAAAGTTTCCTTTTGCTGTACATGTTCTTCGCTACCACGCAGATAAATAATCATGGGGATCAACAAGAGGGAAGTAGGCAAGTTTTTCTCTTAATTTTGGGGCAAAAATTTTGAGATAAAATAGTCTGTACCATTCATAACATATTAAAAATTAAATATGTTTTCTCGTCTTTAGTCATTCAATAGGCTTATATACACGAGTTACACATTTTAAAGTAATTCACACTATTGCTTATTATTATTATTATTATTATTATTATTATTATTATCATTATTATTATTATTATTATTATTATTATTATTATTATTATTATTATTATTATTATTATTATTAAAATTACTTGCCAATGCTAATAAAAGTCGTTTAAATTTTTTTTTATTTTCTATCCTGGTGCTAAATACTAAAACACACTAGTTATATTAGGATATGACAATGATCCTTTGTCTTATCCAGGCAGGAACAGCTAAGCGAATACACTCGCATCACTAGTGTACCGTACAACCATACACATCACTAAAACTTTCAATACTCACTCTATGTACTTGCTTGCACTCCACACAATACTTGCGTGTGAGAACTGAAGTTACTCTACTGGCCAATGCTAGACAGGCAAAGAGGGCTAACACTCCCGTCCCTTGGATCGAACTGAATTGCTTCCCATTTCCCAGATGCTATTTGATTTCATTGAGTAAAGCACTTCCCAGATGAATGATATAATGTAATAATCATTTCCACCCGTGTAGACTGTGCTTAATTTATTTTTATCGTCTTGAACCATTCCATTGATTATTCGTAGTGTCCACTTATAGATCAATATTATTTTTATTCCGAAACGTTTCGCCTACTCAGTAGGCCTCTTCAGTAGCATACTAGAGGAGACCAAAAATAAGCAGTGGTTTTGTCAATTTCATTTTCATCGACTTTAAATACTTGCATGAACTCTTCACACTTTCAGGAATATTTATTGCACTCACACACTTTCAATTATTACATTCACTTATAGAGTTCGGGACAAATTATATGCATCAGGACACTTCAATACTTATATTTACACCATGATTAATTAAAATTTACTGCATGTACGGGATAATAATGAGAGGACACTTGTCATCCTACTTCATGTTTAAAGAGTGGAACTGAGGGGCTTCCTGGGATTCACTCTGGATGATTTATAATCCAAATTTGGGGACCTTCAATGTAAATGGACAAATCACCTTATATATGTAATGAATTATTTTATTTTCCCCTTTATTAGGTGTAAGTTTATTTAAATTAAGAATTTTTCTGGGACTTGATTGTATTAAGTTGGGATGGGGTTGTGTAGATCGATTGTTTCAAAGGATTATTAATATAGCTTTCCAGTAAGCTATATGTCTAATACATTCAATATAAAAGTTAGTACATAAGCAAACTTACCATTAAAGTTGCCAAGATCGGTCATTTCCTTTTAAAGTCTTCCTTTTTTTAACCAACTTAACCCAGCGCCAGGAATATGCTCGAGGATTCTTTATTGTTTTTTCTTGAGGGGGAATTTTTGTAGGGGAAGGAGCTTAAAAAGAAGCAATTGAAGGTGTCAAGAGAGGCCTTGAGCTTGCTACTATCTGCAGCTCATAAGGACTGCCAATTTCCCCACGAGCCCCCTTTGAGGGCGGGGTAGATGGCAGTACAGTGGGCCTTAGCTTTTCTCTCTTACAGAAGCCCCGTGAGGGGCGGGGAAGGGATTGTGGGCTAGGGGGGGGCCTTTGGGGGGACACTTGGTTCCCAAATATGAGGGGTACTGTTACCTTACCTTTCACATGGGAGACCCTTAAGTTCTGAGAGGACTCCCCAGATAGGGAAGCAAGGCCGGGGTCACACTTTACTTGGGAAATGAAGGGCCGGGAGGAATACCGGCGAATAAAAAAAAAAAAAAAATAAAAAAAAAAAAAAAGAAGCAATTACTGTGAATGAAAGTCCTCCAGAAGGTCTGCCATAATTAGTCTTGAATCATTTCACGTTCATTTCATTGGACTGGCTTTGGATTTTTTTTTTTGTTTCCTTGGCTTCTTTACCTTAGGTTTTTCTTGTTACGAGTAAAATATGTGAAGATAATTCATTCAGTAGTTACTGGCAGCACAACAGGAGACAACAAGTGACCTATAACTCTAAGCTAAGAAAAATAAGAGATTACAAAGGGGATGTTTATTGAAGTCTGTCTTCAGAAACACAGGGGAAAATTGCTACATTCATTAACTTGTAATTTAAAACAATTTATGATAAATCAAATAACAAAAGGATTGTAAACCACGAGCTTCTTGCTCTGCTTTACTTGAATGTAGTCAAAAGGAATCTTCTTTCAACAACACCACACACACACTCAACACACACACACACACAACACACACACACACCCACACACACAACTCCACACACACACACACAAAACACACACACACGGATGTTAAGAGTATTTTCTTCAGTCATAGAGGTCGTTCAGGAAGTGGAATAGCCTTAACAAGTGATTGTAGTAGAGGGCAAGGGGAAAGGGGAAAACCCCCCCCATATTCATATGCTTTTTAGACGAGGTTTGACAAAGCTCTGGAAGCAGATGGAGAGAGAGAAGGACCTAGTAGCGATCAGTGAACTGGCGGGGCCAGGAGCCTGAGTCTCGACCCTGCAACCACAATTTGAGTACGTGAGTTTTACAAACCCACACCACACACCTACACTCTCTCTTTCTCTTTCTCTCTCTCTCTCTTCTTTCTCACTCCCTTCTCTCTCTCTTTCACACCACAATGAAGAAAAAAGCAGGTTTAAAGTTTTTTTAACTTTTACACTTGCTGGTTAAGTAGAACAAACATAATCACGTTTCAAGAAGATATTATTTATTTTAGACAAAGTACAAAACAAAAAAAAGACAAGTAAATAATATAGGAATTTTTTTTTACTATTCAGACCAGCGGCCACACAGAGAACAAGGAACAACAAAGGAAAGAACAAAACAAATTTGCACATGTTATGGAAACAGTTAAAGTGAGATTTTACGGGAATTATAGCACAAAATTATTATTATGAATAAACTAAAACAGCTTTCAAGTAACGGAAAAAGCCTTTCGAAATTTAGATTTTGCATTTGGAAAACTTAATATTATATGATGTAAAACTTTAAATAGTTTTTAATAAATATTTAAGTTTTTTTGGAGGCTATTGTTATGAAGCTTAATTTTTAGTTTGGATTTAATCAGCGAGCAATTCTTCAATTATTAACATTTTATTCCGCACCACTTAATTTTAATCATCGCCCACTGGGCTTTTTTACTCTCCACAAGATAACAGGGACGTGAAGATAACAGTGATGATAACAACCAAACAAGTGATGGGACCAACAACAAAACATGAATGTAACAACAAACAGTTGATGATAACATCAAACAGTGCCATGATAACAACACAACAAGATGATGATTATAACAAAAACGTGATTGAATAAACAACATACAGTGATGATAACAACAAACAGTGATGATAACAACAAACAGTCGATTTTTGATAAAACAAACAAACATTATCAACAACCACCGTTGATGAAATCATTTAATACAAAATCTTTTAATTATTGGACAACTGAGGCATGTCACAAAGTTTTCATAAACAAAGGGATGATTTTTTTTTTTTTGGCTTAAGAGTAGCACCCCAAGTAAATAGATTAGGCAAAAAAGGACTCGTTTGAAACAGAAGATCCATTTCTTTCAACACGTTTCGCTAGGGGTAAGAGTTTTCCATCCGTGAAAAACGTGTATGTTTTTTGTAACAAAACGCTCGGAACGCTTGTTATCACTCTTTTTCTATTCATCCAGGAATCCTATGACATGCATTAGGATTCTGGTTTGAATTCCCTTGGATATGAATAGGTTTCGTATTCCCCATCCTATTTTAATTTAATCTTTAATGTAGGGAAAACGATACATTTAACATTTATTATGACAAACCAGATTATGGCTGATCAACTTATCAATCAACAGTAAGGAAACAGAAAGTATACTAGCCGGATGGAGGAATTAACGAACGTTAAACATTTATAGATCAACGCTTTAAGAATATTTAATTGTACTTTTCAGAGGAGGAAGCAGTGGTCAGATGTAGTATTTAAGGCTTTATTGTTTACTGCGTTCAAAGTTGCGGACCTGAGGAGCTTACCTAAGGTCTAAATGTCTTGATTTAAATAAAACTCTGCACAAGTTTTCACAATAATATAGCTTTAGCTGCAGAGTGTCTGTGTTTGGAATGTTGCGCATTTTAACTTGCTTGCATGAAAGATTTGGTAGTGGTGGTGGTGATGATGGTAGTGGTGGTGGTGTCTGATCGGTAGTGGTGGTGGTGACTGATGGTTATTAGTGGTGGGTGGTGAACTTTGTTGGTAGTGGTGTCTGGTCGGTAGTGGTGGTGGGTTGACTGATGGGTAGTGGTGGTTGGTGACTGATGGTAGTGGGTGGTGGTGATTGATGGTAGTGGTGGTGGTCGGGGACTGATTGTAGTGGTGGTGGTGGACTGATGGTTAGTGGTGGTGGTGATGATGGTTGGGTGGTGGTGACTGGTATGGTAGTGTTGGTTGGTGTCTGAGCGTTGTGGTTGGTGGTGACTAGTGCGTAGTTTGGTGAGGTAGGTGACTGATGGTCATGATGGTGGGTGGTTAGACTGATGGTAGTGGTGTGGTGGTGGACTGATGGTAGTGGTGGTGGTGGGACTGATGGGTAGTGGTAGGTGGTGGACTGATGTTTTAGGAAGTGCATTAGGTGGTTGACTTGATTGTTTTTAGTGGTGGGGGTGACTGATGGTGAGGTGGTGGTGGTCGGAATGATGGTAGTGGTGGTAAGGTGACTGATGGTAGTGGTGGTGGTGAATGATGGTAGTGGTGGTAGGTGGAACTGATGGGTATGTGGTGGTGGTGACTGATGGTAGTGGTGGTGGTTGACTGATCGGTAGTGGTGGTGGTGGGGACTGGATGGTAGTTTGGTGGTGTGTATGATGGTAGTGGTGGTGGTGACTGATGGTTAGAGGTTGGTGGTTGGGACTATGGTAGTGATTTGGTGGTTGTCTTGACTGGTAGTGGTGGTTGGTGGTCTGATGGTTGTGGTGGTGGTCGACTGATGGTAGTGGTCGGTGAGTGATCTCGATGGTAGTGGTGTGGTGACTTGATGGTGTGGTTCGGTGGTGACTGATGGTCAGTGGTGGTGGTTGACTGTTGTTAGTGTATGGTGGTGGACTGATGGTAGTGGTGGTTGGTGGACTGATGGTAGTGGTGGTGGTGACTGATGGTATGGTGGTGGTTGACTTGGATTGGTTTAGTGGTGGTTGGTGGACTGATGGTAGTGGTCATGGGTGGGGAATGATGGTAGTGGTGGGTGGTGAATGGATATGGTAGTGATGGTGGGTGATTGATGGTAGTGGTGGTGGTTGACTTGTTGTTAGTCTGTGGGGTGGTTGATGATGGTAGTGGTTGGTGGTGGACTGATGGGGCCAGTGGGTACGGTAGGTGAATTACGTTGGTTAGTGGTGTGGTAACTGATGGTAGTGGTGGTGGTGGGAACTGATTGGTAGTGATGGTGGTGAGTGATGGTAGTGGTGGTGGTTGACCTTGATGTTGTTTTGGGGTGGTGATGTTGGTAAGTAGTGGTGGTGGGTGACTGTTGGTGAGTGGTGCGTGGTGACTGATGGTAGTGGAGGTGGTGACTGATGGTAGTGGTTGGTGGAGGGGATCTGATTGGTAGTGGGTGTTGGTGACCCGATTTGGTACGTGGTGGTGGTGGACTGTCTGGCAGTAATAGTGCTGTGCCTTGACCAGCATTGGTGTAGTGGTGGTGGATGAATGTAGTGGTGGTGGTTGAATATGATGGTTAGTAGGTGGGTGGTTGTACTTGATGGGTAAGTGGCTGGTGGTGATGATGGTAGTTGTGGTGGTGACTGATGGTAGTGGGTGGGTGGTGACTGATGGTAGTGTGTGGAGGTGCAACTGTATGGTTAGTGTTGTGGTGGTGATTGATGGTAGTGATTGGTGGTGGACTGAATTGGTAGTTGTGGTGGTGGACTGATGGTCAGTGCGTGGTGGTGAATGATAGCGTTATTAGTGGTGGTGGTGGACTGATGGTAGTGATGGTGGTGGTGGACGGATGGTAAGTGGTGGTGGTTGGATCGATGGTTCAGTTGTGGTTGCGTAATGTATGGTAGTGGTGGTCGGTTTCGTGGTGGGACTGATGGTTGTGGTGGTGGTGACTGATGGTAGGGGTGGTGGTGAATTGATGGTAGTGGTGGTGGTGTCTGATGGTAGTTCGGTGGTTGGTGACTGTATGGTTTGTGGTGGTGGTGACTGTTGGTTAGTGCTTGGTGTGTGACTTTTGGTTGTGGTGGTGTAGGTGGACTGATGGTATAGTGGTGGTGGTGGTGATTTGATTGTTAGTGGTGGTGGTGACTTGATGGTAGTGGTGGTGGTGGAATGATGGTAGTGATGGTGGTGGACTGATGGTAGTGGGGTGGTGGTGGGACTTGGATGGTAGTGGTGGTGGTGCTTGATGGTAGTGGTGGTGGTGTACTGATGGCTACGTGGTGTTGGTTGGACTGATGGAAGTGGTTAGGTGGTGGACTGATGGTAGTGGTTGGTGGTTACTGATGGTAGTGGTTGGTTGGTGACTGGTTGGTAGTGGGTGGTGGTTTGACTGATGGTTTTAATGGTGGGGTGGTGGCGTACTTTATGGTAGTGGTGGTTGGTGACTGATGTTCGTTGATGGTTGGGTGACTGATGGTAGTGGTGGTTGGTGGAACTGGTGGTCGTGGTGGTGGAGGGTGACTGATGGTTTATGGTGGTGGCGACTGATGGTAGTCGACGACCAGATGGTGGTGGATGATGGGTAGTGGTGGTTGGTGAATTGAGTTAGTGGTGCGTGGTGGACTGATGGTTAGTTGGTGGTGGTGACTGCATGGGTAGTGGTTGGTGGTGACTGGTGGTTAGTGGTGGTGGTGGACTTGATTGGTAATTGGTGGTTGGCGACTGATGGTAGTAGTGGTTTGGTTTGGTGGACTTGATGGTTAGTGGTGGTGGTGACTTGATGGTAGTTGGTGGTGGTGGTGGAATGGTGGTAGTGGTGGTGGTTGACTGATGCGTTGCGGGTGGTTGGTGGTGACTGTTGTAGTGGTGGTGGTGGCTGTGGTAGTGGTGGGTGGTTGGACTGATGGTATTGGTGGTTGGTGACTGCTTGGTAGTGGTGGTGGTTGCTACTGATAGTAGTGGTTGGTGGTTTGACTGATGGTAGTTTGGTGGTGGTGACTGATGGTTAGTGGTCGGTGGTGGGAATTGATGGTAGTGGTGGGGGTGGACTGATGCGTAAGTGGTGGTGTTGACTTGATGGTTAGTGGTGGTGGTGACTGAATGGTAAGTGGTGGTTGGTGGATGATGGTAGGGGTTCGTGGTGACTGATGGTTTAGTGGTAGGTAGGTGACTATTATAAGTGGTGGTGGTGACTGATGGCTTTAGTGGTGGTGGTGACTGATGGTTTTATTGTGGTGGTGGAATGATGGTAGTGGTGGTGGTGACTGATGGTAGTGGTGGTGGTTTGACTGATGGGTAAGTGGTGAGTGGTGATGATGGTTAGTTGGGTGGTTTCGGTGATGATGGTAGTGGTAGTGGTGACTGAGGGTACGTCGGTGGTGATGACTGATTTGTAGATGGTGGTGGTGACTGTTAGTAGTGTGGTGGTGGACTGATGGTTTGTGGGTGGTGGTTGACTGATGGAGTATGTTGGTGGTCGACTGTATGGTGAGTTGGTGGTGGTGACTGATGGTTAGTGGTGGGTTCTTTGGTTGACTGATGGTAGTGGTGGTGGGTTGACTGATGGTTAGTTGGGTGGTGGTGACTGATGGTAGTGGTGGTTCTGGTGGACTGATTTGGTAGTTGATGGTGGTTGACTGTTGGTATGGTGGTGGTGACTGATGGGTGGTAGTGGTGGTGGTGATGATGGTAGTGGTGGTCTGGTGGACTGATGGTAGTTGGTGGTTGGTTGACTGATGGTTGTGGTGGTGGTGGATCTGTTGGTTAGTGGTGGTGGTGACTGATTGGTAGTTGAGTGGTGGTGGACTGATTGGTAGTGGTATGGTTTGGTTGGTGATTGATTGGGTAGTGGGTGGGTGGTGACTGAATGGTAGTTGGTAGTGGTAGATTGATGAATTGTGGTGGTGG
>NC_069400.1:100005955-100238435 GCF_026875155.1 Cherax quadricarinatus
TCCATACTGAAGGGACACATCACTCATGATGGTGGTATGCATGATTGCATTGTTACTAACTCGTGCAATTGATAATCCTTAAAGCACTAAATTACAGAATTGCCAGCTATAATAAGTACTACATGACCCTATGATGTGTACAGTGAAGAGATATGACTGCGTGGGAGGGGTGAAGACTGCAGTAGAGGGACGGGTTTGGCGCTCCCTTATGAAAGCATTGGTAATGGGGCAGAAGGAATGATTGTGTGAGATGTGAAGGCGATATGAGGGTGCGAAAATGTGTGAGAGGAATCTAAGTAAGTGGACTAAGTGTTAGTGTGGGTGGAGAGTTATTATGTGAAAAGAAGGATGCGACAAAACAATGAAGGGTCTACAAAAGCAGTAATGCACCAGATTTCCCCAGTAACACAACACATATAACCAAACTCACTCGCACGCCATCGGAGTTCCTCGTTCCACAGCTTGGTGCTACCTCCTCTCTGGGAGAGGGCGTGGTAGTGGTGGCGGTAGTGGTGGTTATAGTTTCACTGTTGTTGGAACGTTGGAATGTTCCGTCCTCAGGTGGTAAGCAGCATACATGGTCTGGGTCACTGCAGCTTCCATCAGGAAGGCTGGCGATGTGAGAATGTTTAGCAGTTCGAACGTCTATGAGTCCAGCTCCGGAGGTGATGATGTGGCCGTCTTCACACTGGAATGACTCAACACATACGCAGGAGGCCGTGGCGGTGAAGTTAGCCACTGTGGTGGAGTTCGGAGGTTCTGTGGTTGGGTCAAGAGCGCAGCACACAGACAGCACCTGGGGGCACTGTGAGTGGGAGTAGAGGATGTCGAGCATCTCTAACGTGGTGTTGCCGCCTCCATCACTTACCAAACGATCACCCGTACAGTTGACGAAGGGCACGCACTCGCACGGGGTATCAGGGGGCAGTGTAGGTCTTGATGTGGTGGTTGTCGGGGGCTCTGGCACACCGCAGCACACGTCGACCAAGTTGGGGCACGTGTCGACATTGGTGACAGGTGGAGTGTCGGTGGCCGACATGCGAATGTCAATGAGATTTTCCCCCGAGGTGCTGATAACGCCATCAATACACAAGAAGTACTTGACACACTCGCAGTACACGGCCTCTGGGGTGGTTGTGGTCGTGGGTGGCGTGGATATTGTGGTTTTCAACCACCAGAAGTGGCCATCAGCCTGGGCGTCCACGCCCACACACACTGCCAACACAACCACCACCAACCACACTACCAGCCGCTGCAACGAGCACAAAAATACTTAATTAACATGAGACGAGCAAAAATAAATATTCTTACCTTCGCAGACACCATTCCACAGCCTTGTCCCTATCAAATACAAATAAAATATTGCTGAAGTCATATTCCTTAGGAAAAGTAATGGTTATTTATTACAAAAAATGGTGGAGGTTGGAACCTCCGTTCACAAACATGGACTGGTGGAGGTTGGAACCTCCGTTCAGTAACAAGGACTGGTGGAGGTTGGAACCTCCGTTCAGCAACAAGGACTGGTGGAGGTTGGAACCTCCGTTCACAAACATGGACTAGTGGAGGTTGGAACCTCCGTTCACAAACATGGACTGGTGGAGGTTGGAACCTCAGCTCAATAAGGAGATTAAATTATTTACTCTGGTAACGAGACTTACCTGCCTGAAAAAAATGTGGGACTTTTAATTATAAAGGCAGAGTGCATACATCATAAGTGTGCTGCTACTGTACGGTGACTTGATGGAGATTATAACTGTGAAGCTGCTAACAGTTACCACACGTACATTACAGGATGAACAGTGAACAAGAGAGAGAGAGAGAGAGAGAGAGAGAGAGAGAGAGAGAGAGAGAGAGAGAGAGAAGAGAGAGAGAGAGAGAGAGAGAGAGAGAGAGAGAGAGAGAGAAAGAGAGAGAGAGAGAAGAGAGAGAGAGAGAGAGACAGAGAGAGAGAGAGAGAGAGAGAGAGAGAGAGAGAGAGAGAGAGAGAGAGAGAGAGAGAGAGAGAGAGAGAGAGAGAGAGAGAGAGAGAGAAAGAGAGAGAGAGAGAGACAGAGAGAGAGAGAGAGAGAGAGAGAGAGAGAGAGAGAGACAGACAGACAGAGAGACAGAGACAGAGAGAAGAAAGAAAGAAAGAGGAAGAAAAGAGAGAAACAGAAAGAAAATATAGAAAGAGAAAGAAAATAAAGAGAAAAAAGTAAAAAAGAAAAGGAGGAAGAAAAGAGAAAGAAGTAACAGAGAAGAGAAAGAGAACAATTAGTATTAAATTTTCCGTGTATACAATGGGACTTGAATAAACCAAGATAACAACACGGGGATCCAGCCGTGTTATTATCTTGAATAAACCAAGATAACAACACGGGGATCCTGCCGAGTTATTATCTTGAATAAACCAAGATAACAACACGGGGATCCAGCCGTGTTATTATCTTGAATAAACCAAGATAACAACACGGGGATCCTGCCGTGTTCCTTATAAAACTCTTCACACTGACTCATGAAATCCTTAAAAAAAAAAAAAAAGGAAAACACGACTGCGAACCAATCCCAGAGCGAGTAAGGTTCGAATCCATGGCAGAGAAGCCCTAAAACCCGCAGCTCAGGGGTTCGAACACCATCTGCTCTGGGATTTCTTTACATTGTCTTAGTTTATCCGTTGAATGTTCCGCAGGTATAATTTGGTGCCAACAGAAGGCTGGGCACCAACAAAAGGAAGGGTGCCAACAGAAGGCTGGGGATCAACAGAAGGCTGGGTGCCAACAGAAGGTTGGGTATCAACAGAAGGCTAGATGCCAACAGAAGACTGGGTGCCAACAGAAAGCTGGGTGCCAACAGAAGGCTGGGTATCAACAGAAGGCTGGGTGCCAACAGAAGGCTGGGCGCCAACAGAAGGCTGGGTGCCAACAGAAGGCTGAGTGCCAACAGAAGGTTGGGTGCCAACAGAAGGCTGGGTGACAACAGAAGGCTTGGTATCAACAGAAGGCTGGGCGCCAACAGAAGGCTGGGTGCCAACAGAAGGCTGGGTGCCAACAGAAGGCTGGGTGCCAACGGAAGGCTTGGTATCAACAGAAGGCTGGGCGCCAACAGAAGGCTGGGCGCCAACAGAAGGCAGGGTGCCAACAGAAGACTGGGTATCAACAGAAGGCTGGGTATCAACAGAAGGCTGGGTGTCAACAGAAGGCTGGGTATCAACAGAAGGCTGGGTATCGACAGAAGGCTGGGTGCCAACAGAAAGCTGGGTGCCAACAGAAGGCTGATCCCCAACAGAAGGCTGGGAGCCAACAGAAGGCTGGGCGCCAACAGAAGGCTGGGTATCAACAGAAGGCTGGGTGCCAACAGAAAGCTGGGCGCCAACAGAAGGCTGGTGCCAACAGAAGGCTGGGTGCCAACAGAAGGCTGGGTGCCAACAGAAGGCTGGGTGCCAACAGAAGGCTGGGTATCAACAGAAGGCTGGGTGCCAACAGAAGGCTGGGTGCCAACAGAAGGCTGGGCGCCAACAGAAGGCTGGGTGCCAACAGAAGTCTGGGCGCCAACAGAAGGCTGGGTGCCAACAGAAGGCTGGGTATCAACAGAAGGCTGGGCGCCAACAGAAGGCTGGGTGCCAACAGAAGGCTGGGTGCCAACAGAAGGCTGGGTATCAACAGAAGGCTGGGCGCCAACAGAAGGCTGGGTGCCAACAGAAGGCTTGGTGCCAACAGAAGGCTGGATGCCAACAGAAGGCTGGGTATCAACAGAAAGCTGGGTGTCAACAGAAGGCTGGGTATCAACAGAAGGCTGGGTATCGACAGAAGGCTGGGTGCCAACGGAAATCTGGGTGCCAACAGAAGGCTGGGCCCCAACAGAAGGCTGGGAGCCAACAGAAGGCTGGGCGCCAACAGAAGGCTGGGTATCAACAGAAGGCTGGGTGCCAACAGAAAGCTGGGCGCCAACAGAAGGCTGGGTGCCAACAGAAGGCTGGGTGCCAACAGAAGGCTGGGTGCCAACAGAAGGCTGGGTGCCAACAGAAGGCTGGGTATCAACAGAAGGCTGGGTGCCAACAGAAGGCTGGGTGCCAACAGAAGGCTGGGCGCCAACAGAAGGCTGGGTGCCAACAGAAGTCTGGGCGCCAACAGAAGGCTGGGTGCCAACAGAAGGCTGGGTATCAACAGAAGGCTGGGCGCCAACAGAAGGCTGGGTGCCAATAGAAGGCTGGGTGCCAACAGAAGGCTGGGTATCAACAGAAGGCTGGGCGCCAACAGAAGGCTGGGCGCCAACAGAAGGCTGGGTGCCAACAGAAGGCTGGATGCCAACAGAAGGCTGGGTATCAACAGAAGGCTGGGTGCCAACAGAAGACTGGGTACCAACAGAAGGCTAGGTGCCAACAGAAGGCTGGGCGCCAACAGAAGGATGGGCGCCAAGAGAAGCCTGGGTGCCAACAGAATGCTGGGAGCCAACAGAAGCCTGGGTGCCAACAGAAGGCTGGGTGCCAACAGAAGGCTGGGTGCCAACAGAAGGCTGAGTATCAACAGAAGGCTGGGTGCTAACAGAAGGCTGGGTATCAACAGAAGGCTGGGTGCCAACAGAAAGCTGGGCGCCAACAGAAGGCTGGGTGCCAACAGAAGGCTGGGTGCCAACAGAAGGCTGGGTGCCAACAGAAGGCTGGGTGCCAACAGAAGGATGGGTATCAACAGAAGGCTGGGTGCCAACAGAAGGCTGGGTGCCAACAGAAGGCTGGGCGCCAACAGAAGGCTGGGTGCCAACAGAAGTCTGGGCGCCAACAGAAGGCTGGGTGCCAACAGAAGGCTGGGTATCAACAGAAGGCTGGGCGCCAACAGAAGGCTGGGTGCCAACAGAAGGCTGGGTGCCAACAGAAGGCTGGGTATCTGCAGAAGGCTGGGCGCCAACAGAAGGCTGGGTGCCAACAGAAGGCTGGGTGCCAACAGAAGGCTGGATGCCAACAGAAGGCTGGGTATCAACAGAAGGCTGGGTGTCAACAGAAGGCTGGGTATCAACAGAAGGCTGGGTATCGACAGAAGGCTGGGTGCCAACAGAAAGCTGGGTGCCAACAGAAGGCTGGGCCCCAACAGAAGGCTGGGAGCCAACAGAAGGCTGGGCGCCAACAGAAGGCTGGGTATCAACAGAAGGCTGGGTGCCAACAGAATGCTGGGCGCCAAAAGAAGGCTGGGTGCCAACAGAAGGCTGGGTTCCAACAGAAGGCTGGGTGCCAACAGAAGGCTGGGTGCCAACAGAAGGCTGGGTATCAACAGAAGGCTGGGTGCCAACAGAAGGCTGGGTGCCAACAGAAGGCTGGGCGCCAACAGAAGGCTGGGTGCCAACAGAAGGCTGGGTGCCAACAGAAGGCTGGATGCCAACAGAAGGCTGGGTATCAACAGAAGGCTGGGTGTCAACAGAAGGCTGGGTATCAACAGAAGGCTGGGTATCGACAGAAGGCTGGGTATCAACAGAAGGCTGGGTGCCAACAGAAGGCTGGGTGCCAACAGAAGGCTGGGCGCCAACAGAAGGCTGGGTGCCAACAGAAGGCTGGATGATAACAGAAGGCTGGGTATCAACAGAAGGCTGGGTGCCAACAGAAGACTGGGTACCAACAGAAGGCTAGGTGCCAACAGAAGGCTGGGTGCCAACAGAAGGCTGGGTGCCAACAGAAGGCTGGGTATCAACAGAAGGCTGGGCGCCAACAGAAGGCTGGGTGCCAACAGAAGGCTGGATGATAACAGAAGGCTGGGTATCAACAGAAGGCTGGGTGCCAACAGAAGACTGGGTACCAACAGAAGGCTAGGTGCCAACAGAAGTCTGGGCGCCAACAGAAGGATGGGCGCCAAGAGAAGCCTGGGTGCCAACAGAAGGCTGGGAGCCAACAGAAGCTTGGGTGCCAACAGAAGGCTGGGTGCCAACAGAAGGCTGGGTGCCAACAGAAGGCTGAGTATCAACAGAAGGCTGGGTGCTAACAGAAGGCTGGGTATCAACAGAAGGCTGAGTGCCAACGGAAGGCTGGGAGCCAACAGAAGCCTGGGTGCCAACATAAACCTGGGTGCCAACAGAAGGTTGGGTGCCAACAGAAGCCTGGGTATCAACAGAAGGCTGGGTGCCAACAGAAGGCTGGGTATCAACAGAAGGCTGGGTGCCAACAGAAGGCTTGGTATCAACAGAAGGCTGGGCGCCAACAGAAGCCTGGGTGCCAACAGAAGGCGATATGGCATTCATGGATCGCCTCACACACTCATTATTACAGATAACAGTAGGACGATGAAGCGCTAAAGCCGCCAGGGTCCTAAAGCACCTAGAGAACGAGAGGCAATCGTGCTTAAGATAAGATAAGATTTCGTTCGGATTTTTAACCCCGGAGGGTTAGCCACCCAGGATAACCCAAGAAAGTCAGTGCGTCATCGAGGACTGTCTAACTTATTTCCATTGGGGTCCTTAATCTTGTCCCCCAGGATGCGACCCACACCAGTCGACTAACACCCAGGTACCTATTTGCTGCTAGGTGAACAGGACAACAGGTGTAAGGAAATATGTCGAAATTTTTCTACCCGCCGGGAATCGAACCCGGGCCCTCCGTGTGTGAAGCGGGAGCTTTAGCCACCAGGCCACCGGGCCACCGGGCCACCGGGCCACACTTGTTCCAAGGAAGTGGAAGGTAGCCCAAAGTTTCATGGAACAAGAGCCTTGTTAACAGTATCAAGGGAGACAAAGGGAGAAAGGTTGGTCTACACTCTCAATAATAATAATAATAATAATAATAATAATAATAATAATAATAATAATAATAATAATTATTATTATTATTATTATTATTATTATTTATTATTATTATTATTATTATTATTATGCATCTTTCACTCCTACTGTAAAGAATAATGAAACATACACGTATCATAGTTAATATACACTGATACACACGTCAATGTTTATAACTTTATATACAAAGACACTTTGTTGTATACACACAAATACACACATCACGGTGTATACACACAGATATACACACATCACGGTGTATACACACAGATACACACATCACGGTGTATACACACAGATATACATACATCACGGTGTATACACACAGATATACACACATCACGGTGTATACACACAGATACACACACATCACGGTGTATACACACAGATATACACACATCACGGTGTATACACACAGATATACACACGTGTATCTATGTGTATATTCCAGGAGCCAGTAAGAGAAAACACAACATAGCTGTGAGAGCAGTTGTCTATATGGCATTACTGTGGTTTTTATCAAGGGACACATGAAACAGCTGAGTGTACATCAAGGGTCTCAGGGCCGCTTTTATTAGTGGTTCAACACAGAGTGCATCCGTCCGTTCGTCCTTCCGTCCGTTGTCGCAAGTCAGGCTAGCTGAGAGAACCTGCAGTGATACCTTAACACTGATGCCCTGAAGATCCCACCTGATTGTAAGGCTGACTGGTTATAGATCAAACCGCAATTAACGGCCGGAGGATAGAGCCTCCATCACTCCTTGCTCTGAATAACCCTCACGGATTAAGGGCTGGAGACCGTCGCTTTAACAATGGTCTTCAGCCGATGTAAAAAAAAAAAAAGCCTTCGTTTAGGACTGGTTGTATATTGTATAAGTGCAGGTATATCAACATCGACATATTGTGAGCATAAAGATATATGCACATTCAAAAAGATATTTTTCACCACCAGTGGCTCAGAACACAGTATATATAGCTAAGAAACGTCGGATGCGACCTAAATAGACGAGTAGATCGACGAGGTCACATGTCACAGAGGAGGTGGAGGAGGGGCCGTATTCAGCACATTACTTGACGGCAGTGTTATGGTTAGGTAGAATCAGGATCATTCTGCTCTCCCCACCTCATATGATCATATGTGCTGCGATGATGCACATACATTGCTCACGTCATCACGGCTGAAGGTATATTTGAGTTCTTTAGCATGTTTGCTATGGTTCTAGCTCTTTTCCCAATGCAGATCTTGTTGCATCCTCTGCAATGGATCCTCTACACTCTGGTAATGGTTTCAATGGCGATGGCTTGTTTCGGTTATATGGAGCATCTCGAGTCTGTTCCACATTCTTCCAGCCATATCAAACACCATAACGTGCCTATTCTATGTTGACGACGCAATAATCAGCTTCCTCAAGAAACTCATTATACAAAATATCTTCATCACCTTCAACAACATTAAACGTAATTCACACTAGAGGAGAATGACAACGGACTGCCATTCCTGGACGTCCTACAGTACACTAGCGGAAGCAGACTGACATTTAGTGAATACAGGAAACAGTCATTATACCAAGAGGGGCATCATCTTAGGTTTCTTTGTTAGGGTTTATAGAATACCCAGCACATCCTTTTTTTCTGAATTGGAGTGTAAGTAAATCACGTACGTCCTCGAAAAGTTTCAGCTCTAATCACACTTTGTCTCTCCAGTGTAAAATGCATGCCTTCCACGTCACCAGAGACAGCAACAAAGACGCAATAGAGAGAACGTCTACCAGGTAAGGTACAAAGTCGTCCTCGTCAGCAGCGCGGCCATCAAATTTCTCCAGCACTCACCGGGCAGTAATATGAAAATAACAGTCAATTCCACGGCCACTGTCAGAGACTCGGTTAAGTCGAAACCAGCCAACACCGTCGAAACAGTCAGGGAAAAGAGTCAGAACCATGCAGACATATTTGTTTTAAGGAACACAAATATGCCTGCAGCTGTGATGACATGAACAATGCAACACCGCAGCACCAGTGGTCATATCATGAGGTGGAGGAGCGGAAATGCTCAAAGAAAAGGGTTTATGAAGACTGGTGCTTTGAACCTTCATTGGTTGCTATTTCAGACACTGTCACTCAAAATTCATGAAATTTTAGCATCTTCAGTATTCTTCCCACAATAATCCTAGGACACCGGCATCAGGTGGCATGGCGCACACGGCCACTCTTCACACCTGTGACCTCACCGATCTACCTCTCTTTTTAGTTCATGACGTCTCTTCTGTAATATATGGACTTTGTTTTCTGTTATCCTATATTAGGAATGAAGGAAACACCAGTGGCGTAAAGTCTCCTTCAATAAATAAATATCTGACTCTGTATGTGCTTTATTTCCAGGGGTTGTTTAAACAAGATGAAGCGGTAAATCCGTAGGTAAGTCATACAACGCCTGAAGAATGGAAGGTAACCAAATCTGAGTCATAGAATAGGAGGGTAGCTCCAGTTCCTTAGATAAAAAGGCTCTTATCAGGATAAGTATGGACCCTATCCCAAGCACAGGACTCGTCCATCTCAATGATCGAATCAGGTGCCGTTTGGTTGTGCGCAAATACTCTAACCTTGCGTTATTATGTACTGGAGTGCGGAAATATTAATGAATTCAGAGACAACTCACTCAGAAATGTTCAAATATGTCAAAGTATTTTATCCACAGTGGTATATTACAGACCATTTTGGAAAAATACCCTGACTTTGCTCCCTGTAAATATAGCATTACCACGTGTGTGTGTGTGTGTGTGTGTGTGTGCGTGTGCGTGTGTATACTTACCTAGTTGTACTCACCTAGTTGTGGTTGCAAGGGTCGATTCATAGCTCCTGGTCCCGCCTCTTCACTGGCCGCTACTGGGTCACTCTCCCAGTGTGTGTGTGTGTGTGTGTACTCACCTAATTGTACTCACCTAATTGTGGTTGCAGGGGTCGAGACTCAGCTCCTGGCCCCGCCTCTTCACTGATCGCTACTGGATCCTCTCTCTCTCTCTGCTTCCTGAGCTTTGTCATACCTCTTCTTAAAACTATGTATGGTTCCTGCCTCCACTACTTCACTTGCTAGGCTATTCCACTTGCTGACAACTCTATGACTGAAGAAATACTTCCTAACGTCCCTGTGACTCGTCTGAGTCTTCAGCTTGCAGTTGTGACCCCTTGTCCCTGTGTCCCCTCTCTGGAACATCCTATCTCTGTCCACCTTGTCTATTCCCCGCAGTAAACTTGTATGTCGTTATCATGTCTCCCCTGACCCTTCTGTCCTCCAGTGTCGTCAGTCCGATTTCCCTTAACCTTTCCTCGTACGACATTCCCTTGAGCTCTGGGACTAGCCTTGTTGCAAACCTTTGTACTTTCTCTAACTTCTTGACGTGCTTGACCAGGTGTGGGTTCCAGACTGGTGCTGCATACTCCAGTATGGGCCTAACATACACAGTGTACAGTGTCTTGAACGATTCATTATTAAGGTATCGGAATGCTATTCTCAGGTTTGCAGGCGCCCGTATGCTGCAGCGGTTTATTTGGTTGATGTGTGCCTCCGGTGATGTGCTCGGTGTTATGGTCACCCCAAGGTCTTTCTCCTGAGTGAGGTCTGTAGTCTTTGTCCACCTAGCCTATACTCTGTCTGCGGGCCTTCTTTGCCCCTCCCCAATCTTCATGACTTTGCATTTGGCTGGATTGAATTCGAGAAGCCAGTTACTGGACCACATGTCCAGCCTCTCCAGGTCTCTTTGCAGTCCTGCCTCATCCTCGTCCGATTTAATTCTTCTCATCAACTTCACGTCATCTGCGAACAGGGACACTTCAGAGTCTATTCCTTCCATCATGTCGTTCACATATATCAAAAATAGCACTGGTCCTAGAACTGACCCCTGTGGGACCCCGCTCGTAACAGGCGCCCACTGTGATACCTCTTCACGTACCATGACTCGTTGCTGCCTCCCTGTCAGGTATTCCCTTATCCATTGCAGTGCCCTTTCCTTTTACGTGTGCCTGATCCTCCAGCTTCTGCACTTATCTCTTGTGGGGAACTGTGTCAAAGGCCTTCCTGCAGTCTAGGAAAATGCAATCTACTCAACCCTCTCTCTCGTGTCTTACTTCTGTTACCTTGTCATAAAACTCCAGGAGGTTTGTGATACAAGATTTGCCTTCCATGAACCCATGCTGGTTTTCATTTATAATCTTGTTCCTTTCCAGGTGTTCGACCACTCTCCTCCTGATAATCTTCTCCATGACTTTGCACACAATACATGTCAGAGACACAGGTCTGTAGTTTAGTGCCTCGTTTCTGTTTCCTTTCTTAAATATGGGGACTACATTAGCTGTCTTCCATTTCTCAGGTAGTTGCCCAGTTTCAAGGGATGTGTTGAAGAGATTGTGGTTAGAGGCACACACAGCATCTCTGCTCCTTCTCTAAGGACCCATGGGGAGATGTTGTCCGGTCCCATCGCCTTTGAGGTGTCAAGGTCACTTAAGAGCTTCTTCACCTCCTCCTCAGTTGTTCGTATGTCATCCAACACTTGTTGGTATATTCCCTCTTGATGTTCCCTTCTGTGCTGTCTTCCCACAGCCCTTCCTGTCTCTACTGTAAAAACTTCCTTAAATCTCCTGTTCAGCTTCTCACATACCTCCTGATCATTTCTTGTGAGTTCTCCACCTTCTGTCCTTAATCTGATCACCTGGTCTTTGACTGTTGTCTTCCTCCTGATGTGGCTATACAACAGTTTCGGGTCAGTCTTGATTCTCGATGCTATGTCATTTTCATACTGTCGCTGGGCCTCCCTCCTTACCTGTGCGTATTCATTCTTGGCTCTGCGACTGATCTCCCTATTTTCGTGTGTTCTCTGCCTTCTGTACTTTTTCCATTCTCTATTGCACTTTGTTTTTGCCTCCTTACACCGTCGGGTGAACTAGGGGCTTGTTCTGGTCTTCCCGTTGTTACTGTTGCCCTTGGGAATGAACCTTTCCACTGTGTGTGTGTGTGTGTGTGTGTGTGTGTGTGTGTGTGTGTGTGTGTGTGTGTGTGTGACCCAAAAATTAATATTTGCACCAATAACTCATTACAGTTGTGACCGGGTGTGGACGTGTGAATTGCTTATTACTCTATAATTTGTTCATGATTGTAACCATGTATAAATGTAAGTAAGTAAATTTACTTACATGATTCATTACCTCTGTAACTTGCTCAGCTATCAAAACTTTGGTGCCCAGTCCTTGGACCCATTATGTACCTCTGTAATCTTTTGACTACCACCCACAGGATGGGTATGGGGTAACTACCGTCCACAGGATGGGTATGGGGTAACTACCGTCCACAGGATGGGTATGGGGTGACTACCACCCACAGGATGGGTATGGGGTGCATAATAAACACATCAAACTAACTAAACAATGAGGTACCAGAAAATCCAGTTGTGCTGGGAAGGGAAGGGGAGGAGGAGTAAGCGGGCACCATATCTGAGATCAGAACACCAGACCTAGAACTGCACTCTCTAGCCTGTCAGAGGAATGGAGAGGCAAGGGTCAAAGGGAAGCTTCATCATCATAAACATTCTCTCTCTCTCTCTCTCTCTCTCTCTCTCTCTCTCTCTCTCTCTCTCTCACTCTCACTCTCACTCTCACTCTCACTCTCTCACTCTCTCACTCTCTCTCTCTCTTCTCTCTCTCTCTCTCTCTCCTCTCTCTCTCTCTCTCTCCTCTTCTCTCTCTCTCATCTCTCTCTCTCTCTCTCTCTCTCTCTCTCTCTCTCTAAAGGTCTTTTTTTCTTTTGTCTCCCACTTCTCCTATTCTTAAACCATACCCTCTCACTCTCACAAACCCAGAGCGACGTGGTAAGTAGGCACAGCAGAACTCAAAGGTTAATTATCAAATACATCAGTAGGTTAGTACCAGTGGCAGAAATACAGCAGGAGACAGAAGTTTGTCTTGATATACAAACTAATAAAACCACAGTTCGTTAATACCAAGAAAACTTCATATTTATTTTAGGGTCAAAGGAAACACTGGGTATACACAGTGATACTTCTTGGGGTATATACACTAAAGATATAGTGTATATACACAGATACAGTTCTCAGTTTATATACACAGTACATATACACAGTTTATATACACAGTTTATATACACTAAAGATGGTAACACAGTATATAACTGCGGAACGGCATACACATCACAAACGTCCTCCTCCCAGTATTACTGTCATTGTTCTCCATGACTGTATGTACAACTGCCTCATTGTCTCGATATAATTATGACTATGATGAGGTGACGACATGTATTTTGGACAGTGACGTAAGTATACAGAAGAAGAAGGATCATAGACACAGGTGAGATTCCACAGTCACTAAAAACAACAGATATAGCCCCACTTCATAAAAGTGGCAGCAAAGCAATATCTAAGAACTGTAGACCAATAGCTTTAACGTCCCACATCATAAAAATCTTTAAAAGAGTTCTAAGAAGCAGGATTGCAAACAACTTGGGCTCCCCAAAAACTGCACAATCCAGGGTAACATGGGTTCCGAGCAGGTCGCTCCTGCCTCTCGCAGCTACTGAACCAGTATGATATGATCTTGGATGCACTGGAAAACAAACAGAATGCAGATGTAGTATACACAGATTTTACAAAAGCCTTTGGCAAGTGCAATCATGGTGTAATAGCACACAAAATGCGTGCTAAAAGGATAACTAGCAAAGTTGGCAGATGGATCTTCAACTTTCTAACCAATCGCACACAAAGAGTAGAGGTAAACAGAGTTAAATCGGAAGCTGCTATAGTGAATAGCTCTGTTCCACAAGGCACAGTACTCGTCCCTATCCTGGTCCTCATCCTCACATCAGACATAAGCAGAGATGTAAACCATAGCAGACGATACTAGGACACCTTGAGGACACGGCAAATCTCCAAGAAGATATAAACCAAGTTTTCCAATGGGCAACGGAGAACAATATGATGTTCAATGAAGACAAATTCCAACTACTCCATTATGGAAAACTGGAGGAAATAAAAACTAGAACTGAGTATACTACAAACTCCAATCACACAATAGAGCGGAAAAGTAATGTGAAGGATCTGGGTGTGGTAATGTCCGAAGATCTCACCTTCAAGGACCACAACAATACCACTATCACATCTGCGAGGAAACTGATAGGATGGATAATGAGAACATTCAAGACAAGAGATGCCAAGCCACTGATGATCGTTTTTAAATCACTTGTTCTCTCTCGGCTGGAATACTGCTGTACATTAACATTCCCATTCAAGGCAGGTGAAATTGCAGATTTAGAGAATGTACAGAGAACCTTTACTGCACATATAAGCTCAATCAATCACCTTAACTACTGGGGACGCTTGGATGCACTTGACTTGTACCCACTAGAGTGCAGGCGGGAGATACATCATACTCTACACCTGGAATATTGGAGGGACTAGTCCCTTAATCTTCACACAGAAATCATTCCCTACGACAACAAAAGACTTGGCAGGCTATGCAACATACCCCCACTGAAAAATAGGGGCGCCATTGGTACACTGAGAGAAAACACAATAAGTATCCTGGACCCAAGACTGTTCAACAGCCTCCCACCAGCCATAAGGGGAATTACTAATAGGCCCCTGGTTGTCTTCAAGAGGGAGCTGGACAGATACCTAAAGTCAGTACTGGATCAGCCGGGCTGTAGTTTGTACGACGGACTACGTGCGGGCAGCAGTAACAGCCTCGTTGATCAGGCCCTGATCCACCGGGAGGCCTGGTCATGGACCGGGCTGCGGGGGCGTTGATCCCCGGAATATATATATACATTGGGGGATGGAGCATTCACGTTTGATCCATGGAAAGTGACGATAAATCCATTTCCTTGGATCAAGACCCCTCTCGAGGAAATGAAGGCTCCACGCCCACTACGGTCAATTTCTAAGTGCCACGGATGTTTCTAATCCCCAGGATCAGGACTGTGCAGCTGTCTACACACGATGACACTCAACACGTATAAACATGCAAATAACTTAGGGCGACGTTTCGGTCGTATTTGGATCATTAACTAGACACAAAGTGTTTTCTCTCTCCTATGTGCAGGTTATTTGTGTATTGTTCCAGCCACGGTATTGTGTCTTTTTATTCTTGACGTATAAATACGGATGTCACCAAGGACATCAGCGGTGAGGCATTAAACTGCGCACCTTTAAGTTGTGGTGAGGCATTAAACTGCGCACCTTTAAGTTGTGGTGAGGCATTAAACTGCGCACCTTTAAGTTGTGGTGAGGCATTAAACTGCGCACCTTTAAGTTGCACGTCTTTATCTCAGAAGATTATTATTATAATAAAAAAAGAAGCGCTAAACCACAAGGGCCATACAGCGCTGCTTATCCCAGAAGAATGTTTATATTGAATGTATGTACGACTTGAAGAATCCCTACTTACATGGTTGGTATAATAGGTTTTAAACCTATCGACTACACAAAGGGCCATTAAGGGTGGTGTTTGTCGTCCACCATCAGTCAGGGAGACTTTACTCTACAGAATGTAGATAAAAGGAAACTCAGATTATACACGATTATACACCTCACAGTGCATTTACACTTGAAGGCTATTATTTTTAGAATTATTACTGAAAGTAGGAGTAGGAGGAGTTTTGTATAGATGTGCGTGTGAGTAAGGATTATTGACCATACAAATACCTCCAACTTTACAGGTGGTTGTGTGCGTGAGTGTAGTGGGTAGTGGAATGATGGCAAGGTGGAGGAGGGTAGTGGAATGATGGCAAGGTGGAGGAGGGTAGTGGAATGATGGCAAGGTGGAGGAGGGTAGTGGAATGCTGGTAAAGTGGGGGGGGTAGTAGAATGATAGTAGAGTGGAGGGAGGGTAGTGGAATGATAGGAAGGTGGAGAGGAGGGTAGTTGAATGTTGGTAAGGTGGAGGGGAAGATCGTGGAATGCTGGAAAGGTCGGTGGAGGACTGCAGGGAGAATGGTTGAAGGGAAGATTGTATAGTGGTTGAAGGTTTAGTGGTAGAAGAGTTCTACCGTTCGCCTGTTGAGGGGATCAGGAATCATGGCTGCTCCTGCTTCCTGATGGCCGGATCGCTCAGACTATTAGTGCTGTTACATGCAACTCAACGTAGAAGATTGAGACACTTATGCAACATATGTGAATCTTTATTCAGGAAACGTATCGCCACACAGTGGCTTCATCAGTCCAATACAAAGTAGAAAGATGTAAGGAGAGGAGGAGTTTGAGGTAATCAGTCCCTCAGCCTTGAGTTCAACCTTAGGACGAAGACCTACTTCGACTAGTGGATTGTATCACTATGACCCCGCCTCCTCCTGCTTCGCCTCACCTGACTACAGTATATAAGCCACGTCTACGGCCCTATGCTGTACATTCTACAAGATTGACGGACTGAACACATCGACTCCAGGCTGAGGGACTGATTACCTCAAACTCCTCCTCTCCTTATACCTTTCTATTTTGTACTGGACTGATGAAGCCACTCTGTGGCGATACGTTTCCTGAATAAAGATTCCCATATGTTGCATAAGTGTCTCAATATTCAACTTGTCGGTTTTTCAAACCATTCATCACAACTCAACGTAGCCATCCAGCTCAGATGATCGGAAACTTCCTGAAGGTACTTGTTACAGTCCCTCATGAAGACGCAAATCTGTTGTTATTGTCGCTTTATTTTTGAAGTGAAAGTCTTGAAAAGCCTTTGAACTTTTACTCTTACTGAGTATACTGTTAAAGCACTTAATATACCTCAGTTTTTGGCAGTTTATCAAACCTCTTGTTTTAATGAGGACTAATTTCAGTGTGCATATTTGGAACTAGTTGTTCCAGGGCGATTATGTATATTTTATCCTGCATTTTCTTCTAGGATGGTGTATGTGATTTACAAGTGTATGATTTGATGGGGACAGTGAAAGTTATCCGCATATCCTCCAGATCTGCAATTTCTGGTATATTATTTTACAGAATATAGAAATCTCCCAGTAAATGTCAGAATTGTTATATTTTTACTGTTAATCGCTACTATGCGACTGTCAATATGGGTTCAGGAAAGATAGTCTTCTAGGTAACCTGTTGAACCTCTCAACTAGGTGGCACTCACCACTGGATAAATTCAAGATCAGTTGTGTAGTGGCACTGGAAGTTGCTGGTGCCTTTGATCAAGTACGTTGCTGGACGCTCGTCACACCGGGAACTCTTGACAAAATTGAAAGCTCTAGGACTCTGTAGCTCGACTTTACACTCGGGTAAGTACGTTTACGGTCGATATCTCAGGGCAGTTCTTTATGGAGCAGAGACTGTGACCTACTTAACCATAAAGGTATTGCTAAGGGCCACGCTATGATTATAATTATAATTATGGGGGAGCACTAAACCCGTAGGATTATACAGTGCATGTGGGGGGGATGGAAGGTATTCAGTCTCAATTCAGGGAACTGGAGCACAGATCCAATTCCCTAGATCAAGAGCCCCTCACCACCGTCAAGGAACCTCCCTTGAGGGGGGCCACGCTATGAAATGAGTCGTGGTATATTAACATTAAACTCATAACTTGTAAAAACTCATTCAGAATTCTTAAGCAAAAACGCTAGGTTAGGTAAGGTTAGGCTAGGAAAGGTTTGTCAGGTTAGGCTAGGAAAGGTTTGTCAGGTTAGGCTAGGAAAGGTTTGTCAGGTTAGGCTAGGAAAGGTTTGTCAGGTTAGGCTAGGAAAGGTTTGTCAGGTTAGGCTAGGAAAGGTTTGTCAGGTTAGGCTAGGAAAGGTGTGTCAGGAAACAAGACGAATGTTTCTTGAAGCAGGTCTTAGTCATATGATGGCCCGCAGCTAGAGCTTTTGGTCATCTGACCGAGACCTTCCACTGGCTTTCCGGTCCACCCCTTTAAAAATTATGGTTATTATAACCCTTAGATGTTAAGACCAACTCAAATATTCGTCTCGTAAACTTGCTAAATCGCCCATTAGATCAACATGCAGGTATAACAAACCAAATTTTACACAATGACTGACACAAGATATAAACAAGGCTTTAATTAACTTGAATTACTTATATTAGCAAAAAATAAGCAGGTAAATGTACTAAAAAAGGGAAAATAAAAACGATATTACTTACCATGTCAAGGTCTCCTAAATTAGCCGGATACCCGTAGTGAAGGGCAGGTTGCTGTGCCTGCGGGAGGGGGGGGGGGGGGCTCGTCACGGAACGGGGAGATGCTACCGTGAAGTAGCCAGGAGGGGCGGGGAGGTGCTACGTGAAGCTACCAGGAGGGGGTGGAGGTGTTACCGGTGAAGTTAGCCAGGAGGGGCGGGGAGGTGCTACGTGAAGCTAGTCAGGAGGGGCGGGGAGTCTACGTTAAGCTAGCCAGGAGGGCGGGATGCTACGTGAAGCACCAGGAGGCGGGGAGATGCTACCTTGAAGTTAGCCAGGAGGGCGGGAGTGCTAACCGTGAAGTAGCCAGAGGGACGGGGAGGTGCTACGTGAAGTTAGCAGAGGGGCAGAGTGCTACGTGAAGCTAGCGAGGGACGGATATACCGTGAAGTTACCATGAGGGGCGGAGTGCTACCGTGAAGCTAGCCAGAGGGGCGGGAGGTGCGCGTGAAGCTAGCCAGGAGGGGGGGAGTGCTACCGTGAATAGCCAGGAGGGGTGGGAGTGCTGGCGTGAAGCTTAAGCCAGGAGGGCGGGAAGGATGACTACCGTGAAGCTAGCCAGGAGGGGTGGGGGGTGCTCGCCGTGAAGCTAGCAGGAGGGTTTGCGAGGGGGTGCTGCGTGAAGCTAGCAGGAGGGAGGGGGTGCTGCCGTGAAGCTAGCAGAGGGGCGGGAGGTGATGGCGTGAAGCGAGCAGGAGGGGCGGGGAGGTGCTGCCGTGAGCTAGCAGGAGGGGTGGGGAGGTGCTGGCCGTGAAGCGAACCAGGTGGGGCGAGGAGGATGCTACCGGAAGTAGTCAGAGGGGCGGGGAGGTGCTACGTGAGTTAGCCAGGAGGGCGGGCGAGGTGCTACCGTGAAGCTTCCAGAGGTGCGGGAGTTGCTACCGTGAGTTAGCCAGGAGGGGCGGGGAGGTATACCGTGAAGCTAGCCAGGAGGTGGGGGAGGAGGTGCTGCCGTGAATCTAGCCAGGAGGACGGGAGATGCTACCGTGAAGTTAGCCAGGAGGGGCGGAAGGATGCTACTCGTGAAGCTGCAGGAGGGGCGGGAGGTGCTACCGTGAAGTAGCCAGGAGGGACGGGGAGATGCTACCGTGAAGCTAGCCAGGAGGAGGCGGGAGGTGCTACCGTGAGCTACCAGGAGGGTGGGGAGTGAACTGCGTGAAGCTAGCCAGGAAGGGCGGGAGTGCTACCTGAGATCTAGCCAGGAGGGAAGGGGAAGATGCTACCTTGAAGTTAGCCAGAGGGTGGTGATTACTACCGTGAAGTTAGCCAGATGGGCGGGAGGTGCTACCGTGAAGCTAGCCAGGAGGGGTGGGGAGTGCTGGCGTGAAGCTAGCCATGAGGGCGGAAGGTGCTACGAGAAGCTAGACAGAGGGTGGGGGGGGCTCCGTGAAGCTAGCCAGGAGGGGCAGGGGGGGTGCTCCGTGAAGCTAGCCAGGATGGGAGGGGGGTGCTGCCGTGAAGCTAGCCAGGAGGGGCGGGGAGGTGATGGCGTGAAGCGAGCCAGGAGGGGCGGGGAGGTGCTGCCGTGAAGCTAGCCAGGAGGGGTGGGGAGGTGCTGCCGTGAAGCGAGCCAGGAGGGGCGGGGAGGTGCTGCCGTGAAGCGAGCGAGGAGGGACGGGGAGTGCTGCCGTGAAGCGAGCAGGAGGGACGGGGGGATGTCCGTGAAGCGAACCAGAAGGGGCGAGGAGGTGCTTCCGTGAAGCGAGCGAGGAGGGACGGGGAGGTGCTGCCGTGAAGCTAGCCAGGAGGGGTGGGGAGGTGCTGCCGTGAAGCGAACCAGGAGGGGCGAGGAGGTGCTTCCGTGAAGCGAGCGAGGAGGGACGGGGAGGTGCTGCCGTGAAGCTAGCCAGGAGGGGCGGGGAGGTGCTGCCGTGAAGCTAGCCAGGAGGGGCGGGGAGGTGCTGCCGTGAAGCTAGCCAGGAGGGGTGGGGAGGTGCTGCCGTGAAGTTAGCCAGAGGGGGTGGGGAGGTGCTGCCGTGAAGTTAGCCAGGAGGGGTGGGGAGGTGCTGCCGTGAAGCGAGCGAGGAGGGACGGGGAAGTGCTGGCGTGAATCGAACCAGGAGGGGGGAGGAGGTGCTGCCGTGAAGCTAGCGATGAGGGGGCAGGGGAGATGCTATCGTGAAGCGAGTGAAGAGGGGCTGAGAGGTGCTGGCATGCAACGAGCGGGGAGGTGCTGGCATGCAACGAGCGGGGAGGTGCTGGCATGCATGAGGCGGGGAGGTGCTGGTAGCAACGAGGGGGAGGGGCTGGATGCAACGAGCGGGGAGGTGCTGGCATGCAACGAGCGGGGAGGTGCTGGTATGCAACGAGCGGGGAGGTGCTGGCATGCAACGAGCGGGGAGGTGCTGGTATGCAACGAGCGGGAGGTGCTGGAGCACGAGCGGGGAGGTGCTGGTATGCAACGAGCGGGGAGGTGGAGAACGAGCGGGGAGGTGGCTGGCATGCAACGAGGGGGGAGGTGCTGGCATGCAACGAGCGGGAGGTGCTGGTATGCAACGACGGGGTGCTGGTATGCAACGTGAGCGGGGAGGTGCTGGCATGCAACGAGGGGAGGTGCTGGTATGCAACGAGGGGGAGGTGCTGGCATGCAACGAGCGGGGAGGTGCTGGCATCAACGAGGGGGAGGTGCTGGTATGCAACGAGCGGGGAGGTCTGTATGCAAGAGCGGGGAGGTGCTGGCATGCAACGAGCGGGGAGGTGCTGGCATGCAACGAGCGGGGAGGTGCCGGTATGCAACGAGCGGGGAGGTACTGGTACGCAACGAGCGGGGAGGTGCTGGCATGCAACGAGCGGGGAGGTGCTGGCATGCAACGAGCGGGGAGGTGCTGGCATGCAACGAGCGGGGAGGTGCTGGTATGCAACGAGCGGGGAGGTGCTGGTATGCAACGAGCGGGGAGATGCTGGCATGCAACAAGCGGGGAGGTGCTGGCATGCAACGAGCGGGGAGGTGCTGTATGCAACGAGCGGGAGGTGCTGGCATGCAACGAGCGGGGAGGTGCTGGTATGCAACGAGCGGGGAGGTGCTGGTATGCAACGAGCGGGGAGGTGCTGGTATGCAACGAGCGGGGAGGTGCTTGTATGCAACGAGCGGGAGTGCTGGCATGCAACGAGCGGGGAGGTGCTGGTATGCAACGAGCGGGGAGGTGCTGGTATGCAACGAGCGGGGAGGTGCTGGCATGCAACGAGCGGGGAGGTGCTGGTATGCAACGAGCGGGGAGGCGCTGGCATGTAACGAGCGGGGAGGTGCTGGTATGCAACGAGCGGGGAGGTGCTGGTATGCAACGAGCGGGAGGTGCTGGCATGCAACGAGCGGGGAGTGCTGTATGCAACGAGCGGGGAGGTCTGGCATGCAAACGAGCGGGGAGGTGCTGGTATGCAACGAGCGGGGAGGTGCTGGCATGCAACGAGCGGGGAGGTGCTGGTATGCAACGAGCGGGGAGGTGCTGGTATGCAACGAGCGGGGAGGTGCTGGTATGCAACGAGTGGGGAGGTGCTCTCGTGCAACGAGCGGGGAGATGCTCTCGTGCAACGAGCGAAGGGCGGGAGGTGCTAGGTGGCAAGGGCAAGTGAGTGGGAGAGTCTGGTGCAGGTACGCGAGGTAAGAGTGATGGGAACACGAGTAAGTGACGGGAACACGAGGTAAGAGTGACGGAACACGAGGTAAGTGACGGAACATGAGGTAGATGACTGGAACCAGGTAAGAGTGGGGAAACGATGTAAGAGTGATGGGAACACGAGGTAAGAGTGACGGAACCGAGGTAAGATGACGGGAACGAGCGGGGGAGAGGAGTGACGGGAACCGAGTAAGATGACGGAACATGAGTAAGAGTGAAGGAACACGAGGTAAGAGTGACGGGAAACGAGTAAGGTGATGGGAACCGATGTAAGAGTGTATGGAACACGAGGTAAGAGTGTGGGATTACGAGGTAAGAGTGACGGGAACACGAGTAAGGATGGGAACACGATATTATTATAATCAGGGGGAAGCGCTAAACCCTTGGATTATACAGGATGGGAACACGCTGGTAAGATGAGCGGGAACTGAGTAAGAGTGACGGGACATGAGGTAAGAGTGACGGGGAACATGAGGGAACTGAGGTAAGAGTGACGGAACATGAGGTAAGAGTGTGGATACACGAGGTAAGAGGTGACTGGGACAAGAGGTAAGAGTGACGGGAACACGATAAGAGTGAGGGACATGAGGTAAGAGTGCGGGAACACGGGTAAGAGTGACGGGAACATAGGTAAGAGGACGGGACACGAGGTAAGAGTGTACGGGAACATGAGGTAAGAGTGACGGAACACAGTAGAGTGACGGGACATGAGGTAAGAGTGATGGGAACATGAGAAGAGTGCGAGGAAATGAGGTAAGATGACGAACATGAGGTAAGAGTGATGGAACACGAGGTAAGAGTGACGGGAAATGATGGTAGTGGACGGAACATGAGGTAAGAGTGACGGGAACACGAGGAAGAGTGACGGGAAACATGAGGTAAGAGTGATGGTGAACTGAGTAAGAGTGACGGAACATGAGGTAAGAGTGACGTGAACATGAGGTAAGGTGACGGGAACATGAGGTAAGAGTGATGGGAACACGAGGCAAGTGACGGGAACATGAGTAAGGTGACGGGACACGAGGTAAGAGTGACGGTGAACATGAGGTAAGAGTGACGGGAACACGAGGTAAGATGACGGAACATGAGGTAAGAGTGACGGGAACACGAGGTAAGAGTGACGGGAACATGAGGTAAGAGTGATGGGAACATGAGGTAAGAGTGACGGGAACACGAGGTAAGAGTGACGGGAACATGAGGTAAGAGTGATGGGAACACGAGGTAAGAGTGACGGGAACATGAGGTAAGAGTGACGGGAACATGAGGTAAGAGTGACGGGAACACGAGGTAAGAGTGACGGGAACATGAGGTAAGAGTGACGGGAACATGAGGTAAGAGTGACGGGAACATGAGGTAAGAGTGACGGGAACATGAGGTAAGAGTGACGGAACATGAGGTAAGAGTGATGGGAACACGAGTAAGGTGACGGGAACCCAGGTAAGAGTGACGGAACATGAGGTAAGGTGACGGGAACATGAGTAAGAGTGACGGAACACGAGGTAAGAGTGACGGAACACGAGGTAAGAGTGACGGGAAACCGAGTAAGAGTGACGGGAACCATGATGTAAGAGTGACGGGAACATGAGGTAAGAGTGACGGGAACACGAGGTAAGAGTGACGGAACATTGAGTAAGAGTGACGGGAACATGAGGTAAGAGTGATGGGAACACGAGGTAAGAGTGACGGAACCGAGGTAAGAGTGACGGGGAACATGAGGTAAGAGTGACGGGAACATGAGGTAAAAGTGACGGGAACACGAGGTAAGAGTGACGGAACACGAGGTAAGAGTGACGGGAACCCGAGTATAGTGACTGGAACATGAGTAAGGGGTGAGCGGGAAACACTGAGGTAACGAGTGACGGGAACACGAGGTAAGAGTGACGGGAACATGAGGTAAGAGTGACGGGAACACGAGGTAAGAGTGACGGGAACATGAGGTAAGAAGTGATGGGAACATGAGGTAAGATGACGGAACACGAGGTAAGATGACGGGAACACGAGGTAAGAGTGATGGGAACACGAGGTAAGAGTGACGGGAACACGAGGTAAGAGTGACGGGAACACGAGGTAAGAGTGACGGGAACACGAGGTAAGAGTGATGGGAACACGAGGTAAAAGTGACGGGAACACGAGGTAAGAGTGACGGGAACACGAGGTAAGAGTGACGGGAACACGAGGTAAGAGTGACGGGAACACGAGGTAAGAGTGACGGGAACATGAGGTAAGAGTGACGGGAACATGAGGTAAGTGACGGACAGAGTAAGATGAGGGAACACGAGGTAAGAGTGATGGGAACACGAACGTAAGAGTGATGGGAACACGAGGTAAGAGTGATGGGAACACGAGGTAAGAGTGATGGGAACACGAGGTAAGAGTGATGGGAACACGAGGTAAGAGTGATGGGAACACGAGGTAAGAGTGACTATTACAAAAGGTGTAACAGTGCTGATTCTAGACTTCCCATTGGCTGATACATTAATATAATTATTATTTATATACATGGCAGTGCGCTGATGCCTGAATATTTACAGCAGGAATAACTTGCCCAAATTATCCGAGTCTTCACAGATCCTTCCTTTTAGCTGTCTTTTTTTCCTATCCCTTCCCTTTCTCTCCACCCTGTTTATACTCTTCCATGCTTATTGCACATTGCAAGTTAAGCAGTTGCGTGAGAATTAATATTCATGACTGAAACCGGAGTTTCAATTTTCCTGCCCACGAGCTGTTGTCAGGCGATACTTCTTACTGGGAGTCTTGGGCCTCACCTCTAGTGCTTATTCCAGTTGTTTCCATAGTAGTGTGTTGGCAACGGGATAGTAAGTGTAATAGATTGTTATTGCTTTGGAAAACTAGATTTATGTATGCATGTATCCATGGGGTACACCTGGAGGGGGTTTCAGGGGTCAATGCCCCCACGGCCCGGTCTGTGACCAGGCCTCGCGGTGGATCAGGGCCTGATCAACCAGGCTGTTACTGCTGGCCGCACATAGACTGATATACGAACCACAGTCCGGCTGGTCAGGTAGTGACTTTAGGTGTCTGTCCAGCGCCTTCTTGAAGACAGCCAGGGGTCTATTGATAATCCCCTATTACAACCCAAGAATTCAAAGGACTGTTATCCTGGGTGTAAAGGGAGCAAAATTAACACAGCAGAAAAACTTTTGACTTATATTATCATTTCACCAAGTAAGAACAGAAGTATGTACACTGTATACACCATGCACACAATAGGTATTAGTGCATGCCACGGAAGCAAGGCAGAATAAATGCCACTAGAGAGCATACCGTGCTTCAACCAGCTCTAGAATGGAAATGACAAGGGCAGACAGGCGGGTGGTGTCCACAACACCTCTGCGATTGCCAGAACCATCTTCTCATTGGCTGAACCTGGGTACTGATCGAACGATGGGGCCCCATCGTCCGACCTTAGTAATGGTTCGCTGGTTGGGGGAGATAGCCTTTCAATGAGGGTGTGTACATGCACCGAATAAAAGTTACGTACTCTTTGCATGCCACATCCCCCTTATGTATGCTAGGAGGCAGTCAGTCTTGGGCCCCTGACACTTACTGTGTTATCTCTTAACGAGCTTGTGGCGCCCCTGCTTGTCGTTGGATGGATGTTGCACTGCCTGCCGAGTCTTTTGCTTTTGTAGGGAGTGAGTTTCATGTGCAAATTTGGCACTAATACCTTTACGATTTTAAGGTATATTTTTTTAACAAACCGGCCGTATCCCACCAAGGCAGGGCGGCCCAGAAAGAAACACGAAAATTTCTCTTTTTAAACTTAGTAATTTATACAAGAGAAGGGGTTACTAGCCCCTTGCCCCCGGCATTTTAGTCGCCTCTTACAACACGCATGGCTTACGGAAGAAGAATTCTGTTCCACTTCCCCATGGAGATAAGAGGAAATAAACAAGAACAAGAACTAGAAAGAAAATAGCAGAAAACCCAGAGGGGTGTGTATATATATGCTTGTACATGTATGTGTAGTGTGACCTAAGTGTAAGTAGAAGTAGCAAGACATACCTGAAATCTTGCATGTTTATGAGACAGAAAAAAGGACACCAGCAATCCTACCATCGTGTAAAATAATTACAGGCTTTCGTTTTACACTTGCTTGGCAGGACGGTAGTACCTTCCTGGGCGGTTGCTGTTTACCAATCTACTACCTAAATTTCAAGGTATATATTATCATGTATTTTTCCCATTTGCATTCCAGGGAGTACAGTTCAAGAAACTTCAACCGTTCCCAGTAATATAGGTGTTTTATCGTAATTATGTGTGCCGTGAAGGCTCTCTGTACACTCTCCTGGTCAGCATTTTCACCTGCCTTGAAAGGCGGGGTTAGTGTACGGTAATATTCCAGCCTAGAGAGAACAAACGATTTGAAGAGAATCATCATGGGCTCTGCATCCTTAGTTTTGAAGGTTCTCATTATCCATCCCACCATTTTTCTAGCAGATGTGGTGGATACATTGAAGTGATCTTTGTAAGTGCGATTCTCGGACATTATCACTCCCAGGTCCTTCACATTAATTTTTCGCTCTATTGTGTGATTGGAATTTGTTTTATACTCTGATACAGTTTTAATTTCCTGAAGTTTCCCGTATCGGAATAATTGAAATTTCTCTTCGTTGAACTTCATATCTTTTTCTGCGGCCCAGTTAAAGATTTGGTTGATGTCCACTTGGAGTCTTGCAGTGTCTTCGATGGAAGACACTGTCATGCAGACTCGGGTATCATCCGCAAAGGAAGACATGGTGCTGTGGCTTACATCTCTGTCTATGTCAGCTTAGATGATGAGGAACTTTGATGATGAGTACTGTGCCTTGTGGAACAGAGCTTTTCACCACCTCAGAGTTTACTCTGTTTACTATTACTCTTTGTGTTCTATTTGTTAGGAAGGTATAGATCCATCTACCAACTTTTCCCATTATTCTTTTTTCACGCATTTTGTGTGCGATTACATCTTGGTCACACATGTCGATGACTTTTGCAAAGTCTGTGTATACCTCATCTGCATTTTGTTTGCCCTCCAGAGCATCCAAGTCCTTGTCATAGTTGTCCAGTAGTTGGGACAGGCAGGAGCGACCTGCTCTAAACCCATATTGCCCAGGGCTGTGTAACTGATGGGTATCTAGATGAGTGGCGATCTTGCTTCTTAGAACCCTTTCAAAGATTTTTATGATATGAGACGTTAGCATTAGTGGTCTGTAATTCTTTGCTATTGCTTGACTGCCACCTTTTTAGAGTGGGGCTATATATATGGTTACAGGAAAGTGGATGCGGGATGAAAGAAAAGTGATTGGTAGAATGATGATGTAAAGAGAGTAGTAAGGGAGAAAAAGTTAGCATATGAGAGGTTTTTACAAAGTAGAAGTGATGCAAGAAGGGAGGAGTATATGGAAAGAAAAAGAGAGGTTAAAAGAGTGGTGAAGCAATGTAAAAAGAGAGCAAATGAGAAAGTGGGTGAGATGTTATCAACAAATTTTGTTGAAAATAAGAAAAAGTTTTGGAGTGGGATTAATAAGTTGAGAAAGCCTAGAGAGAGAATGAATTTGACAGTTAAAAATAGGAGAGGAAAGTTATTTAATGGAGAGTTAGAGGTATCGGTATGATGGAGAGAATATTTTGAGGAATTGTTAAATGTAGATGAAGATAGGGAAGCTGTGGTTTCGTGTATAGGCTAGGAGGAATAACATAGATAAAGATAGAAATGTTATAAGCAAGTGGGATACAGTTTTGGAGTGGCTAGTGTTTTTATTTAATAAATGTATGGAAGAGGGTAAAGTACCTAAGGATTGGCAGCGAGCATGCATAGTTCCTTCGCATAAAGGCAAAGGGGACAAAAGAGAGTTTAAAAATTATTGGGGAATAAGTCTGTTGAGTATACTTGGTAAAGCATATGGTAGAGTTATTATTGACAGAATTATGAGTAATACGGAGAGCAGGATAGCAGATGAATAAGGAGGCTTTAGAAAAGGTAGGGTGTGTGTAGACCAAGTGTTTACAGTGAAACATATAAATTTAGATAAGGGTAAAGAGGTTTTTGTGACATTTATGGATTTGGAAAAGGCATATGACAGGGTGAATAGGGGGTAATGTGGCAGATGTTGCAAATGGAATAGAAGGGAGGTTATTGAAAGCAGTGAAAAGTTTTTATCAGGATATTGAGGTTCATAGAGTATGTAGGCGAGAGGGGAATTATTTCCCAGTAAAAGTAGGCCTTAGACAAGGATCTGTGATGTCACCATGGTTATTCAATATATTTATAGATGGATTAGTAAGAGAAATGAATGCTCGGGTCTTGGCAAGAGGTGTGAGATTAAAAGATAAATCATCTAACACAAAGTGGGAGTTGTCAGAGTTGCTCTTTGCTGATGACACTGTGCTTTTGGGAGATTCTGAAGAGAAGTTGCAGAGGTTGGTTGATGAGTTTGGCAAGTTATATAAAAAAGGAAGTTAAAAGTGAGTATAGGAAAGAGTAAGGTGATGAGGATAACAAAAAACAAATAGGTAACGGAAGGTTGGATATCAGATCGGAGGTAAAGAGTATGGAAGAGGTGAGTGTTTTCAGATATTTGGGAGTGGACGTGTCAGCAGATGGGTCTATGAAGGATGAAGTGAATCATAGAATTGATGAGGGGAAAAAAGGTGAGTGGTACACTGAGGAGTCTGTGGAGACAAAGAATTTTATCCATGAAAGCGAAGAAGGGAATGTATGAGAGTATAGTTATACCAACGCTCTTGTATGGGTGTGAGGCATGTGTTGTGAATGTTGCAACAAGAAGAAGGCTGGCGGCAGTGGAAATATGATATCTGAGGGGAATGTGTGGTGTGAATATAGTGCAGAGAATCCGTAGTTTGAAGATTAGGAGGAGGTGCTGGATTGAAGATTGAGATACTTATGCAACATTATTATTATTATTATTATTATCACACTGGCCGATTCCCACCAAGGCAGGGTGACCCGAAAAATAAAAACTTTCACCATCATTCACTCTATCACTGTCTTGCCAGAAGGGTGCTTTACACTACAGTTTTTAAACTGCAACATTAACACCCCTCCTTCAAAGTGCAGGCACTGTACTTCCCATCTCCAGGATTCAAGTCCGGCCTGCCGGTTTCCCTGAACCCCTTCATAAATGTTACTTTGCTCACACTCCAACAGCACGTCACGTATTAAAAACCATTCGTCTCCATTCACTCCTATCAAACACGCTCACGCATGCCTGCTGGAAGTCCAAGCCCCTCGCACACAAAACCTCCTTTACCCCCTCCCTCCAACCTTTCCTAGGCCGACCCCTACCCCACCTTCCTTCCACTACAGACTGATACACTCTTGAAGTTATTCTGTTTCGCTCCATTCTCTCCACATGTCCGAACCACCTCAACAACCCTTCCTCATCCCTCTGGACAACAGTTTTGGTAATCCCGCACCTCCTCCTAACTTCCCAAACTACGAATTCTCTGCATTATATTCACACCACACATTGCTCTCAGACATGACATCTCCATTGCTCCAGCCTTCTCCTCGCTGAAAACATTCATCACCCATGCTTCACACCCATATAAGAGCGTTGGTAAAACTATACTCTCATACATTCCCCTCTTTGCCTCCAAGGACAAAGTTCTTTGTCTCCACGACTCCTAAGTGCACCACTCACCCTTTTCCCCTCATCAATTCATGATTCACCTCATCTTTCATAGACCCATCCGCTGACACGTCCACTCCCAAATATCTGAATACATTCACCTCCTCCATACTCTCTTCCTCCAATCTGATATCCAATCTTTCATCACCTAATCTTTTTGTTATCCTCATAACCTTACTCTTTCCTGTATTCACCTTTAATTTTCTTCTTTTTGCACACCCTACCAAATTCATCCACCAATCTCTGCAACTTCTCTTCAGAATCTCCCAAGAGCACAGTGTCATCAGCAAAGAGCAACTGTGACAACTCCCACTTTATGTGTGATTCTTTATCTTTTAACTCCACGCCTCTTGCCAAGACCCTCGCATTTACTTCTCTTACAACCCCATCTATAAATATATTAAACAACCACGGTGACATCACACATCCTTGTCTAAGGCCTATTTTTACTGGGAAATAATTTCCCTCTTTCCTACATACTCTAACTTGAGCCTCACTATCCTCGTAAAAACTCTTCACTGCTTTCAGTAACCTACCTCCTACACCATACACCTGCAACATCTGCCACATTGCCCCCCTATCCACCCTGTCATACGCCTTTTCCGAATCCATAAATGCCACTAAGAACTCTTTAGTCTTATCTAAATACTGTTCACTTATATGTTTCACTGTAAACACCTGGTCCACACACCCCCTACCTTTCCTAAAGCCTCCTTGTTCATCTGCTATCCTATTCTCCGTCTTACTCTTAATTCTTTCAATAATAACTCTACCATACACTTTACCAGGTATACTCAACAGACTTATCCCCCTATAATTTTTGCACTCTCTTTTATCCCCTTTGCCTTTATACAAAGGAACTATGCATGCTCTCTGCCAATCCCTAGGTACCTTACCCTCTTCCATACATTTATTAAATAATTGCACCAACCACTCCAAAACTATATCCCCACCTGCTTTTAACATTTCTATCTTTATCCCATCAATCCCGGCTGCCTTACCCCCTTTCATTTTACCTACTGCCTCACGAACTTCCCCCACACTCACAACTGGCTCTTCCTCACTCCTACAACATATGGAAATCTTTATTGAAGGAACGTTTCGCCACACAGTGGCTTCATCAGTCCAATACAAATCAGAAAGGTGTAAAGAGAGGAGGAGTTTGAGGTAATCATTCCCTCAGCCTGGAGTCGATGTGTTCAGTACATCAGTCTTGTAGAAAGTACAGCATAGGGCAGTAGAAGTGGCTTATATACTGTAGTCAGGTGAGGCGAAGCAGGAGGAGGCGGGGTCATAGTGGTACCATCCACTAGTCGAAGTAGGTCTTCGTTCAAAAGTTGGATAAGTGTTGAAGAATTCTTTGTATCAAGATCCCATGATGTTGCTGCAGTGTCTGATGTTTTAAACAATTTATCACATCTGTCACACACTGCAACATCAAGGGATCTTGATACAAAGAATTCTTCTAATATATATATATATATATATATATATATATATAATATATATATATATATATGCAATAAGATCACAGTAAACAGGTGATTTCAGAATATGTAAAACAACCACTGTGAAAGAATAGAGAAATTCCAAGCTACGAAACTACGAAAAGCGAGGGACCACTGTATATTTATATAATATATATATATATATAATATATATATATATATATATTATATATATATATATATTTATATATGTAATATATATGTATATATATATTTATTATATATATATATTATATTTATATATATATATATATTTATTATATATATATATATATATATATGTATTTTTATATATATATATTATTATATATATATATATATATATATATTATATATATATATTATGAATATACATATATATATATTATCAAATATGTATACCTTTTACTCTATATATATAATATTATGAATATATTATATATATTATATATATTATAATATTATGAATATTATATATATACATATAATTTATATATCTTTACTATATACATTACATATAGTTATAATAAATACATTAATATATATATACATACCTTAGTATTTTTATATTATTATATTACTATTATATATATATATATTTATATATACTATTATTTCCATATGGAAATAAACATATTATATATATCATTTATATCATTATATGTATAATATATACATATATATATACATATATAAACTTATACATTATATATATACTATAATGTTATATATAGGTATATATATTATTATATTATCTTATATGGGCACCGCTATATACCTTGTTTGAATATATATATAAATATACAGTGGTCCCTCGCTTTTCGTAGTTCTCGGCAATCGTAAATTTCGCCAATCATAGGGGTATTTTCGTATAAACATGGACTCGCTTTTCATAGGTTGACTCGCGAATAGTAGTTCGTCCAGGACGCTTACGCACGGTGTGAGCCAGGGAGGCCTCCCTACCCAGCCAGTCTGGCATTGTTTACCAGTGAGTGAAGGTCCCCTCAAGTGCTCCTACGAAATATTTCATAATATTCCACTCATTTTAGTGCTTGCAAGTACTAAATAAGCTACCATGGCTCCAAAGAAAGCTCCTAGTGCCAAGCCTGTGGTAAAGAAGGTGAGAAATATGTACAGTGACAAAGTCTTGGGACATTTTAGGGAAGTGTTAAAGAGACGCCAGAAACAGAGCTCTCTCCACAGTTACTTTGCGAGACAGGACTAGAGTGACTCTCAAGGTGGTCCTAGTGGCATTAAGAAACAGAGAAGAGAAGCAACCCCAGAGAAGCAATTGGTACCTGAGGTGTTGCTGGAAGGGGATTCCCCTTCCAAACTGTAAACAATCCAATCTCTCTCCTCCAGTCTCCCATACACTAAGAAGAATCTCCAATAAAGGTAAGTGTTATGCTGTTAATGTTTCATTCATCATTTCCCATTGTATTGTTTATGTACTACATGTATATTTCATGTAAAAAAATTTTTTTTAATACTTCTGAGTGTCAGAAACGGATTAATTGTATTTACATTATTTCTTATGGGGAAAATTGATTCGCAAATCGTAAATTTCGTTTATAGTAGCTCCTCCAGGAACGGATTAATTACGAAAAACGAGGGACCACTGTATATATATATATATATATATATATATATATATATATCAATAACAACACTACGACTAGCCAAGGACTCAAACCCATGCTGCTTTGGCCTTCCTCATGGTGGGCGAAAACTCATGATCCCTTAATCAACTGGATCATACAATCCTTAAGGCGTCATGAGTTTTCGCTCAGCATGAGGAAGACCAAAGCAGCATGGGCTCGAGTCCTTGGCTAGTGCAGTGTTGTTATTGATCAATACCACTCGTTCGCGGGCACAATAATATGTATGCATATATATATATATATATATATATATATATATATATATATATATATATATATATATATAATAAACTAGGAAGGAGTCCGAGTTTATTTTAGATAATTACCGAGTGATGTACAGTACATCACTGCGAATATACAGAGAGAAACAGTGCATGTACAGGTGAATAAGTTGATGTACAAAGGGCGGGGCAAGAGTGGAAAATAAGTGTAATCATCAATCAAAACTGCGCAGTCATCAATAATGACCAGTGATTATTGATACACATGGACTGAAGTGATGAAGTACCACTACACACGCTTGGAGATCAGGTGCCACGCTTGGCGATCAGGTGCCACGCTTGGCGATCAGGTGCCACGCTTGGCGATCAGGTGCCAGGCTTGGGAATTCGGGTTCCACGCTTTTGAAAACTGGTGCTACGCTTGGGAAATTAGGCGCCACGCTTGGGAAATTAAATGCTATGCTTGGGAAATCAGGTGCCACGCTTGGGAAATCAGGTGCCACGCTGGGAAAGTAAGGTGCCACGCTTTGGAAATCAGGTGTCGCGCTTAAAAAATCAGATGCTACGCTTGGGAAATCAGGTGCCACGCTTGGGAAATCAGGTGCCACGCTTAGGAAATCAGTTGCCACGCTTGGGAAATTAGATGCTACCCTTGGGAAATCAGGTGCCACGCTTAAAAAATGAGGTGCCACGATTGGGAATTCAGGTTTCACATTTTGGAAATCATGTTCCACGCTTTGGAAATCAGGTGCCAGGCTTTGGAAATCAGGTGCCAGGCTTTGGAAAACAGGTGCCACGCTTTGTAAATTAGATATCTTGCTTTCAAAATCAGGTGCTAAGCTTTGGAGATCAGGTGCCACGCTTTGGAAATCAGGTGCCATGCTTTGGAAATGAGGTTCCATACTTTGGAAATCAGGTGAAAAACTTCAGAAATTAGGTGCCACGTTTTGGTAATCAAGTTCTAAGCTTTGGAAATCAGGTGCCACGCTTCAGAAATCAGGTGCCAAACTTTGGAAATCAAGTGCCAAGGTTTAGAGATCAGGTGCCACGCTTGGAAAATCAGGTGCCACGCTTTTAAAATCAGGTGTCACACTTTGAAAATCATTCGCCACGCTTTGGTAATCAGGTGCCAAATTTTGGAAGTCAGGTGACAAACTTTCGACATCAGGCGCCAAATTTTGGAAATCAGATGACAAAACTTTTCAAATCAGGTGCAAAATTTCGGAAATCAGGTGACAAACTTAGGAAATCAGATACCAAACTTTGGAAATCAGACGCCACGCTGCGGAGATCAGGGTCCATCGAGTCATTTGTGTCGCCCGTAACCGGAAGTCACGTCAGGTATAAAGATCTCTCATCGTCTAAGAATTAGTATAGAATCGGCTATTAGTGAATTATTCCTCCTCATCATTTTAAAAAAATCACGAACCAATCTCATAAAAAATCTGACAAATGCTACTTAAAAAAAAATTGGAATTTAATAACACCAGGTTAAGAATAAATAGGAAAGATTTAACTTTAAGTATTGCAGGCGGAAATCTGACAACGACTGAGGGAAGTGCTGTGACATGGTGACAGTGATGTGAAGGTCACTGGTGGACGTGTTTCAGTGAGGGAGACAAGTGATGCAAAGCTGAGTAGCAGTGTAAAATGCAATAATAATAATAATAATAATAATAATAATAATAATAATAATAATAATAATAATAATAATAATAATAATAATAATAATAATAATGTCTTTATTTCTACAAGTACATGTACAGGTCTGGTTGACATCAGTGACATACTACTATATAGAAAGCCGCTTGTTATGCAGAGCATTTCGGGCAAATTAGGTCAGTTTTGTCCCAGGATGCGACCCACGCCAGTCGACTAACACCTAGGTGCCCATTTTACTGATGGGGAACATAGACAACGGTGTTAAGAAACATGCAAAATGTTTCTACCTCGGAGGGAATCGAACCCGGACCCCTCGCCGTGTGAAACGAAAGCTTTAACCACCAGGCCACAGGACACCGTACCAGAGAGGAGGTTAACTGAGACATTTCGCCAGTCCACGGGCGAAACTTCTCCATGAAGGACCCTCTCTGCAATTTTTTTCACCGCGTTTTAACACTGATGGAACGGATAAACATATTAATATGTATGAAGTTGAAAACTCAGATGAATCACAGGGATGTTAGGAAGTATTTCTTCAGCCATAGAGTTGTCAGGAAGTGGAACAGTCTGGAGAATGATGTAGCGTTGGCAGAATCCAAACATAGCTTTAAGAAGAGGTACGAGAAAGCTCATGGAGCAGGGAGAGAGTGGACGCTGTAGCGACCAGTGCAGAAGAGGAACCAAGAGCTGTAAATCGACCCGTGAAACCTCAAATAGGTAAGTACATACCAAATTAATTCTAAAGCTGAATTACAAGGGATGCAACAGCAAACTTATAGAACCGAACCATCAGTCACTATGAAATAAAAATCGGGATATGATCATAATGTACAAAATAACCAGAACGAGGAGATATACTTGGTATCATGGCCAGGAGGGCACAGAACGAGGAGATATACTTGGTATCATGGCCAGGAGGGCACAGAACGAGGAGATATACTTGGTATCATGGCCAGGAGGGCACAGAACGAGGAGATATACTTGGTATCATGGCCAGGAGGGCACAGAACGAGGAGATATACTTGGTATCATGGCCAGGAGGGCACAGAACGAGGGGGTATACTTGGTATCATGGCCAGGAGGGCACAGAACGAGGGGGTATACTTGGTATCATGGCCAGGAGGGCACAGAACGAGGGGTATACTTGGTATCATGGCCAGGAGGGCACAGAACGAGGAGATATACTTGGTATCATGGCCAGGAGGGCACAGAACGAGGGGGTATACTTGGTATCATGGCCAGGAGGGCACAGAACGAGGGGGTTATACTTGGTATCATGGCCAGGAGGGCACAGAACGAGGGGGTATACTTGGTATCATGGCCAGGAGGGCACAGAACGAGGGGGTATACTTGGTATCATGGCCAGGAGGGCACAGAACGAGGGGGTATACTTGGTATCATGGCCAGGAGGGCACAGAACGAGGGGGTATATTTGGGTATCGTGGCCAGGAGGGCACAGAACGATGGGGGTTATACTTGGTATCATGGCCAGGAGGGCACAGAACGAGGGGGTATACTTGGTATCATGGCCAGGAGGGCACAGAACGAGGGGGTTATACTTGGTATCATGGCCAGGAGGGCACAAAAACGAGGGGGTATACTTGGTATCATGACCAGGAGGGCACAGAACGAGGGGGTATACTTGGTATCATGACCAGGAGGGCACAGAACGAGGGGGTATACTTGGTATCATGGCCAGGAGGGCACAGAACGAGGGGGTATACTTGGTATTACATAAGAACATAAGAACGAAGGAACACTGCAGAAGGCCTACTGGCCCATGCGAGGCAGGTCCAAGTCCCTACCGGCTTAAGCCAATGCACCCAACCTAGTCAGGTCAGGTCACATTGATTTAAAGGGGAGGAACACGGCAACCGACCTGTTAGCACAAGCTATCAGGTCTAACTCACACCCACCCACATCTACTCATGTATTTATCCAACCTATTTTTAAAGCTACACAACGTTCTGGCCTCTATAACGGTACTTGGGAGTTTGTTCCACTCATCCACAACTCTATTACCAAACCAGTACTTTCCTATATCCCTCCTGAATCTGAATTTTTCCAACTTAAAACCATTGCTGCGAGTCCTGTCTAGGCTAGATATTTTCAGCACACTATTTACATCCCCTTTATTTATTCTGTCTTCACTTATAAACCTCAATCATATCCCCCCTAATTCTACGTCTTTCTAGAGAGTGCAGTTTCAGGGCCCTTAGTCTATCCTCATAGGGGAAGGTTTCTGATACATGGGATCATCTTTGTCATCCTCCTTTGTACATTTTCCAGAGAATTTATATCCATTCTGTAATACGGTGACCAAAACTGTGCAGCATAATCTAAATGAGGCCTAACCAAGGATGTATAGAGTTGAAGAACAACCTGGGACTCCTATTATTTATTGCTTCTTGATATGAAGCCAAGGATTCTATTAGCTTTATTGCGAACACTTATGCACTGTTGTCTTGGTTTCAGATTACTGCTAACCAGAACTCCTAAATCTTTTTCGCAATCCGTAATATTAAGATCTACATTATTTAGTTTATATGTGGCATGGTTATTGTCCTGTCCAACATTTAGAATTTTGCATTTGTCTATATTAAACTGCATCTGCCACTTCCCCCGACCACGCTCGTCAAAATTAAAATCTTCCCCGGGAGTGCTCGAATGTCCTCGTCAAAATGTTTTGACGGCCTATTTTGGTGTCTCGGCAAACTTGCCGTGTCGCTTTTTATGCCCTCATCTATTCGTTTATGTGATTGTAAAACAGCGGGGGGCCCAACAGCCCCCTGTAAACACCGCTCGTGACGCCCCCCATTTATTTCCCCATTTATGCAAACCTCTGCTCCTATTTGTCAACCACCTCTATCCAGAAAAAATTTTCCCTCCTTTTCCCATGGTTTTAAATTTCCTCAATAGTCCCTGATGTGGGACCCTGTCAAAACCTTACAAAAAGTCCATATACACAATATAATTTCGTTACCATATCTACCTCCTAAAATCCCTTATAAAAAAAGTTAATAAATTCGAAAGGCAGGAACCCCCTTTGTAAAACCATGCTAATTCGTTGTTTAAATTTTTATCTTTTCAAGGTGGACGAACTGCCTCGGCAATTTTTGATTCCATAAATTTTCCCACTATGGGGTTAGGCTTTTTGGGTCTATATTTTCAAAGCTAAGGACCTGCACCTGTTTTAAAAATGGGTTTTCACTTTTGCCATTTTCCACTTATCTGGCACCATGCCATTTGTAGTGATATTTGAAAAGATTAGAAAAAGGGTGTGCTAAGCTCCCTTTACATTTTTTTTGAACCCTTCATACAGTTCATCGGGGCCGGGGGATTTGTTGGGTTTTAATTTACTATTTGCCTAAGGACCATGTCCTTGTGACCCTAATAGTGACAGTTTTATCGTCCTGTTCTACATAATTTACATTACGAATATCACGGGTATCCTCCGTGTAAAAACTGAGGGGAAAATATGTTTTAAAAAATTCTACACTTTTCCTTATCACTGTATGATGACCGGGGAAAACTTTTGAGTGGGCCTATCTTGTCCCGATCTACTTCTGTATACCTAAAAAGAATCCTTTTGGGTTAGTCTTCATTCTCTTGCAACTTTAACCCCAAATCTCTTTTTTTTTCTAATCCCTTTTTTATTTCTCTCTTAAAATGAAAAATCGATTTTTTTTAATTCCCCTCCCTCTTTTTTTTTGCCTATATATGCCTCTCTTTTCACCAATCAGTATTTTAACTATGTTCACCATTTGGTATTTTTGTTTGATTGATTTCCCTATTTGGAAAATAATTTGATGGCGTAAAACTCTGCCCTGGAAAGATATATTGGCAAACCCTCACCCCCCACCTACCCCAGTCGGTCATTCCATTCAGGCCCCCTAAGTAATTTTTCGTCCTATGAATCAGCCAAGCGAAAATCAGGGGCGGAACTTGATGCCCTTTTTAGGGGGGAAATTCCAGATAGTTAAAACTGAGGGTTTTTTGATCACTCTCCCCAAGCCATCATTAACCTCAGATATTAATTAGTGTTTCCCTACTGGCAAGAACCAAGTCAAGGAGGTTTTTTTCCCCTAGTTGGCTCTGTCACAAACTGTTTTAAAAAACAATCCTGGATCGTATCAAGAAAGTCACCTGACTCTAAATTTCCTGTCAAATTGCTCCGTCAATCTGTCTATAGTTGAAATCCCCCATTAGCACAACATTTTCGTATGTAGATCCCTTACGATTTCGTCCCATAGAAGTTTACTGCACTCCCTATAAAGATTTGGGGCCCTGTAAATCAAAACCCAAAATTGTTTTTCTGGCCCTCGAGAAGCTGTAACCAAACAGATTCAGTGGCTGACGCTTCAAATTTTAATATCTTGTCTAACACAACAATTTAAATTGTCTTGACATACATCGCTACTCCACCACCTTTCCTGTTGACCCTGTCAGTGTGGAATAATTATAGCCTTGTATGTGACATTCAGAGGGCATCTCTCTATCTTTCAGATTGACCCAAAGGTCTCTTTTATAGCCATAATATCTATTTTCCTGCACTTGCAATTAATCTTAGCTCATCTATCTTATTTCTAACACTCCTGCTATTAGTATAGAAAACCCTTTAAGGGAGCTAGCCCCTTGCTGCCCTGGCTGTCCCCCTTTGTTTTCTGCCCTGTTCTATTGTCTTTATTTATAATTCATGCTGAATGCCTTTTATACATTTACTGTTTCCAACCCTAGTGTTGCAACCTGTTGTTTCCCACACCACACCCATACCTCTATCTTCCATCAGTTTAAAATCATAGGCATTTCACCAAATGGCCTTCTCAATCGAGTCTGCAAGTGCTACCACCCCTGCCCCAGAGAGATGAACCCCATCCCTTGAAATACATATCATGTTTGCCATAAAATTTGTTCCAGTTGTCAATGAAGGGGATTGCAAGTTCCTTGCAGTATCTGTCTAGCCAGCAATTTACACCAATTGCCCTAGACAACCATTCATTTCCTACTCCCCTTCTAGGCAAGATGCTACATATAAATTGGGGATCCCCCCCTTTAGACTTAATGAAATCTTAGTGACCTGTACTTATCTAGCAGCTCCTTCCCCTCCTACCCTTCCCAATATCATTTCCACCCCGCACTGAGACAGATAATGGGCTTGTTCCCATTACCTGACATGATATTATCCAGTCTGTTGACAATGTCCCCAACACCAGCTCCAGGGAAGCACACTCTACTCTCATCTTTTTATTCCTATTACAAAAAGCACGGTCAACATATCTTACCTGAGAGTCACCAACCACAAGAATGCGCTTACCTTCATTAGCAGGGGCAGTAGTACCCTTACCTTCCACTGGCCACTGAAGTACATTCATCCGGAGAACAGAGAAGCGATTTCCTACCTTCAGATCTTCACTCTTAACTTTCCTTACTCTGATGCGCCTCCCATTACTGTGAACAACTCGCCACTTGTAGCAGGTGCTGGGCTGCAACCCCATGTGGTTACCCGTTGCTACCTCCCCACCTACAGCCTCCTCACAGTGAGAGACAGACTGCACCTCACTGCTAGAAGCCTCATTCCCCACATCTCCAACCACCTCACACTCTCTCCCAGGCCCATTGAGGTGGACCTTCAGCCTCCTAATCTCCTCCTGGAGAAGCAAGACCTCCTCCTTCAACTCTCCAAACTCAGTTTTTAAAACACTGCAGAAGCAAGCCATGCTTTGTAACCGTCCACGCTAATCCCCAAAGCAGCTCAGGGTCTGTGACCTCACGTGACGACTGACCACTGAACACTGATTATGGGCAGGAGGGCACAGAACGAGGGGGGTATACTTGGTATCATGGCCAGGAGAGCACAGAACGAGGGGGTATACTTGGTATTATGGGCAGGAGGGCACAGAACGAGGAGATATACTTGGTATCATGGCCAGGAGGGCACAGAACGAGGAGATATACTTGGTATTATGGGCAGGAGGGCACAAAACGAGGAGATATACTTGGTATCAAAGCCAGGACGGCACAGAACGAGGAGATATACTTGGCATCATGGCCAGGAGGGCACAGAACGAGGGGATACCTGGTTACCTGGAGGTTACCTGGAAGTTATTCCGGGGATCAACGCCCCCGCGGCCCGGTCCATGACCAGGCCTTCCGATGGATCAGGGCCTGATAAACTAGGCTGTTACTGCTGGCCGCACGCAGTCCAACGTACGAGCCACAGCCCGGCTGATCCGGCACTGACTTTAGGTATCTGTCCAGCTCTCTCTTGAAGGCAGCCAGGGGTTTATTGGCAATTTCCCTAATGCTTGATGGGAGGCTGTTGAACAGTCTTGGGCCCCGGACACTTATGGTGTTTTTCCTTAGTGTACCAATGGCGGGGCGCCATTGGTACTTTTAATTGGGGGCATTTTGCATCGCCTGCCCAGTCTTTTACTTTCGTAGGGAGTGTTTTCTGTGTGCAGATTTGGGACCATTCCTTCCAAGATTTTCCAAGTGTAGATTATGATATATCTCTCCCTCCTGCGCTCCAACGAGTACAAGTCAAGTGCTTCCAAGCGTTCCCAGTAGTTAAGGTGCTTGACAGAACTTACACGTGCAGTAAAGGATCTCTGTACACTCTCTAGATCTGCGATTTCACCTGCTTTGAATGGAGATGTTAATGTACAGCAGCATTCCAGCCTAGGTATCATGGCCAGGAGGGCACAGAACTACGGGATGCACCAGGTATCATGGCCAGGAGGGCACAGAACTACGGGATGCACCAGGTATCATGGCCAGGAGGGCACAGATCTACGGGATACACTAGGTATCATGGCCAGGAGGGCACAGAACGAGGGGATACACTAAGTATCATGGCCAGGAGGGCACATAACGAGGGGATACACTAGGTATCATGGCAAGGAAGGCACAGAACGAGGGGATACACTAGGTATCATGGCAAGAAAGGCACAGAACGAGGGGATACACTAGTTATCATGGCCAGGAGGGCACAGAACGAGGGGATACACTAGGTATCATGGCAAGGAAGGCACAGAACGAGGGGATACACTAGGTATCATGGCAAGGAAGGCACAGAACGAGGGGATACACTAGGTATCATGGCAAGGAAGGCACAGAACGAGGGGATACACTAGGTATCATGGCCAGGAAGGCACAGAACGAGGGGATACACTAGGTATCATGGCCAGGAGGGCACATAACGAGGGAATACACTAGGTATCATGGCCAGGAAGGCACAGAACGAGGGGATACACTAGGTATCATGGCCAGGAAGGCGCAGAACGAGGGGATACACTAGGTATCATGGCCAGGAAGGCGCAGAACGAGGGGATACACTAGGTATCATGGCCAGGAAGGCACAGAACGAGGGGATACACTAGGTATCATGGCCAGGAAGGCGCAGAACGAGGGATACACTAGGTATCATGGCCAGGAAGGCACAGAACGAGGGGATACACTAGGTATCATGGCAGGAAGGCGCAGAACGAGGGGATACACTAGGTATCATGGCCAGGAAGGCACAGAACGAGGGGATACACTAGGTATCATGGCCAGGAAGGCGCAGAACGAGGGGATACACTAGGTATCATGGCCAGGAGGGCACATAACGAGGGAATACACTAGGTATCATGGCAAGGAGGGCACATAACGAGGGAATACACTAGGTATCATGGCAAGGAGGGCACATAACGAGGGAATACACTAGGTATCATGGCAAGGAGGGCACATAACGAGGGAATACACTAGGTATCATGGCAAGGAGGGCACATAACGAGGGAATACACTAGGTATCATGGCAAGGAGGGCACATAACGAGGGAATACACTAGGTATCATGGCAAGGAGGGCACATAACGAGGGAATACACTAGGTATCATGGCAAGGAGGGCACATAACTAGGGGATACACTTGGTGTCATAGCCGAGAGGGACCAGAACGAGGGGATACACTTGGTGTCATGACCAAGAGTGACCAGAACGAAGGGAAATAGATGTCATCGTGGCCAGAAAGGGCCAGAACAAGGGGACACGGATGGTATCATGGCCAGTGCCGCACCTAGGCCACGGGGAGTATACCTGGAGGGTGTCCCGGGGGTCAATGCCCCCGCGACCCAGTCCATGACTAGGCCTTTCACATGTAGTTGATTCAAACATTAACGCAGAATTTTTAGTCTACTTTAGTTAGAAAATTTAGACACATGTGCAACATCTGGGTATCTTCACTGTAGACGTTTTGCAATCCAGTGGCTTTATCAACACAGATTCAAGGACATGAATGAAAGACAGTAGAACTATATACAAAAGATGAGGTAATCAGTCCCTCAGCCTTGGAGATGGTGTGAAGAGCACCGTAGTCGTCAAGATTGTGGAGCACAGGCAAGAAGGCTGGTGCTTATATACTGGCGTCAGGTGGGAAGGGACGGGTAGCAGACTTCTTTAGTCAGGACAGTAATGGGAATCAATCTTATCTTATTTCTATTCAAGAATTTTTGGCCATTACTCAGCATCTGATTCAAAATAATGAGATTATTTCTCATGTTCAAATTAAACCTAGACGAGCGTTCGCCGTAAATGTAAATTATTATTCCAGCAGACATATTCATGCATAAACTTGGCTTTACCAAGGCATAATGTGAATAAAAAATTATGTTTCATTTAGACTAGCCACTGAGCACTGCTAGCCACTGAGCACTGCTAGCCACTGAGCACTGCTAGCCACTGAGGACTGCTAGCCACTGAGTACTGCTAGCCACTGAGTACTGCTAGCCACTGAGCACTGCTAGCCACTGAGCACTGCTAGCCATGGCACTGCTAGCCACTGAGCACTGCTAGCCACTGAGTACTGCTAGCCACTGAGCACTGCTAGCCACTGAGCACTGCTAGCCACTGAGCACTGCTAGCCACTGAGCAAATGCTAGCCATGAGCACTGCTAGCCACTGAGTACTGCTAGCCACTGAGCACTGCTAGCCACTGAGCACTGCTAGCCACTGAGCACTGCTAGCCACTGAGCACTGCTAGCCACTGAGCACTGCTAGCCACTGAGTACTGCTAGCCACTGAGCACTGCTAGCCACTGAGCACTGCTAGCCACTGAGCACTGCTAGCCACTGAGCACTGCTAGCCACTGAGCACTGCTAGCCACTGAGTACTGCTAGCCACTGAGCACTGCTAGCCACTGAGCACTGCTAGCCACTGAGTACTGCTAGCCACTGAGCACTGCTAGCCACTGAGTACTGCTAGCCACTGAGCACTGCTAGCCACTGAGCACTGCTAGCCACTGAGTACTGCTAGCCACTGAGCACTGCTAGCCACTGAGCACTGCTAGCCACTGAGCACTGCTAGCCACTGAGCACTGCTAGCCACTGAGCACTGCTAGCCACTGAGCACTGCTAGCCACTGAGTACTGCTAGCCACTGAGCACTGCTAGCCATGAGCACTGCTAGCCACTGAGCACTGCTAGCCACTGAGCACTGCTAGCCCCTGAGCACTGCTAGCCACTGAGCACTGCTAGCCACTGAGCACTGCTAGCCACTGAGCACTGCTAGCCACTGAGCACTGCTAGCCACTGAGCACTGCTAGCCACTGAGCACTGCTAGCCACTGAGCACTGCTAGCCACTGAGTACTGCTAGCCACTGAGCACTGCTAGCCACTGAGTACTGCTAGCCACTGAGCACTGCTAGCCACTGAGCACTGCTAGCCACTGAGCACTGCTAGCCACTGAGCACTGCTAGCCACTGAGCACTGCTAGACACTGAGCACTGCTAGCCACTGAGCACTGCTAGCCACTGAACACTGCTAGCCACTGAGCACTGCTAGCCACTGAGCACTGCTAGCCACTGAGCACTGCTAACCACTGAGCACTGCTAGCCACTGAGCACTGCTAGCCACTGAGCACTGCTAGACACTGAGCACTGCTAGCCACTGAGCACTGCTAGCCACTGAGCACTGCTAGACACTGAGCACTGCTAGCCACTGAGCACTGCTAGACACTGAGCACTGCTAGCTACTGAGCACTGCTAGCCACTGAGCACTGCTAGCCACTGAGCACTGCTAGACACTGAGCACTGCTAGCCACTGAGCACTGCTAGCCACTGAGCACTGCTAGCCACTGAGCACTGCTAGACACTGAGCAGTGCTAGCCACTGAGCACTGCTAGCCATTGAGCACTGCTAGCCACTGAGCACTGCTAGCCACTGAGCACTGCTAGCCACTGAGCACTGCTAGCCACTGAGCACTGCTAGCCACTGAGCACTGCTAGACACTGAGCACTGCTAGCCACCCACTGAGCACTGCTAGCCACTGAGCACTGCTAGCCACTGAGCACTGCTAGCCACTGAGCACTGCTAGACACTGAGCACTGCTAGCCACTGAGCACTGCTAGCCACTGAGCACTGCTAGCCACTGAGCACTGCTAGCCACTGAGCACTGCTAGACACTGAGCACTGCTAGCCGCCCACTGAGCACTGCTAGCCACTGAGCACTGCTACCCACTGAGTACTGCTAGCCACTGAGCACTGCTAGCCACTAAGCACTGCTAGCCACTGAGCACTGCTAGCCACTAAGCACTGCTAGCCACCCACTGAGCACTGCTAGCCACTGAGCACTGCTAGCCACTGAGCACTGCTAGCCACTGAGCACTGCTAGCCACTGAGCACTGCTAGACACTGAGCACTGCTAGCCACCCACTGAGCACTGCTAGCCACTGAGCACTGCTAGCCACTGAGCACTGCTAGCCACTGACCAATGCTAGCCACTGAGGACTGCTAGCCACTGAGCACTGCTAGCCACTGAGCACTGCTAGGCACTGAGCACTGCTAGCCACTGAGCATTGCTAGCCACTAAGCACTGCTAGCCACTGAGCACTGCTAGCCACTAAGCACTGCTAGCCACCCACTGAGCACTGCTAGCCACTGAGCACTGCTAGCCACTGAGCACTGCTAGCCACTGAGCACTGCTAGCCACTGAGCAATGCTAGCCACTGAGCACTGCTATCCGCTGAGCACTGCTAGCCACTGAGCACTGCTAGGCACTGAGCACTGCTAGGCACTGAGCACTGCTAGCCACTGAACACTGCTAGCCACTGAGCACTGCTAGTCACTGAGCACTGCTAGTCACTGAGCACTGCTAGCCACTGAGCACTGCTAGCCACTGAGCACTGCTAGCCACTGAGCACTGCTAGTCACTGAGCACTGCTAGTCACTGAGCACTGCTAGCCACTGAGCACTGCTAGCCACTGAGCACTGCTAGCCACTGAGCACTGCTAGCCACTGAGCACTGCTAGCCACTGAGTACTGCTAGCCCACTGAGCACTGCTAGTCACTGAGCACTGCTAGTCACTGAGCACTGCTAGCCACTGAACACTGCTAGTCACTGAGCACTGCTAGCCACTGCGCACTGCTAGTCACTGAGCACTGCTAGTCACTGAGCACTGCTAGCCACTGAGCACTGCTAGTCACTGAGCACTGCTAGTCACTGAGCACTGCTAGTCACTGAGCACTGCTAGTCACTGAGTACTGCTAGTCACTGAGCACTGCTAGCCACTGAGCACTGCTAGTCACTGAGCACTGCTAGCCACTGAGCACTGCTAGTCACTGAGCGCTACTAGCCACTGAGCACTGCTAGCCACTGAACACTACTAGCCACTGAGCACTGCTAGCCACTGAACACTAATAGCCACTGAACACTGCTAGCCATTAAACACTACTAGCCACTGAACACTGCTAGCCACTGAGCACTGCTAGCCACTGAGCACTGCTAGTCACTGAGAACTACTAGCCACTGAGCATTGCTAGCCACTGAGCACTGCTAGCCACTGAACACTACTAGCCACTGAACACTGCTAGCCACTGAGCACTGATAGCCACTGAGCGCTGCTAGCCACTGAGCACTGCTAGCCACTGAACACCATTAGCCACTGCGCACTGCTAGCCACTGCGCACGGCTAGCCACTGAGCACTGCTAGCCACTGAGCACTGCTAGCCACTGAGAACTGCTAGCCACTGAGCACTGCTAGTCACTGAGCACTGCTAGCCACTGAGCACTGCTAGTCACTGAGCACTGCTAGCCACTGAGCACTGCTAGTCACTGAGCACTGCTAGCCACTGAGCACTGCTAGTCACTGAGCACTGCTAGTCACTGAGCACTGCTAGCCACTGGGCACTGCTAGTCACTGAGCACTGCTAGCCACTGAGCACTGCTAGTCACTGAGCGCTACTAGCCACTGAGCACTGCTAGCCACTGAGCACTGCTAGTCACTGATCACTGCCAGCCACTGAGCACTTCTAGTCACTGAGCACTGATAGTCACTGAGCACTGCTAGTCACTGAGCACTGCTAGTCACTGAGCACTGCTAGCCACTGAGCACTGCTAGTCACTGAGCACTGCTAGTCACTGAGCACTGCTAGCCACTGGGCACTGCTAGTCACTCAGCACTGCTAGCCACTGAGCACTGCTAGTCACTGAGCGCTACTAGCCACTGAGCACTGCTAGCCACTGTGCACTGCTAGCCACTGAAACACTGCTAGCCATGAGCACTGCTAGCCACTGATCATTGCTAGCCACTGAGCACTGCTAGCTACTGAGCACTGCTAGTCACTGAGCGCTACTAGCCACTGAGCTCTGCTTGCCACTGTGCACTGCTAGCCACTGAACACTGCTAGCCACTGAGCACTGCTAGCCACTGATCATTGCTAGCCACTGAGCACTGCTAGCCACTGAGCACTGCTAGCCATTGAATACTGCTAGCCACTGCGCACTGCTAGCCACTGAGCTCTGCTAGTCACTGCGCACTGCTAGCTACTGAGTACTGCTAGCCACTGAGCACTGCTAGCCACTGCGCACTGCTAGCCAGTGAACACTGCTAGCCACTGAGCACTGCTAGCCACTGAACATTGCTAGCCACTGAGCTCTGCTAGCCACTGAGCACTGCTAGCCACTGAGCACTGCTAGCCACTGAACATTGCTAGCCACTGAGCTCTGCTAGCCACTGAGCACTGCTAGCCACTGAGTACTGCTAGCCACTGAGCACTGCTGGCCACTGAGTACTGCTAGCCACGGAACACTGCTAGCCACTGAACACTGCTAGCCACTGATCTCTGCTAACCACTGAGCACTGCTAGCCACTGAGCACTGCTAGCCACTGAACACTGCTAGTGGCCCGGTGGCCTGGTGGCTAAAGCTCCCGCTTCACACACGGAGGGCCCAGGTTCGATTCCCGGCGGGTGGAAACATTTCGACACGTTTCCTTACACCTGTTGTCCTGTTCACCTAGCAGCAAATAGGTACCTGGGTGTTAGTCGACTGGTGTGGGTCGCATCCTGGGGGACAAGATTAAGGACCCCAATGGAAATAAGTTAGACAGTCCTCGATGACGCACTGACTTTCTTGGGTTATCCTGGGTGGCTAACCCTCTGGGGTTAAAAATCCGAACGAAATCTTATCTTATCTTGAATACTGCTAGCCACTGCTCATTGCTAGCCACTGAGCATTGCTAGCCACTGAGGACTGCTAGCCACTGCTCATTGCTAGCCACTGAGCATTGCTAGCCACTGAGGACTGCTAGCCACTGCGCACTGCTAGCCACTGAGCACTGCTAGCCACTGAACACTGCTAACCATTGAGCACTGCTAGCCACTGAGCATTGCAAGCCACTGAGCACTACTAGCCACTGAGCACTGCTAGCCACTGAGCACTGCTAGCCACTGCGCTCTGCTAGCTACTGAACACTGCTAGCCACTGAGGACTGCTATCCACTAAGCACTGCTAGTCACTGAACACTGCTAACCACTGAACACTGCTAGCCACTGAGCACTGCTAGCCACTGAGCACTACTAGCCACTGAACATTGCTAGCCACTGAGCTCTGCTAGCCACTGAGGACTGCTATCCACTGAGCACTGCTATCCACTGAGCACTGCTAGCCACTGAACTCTGCTAACCACTGAACACTGCTAGCCACTGAACACTGAACACTGCTAGTCACTGAACACTGAACACTGAACACTGCTAGCCACTGAACACTGAGCACTGCTAGCCACTGAACACTGAACATTGCTAACCACTGAACACTGAACACTGAACATTGCTAGCCTCTCTCCTCGACGATTTTTCTCCAGGAGATTGAAACAAACATTTTTGCTCGTTTATGCCGTCTGTGTGAACACCAGAGCACCGCACAGCAGAGCACCGCACAGCAGAGCACCGCACAGCAGAGCACCGCACAGCAGAGCAGAGCAGAGCATAGCAGAGCAGAGCAGAGCATAGCAGAGCAGAGCACAGCAGAGCACCGCACAGCAGAGCACCGCACAGCAGAGCACCGCACAGCAGAGCAGAACAGAGCATAGCAGAGCAGAGCACAGCAGAGCACCGCACAGCAGAGCACCGCACAGCAGAGCAGAGCAGAGCATAGCAGAGCAGAGCACAGCAGAGCACCGCACAGCAGAGCACCGCACAGCAGAGCAGAGCAGAGCATAGCAGAGCAGAGCACAGCAGAGCACCGCACAGCAGAGCACCGCACACTGCTTTTGTCTTTTTGTTCTTTAATAACTGTAACTTCTATTTCTCTACGTACCCCTTATGAATGTAATTATCGACCCTGATATCAACCTCTTATTGAACAGCACACATAATCCTAACAGTAATTACCATTACTGCACTGCTAGTCAGGCTAATACCCTTCTGAGTGTCAGCAATAACATTACGGTCTTCAACTTACAATGTTAGATCATTGAGTAAACACTATGATGACCTCATTGCACTACTTAAGTCTCTAAATGCTACTATAACTTTCATTATACTTACTGAAACCTGTCTCAGACAAGATCTGACAGACATATTTACCATACCTGGTTACACAGCCATACATAACTGTAGGTCCGACCAATCAGGAGGAGGCACTGCCATCTATTACTCTGATGAACTAGAATGTATGAAATCAACTAATGTACGGGACGAAAAATGTGATTATGTAATAGCTAAATACACATTAAGAACACTTAAGAAACCTATAACAGTTGGCACAGTCTACAGACTACCGCACTCAAACACTTACACTTTTAGCAATAACCTTAGAAACATGATAATTGAGTCAGAGTTGAATAAACACCATCTGATACAAGCAGAAGATTTCAACATCAACCTTATCCAAGCAACCGACCCTCCAGTAGTTGATTTCACAAATGCTATGAACAACAGCTTATTTCTACCCACTATAACAAAGCCAACAAGAATCTCTGACACTAGTGCTTCGTTACTCGACCATATCTGGACAAACATAATATCCCCACTACAAGCAGGTATAATCACAGATAACACCACAGACCACTACTCTACCTTTCTCATAACCAACTTATCTAAACTGCTTCAAGAAACAAGAAAGCTCTCATTTCGCCTGCATGACGAGACATCGATAAACAACCTAAAACTAGCTCTAGGTGCCATTGACTGGCAGAGAGCTAGATGACAGTAATAATATCGATAAAGATATTAATTTTTTTTACATAAAACCCTAAACCTCTACAACAAACATTGTCCAGTCAAAACGAAACAGATCACAGAAAAGAGGCTAAACAGCCCATGGCTAACTAGATGTATCCTCAAATCTATTAATAAAAAACACCAAATTGAAAAACTGTTCAGATTAGGCTTAATTACTAAAGAATTTACTAAAAGATACACATCAATACTCACAAAACTAATACGTAAATCAAAACAAATGTATTATGAAAATAGATTTAGTGAAATGAAAGGTGATATGAAAAGTACCTGACAAATCCTCTCCAAAATTTTGGGCTCAAGGAAACCGACTGGAAACAGAGAGATAGACTTAACCAAACCAGATGAACCTCACATGCATCCTATAAACGCGGCCGACAAATTTAATGTCTTCTTTTCTACTGTAGGATCAAAGCTAGCGAGTCAAATTCCTAGCTCAAATACCCATCCGAGCGAGTACCTCACTGGCAACTACCCAAATACTCTAATTCTAGCTTCAACTAATCCCACTGAAGTCTCACTCATCATTAAATCATTAAAAAAACAAATCAGGTGATCTAGATAACTTGCCGCCATTCATATATAAAAAAAGCTGCACCAGAACTGTCGCCAATTATTGAAACAATGTTTAACAAATCTACAGCTTCCTGAACCTTCCCATTCATACTCAAGACAGCAACGGTCACCCCGATCCACACAGGTGGAGATCCAACTGATTTGAACAATTACAGACCCATATCAAACTTGCCCTTACTCTCTAAGATATTTGAAAAAATAATACACAAGTAACTTTACTCCTACCTTACATCCAACAACTTGCTTAACCCATGCCAGTTTGGATTTAGACCAAAAAAAGCACGAATGATGCTATTATACAAATGCTTGACCTAATATTAGATGCATAGCTCTCGATAAAAATGAATATCCCCTGGGGCTCTTTATCGACCTAAGAAAAGCGTTTGACACAGTTGACCATAATCTTTTTCACTCAAACTAAAATCATTACGGCAAAAAAGGGACTTTCCCCTTGACTACCAAAACCTATCTTAACGACAGACACCATATGTACGGGCAATGGATTAACCCCCGATTAAACTTTAGCTTGGGATACCCCAGGAAAGTTCCAGGCCCCCCCCTCTTCTCATCACTCAATGTTTTCCTCCCCAATGTTTTCCCAACTTCTTCACCAGTTCTTTTCGCAGATGACACTACATATTTCTACCCCCATTCAGACCAGGTGCTTGAAAACACTGTAAACAAAAACTAAAAAGAAATGCTTGTGAGCCTACAAACTCACCTTAACTGGGAAAAAACATACTTCTGCTGTTTGGCAACAGAGCTCAATATTCAACTAACTATGAAAAATGGTTCCCCTATATCAAGACACACGGAGGAAAAATTTCTAGGTCCTCCTTGACTGTAATTTAAATTTCTTTCCATACCCATCAAAAGCCAAAAAAATTTTTCCAAATCAGTGGGAACCCTTTTCCCAAGATACGCTACATGTACCACAAACGGTTTCCCCTTTTCCCTGTACCACCCTAATATATCCTTCCTCACTCACCACGTATCTGTGCCTGGGGCTCAAACCCCGCAAAAACCTTAGACCCTTAATAATCCAACAAAAAGCTGTGGCGGGTGATAACCACTCCTGTGCTAACAACACACACCACCACTTTTTTAAAGACTCAACTTCTAAAATACAAGACATACATCTTATTATGTTGGGCCCACTACTATACGAACTTAAACTCCAGTAATCTCCCCCAAAAATACTCCTGACAGTTCAACAGAAGCACAGTCCCAATACAAGGGTAAAGGCCTTTCAACATCCCCCGATAACTCTCACTGTGCAAAAACACTATGCCAAAAAACCCCAAAAATCTGGAACTCGCTACCGGGGAAAAAATCAGGGTCCCCCGAAAAAGCTTTAAAATTTATGATGCTAAAAAAAACATTTTTCTCAAATTTAACCACATCAACCAAAAATCTACTGACTAGCTTTTACGTGACCTCCTGGCTTTTTTTTCCCGCCATTTCAAAAATATTACCAAACCCGCACCTTCCTTTAAAATTTGATTTTGTACTAAGTATACTAAAAATTTTTTAAGTCCAAATAAGATTGAAAACAGCTAACCATATTCCCTTTTTTTGTTTTAAGTATAATTTCTATGTACATTCTTTATTAGTTTTAATTTGTTTCTATTTTTTAGGGTTAGTTTTTTCCGAAATGCCCCGGGCCGATATGGCTAACTTTGTACTTTTAATAGGGCAATTTACAAAAGTTATTAAAATAAGGCAACTCTAAAATAATAAGATATTACAAGGACTCCATGGGTATAATCACCTTTCTGATTTTTGGGTTTTCCTTGGTAATTTACACTATATACATAATTGTACTTATGTGTCCTTTTCCTAATAAAACTCTTCCCCCTACTATTACTTTAAACAGTTGGGTTTCGCACGAATCCTGTATAAAGTTTTCTTTAAAAGATGCTGCTTAACATAGAGAACGAATTTCATTTTAAAGGTACACGTACCCACGAGTTGTGAGTATGAACATGTGCAACATCAATATCTTGATTGACGGAAAAGTTTCGCCGGAGTGCAGTCTTCATCATCAAATAGGGGATGAAATTTCCCGGTTTTTCTATCCCGGGATTGAAATTTATTACATTTGACTGATGAAGCCTGCAGCACAGGCGAAACGTTTCGTCAATAAAGATATCCAGTGTTGCACGTGAGTCTTGCTCATCAACGAGGCCTAGTATAGGAGAAATTACGGAACAAAATAAGTTGCAAATGCTGAAAAGGGAGAAGTAATAAGTGAATAAGCAAGTTTACGTGTAAATCTCATACATAACTTTCAACTGAAAAATGGTATGGTGATGCTGACAAGATGTGGAAAAAGACACTTACGTATAGTTCAGGATATGTATTAGAGAAAACGTTCCGTCATGAGTAGTTTCTTCAGGACTGATGTGGAGAAAATTATCCAGAAGAGGGATATCAGCCCTCTCAGACCCCTTCAGTTTCCCAAGGGACTTGTGGGATTCAGCCCTCCCGGAAGAGGGGCTAATAGATTCTCTTGCTTCCTGATCAACAGTTTAATTGAATCCGCATGCGTCTACCAGCGCCATACTCATGCCCTATCTCGTCTTGCAGATCAGTGTTCGTTGCAATATGAGTGAAAATTATGTAAAGTTGTGCAGGGTTTTCTGTAACTTTCCTGTTAAGGGAAAGAAAGTACTTAATCTCGTTTCACTGTCACTCGTATTGCAACGAACACTGATCTGCAAGACGAGATGTGGCGTGACTATGACGCAGGTAGACCTATGCGGATCCAATTAAACTGTTGATCAGGAAGCAATAGAGTCTATTAGTCCCTCTTCCGGGAGGGCTGAGTCCCTCAAGTCCCTCAGGGGGCTGAAGGGGTCTGAGAGGGCTGATATACCCTTTGTGGAGAATTTTCTCCACAACTGAAGAAGTGTCTTTTTCCACATAATTTTCAGCCTTGACAGTGGTTGTATATTGTAAATTAGCAATATTTCCGTAATCTGCAGCAAGAAATTCTGGACTAGTTGTTAGCAGTTGTGTCGACATGGTTGAGTTTCAGCTGCTTCTCTCTCTGTCACTTTAAAAGCACTTCCAGCTTATGTAATTCACGTGTTCTCTTGAGTCCAGGTCCAGGATGAGTCTCAAGATCTTATTCTGGATAATTTGCACTCTGTTTTGTTACAAGAAAAACATGAATACTCTACAGTCTACATGACACTATATGAGCACTGCGTCTTCATTGTTTACAAACAATTTGGTTGACATGAAAGGATCAAAGAATATTTCTTGATAGTTCACTGACGTTTGTGCTGCCATGAGCTTCTCGTTATATAGTACCCTAATTTTTTTTTTCAAATTTTAGTATATTTTTTGATCAATATTATGACTTTTTTTTTCCCTCTGTGAAGCCACAGTTCAGGTGATAGTGTTTTTGCTGTATACTGTGGGTGATTTTCCTGACACTTAGAGACCCTTGCTATCTGCAGACAACAGAAGGTTGTCAGCCTTGGAGTTGAAGAGTACCGCACAGTAGAACTATATGCAAAAGATGAGGTAATCCGTCCCTCAGCCTTGCAAGGAGCTAGTGAAGGGTTCCGTTATTTCTTATATGAGTACATTCCCCACATGTTGTCTGTTTCTATCCAGACGTTTAATGCTGTAGTCTTCTGTATTAACTTCATTACTAGAGGATGAAGCCTCCATCACGTCTTGTGCTGAATGACCTCTCAGGGTTACTGCATAACATGAATTAAAAACAAACAAACATCAGTCACTGTGTCATAGAACTAAGAATCCAAAGTGGAAATTACCGCAGCTTCAGTTTATTTTGCTTGAATCATAACGTCCGATATTCTAAATAAAACATGATCTAGTTTGACATAAGGAAAGTTTAGGTCTGTTTTTTAAAACACTCACAATCGTCATCAGTATAGTGGAAGGATTTTCTTGTAAAAAATACTGATGCATCTACGTCCTTACAACTAAATGGTAATAAGGTTAAGATGCTTTTATTAACTACAGACTGATGAGAGACACAGTTACTATGTATAAAAATTCTGTTGCTGACATCTCTCACAGAGTTCACATCTGTTTTATTTATTATTTAACCTTAGAACATTATCACAGTATTACATTATTTGTGATTTAGTGTGACGTTGTTTTGTCTGGCAACAATGCAATCTCTGTGGTCTTATGTTTTGTTTATCCTCCTTGGTATACAAAGTCAAAGTTATCACTACTGGCCACTAATTTGTCATAATCATCATTATTTATTTAGTGCGTGCACCTCACAGACACCCACCTCCACCTTTCACATTTATCACTGGTAACGTGCGCGGCTATTTACCCCCATATCAGAGTAAACACAAGAGCGCTTAATGTGCCTCTTATCTATCTGTAGGCTTGATTCCGGTCCAGGATTGCTTTGAACATCATCAGAGAGCAGTGAGACAATGAACGCAGTACGTCACTGGTTTCAAGTTTGTATGTAGGAGCGGCAGTGACTAAGATGACTGTTGACATTATGCTGCTAGTGGATCCTAGATTATTCAGGGTGTCACTTCCCAAGGTGTCACTACCCCGAGTGTCCCTGCCCAGGGTGTCACTCCCCCAGGGTGTTACTACTACGGGTGTTACTACCCCGAATGTCACTACCTCAGGTGTTATTATCCCGGGTGTCCCTACCCCAGGTGTTACTATCCCGGGTGTCCCTGCCCCGGGTGTCTGGCACGGACCACATAGGTGTTCCCACTCTGCAGTGTACCGCAAAATAAACGCACGTGAACAAGTCAGTTGTCACTACCCTCGTGGCTACCATCGTCTGGACTCGCTTTTTTCCCCCTGATTTCACACAGGCGTTTATTGAATTTCCTTTACTTTCGGACACCAACTGCGTAGAAATTGAGCGAGGATGGAAAACCTTTGTAAACAAACAAGTTTCATGCCAGCTGACTCTCAAACACGAAAAAAGACATATGACCTTTACTAGCGGAATTTTGCAACCGGATGTTTGACAAGACCAACACAAGCCTCTCACATCATTTTTACTGTAAGGGAGAGACCCTCCAGAGAGGCGATGTTTCCCATCCTGGGATGGAACATTATTGCCTAACATTCACCATGCGCTGTATGACCTACGGGCTTAACGCTTCACCCAGATCCTCGCCGTGTGAAGCGAGAGCTTCACACGGCGAGGATCTGGGTTGGAATCCCGGCGAGGGTAGAAATATTGGGCGTATTTCCTTACACCGGTTGTCTATGTTCACCCGTCAGTAATATGAGTAACTGGGTGTTAGTCGACTGGTGTGGGTCGCATCCTGGAACAAAACTGACCTAATTTGCCCGAAATGTTCTGCATAATAAGCTGCTTTCTATATAGTAGTATGTCACTGGTGTCAGCTAGAACTGTACATGTACTTGTAGAAATAAAGACATTATTATTATTATTTTAAACGAAGAGCTGGGCTGAATACTTGATATTGTACAGATCAGTGGTGGACAAGTTCTTCCATAAAAAGAGCCACATATAACACTTTTCACATATTTTTTTTTTAAAATTCAAGAGCCACAAATAAAAATATTATTTTAAAATTGGAGTTAGGATGCCAGAGGTGTTCTCAGAAGCTCAGTGAGGTGACTGTTAGTGAGGATAGCGCCATGTTGTGACATGATAAATTTCAATACAGAAGAGGGATTTACAGCAGTAAGTTGTCCCAGAAACACAGAGAGCAGCCAGAAGCCAGTTTTCTGGGGATTGGGATACTTTCCTTCTGGGTTTTGTTTCCTCAAGTCAGTTAGAGATGAGCTTTTGTGTACTAGATTCAAACTCACATCCTCCTGCAGTTCAGTAAGCTCTGTTGCTGTTGATGCAACAACAGGACATCCATCATTGATGACATCAATCACTAAAGAGGCATCAACAGGATATACATCATTGATGACATCAATCACTAAAGAGGCATCAACAGAACATCCATCATTGATGACATCAATCACTAAAGAGGCATCAACAAGACATCCATCATTGATGACATCAATCACTAAAGAGGCATCAACAAGACATACATCATTGATGACATCAATCACTAAAGAGGCATCGACAGAACATCCATCATTGATGACATCAATCACTAAAGAGGCATCAACAAGACATCCATCATTGATGACATCAATCACTAAAGAGGCATCACAGGAAAATCCATCATTGATGACATCAATCACTAAAGAGGCATCACCAGGACATCCATCATTGATGACATCAATCACTAAAGAGGCATCAACAGGACATCCATCATTGATGACATCAATCACTAAAGAGGCATCAACAAGACATCCATCATTGATGACATCAATCACTAAAGAGGCATCACCAGGACATCCATCATTGATGACATCAATCACTAAAGAGGCATCAACAAGACATCCATCATTGATGACATCAATCACTAAAGGATTCACAAAAAACTCAAAACTTAGCTTTAACTTTTTTAGTTTCCTAAACTTGTTTCTGAGTTTCCTTCATATTCTTTCAATTTACTGTTTTTAATTTCAACATCACGAAAAGCAGTTATTCTTAACATAAGGTTGAGAAAGTGAGCAAATTTCGCTGTTGCCAGATCTCTTTGAAAATCTTAACTATATTCTGAAAAACTGAAAACTGACTGAGCAAGTTCTGTAATAACTTTGTTCCTCCCTGGAAATGCCAGATTTAAATACTGGAGATGTTGTATTAAAGTTGTGAAGATCATTAGATCCTGTACGCATTAGTGATCTAGTTGTTGGTATTTACTTTTCTTTCGTCAAAGTAATGATTGGTTTAATAAGAGCAACAAACTTATCCAAACATTGGTAGTTATTATTATTATTATTAAAGATTAGCCGGTATTCTCACGGCCCGGGCCTTTTCCAAGTGGTGGCCCGGCTTTGGCTCCCTTTTTAGGGAGTGTCTGAGACTTAAGTCTCCATTGGAGGGGCACAAACTCCTCACTTGGGACCAAACTCCCAGGCCTAGCCACAAGTAGGCTCTCAGGTCTTGCCATCACCCCTCAAGGGGGCTAAAGGAATGACAGTCTTATGAGCTAAAGGCTCGGGCTCAGGCACCTACCCTACCCTAGAAGGGTTAGGCATGGTATCGATCATTGGTAGTTGATCTTGCAATACAGTAGAATGAAAGCTCACTTGCCTTTTCTTCAGCTCCAGCTCCTCAATATAATTATTTCTAAATTCATGGTGTGTTTTTTTCACTTGTCCGAATGAAATTCACAATTTTTAAAACGCAATTTATGATATTGTTAAACTTGAAGTGTTTGCTTGGTAAATGTTCAAGGTGGATGATACAGTTGATAAAGAAACATTTATGATAGTTGAGATCATGTGTCAATGGTCAGTATTTTGACCTAGCATAACTGGTACTCCGTCTGTTGCATTGATAACAAGTTTATACAATGGTAGTTAAGTATTTAACAAAGCTTCGTTAAGTGCATTTTTGATGTCAATATCTTTTGTGGTTTCCTTTAAGCTTATCAGGTATCTCGGCCAGCACTGTCCCAACTTTAGTCGGCCTTGGAACCCCATTTAGACTGAGCTATCTCCCACTGAGCATACCAGGTTGCTAAGAGTTGTTGATGCCCCATGTTCAAACTGTGACAGTTCTAGCAATAAGAAGGTGTCAGGATTGACAATACGCAGAGGTTATGTGGTAGTTCCTGTTGCTTGTATTCCCAACTCTAGAATGTGAAGCACATTGCTATCTTGTGCTTCATTCTCCTTGCATTTATTCATGGATGTGCATATATTTATCACTTGTACAGTGTAAATATTGTTTAATGCAAGTGAAGGATAATTTAATCTAAATTTTTCTCTGTTTATTTGCAGTCATTACACTGGATAAAGGACATTTGATATTAGGTTGTAATATGGCGTCAGTGTGAGGCTTGGACTTAGATAACGGTACCTTGTGAACATTAGAGGTGAAGAACATTGTAGCATTGGTAACTTTGTGTTCTTGCTTATCAGGTCTAAGAATTCTTAACATTTCCATCGTTTGTAACATAGCGAACAAATATAGCTAACTGAGGGATATCTTGACCGTCTGTAGATTCATCCCATGTTAAGGTGGAAGCAACACATCTTGTCAAATCACTCTGTAGTGAACATATGATTGTAGAAGTATTTTCAGAATGTGTCTCAGTAGTGACGAGGGAGATACGAATTTGTTCTATTAAATGTTTAAGTTTTGAGTTATCTGGAGCGAGAATTGGATCACATTACCAATATTCTTGTTTACAAATTCTCCATGACTGTAAGATAATTTACTTGGAGAAATATTCCAAGCTATAACAAAACATAGCTTCAGTAGCCAAGTCACTTTGCCTACAGAGGTAAAAATATGCTATTATGATGAGTGATTAAATTATATTTCAAAATTTTATCTTATTTTTTTCGCAGTTCTGATTCAGGAAGAAATTCAGATGGATTTTTTTTATTAATATATATATGGTGACGCTTTAAATTACTGGCTTCAAAGTGGATGATGGTTGTATGACATAAGGCACATACAGCCTTTTTACCTTGAACAGTAAAAACAAAATCGTCCAGACATTGTTGGTATACACTCTCTTTTCTTGTTCGTATTTCCGTTTTATACTCTTGTGTTGCTCGGTCATTTTAACCGAGGGTTTTATTACTTTAACTAAAATCAGTTTAAATATTTATTCATCAGGAAAGTACTTATCTACACTGCACTGTAGTAGTTATGTTCCGCTGCCGCCGCCACCACGTAACTTGTGTACTGCGTGATGACGCAGAGTCCAGTTACATCATCAGCCTTACTTGTTTAAAACATGTTTGGATTATAGTCACGAAAGCACTTGCAATTTCACTATTCCGCCATTTTTCTAATTTTTTTTATTAATAATCTATAGTAATACAGTATGTACTATTATCAGAATATTATCCCGTATATATAAAATATATATATATATATATATAAATATATATATATAAATATAATTATATTATATATAATATATATATATATATATATATATATACTTATTAAATAATATTGTCGTCCGAATAGCCAAACTTTGCGATCTTGGCTTAAATAGAAACGTCTCCATCTTGCCACATAGGACAAGTGGAAAATTGTATGCAAAATTTCGCCAAAATCATTCTGAACCTAACTAAAAAAATAAAACTCACTGTGTTTGTTTATATTTAATTACTGGTAAACAAATTCTAAATTATTTATTAGGTTAGGCTAAAATAAATTTTCTCTTATAATAAGGTTAGGTAAGTTTTCCAAATTCTTTTGGTGCAAATTAAAAATTTTACAATATTCTTTAAATGAAAAAAATATATCTTTAAAACGTATAAGAGAAAATTTTAAAAAGGGACTTAATTTTAAGTGAGTTCTTGCAAATTTGACCAGTTTTAAAATTTTTCGCACGACATAAATTTATTAAATATTTATATATATAAAATATATATAATAAATATATATATTATATAAAATATATATATATATATATAGAGAGAGGAGGGAAGGAGGAGAGAGGAGGAAGGGGAGGAGGAGGAGGAGGAGGGGGAGGTTTTAACTGCTTCACTCACATCATAAGGAAAAATACATCAGATTATTACCTGTCAAATAAATCAATCAATGACTACATAAACTTGTTGAAACCCGTCCTCGTACACCGAGTAAACAACACACTGAGCGGGATCAACACAACCTCTGAGTTTTCCCGGTGGGTCCACTGTCTTAAATGTGGTTCCACTGTCTTCATGTGGGTCCACTGTCTTCAGTGGGTTCAGTCTCTTGGGTTCCACTTCTTCAAGGGGGTTTTTTTTCCACTGTCTTCATGGAGTTCCCGTCCCCATGATGGGTTCCACTGTCTCATGGGGGTTTCCACTGTCTCTGGGGGTTACACGTCTTCATGTGGGTTCCACTGTCTTCATGTGGGTTCACTGCCCTTCATGTATTCCCAACGTCTCATTGGGTTCCACTGTCTTCATGTGAGTTCCCTTCTTCATGTGGTTCCACTGCCCTCATGTAGTTCCACTGTTTCATTGGGTTCCACTGTCTTCATGTGAGTTTAAATTTGGGGTTCCATGTGGTTCCACGTCTTCAACGTGGGTTCCACTGTTTTCATGTGGGTTCCACTTCTTCATGTGGGTCCCACTGCTCATGGGGTTCCACTGTCTCATTGATTCCACTGTCTCATGTGGGTTCCCACTGTCTTCAGTGAGTTAAAATGTCTTCTTTGGAGTTCACTGCCTTCACGGGTCCACGTCTTCATGGGGGTTCCACTTCTTCAATTGGGTTCCACTGTCTTCATGGGGTTCCACTGTCATCAGTGGGTTCCACACTGTCTTCATGTGGGTTCCCTGCCCTTCATGTGGGTTTCCACTTCCTTCATGGGGGTTCCTTGTCTTCAGGTGGGTTCCACTGTCCTTCAGGTGGGTTCCACTGTCTTCATGTGAGTTCCACTGTCTTCATGTGGGTTCCACTGTCTTCATGTGGGTTCCACTGTCTTCATGTGGGTTCCACTGTCTTCATGTGGGTTCCACTGTCTTCATGTGGGTTCCACTGTCTTCAGGTGGGTTCCACTTCTTCATGTGGGTTCCCCACTGTCTTCATGTGGGTTCCACTGTCTTCATGGGGGTTCCACTGTCTTCATGGGGGTTTTCCCATTGTCTTCATGTGGGTTCCACTGTCTTCAATGTGGGTTCCACTGTCTTCATGTGGGTTCCACTGTCTTCATGGGGGTTTTCCATTGTCTTCAGGTTTGGGTTCCATGTCTTCAGGTGGGTTCCACTGTCTTCATGTGGGTTCCACTGTCTTCATGTGGGTTCCACTGTCTTCATGTGGGTTCCACTGTCTTCATGTGGGTTCCATTGTCTTCAGGTGGGTTCCACTGTCCTCAGGTGGGTTCCACTGTCTTCATGTGAGTTCCACTGTCTTCATGTGGGTTCCACTGTCTTCAGGTGGGTTCCACTGTCTTCATGTGGGTTCCGCTGTCTTCATGTGAGTTCCACTGTCTTCATGTGGGTTCCACTGTCTTCAGGTGGGTTCCACTGTCTTCAGGTGGGTTCCACTGTCTTCATGTGGGTTCCATTGTCTTCATGTGGGTTCCACTGTCTTCATGTGGGTTCCACTGTCTTCATGTGGGTTCCACTGTCTTCATGTGGGTTTTCCACTGTCTTCATGTGGGTTCCACTGTCTTCAGGTGGGTTCCACTGTCTTCATGTGGGTTCCACTGTCTTCATGTGGGTTCCACTGTCTTCATGTGGGTTCCACTGTCTTCATGTGGGTTCCATTGTCTTCAGGTGGGTTCCACTGTCTTCAGGTGGGTTCCACTGTCTTCATGTGAGTTCCACTGTCTTCATGTGGGTTCCACTGTCTTCATGTGAGTTCCACTGTCTTCATGTGGGTTCCACTGTCTTCATGTGGGTTCCACTGTCTTCATGTGGGTTCCAACGTTTGTGTGGGGAAGCTACTGAACTTAGACCAAAGTTGCAAACATTGTTGAGAAGTTCATCAGAAAGAAGCGAAGGGAAGCCTTCCCCAGCTGGTGGCTTCCTTCCCTCAACGAGGAGGTGAGGGGAAGCCTTTCCCCACTGGTACCCCTTCCTTCCCTCAACGGGGAAAGGTGAGGGGAAACCTTTCCCCCACTGGTGGCTTCCTTCCCTCAACGGGGAGGTGAGGGGAAGCCTTCCCAGCTGGGGGCTTCCTTCCCCCCAACGAGGAGGTGAGGGGAAGCCTTCCCCAGCTGGTGGCTTCCGTCCCTCAACGAGGAGGTGAGGGGAAGCCTTCCCCAGCTGGTGGCTTCCTTCCCTCAACGAGGAGGTGAGGGGAAGCCTTCCCCAGCTGGGGGCTTCCTTCCCTCAACGAGGAGGTGAGGGGAAGCTTCCCCAGCTGGTGCTTCCTCCCTCAACGAGGAGGTGAGGGGAAGCCTTCCCAGCTGGGGGTTTCCCTTTCCCTCAACGAGGAGGTGGGGGGAAGCCTTCCCCAGCTGGTGGCTTCCGTCCCTCAACCCGAGGAGGTGAGGGGAAGCCTTCCCCAGCTGGTGGCTTCCTTCCCTCAACGAGGAGGTGAGGGGAAGCCTTCCCCAGCTGGTGGCTTCCTTCCCTCAACGAGGAGGTGAGGGGAAGCCTTCCCCAGCTGGTGGCTTCCTTCCCTAAACGGGGAGGTGAGGGGAAGCCTTCTCAAGCTGGTGGTTCCTTCCCTCAACGAGGAGGTGAGGGAAACCTTCCCCAGCTGGTGGCTTCCTTCCCTCAAGGGAGGAGGTGGGGGGAAGCCTTCCCCAGCTGGGGCTTCCTCCCTCAACGAGGGGGTTGAGGGGAAGCCTTCCCACCCTGGGGGCTTCCGTCCCTCAACGAGGAGGTGAGGGGAAGCCTTCCCCAGCTGGTGGCTTCCTTCCCTCAACGAGGGGGTGAGGGGAACCTCCCCAGCTGGTGGCTTCCTTCCCTCAACGAGGAGGTGAGGGGAAGCCTTCCCCCAGCTGGTGGCTTCCTTCCCTCAACGAGGAGGTGAGGGGAAGCCTTCCCCAGCTGGGGGCCCTTCCTTCCCTCAACGAGGAGGTGAGGGGAAACCTTCCCAGCTGGTGGCTTCCTTCCCTAAAACGAGGAGGTGAGGGGAAGCCTTCCCCAGCGGGGGCTTCCTTCCCTCAACGAGGAGGTGAGGGAAGCCTTCCCCAGCTGGTGGCTTCCGTCCCTCAACGAGGAGGTGGGGGAGCCTTCCCCAGCTGGTGGCTTCCTTCCCTCAACGAGGAGGTGAGGGAAGCCTTCCCCAGCTGGGGGCTTCCTTCCCTCAACGAGGAGGTGAGGGGAAGCCTTCCCCGCTAGTGGTTTCCCTTTCCCCTCAACGGGGAGGTGAGGGGAAGCCTTCCCCAGCTGGGGGCTTCCTTCCCTCAACGAGGAGGTGAGGGGAAGCCTTCCCCAGCTGGTGGCTTCCGTCCCTCAACGAGGAGGTGAGGGGAAGCCTTCCCCAGCTGGTGGTTTCCTTCCCTCAACGAGGAGGTAGGGAAGCCTTCCCCAGCTGGGGCTTCCCTTTCCCTCAACGAGGAGGTGAGGGGAAGCCTTCCCCAGCTGGGGGCTTCCTTCCCTCAACGAGGAGGTGAGGGGAAGCCTTCCCCAGCTGGGGGCTCCTTTCCCCTCAACGGAGGAGGTGAGGGGAAAACCCTTCCCAGCTGGTGGCTTCCGTCCCTCAACGAGGAGGTGAGGGGAAGCCTTCCCCAGCTGGTGGCTTCCTTCCCTCAACGAGGGGGTGAGGGGAAGCCTTCCCCAGCTGGTGGCTTCCTTCCCTCAACGAGGAGGTGAGGGGAAAAAGCCTTCCCCAGCTGGTGGCTTCCTTCCCTAAAACGAGGAGGTGAGGGGAAGCCTTCCCCAGCTGGGGGCTTCCTTCCCTCAACGAGGAGGTGAGGGAAGCCTTCCCCAGCTGGTGGCTTCCTCCCTCAACGAGGTGAGGGGAAGCCTTCCCCAGCTGGTGGCTTCCTTCCCTCAACGAGGAGGTGACGGGAAGCCTTCCCAGCTGGTGGCTTCCTTCCCTCAACGAGGAGGTGACGGGAAGCCTTCCCCAGCTGGTGGCTTCCTTCCCTCAACGAGGAGGTGAGGGGAAGCCTTCCCCAGCTGGTGGCTTCCTTCCCTCAACGAGGAGGTGAGGGGAAGCCTTCCCCAGCTGGTGGCTTCCTTCCCTCAACGAGGAGGTGAGGGGAAGCCTTCCCCAGCTGGTGGCTTCCTTCCCTCAACGGGGAGGTGGGGGGAAGCCTTCCCCAGCTGGTGGCTTCCTTCCCTCAACGAGGAGGTGAGGGGAAGCCTTCCCCAGCTGGTGGCTTCCTTCCCTCAACGAGGAGGTGAGGGGAAGCCTTCCCCAGCTGGTGGCTTCCTTCCCTCAACGAGGAGGTGAGGGAAGCCTGCCCCAGCTGGTGGCTTCCTTCCCTCAACGAGGAGGTAGGGGAAGCCTTCCCCAGCTGGGGGCTTCCCTTTCCCTCAACGAGGAGGTGAGGGGAAGCCTTCCCCAGCTGGTGGCTTCCTTCCCTCAACGAGGAGGTGAGGGGAACCCTTTCCCCCAGCTGGTGGCTTCCTTCCCCAACGAAGAGGTGAGGGGAAGCCTTCCCCAGCTGGTGGTTTCCCTTTCCCTCAACCCGAGGAGGTGAGGGGAAGCCTTCCCCAGCTGGGGGCTTCCTTCCCTCAACGAGGAGGTGAGGGGAAGCCTTCCCCAGCTGGGGGCTTCCTTCCCTCAACGAGGAGGTGAGAGGAACCCCTTCCCCAGCTTGTGGCTTCCTTCCCTAAAACGAGGAGGTGAGGGGAAGCTTCCCTCAGCTGGTGGCTTCCTTCCCTCAACGAGGGGTGAGGGGAAGCCTTCCCCCTGGGGGTTTCCCTTTCCCTCAACGAGGAGGTGGGGGGAAGCCTTCCCCAGCTGGGGCTTCCTTCCCTCAACGAGGAGGTGAGGGGAAGCCTTCCCCAGCTGGTGGCTTCCTTCCCTCAACGAGAGGTGAGGGGAAGCCTTCCCCACTGGTGGCTTCCTTCCCTCAACGAGGAGGTGGGGGAAGCCTTCCCCAGCTGGTGGCTTCCTTCCCTCAACGAGGAGGTGAGGGGAAGCCTTCCCCAGCTGGGGGGCTTCCTTCCCTCAACGAGGAGGTGAGGGGAAGCCTTCCCCAGCTGGTGGCTTCCTTCCCTCAACGAGGAGGTGAGGGGAAGCCTTCCCCAGCTGGTGGCTTCCTTCCCTCAACGAGGAGGTGAGGGGAAGCCTTCCCAGCTGGTGGTTTCCCTTTCCCTCAACGGGGAGGTGAGGGGAAGCCTTCCCCAGCTGGTGGCTTCCTTCCCTCAACGAGGAGGTGAGGGGAAGCCTTCCCCCTGGTGGCTTCCTTCCCTCAACGAGGAGGTGGGGGGAAGCCTTCCCCAGCTGGTGGCTTCCTTCCCTCAACGAGGAGGTTGAGGGGAACCCTTTCCCCCAGCTGGTGGGCTTCCTTCCCTCAACGAGGAGGTGAGGGGAAGCCTTCCTCATCTGGTGGCTTCCTTCCCTCAACGAGGAGGTGAAGGGAAGCCTTCACCAGCTGGTGGCTTCCTTCCCTCAACGAGGAGGTGAGGGGAAGCCTTCCCCAGCTGGTGGCTTCCTTCCCTCAACGAGGAGGTGGGGGGAAGCCTTTCCTCAGCTGGTGGCTTCCTTCCCTCAACGAGGAGGTGAGGGGAACCCTTTCCCCCAGCTGGTGGCTTCCTTCCCTCAACGAGGGGGGTGAGGGGAAGCCTTCCCCAGCTAGTGGCTTCCTTCCCCTCAACGAGGAGGTGAGGGGAAGCCTTCCCCAGCTGGTGGCTTCCTTCCCTCAACGAGAGGTGAGGGGAAGCCTTCCCCAGCTGGTCTTCCTTCCCTCAACGAGGAGGTGAGGGGAAGCCTTCCCCAGCTGTGGCTTCCTTCCCTCAACAAAGGAGGTGAGGGGAAAGCCTTCCCCAGCTGGTGGCTTCCTTCCCTCAACGAGGAGGTGAGGGGAAGCCTTCCCCAGCTGGTGGCTTCCTTCCCTCAACGGGGAGGTGAGGGGAAGCCTTCCCCAGCTGGTGGCTTCCTTCCCTCAACAGGAGTGAGGGGAAGCCTTCCCCCAGCTGGTGGCTTCCTTCCCTCAACGAGGAGGTGGGGGGAAGCCTTCCCCAGCTGGTGGCTTCCTTCCTCAACGAGGAGGTGGGGGGAAGCCTTCCCCAGCTGGTGGCTTCCTTCCCTCAACGAGGAGGTGAGGGGAAGCCTTCCCCAGCTGGTTGGCTTCCTTCCCTCAACGAGGAGGTGAGGGGAAGCCTTCCCAGCTGGTGGCTTCCTTCCCTCAACGAGGAGGTGAGGGGAAGCCTTCCCCAGCTGGTGGCTTCCTTCCCTCAACGAGGAGGTGAGGGGAAGCCTTCCCCAGCTGGTGGCTTCCTTCCCTCAACGGGGAGGTGAGGGGAAGCCTTCCCCAGCTGGTGGCTTCCTTCCCTCAACGAGGAGGTGAGGGGAAGCCTTCCCCACTGGTGGCTTCCTTCCCCTCAACGAGGAGGTGAGGGGAAGCCTTCCCCAGCTGGTGGCTTCCTTCCCTCAACGAGGAGGTGAGGGGAAGCCTTCCCCAGCTGGTGGCTTCCTTCCCTCAACGGGAGGTGGGGGGAAGCCTTCCTCATCGGTGGTTTCCCTTTCCCCTCCAACGAGGAGGTAAAAGGGAAGCCTTCACCACTGGGGGCTTCCTTCCCTCAACGAGGAGGTGACGGAAGCCTTCCCCAGCGGGTGGCTTCCTTCCCTCAACGAGGAGGTGAGGGGAACCCTTCCCCAGCTTGTGGCTTCCTTCCCTCAACGAGGAGGTGAGGGGAAGCCTTCCCCAGCTGGTGGCTTCCTTCCTCAACGAGGAGGTGAGGGGAAGCCTTCCCCAGCTAGTGGCTTCCTTCCCTCAACGAGGAGGTGGGGGGAAGCCTTCCCACTGGTGGCTTCCTTCCCTCAACGAGGAGGTGGGGGGAAGCCTTCCCCCAGCTGGGGGCTTCCTTCCCTCAACGAGGAGGTGAGGGGAAGCCTTCCCCAGCTAGTGGCTTCCTTCCCTCAACGAGGAGGTGAGGGGAAGCCTTCCCCAGCTGGTGGCTTCCTTCCCTCAACGAGGAGGTGAGGGGAAGCCTTCCCCAGCTGGTGGCTTCCTTCCCTCAACGAGGAAGTGAGGGGAAGCCTTCCCCAGCTGGTGGCTTCCTTCCCTCAACGAGGAGGTGAGGGGAAGCCTTCCCCCAGCTGGTGGCTTCCTTCCCTCAACGAGGAGGTGAGGGGAAGCCTTCCCCAGCTAGTGGCTTCCTTCCCTCAACGAGGAGGTGAGGGGAAGCCTTCCCCAGCTTGGTGGCTTCCTTCCCTCAACGAGGAGGTGAGGGGAAGCCTTCCCCAGCTGGTGGCTTCCGTCCCTCAACGAGGAGGTGAGGGGAAGCCTTCCCCAGCTGGTGGCTTCCTTCCCTCAACGAGGAAGTGAGGGAAGCCTTCCCCAGCTGGTGGCTTCCTTCCCTAAACGAGAAGGTGAGGGGAAGCCTTCCCCAGCTGGTGGCTTCTTCCCTCAACGAGGAGGTGACGGGAAGCCTTCCCAGCTGGTGGCTTTCCTTCCCTCAACGAGAAGTGAGGGGAAGCCTTCCCCAGCTGGTGGCTTCCTTCCCTCAACAGGAGGTGAGGGGAACCCTTTTCCCCAGCTGGTGGCTTCCTGCCCTCAACGAGAAGGTGAGGAGAAGCCTTCCCCAGCTGGTGGCTTCCTTCCCTCAACGAGGGGGTTTGAGGGAAGCCTTCCCCAGCTGGTGGCTTCCGTCCCTCAACGAGGAGGTTGAGGGGAAGCCTTCCCCAGCTGGTGGCTTCCTTCCCTCAACGAGGAAGTGAGGGGAAGCCTTCCCCAGCTGGTAGCTTCCTTCTCTCAACGAGGAGGTGACGGGAAGCCTTCCCCAGCTGGTGGCTTCCTTCCCTCAACGAGGAGGTGAGGGGAAGCCTTCCCCAGCTGGTGGCTTCCTTCCCTCAACGAGGAGGTGAGGGAAGCCTTCCCCACTGGTGGCTTCCTTCCCTCAACGAGGAGGTGAGGGGAAGCCTTCCCCAGCTAGTGGCTTCCCCTTCCCTCAACGAGGAGGTGAGGGGAAGCCTTCCCCAGCTGGTGGCTTCCTTCCCTCAACGAGGAGGTGAGGGGAAAGCCTTCCCCAGCTGGTTGCTTCCGTCCCTCAACGAGGAGGTGGGGGAAGCCTTCGCAGCTGGGGGCTTCCTTCCCTCAACGAGGAAGTGAGGGGAACCCTTTTCCCCAGCTGGTGGCTTCCTTCCCTCAACGAGGAGGTGAGGGGAAGCCTTCCCCAGCTGGTGGCTTCCTTCCCTCAACGAGGAGGTGACGGGAAGCCTTCCCAGCTGATGGCTTCTTTCCCTCAACGAGGAGGTGACTGGAAGCCTTCCCCAGCTGGTGGCTTCCTTCCCTCAACGAGGAAGTGAGGGGAAGCCTTCCCCAGCTGGTGGCTTCCTTCCCTCAACGAGGAGGTGAGGGGAAGCCTTTCCCAGCTGGTGGCTTCCTGCCCTCAACGAGAAGGTGAGGAGAAGCCTTCCCCAGCTGGTGGCTTCCTTCCCTCAACGAGGAAGTGAGGGGAAGCCTTCCCCAGCTGGTAGCTTCCTTCCCTCAACGAGGAGGTGACGGGAAGCCTTCCCCAGCTGGTGGCTTCCTTCCCTCATCGAGGAGGTGACGGGAAGCCTTCCCCAGCTGGTGGCTTCCTTCCCTCAACGAGGAGGTGAGGGGAAGCCTTCCCCAGCTGGTGGCTTCCTTACCTCAACGGGGAGGTGACGGGAAGCCTTCCCCAGCTGGTGGCTTCCTTCCCTCAACGAGGAGGTGAGGGGAATCCATCGCCAGCTAGGGGCTTCCTTTTTTCAACAAGGAGGTGAGGGGAAGCCATCGCCAGCTGGGGGCTTCCTTCCCTCAACGAGGATGAGAGGGGAAGCCTTCCCCAGCTGATGGCTTCCTTCCCTCAACGAGGATGAGAGGGGAATCCTTCGCCAGCTAGAGGCTTCCTTTTTTCAACGACGAGGTGAGGGGAAGCTATCGCCAGCTGGGGGCTTCCTTCCCTCAACGAGGAAGAGAGGGGAAGACTTCCCCAACTGGTGGCTTCCTTCCCCCAACGAGGATGAGATTGGAATCCTTCGCCAGCTAGAGGCTTCCTTTTTTCAACGAGGAGGTGAGGGGAAGTCATCGCCAGCTGGGGGCTTCCTTCCCTCAACGAGGAGGTGAGGGGAAGCCTTCGCCATCTGGGGGCTTCCTTCCCTCAACGAGGAGATGAGGGGAAGCCTTCATCAGCTGGTGGCTTCCTTCCCTCAACGAGGATGAGAGGGGAATCCTTCGCCAGCTGGTGGCTTCCTTCCCTCAGCGAGGAGGTGTGGGGAAGCCTTCGCCATCTGGGGGCTTCCTTCCCTCAACGAGGATGAGAGGGGAGTCCTTCGCCAGCTGGGGGCTTCCTTTCCTCAACGAGGAGATGAGGGGAAGCCTTCATCAGCTGGTGGCTTCCTTCCCTCAACGAAGATGAGAGGGGAATCCTTCGCCAGCTGGTGGCTTCCTTCCCTCAACGAGGAGGTGAGGGGAAGCCTTCGCCAGCTGGTGGCTTCCTTCCCTCAACGAGGATGAGAGGGGAAGCCTTCCCCAGCTGGTGGATTCCTTCCCTCAACGAGGAGGTGAGGGGAAGCCTTCGCCATCTGGGGGCTTCCTTCCCTCAACGAGGAGATGAGGGGAAGCCTTCATCAGCTGGTGGCTTCCTTCCCTCAACGAGGAGGTGAGGGGAAGCCTTCCCCAGCTGGTGGCTTCCTTCCCTCAACGAGGAGGTGAGGGGAAGCCTTCGCCAGCTGGTGGCTTCCTTCCCTCAACGAGGACGAAAGAGGAAGCCTTCCCCAGCTGGTGCTTCCTTCCCTCAACGAGGAGGTGAGGGGAAGCCTTCCCTAGCTGGTGGCTTCCTTCCCTCAACGAGGAGGTGAGTGGAAGCCTTCGCCAGTTGGTGGCTTCCTTCCCTCAACGAGGAGGTGAGGGGAAGCCTTCGCCAGCTGGTGGCTTCCTTTCTTCAACACCAGACATTCGCACCGTGCCACACCAGACACACCATGCCACACAAGACACACCCTGCCACACCAGACACACCCTGCCACACCAGACACACCCTGCCACACCAGACACACCCTGCCACACCAGACACACCCTTCCACGCCAGACACACCCTGCCACGCCAGACACACCCTGGAACACCAGACACACCCTGCCACACCAGACACACCCTTCTTCGCCAGACACACCCTGCCACACCAGGCACACCCTGCCACACCAGACACACCCTGCCACACCGGACACACCCTGCCACGCAAGACACAACCTGCCTCGAAAGACACATCCTGCCACGCCAGACACACCCTGCCACGCCAGACACACCCTGCCACACCAGACATACCCTGCTACACCAGACACACCCTGCCACACCAGACACACCCTGCTACACCAGACACACCCTGCCACGCCAGACACACCCTGCGACGTCAGACACACTCTGCGACTCCTGACACACCATGCCACACCAGACACACCTTGCCACACCAGGCGCACCCTGCCACACCAGACGCACCCTGTCTCACCAGACACACTCTGCCACACCAGACACATTCTGCCACACCAAGTACACACTGCCACTCCAGACACACTCTGCCACCCCAGACACACTCTGCCACACCAGACACACCCTGCCACACCAGACACACCCTGCCAGTTGCCACACCAAACACACCCTGTCACACCAGACACACCCTCTCACACCAGACACACCGTGTCACACCAGACACACCCTGCCACGCCAGACACACCCTGCCACACCAGACACACCCTGCCACACCAGACACACCCTGCCGCACCAGACGCACCCTGTCACACCAGACACACCGTGCCACACCAGACACACCGTGCCACACCAGACACACTCTGCCACCCCAGACACACCCTGCCACACCAAACACACCCTGCCACACCAGACACACTCTGCCACACCAGACACACCCTGCCACACCAGACGCATCCTGCCATACTAGACACACCCTGCCACACCAGACACACCGTGCCACACCAGACACACCATGCCACACCGGACACACCATGCCACACCAGACACACCCTGCCATACCAGACATACCCTGCCACACCAGACACACCGTGCCACACCAGACACATCCTGCCACACCAGACACACCCTGCCACACCAGACACACCCTGCCACGCCAGAGACACCCGGGCCTCGCCAGACACACCCCCCCCACGCCAGACACACCCTGCCAAAACCAGCCCACACATGTGGGGTTACATGTAGGGTACATGTAGGTACATGTAGGGTACATGTAGGGAAACATGTAGGGTCCCTTTGGGGAAGAAACATGAGAGGAACATGTAGGGTAACATGTAGGGTACATGTAGGGTACATGTGGAGTACATGTAGAGGAACATGTAGGGTAACATGTAGGGTACGTGTTGGATACATGTAGAGTACATGGAGTATTGATGTATTACTCTTTGGCTTCACCTACTTATGTCGTACCTACTGATGATAACTCGCTGACCCTGGTTACACTTCTAGCATCAATACAAGTCATGAACACAATAATAACTCACTGACCCTGGCTACACTACTAGCATCAATACAAGTCATGAACACGATAATAACTCACTGTACATACTGTGAATCTATAAATGAGAGACAATTCTGTTAGTATTCGCCAACACATCGAGTAGACGTGAGATGTGATTCCTGCTGTGTACTGAAGTTTGGCCAGATTGTTTCCCAGATTCAGTGACTCGTGAATATAAGATGTCGAAGAGAGACCAAAGAAATGCCTCTTAGTGCCTCCTGAGGACCTCCCCACCCCCCTGAAACGTTGTAGGCCTAATAAAATTACATACAACCATTGTCATTCGTATCTTAGCACTCAGATAAGATAAAGATATGAGAGATTCATCATTTCATGTTTGTTTTTAAGGCTTAAGGTGTAAGGTTTTGTCACCATTATTTATTGCTAAATGTACCTGAAGCACAAAAGAAATATTTTTGCCCTATTTTTTTTCGAAAAAGTATGATAATGAGAATTTCCCTCCCAAGCAGAGCTGCTGGGGGGGGGGAGTTATTGTATAACACCTGATTTGTGTTCTGACACGTGATTTGTGCTCTCTTGAAGTCATCAACAAGCATAAAAAAAAAATATGAAACGAAAATGCCAGACGGCACAAGAATTGCTGGCAGAAATTTTGAAAGGACAGGTTTCAGTACCTTCTATCTTGGAGTTCAAGGCAAGAAACAACAGCCACAAGAACGCCCAGATCAGCCGGGACGCCAGTCGTAGTTCCCAAGATGTGTTGTACTGCAACATAGAGATCACCGGGAATCGATATCTCTATGAATTACAGAAAGTTTGTCTTGCCAATAAAGCGAAATTGAAGGCGTGAATGGTGAATGAAGATCATGTTCTGTACAGTGCGGCAGTTGATGGTCTTGTGGCGAACATATCCTCAACACCAACACAAGCTGTTTTGTGGAGTCCCGCCGCAGATACGATAATGTTTATGTACAAGAGCTTCAAGAACTGCCAGAACAAACTTTAAAGGCCTTCAAGGAAGGGAACTTTGTCGTGAAACTATCCAGGAAGAGATTTTCAGCAGCTGAACAAAATATTGACTAATACAGGATCCAGCTTTTCTTGTTAAATGGTCTCTTTGTGGACCAATGAAAAGCCAGTTGCTTCAGGACTTCAGGGGAGATTACACACACTAGGAATCAGATTTCTTTCATCGTGATGAGGGAATCGAGCAACAAACTAACTTCTTCACTTATATCCAAAACGTTTTTTATATCGTTCGAAGCCGGGGAAGTCTTTTTTTTTAGAAAATAGAGGAGACCTAGTGAGTTTGGATGCAAAAATTCGTACTAAGAACGATTCAGTCAGGAATTTTGAAAAGCTGGGACAAGAGCAGTACGACAGATTTTTTAAAGATATCATGAATGAGAGGAAAAATTCTTTATAGACATCTTTACAAAGAACTGCTTCCTCCTTTATTAAATAAAAAAGGAGTATAAAGCGAGCAAAAGAAAGTTCAGTTCTTCAAGGACTCCGGCTCAGTCTTCGCCCAAAGGTACACTGCAACAAATACAGGTGAAGGGGAATTTGTTGCATCGAGACCCAGTGGTCTCCTGGTGATGTATACATCCCCAGTGCTGATGGGGAGACAGTTAAGCACTGGGGACCAGGTTAAGACCTGGACGGACCAGGAGAAGGAGACACACAACTCGTGCTGCACATTCTTCACGCTCTGAGGACTTGGTAGTCAAACATTTTGGTGAGAACCTCTGTCTCTAATGTTGTGAAAATTCTTACCTCTCATTTTCATTTATTACCAACTGTAAAGTTTCTGTCAGCTACGACTCTGGGAGGTATTAAAGCATTTTGAAAATCAGGGACATTACTAAAACCTTAGGTAGATAACAATGTACCACCCTTCCTATCTTTGCTATATTTATTGACTATGATTCTACTTCTGGCCTGAGAAGCCGCTTACAACGCCTTTATTTCAAAGCCTTGCAGAAATATTTGAAATTGGGTTCCTGACAGCTCACTAATAACCTGATGATAGAAAGTCAGCTTTTCAGTTTCTTTGAGCATTTCATTATTCAAGTCTATGGAGGCAACAGTTGTTCTGCCAGAGAAATTACATTGTAGAGGTGATTCCACCAACTCTGAATGTTCTCTGCCACCACTGTTAAAGGGCTCCCTACCAGGTCAGCGTCTGGGTATCTGTTCCCTTCAAGAATTGAAGGGAAGCTCGTTGCATAGTAGATACCATTCCTTATATTGCAGCGGTGTGTCAGGTGCTGGTAAAGATGGTTATCGAAAATCTTGTAGTCAATCTTGTAGGTGTTCGGCACAACCCTCTTCAGTTATGACTGCTTCAATCACTACTGAAATTATTAATCTTGCATAATTTACTCTTACTTTGCTGTACGTCATTTTAGGATGGTCAGTTTGGTTTCACTAGCAAGCTAACATAATGCATGTATGCCTGTGACTGGGATACAAATATTGATTATCGTAATTTTCCCTAGATTTTTTACGGTAAAAATAGAGCGCTTAAGCGCTTCAGGCATATTTAACAATAAAATAGTGATGAAATCTGATTCCTCATGTCATATTACGAACACAAGTGTAGTCCTGTGGCCTGTACACCTGCTGTACACCTGTTGTACACCTGCTGTACACCTGTTGTACACCTGCTGTACACCTGCTGTAAACCTGCTGCTTGTAGCACTATTAACCAAGGTAGGAATGAGGAACGAGCAAAAGATAGCAGTAAATACTTAATATATATTTTCTTCACCAAATATGAGTGCAAATATATGTACAGTGTACATATACAGTGTATATGTACTATGTACAAATAGTAAGATACAGGCAAGAGATACAGTGAGAACTGTTGGCAACCAGACTTGAGGTAAGTACCTACTTTGATCCAAGAGTCTCAGATATCGCCTCACAACTTTGGCGAGCTTCCTTGTGATTGGCTGGTGAACCAAGGTACTAGCATAACAAAGGGGCCCTTGTGATTGGCTGGGTGAACCAAGGTACTAGCATAACAAAGGGGCCCTTGTGATTGGCTGGGTGAACCAAGGTACTAGCATAACAAAGGGGCCCTTGTGATTGGCTGGGTGAACCAAGGTACTAGCATAAACAAAGGGGCCCTTGTGATTGGCTGGGTGAACCAAGGTACTAGCAATAACAAAGGGCCCTTGTGATTGGCTGGGTGAACCAAGGTACTAGCATAACAAAGGGGCCCTTGTGATTGGCTGGGTGAACCAAGGTACTAGCATAACAAAGGGGCCCATTGTGATTGGCTGGGTGAACAAGGTACTAGCATAACAAAGGGGCCCTTGTGTTGGCTGGGGTGAACAAGGTACTAGCATAACAAAGGGGCCTGTGTTGGCTGGTGAACAAGGTACTAGCATAACAAAGGGGCCCTTGTGATTGGCTGGGTGAACAAGGTACTAGCATAACAAAGGGGCCCTTGTGATTGGCTGGGTGAACCAAGGTACTAGCATAACAAAGGGGCCCTTGTGATTGGCTGGGTGAACCAAGGTACCTGAGCATACAAAGGGGCCCTTGTGATTGGCTGGGTGAACCCAAGGTACTAGCATAACAAAGGGGCCCATTGTGAATGCTGGGTGAACCAAGGTACTAGCATAACAAAGGGCCTTGTGATTGGCTGGGTGAACCAAGGTACTAGCATAACAATGGTGGCCCTTGTGATTGGCTGGGGAACCAAGGTACTAGCATAACAAAAGGGGCCTTGTGATTGGCTGGTGAACAGGTACTAGCATAATAAAGAGGCCCTTGTGATTGCTGGGTGAACCAAGGTCTAGCATAATAAAGGGGCCCTGTGATTGGCTGGGTGAACCAAGGTACTAGCATAACAAAGGGGCCTTGATATGCTGGGTGAACCAGGTAACTAGCATAACAAGGGGCCCTTGTGATTGGCTGGGTGAACCAAGGTACTAGCATAACAAAGGGGCCCTTGTGATTGGCTGGGGAACCAGTACTAGCATAACAAAGGGGCCCTATGTGATGGCTGTGAACCAAGGTACTAGCATAACAAAGGGCCTTGTGATTGGCTGGTGAACCAAGGTACTAGCATAACAAAGGGGCCTTGTGATTGGCTGGGGAACCAAGGTACTAGCTAACAAAGGGGCCCTGTGATGGCGGGTGAACCAAGGTACAGCATAACAAAGGGCCCTTGTGATTGGCTGGGTGAACCAAGGTACTAGCATAACAAAGGGGCCCTAGTGATTGCTGGGTGAACCAAGGTACTAGCATAACAAAGGGGCCCTTGTGATTGGCTGGGTGAACCAAGGTACTAGCATAACAAAGGGGCCCTTGTGATTGGCTGGGTGAACCAAGGTACTAGCATAACAAAGGGGCCCTTGTGATTGGCTGGGTGAACCAAGGTACTAGCATAACAAAGGGGCCCTGGATTGGCTGGGTGAACCAAGGTACTAGCATAACAAAGGGGCCCTTGTGATTGGCTGGGTGAACCAAGGTACTAGCATAACAAAGGGGCCCTTGTGATTGGCTGGGTGAACCAAGGTACTAGCATAACAAAGGGGCCCTTGTGATTGGCTGGGTGAACCAAGGTACTAGCATAATAAAGGGGCCCAGCTTGGTATACTGTTAGTAGCTTGTTCGCTGGTCGGGAGGACATACTTATATGGATAAATAACATGTCTTAGCATGTATAAAATAATGTTATTCATGTCTATGTCTTACTTGGTTACTAAGATTTGTATGACAATGGGAGCATATGATTTTCCCAGGACTATGGGGGTTTCAGGGGCAGGGATCCCCTGGATACCCTATGGAAATTTTATTTTTGACTATCCCTTCGGGACAGATTATTTTTTATGACCCAAGGAATCTGGGTCACTTCTCGGCAAATTTTAACACGCCGTCTGAATCACATCAACGAGTCACTCCCACTGTACAATGCAAATTACCCGGTGATCCTCGTGAAGGGAACGAGTCGTACAAAGTAACAAGAACGTATATCTGATCACAGAAACTACAACGAGTCGTACAAAGTAACAAGAACGTACATCTGATCACAGAAACTACAACCATACACCAGCAATGACTTTTTTTTTTTCAGTGCCGGGAAACGTAAAAAATGTCAAGAAATGGTGAGGATACACCGCCTCGGTAATGGTATATCCTCACCAGTAATGGTATATCATCACCAGTAATGGTATATCCTCACCAGTAATGGTATAATCCTCACCAGTAATGTAACCTCACCAGTAATGGTATATCCTCACCAGTAATGTATAAACTCACACAGTAATGGTATATCCTCACCAGTAATGGTATATCCTCACCAGTAATGGTATTCCTCACCAGTAATGGTATATCCTCACCAGTAATGGTAATCCTCACCAGTAATGGTAATAGCTAACCAGTAATGGTATATCCTCACCAGTAATGGTATATCCTCACCAGTAATGGTATATCCTCACCAGTAATGGTATATCCTCACCAGTAATGGTATATCCTCACCAGTAATGGTATATGCTAACCAGTAATGGTATATCCTCACCAGTAATGGTATATCCTCACCAGTAATGGTATATCCTCACCAGTAATGGTATATCCTCACCAGTAATGGTATATCCTCACCAGTAATGGTATATCCTCACCAGTAATGGTATATCCTCACCAGTAATGGTATAAACTCACCAGTAATGGTATATCCTCACCAGTAATGGTATATCCTCACCAGTAATGGTATATCCTCACCAGTAATGGTATATCCTCACCAGTAATGGTATATCCTCACCAGTAATGGTATATCCTCACCAGTCGCATATATTAAATCTATCAAAAAACAAGTCCGCCCTAGTACACAGACAACAGAATAACGTTTGTTGTTTTAGCAAACATTAAGAGTCTTAAACGGAATAACAACAACGAAATAACATTGATCAGTGATCACCTCACTGAGTCGACGGGAATGTTTATAACCTTCACAGAGACCAACAAATACCAGTACAAACACAAATCTTTATTTTAAAATTACTGTGCACACAAAACAATTATCTGAAGGCTGATGGCATGTATATATAACATTTCAGGTAGAACTTAGATATCTCAGAATCTACGTAGATTTATTATATTTTCTTTAAAGGTTCTGAAAAACATACAAGTTACAAGAAAATTAATAAAATAAGAAAATACAAAATATAATTGTCTAGTTCTAAGAGGATGAGTGGTAATAGTTAATTAAATTATAATATAAAGCAACATAATAGAATATATATTCTCTGAAGATTATTGCTGCAGTTAAGCATAAACAGAGGTAATATACATTGACTTGGATCGACACCATGCCTAACCCTTCTAGGGTAGGGTAGGTGCCTGAGTCCGAGCCTTTAGCTCACAAGACTGTCATTCCCATTTGCCCCTTGGGGCGGAGGATGGCAGACCAGAGAGGCCTAGCTTGTGGCTAGGCCTGGGGACAGTTGGTCCCAAAGATGAGGAGGTACTTGTGCCTCCTCCCATGGGAGACTTAGGTCTCAGACAGTCCCTAAAGAGGGAGCCAAGGCCGGGCCACCACTTGGAAAAGGCCCGGGCCGGGAGAATACCGGCTAATCTTTAATAATAATAATAATAATTGACTTTATAAAAGCCTTTGACAAAAGGCTGTTATAAAGCCGCTTGTAACTGTGTACAAACTGCGTGCAAAAAGAAATAATTGGAAAGATGGGCAGATTTATATTTAACTTTCTAATAAAAAATTCAAAGAATAGTACTATGCAAATTACAATCAGTGGCTGCTGCAGTGAAAGTTGTGTTACACGAGGCACAGTGAAAGTTGTGTTACACGAGACACAGTGAAAGTTGTGTTACACGAGGCACAGTGGGAAAATTGTGTTACACGAGACACAGTGAAGTTTGTGTTACACGAGACACAGTGAAAGTTGTTTTTACAAAGAGACACAGTGAAAGTTGTGTTACAAAGAGGGCACAGTGAAAGTTGTGTTACACGAGAAAACATTTAATAGTTGTGTTACACGAGACACAGTGAAAGTTGTGTTACACGAGACACAGTGAAAGTTGTGTTACACGAGGCACAGTGAAAGTTGTGTTACACGAGACACAGTGAAAGTTGTGTTACACGAGACACAGTGAAAGTTGGGTTACACGAGACACAGTGAAAGTTGTGTTACACGAGACACAGTGAAAGTTGTGTTACACGAGACACAGTGAAAGTTATGTTACACGAGACACAGTGAAAGTTATGTTACACGAGACACAGTGAAAGTTATGTTACACGACACACAGTGAAAGTTGTGTTACACGAGACACAGTGAAAGTTGTGTTACACGAGACACAGTGAAAGTTGTGTTACACGAGACACAGTGAAAGTTGTGTTACACGAGACACAGTGAAAGTTGTGTTACACGAGACACAGTGAAAGTTGTGTTACACGAGACACAGTGAAAGTTGTGTTACACGAGACACAGTGAAAGTTTATGTTACACGAGACACAGTGAAGTTATGTTACACGAGACACAGTGAAAGTTATGTTACACGACACACAGTGAAAGTTGTGTTACACGAGACACAGTGAAAGTTGTGTTACACGACACACAGTGAAAGTTGTGTTACACGAGACACAGTGAAAGTTGTGTTACACGAGACACAGTGAAAGTTGTGTTACACGAGACACAGTGAAAGTTATGTTACACGAGACACAGTGAAAGTTATGTTACACGAGACACAGTGAAAGTTATGTTACAGGGACACACAGTGAAAGTTGTGTTACAACGAGACACAGTGAAAGTTGTGTTACACGAGACACAGTGAAAGTTGTGTTACACGAGACACAGTGAAAGTTATGTTACACGAGACACAGTGAAAGTTATTTTTACACGGGGACACAGTGAAAGTTATGTTACACGACACACAGTGAAAGTTGTGTTACACGAGACACAGTGAAAGTTGGGTTACACGAGGCACAGTGAAAGTTGTGTTACACGAGACACAGTGAAAGTTATGTTACACGACACACAGTGAAAGTTGTGTTACACGAGACACAGTGAAAGTTGTGTTACACGAGACACAGTGAAAGTTGTGTTACACGAGACACAGTACTCGCTCACCTTCTCTTTATTATTCTCATCACCGACGTAGATAAGAAGATAAACCATAAGACAGTATCAACCGATGATGCTAGAATCAGCATCAGAACGATATCCATAGAAAACATGACGAGCATCTGTGGCATGCAAAGAGTACGTAACCTTTATTCGGCGCATGGGCACACCCTCATTTACAGGCTATCTCCCCCAACCAGCGAACCAGGTTGCTAAGAGTTGGTGATGGGGCCCCATCGTTCAACTAGTGACCAGGTTCTAGCCAATAAGAAGGTGGGATTGACAATCGCAGAGGTTATGTGGATACCGCTCTCCTGTCTGCCCTTGTCATTCCCACTCTAGAGCTGGTTGAAGCACGGTCTGCTATCTTGTGGCTTCTATTTCTGCCTTGCTTACCGTGACGTGCACTATACTTATCACTGTACATAGTGTACATATTGCTGTTCTAAATTGGTGAAGGATAATATAAGTCTAAACTTTTTCTGCTGTGTTTCTTTTGCTCCCATTACACCCGGGATAACAGGCCTTTGAAATCCTGGGTTGTAATAGCATCCAAGCTGATTTAAACCAAGTCTTCCAGTGAGTTACTGATATTAATATGATAATAATATGATATTCAGTGAGGAGAACCTCAGTTACTGCATTAAGGAAGGATGGAGGAAATAAATAACAAGGTCGTAGTACAAGACAAGTTCAAATCACGTAATACAACGCAAGTTTAGTGGGAGAGACCTGAGAGTGATAATGTCAAAAGATCTCACGTTCAAGAAGCACAATAATGTTTATTATTGCAACTACAAGGAAAATGATAGATTGGATAACCAGAAATTTCGAAACAAGAGCTGGCAAGCCAATGATGATATTCTTTAGGTCACTCGTTCTCTAGGATGGAATATTACCGCGTACTAGCGACCCATTTATAGCGAGCGAAATTACAGAACTGTAAAATGTACAATCAAGCACTTGCTGTAAATTAAAGGGAGTGATTGAAGTTCCTGTAACAGCACTTCTTAGAACGTCGACGTGAAAGATGCATCACAATTTACACCAGGAAGACACTGCATGGATTACCTCCGAATCCGCATACCGAAATTACAACTTACCATAACACGAGTCTTTGCAGACTGAGAAGACTACACTAAGAGAACATAATAAGTGTAACGGGACCACGACTCTTCAGCACCCTCCCTTCACGCATGAGAGAGATTACCAACAAACATTTGGCTGTCTTCGTGAGGGAAATCGAAATTCCTCAACTCCTTTCCTGACCAGCCGGGCTGTAGTGCATACAATGGACTGCGGGTGGCGGGCGCTAACAGCAACCAGGAGACTTGATCTGGGACCGGCCCACGGCGGTGACGTCAGGAACGGGGTCCAGGTAACATTCAGGTAACTGCCTCCGGCTACACTAGCAGCGTCAACACAGGTACAGGGAGGGAGATCAAGGCAGCGTCAATAAAAGCGCAGGGAGGGTGATGAAAACAGCGTCAACACAGGTGCAAAAAGGGTGATCAAGGCAGTGACAACACAGGTGCAGGGAGGGTGATCAAGGCAGCGTCAACACAGGTGCAGGGAGGGTGATCAAGGCAGCGTCAACACAGGTACAGGGAGGGCGATCAAGGGAACGTCAACACAGGTGCAGGGAGGTGATCAAGGCAGCGTCAACACAGGTGCAGGGAGGGTGATCAAGGCAGCGTCAACACAGGTGCAGGAAGGGCGATCAAGGCAGCGTCAACACAGGTACAGGGAGGGCGATCAAGGCAGCGTCAACACAGGTGCAGGAAGGGCGATCAAGGCAGCGTCAACACAGGTGCAGGGAGGGTGATCAAGGCAGCGTCAACACAGGTGCACGAAGGGCGATCAAGGCAGCGTCAACACAGGTGCAGGAAGGGCGATCAAGGCAGCGTCAACACAGGTATGGGGAGGGTGATCTAGGCAGCTTTAACATAGGTGCAGGGAGGGTGATCAAGGAAGCATCAACACAGGTACAGGGAGAGTGATCAAGGAAGCATCAACACAGGTACAGGGAGAGTGATCAAGGAAGCATCAACACAGGTACAGGGAGAGTGATCAAGGCAGCATCAACACAGGTACAGGGAGGGTGACCAAGGCAGCATAACACAGGTGCAGGGAGGGTGATCAGGGCAGCATTAACACAGGTGCAGGGAGGGTGATCAAGGAAGCATAACACAGGTGCAGGGAGGGTGACCAAGGCAGCATAACACAGGCGCAGGGAGGGTGATCAAGGAACCATCAACACAGGTGCAGGGAGGGTGATCAAGGCAGCATAACACAGGTGCAGGGAGGGTGACCAAGGCAGCATCAACACAGGAACAGGGAGGGTGATCGAGGCAGCATAACACAGGTGCAGGGAGGGTGATCAAGGCAGCATCAACACAGGAGCAGGGAGGGTGATCAAGACAGTGTCAACACAAGTGCAGGGAGGGTGATCAAGGCAGCATCAACACAGGTGCAGGCAGAGTGATCAAGGCAGCATCAACACAGGAACAGGGAGGGTGATCGAGGCAGCATAACACAGGTGCAGGGAGGGTGATCAAGGCAGCATCAACACAGGAGTAGGGAGGGTGATCAAGACAGTGTCAACACAGGTACTTGGAGGTGATCAAGGCAGCATCAACACAGGTACATGGAGGTGATCAAGGCAGCATCAACACAGGTACTTGGAGGTGATCAAGGCAGCATCAACACAGGTACATGGAGGTGAACAAGGCAGCATCAACACAGGTACATGGAGGTGATCAAGGCAGCATCAACACAGGTACATGGAGGTGATCAAGGCAGCATCAACACAGGTACTTGGAGGTGATCAAGGCAGCATCAACACAGGTACATGGAGGTGAACAAGGCAGCATCAACACAGGTACATGGAGGTGATCAAGGCAGCATCAACACAGGTACATGGAGGTGATCAAGGCAGCATCAACACAGGTACATGGAGGTGATCAAGGCAGCATCAACACAGGTACATGGAGGTGATCAAGGCAGCATCAACACAGGTACATGGAGGTGATCAAGGGAGCATCAACACAGGTACATGGAGGTGATCAAGGCAGCATCAACACAGGTACATGGAGGTGATCAAGGCAGCATCAACACAGGTACATGGAGGTGATCAAGGCAGCATCAACACAGGTACATGGAGGTGATCAAGGCAGCATCAACACAGGTACATGGAGGTGATCAAGGCAGCATCAACACAGGTACATGGAGGTGATCAAGGCAGCATCAACGTTACTCTAAACCTGTAATATTAACCTATTATAACTCTTCATTTTGAATTGCTGAGAGAGAGAGAGAGAGAGAGAGAGAGATAGAGAGAGAGAGAGAGAGAGAGAGAGAGAGAGAGAGAGAGAGAGAGAGAGAGAGAGAGAGAGAGAGCGTGTATGTACTCTTTTTCACAAAGATCTGTCGAGCTTAGGAATTTTTTCAGTCAAATTTGTTGTTTTGGTTTAACGTTGCTACACATTTCTCTTTTTACTGATTCTGTTTCTTCCTTCTAACACTCACGTAGTGTCTCTCTGGTCTCTCTCCCTGTCTGGTCTCTCTCCCTGTCTGGTCTCTCCTTGTCTGGTCTCTCCCTGTCTGGTCTCTCTCCCTATCTGGTCTCTCTCCCTGTCTGGTCTCTCTCCCTGTCTGGTCTCTCCTTGTCTGGTCTCTCCCTGTCTGGTCTCTCTCCCTGTCTGGTCTCTCTCCCTGTCTGGTCTCTCCCTGTCTGGTCTCTCTCCCTGTCTGGTCTCTCTCCTTGTCTGGTCTCTCCCTGTCTGGTCTCTCCCTGTCTGGTCTCTCTCCCTGTCTGGTCTCTCTCCTTGTCTGGTCTCTCCCTGTCTGGTCTCTCTCCCTGTCTGGTCTCTCTCCCTGTCTGGTCTCTCCCTGTCTGGTCTCTCTCCCTGTCTGATCTCTCCCTGTCTGGTCTCTCTCCCTGTCTGATCCCTCCCTGTCTGGTCTGTCTCCCTGTCTGGTCTCTCTCCCTGTCTGGTCTCTCTCCCTGTCTGATCTCTCCCTGTCTGGTCTCTCTCCCTGTCTGGTCTCTCTCCCTGTCCGATCTCTCCCTGTCTGGTCTCTCTCCCTGTCTGGTCTCTCTCCCTCTCTGATCTCTCCCTGTGTGGTCTCTCTCCCTGTCTGGTTCTCTCTCTCGCTGTCTGGTCTCTCTCCCTGTCTGGTCTCTCTCCCTGTCTGATCTCTCCCTGTCTGGTCTCTCTCCCTGTCTGATCTCTCCCTGTCTGGTCTCTCTCCCTGTCTGATCTCTCCCTGTCTGGTCTCTCTCCCTGTCTGATCTCTCCCTGTCTGGTCTCTCTCCCTGTCTGATCTCTCCCTGTCTGGTCTCTCTCCCTGTCTGGTCTCTCTCCCTGTCTGGTCTCTCTCCCTGTCTGGTCTCCTCTCCCTGTCTGATCTCTCCCTGTCTGGTCTCTCTCCCTGTCTGATCTCTCCCTGTCTGGTCTCTCTCCCTGTCTGATCTCTCCCTGTCTGGTCTCTCTCCCTGTCTGGTCTCTCTCCCTGTCTGGTCTCTCTCCCTGTCTGGTCTCTCTCCCTGTCTGATCTCTCCCTGTCTGGTCTCTCTCCCTGTCTGATCTCTCCCTGTCTGGTCTCTCTCCCTGTCTGAACTCTCTCCCTGTCTGGTCTCTCTCCCTGTCTGATGTTTCCCTGTATGGTTTCTCTCCCTGTCTGGTCTCTCTCCCTGTCTGATCTCTCCCTGACTGGTCTCTCTCCCTGTCTGATCTCTCCCTGTCTGGTCTCTCTCCCTGTCTGGTCTCTCTCCCTGTCTGGTCTCTCTCCCTGTCTGATCTCTCCCTGTCTGGTCTCTCTCTCTGTCTGATCTCTCCCTGTCTGGTCTCTCTCCCTGTCTGATGTTTCCCTGTATGGTCTCTCTCCCTGTCTGGTGTCTCTCCCTGTCTGATCTCTCCCTGTCTGGTCTCTCTCCCTGCCTGGTCTCTCTCCCTGTCTGATCTCTCCTGTCTGGTCTCTCTCCCTGTCCTGGTCTCTCTCCCTGTCTGGTCTCTCTCCCTGTCTGATCTCTCCCTGTCTGGTCTCTCTCCCTGTCTGGTCTCTCTCCCTGTCTGATCTCTCCCTGTCTGGTCTCTCTCCCTGTCTGATCTCTCCCTGTCTGGTTTCTCTCCCTGTCTGGTCTCTCTCCCTGTCTGGTCTCTCTTTCTGTCTGATCTCTCCCTGTCTGGTCTCTCTCCCTGTCTGGTTTCTCTCCCTGTCTGGTCTCTCTCCCTGTCTGATCTCTCCCTGTCTGGTCTCTCTCCCTGTCTGGTCTCTCTCCCTGTCTGATCTCTCCCTGTCTGGTCTCTCTCCCTGTTTGGTCTCTCTCCTTGTCTGGTCTCTCTCCCTGTCTGGTCTCTCTCCCTGTCTGATCTCTCCCTGTCTGGTCTCTCTCCCTGTCTGGTCTCTCTCCCTGTCTGATCTCTCCCTGTCTGGTCTCTCTCCCTGTCTGGTCTCTCTCCCTGTCTGATCTCTCCCTGTCTGGTTTCTCTCCCTGTCTGGTCTCTCTCCCTGTCTGGTCTCGCTTTCTGTCTGATCTCACCCTGTCTGGTCTCTCTCCTGTCTGATCTCTCCCTGTCTGGTCTTTCTCCCCGTCTAGTCTTCTCCCTGTCTGGTCTCTCTCCCTGTCTGGTCTCTCTCCCTGTCTGGTCTCTCTCCCTGTCTGGTCTCTCTTTCTGTCTGATCTCACCCTGTCTGGTCTCTCTCCCTGTCTGATCTCTCCCTGTCTGGTCTCTCTCCCTGTCTAGTCTCTCTCCCTGTCTGGTCTCTCTCCCTGTCTGGTCTCTCTCCCAGTCTGGTCTATCTCCCTGTCTGGTCTCTCTCCCTGTCTGATCTCTCCCTGTCTGGTCTCTCTACCTGTCTGATCTCTCCCTGTCTGGTCTCTCTCCCTCTCTGGTCTCTCTCCCTGTCTGATCTCTCCCTGTCTGGTCTCTCTCCCTGTCTGGTCTCTCTCCCTGTCTGGTCTCTCTCCCTGTCTGGTCTCTCTCCCTGTCTGATCTCTCCCTCTCTGGTCTCTCTCTCCCTGTCTGGTTTCTCTCCCTGTCTGGTTTCTCTCCCTGTCTGGTCTCTCTCCCTCTCTGGTCTCTCTCCCTGTCTGATCTCTCCCTGTCTGGTCTCTCTCTCTGTCTGGTCTCTCTCCCTGTCTAGTCTCTCTATCTGTCTGATCTCTCGCTGTCTGGTCTCTCTCCCTGTCTGGTCTCTCTCCCTGTCTGATCTCTCCCTGTTTGGTCTCTCTCCCTGTCTGGTCTCTCTCCCTGTCTGGTCTTTCTCGCTGTCTGGCCTCTCTCCCTGTCTGGTCTCTCCCTCTTTGGTCTCTCTCCCTGTCTGGTCTTTCTCGCTGTCTGGTCTCTCTCCCTGTCTGGTCTCTCCCTCTGTGGTCTCTCTCCCTGTCTGGTCTCTCCCTCTCTGGTCTCTCTCCCTGTCTGGTCTCTCTTCCTGTCTGGTCTCTCTCCCTGTCTGAGCTCTCTCTGTCTGGTCTCCCTCATTGTCTGGTCTCTCTCTCCCTGTCTGGCCTCTGTCCCTGTCTGGCCTCTCTTCCTGTCTGATATCTCTCTCTCTAGCGAGATTCTGTATTTCTCTGTACAGTGTCTGTCTCTCCCTGAATAGTGTCTCTCCCTGGTTAGTGTCTCTCCCTAATTAGTGTCTCTCACTGGCTAGTGTCTCTCGCTGACTAGTGTCTCTCACTGGCTAGTGTCTCTCCCTGACTAATGTCTCTCCCTGGATCGTGACTCTTTCTGGCTAGTGTCTCTCCCATGCTAGTGTCCCTCCCTGGCTTGTGTCTCTCCCTGGCTAGTGTCCCTCCCTGGCTTGTGTCTCTCCCTGGCCAGTGTCCCTCCCTGGCTTGTGTCTCTCCCTGGCCAGTGTCTCTGCCTGGCTAGTGTCTCTCCCTGGGAGACTTCAGTCTTGTCAGCCTGAGCGGGTAGACTTCAGTAGGGTCAACATGAGCTGAGAGACTTCAGTAGTGTCAGGGTGAGCTGAGAGACTTCAGTAGTGTCAGGCTGAGCTGAGAGACTTCAGTAGTGTCAGGCTGAGCTGAGAGACTTCAGTAGTGTCAGGCTGAGCTGAGAGACTTCAGTAGTGTCAGGCTGAGCTGAGAGACTTCAGTAGTGTCAGGCTGAGCTGAGAGACTTCAGTAGTGTCAGGCTGAGCTGAGAGACTTCAGTAGTGTCAGGCTGAGCTGAGAGACTTCAGTAGTGTCAGGCTGAGCTGAGAGACTTCAGTAGTGTCAGGCTGAGCTGGGAGACTTCAGTAGTGTCAGGGTGAGCTGAGAGACTTCAGTAGTGTCAGGCTGAGCTGAGAGACTTCAGTAGTGTCAGGCTGAGCTGGGAGACTTCAGTAGTGTCAGGCTGAGCTGGGAGACTTCAGTAGTGTCAGGGTGAGCTGGGAGACTTCAGTAGTGTCAGCCTGAGTTGGGAGACTTCAGTAGTGTCAGCCTGAGCTGGGAGACTTCAGTAGTGTCAGCCTGAGTTGGGAGACTTCAGTAGTGTCAGGCTGAGCTGGGAGACTTCAGTAGTGTCAGGGTGAGTTGGGAGACTTCAGTAGTGTCAGCCTGAGTTGGGACTTCAGTAGTGTCAGCCTGAGCTGGGAGACTTCAGTAGTGTCAGCCTGAGTTGGGAGACTTCAGAGTGTCAGCCTGAGCTGGGAGACTTCAGTAGGTCAGCCTGAGTTGGGAGACTTCAGTAGTGTCAGCCTGAGCTGGGAGACTTCAGTAGTGTCAGCCTGAGCTGGGAGACTTCAGTAGTGTCAGCCTGAGCTGGGAGACTTCAGTAGTGTCAGCCTGAGCTGGAGACTTCAGTAGTGTCAGTCTGAGCTGGGAGACTTCAGTAGTGTCAGCCTGAGCTGGGAGACTTCAGTAGTGTCAGCCTGATCTGGAATACTTCAGTAGTGTCAGCCTGAGCTGGAGACTTCAGTAGTGTCAGCCTGAGCTGGAGACTTCAGTAGTGTCAGCCTGAGCTGGAGACTTCAGTAGTGTCAGCTGATCTGGATCTTCAGTAGTGTCAGCTTGAGCTGGGAGACTTCAGTAGTGTCAGCCTGTGCTGGAGACTTCAGTAGTGTCAGCCTGAGCTGGGAGACTTCAGTAGTGCCAGGCTGAGCTGTGAGACTTCAGTAGTGTCAGGCTGAGCTGGAGACTTCAGTAGTGTCACCTGAGCTGGAGACTTCAGTGTGTCAGCCTAGCTGGGAGACTTCAGTATGTCAGGCTGAGCTGGAGACTTCAGTAGTGTCAGCCTGAGCTGGAGACTTCAGTAGTGTCAGCCTGAGCTGGAGACTTCAGTAGTGTCAGCCTGAGCTGGAGACTTCAGTAGTGTCAGCCTGAGCTGGAGACTTCAGTAGTGTCGGGCCCTGAGCTGGAGACTTCAGTAGTGTCAGGCTGAGCTGGGAGACTTCAGTAGTGTCAGCCTGAGCTGGGAGACTTCAGTAGTGTCAGGCTGAGCTGGAGACTTCAGTAGTGTCAGGCTGAGCTGGGAGACTTCAGTAGTGTCAGGCTGAGCTGGGAGACTTCAGTAGTGTCAGCTGAGCTGGGAGACTTCAGTAGTGTCAGCCTGAGCTGGGAGACTTCAGTAGTGTCAGGCTGAGCTGGAGACTTCAGTAGTGTCAGGCTGAGCTGGGAGACTTCAGTAGTGTCAGGCTGAGCTGGGAGACTTCAGTAGTGTCAGGCTGAGCTGGGAGACTTCAGTAGTGTCAGCCTGGGCTGGGAGACTTCAGTAGTGTCAGCCTGAGCTGGGAGACTTCAGTAGTGTCAGCCTGAGCTGGGAGACTTCAGTAGTGTCAGCCTGAGCTGGAGACTTCAGTAGTGTCAGGCTGAGCTGGGAGACTTCAGTAGTGTCAGGCTGAGCTGGGAGACTTCAGTAGTGTCAGGCTGAGCTTTGAGACTTCAGTAGTGTCAGGCTGAGCTGGGAGACTTCAGTAGTGTCAGGCTGAGCTGGGAGACTTCAGTAGTGTCAGGCTGAGCTGGGAGACTTCAGTAGTTTCAGCCTGAGCTGGGAGACTTCAGTAGTGTCAGCCTGAGCTGGGAGACTTCAGTAGTGTCAGCCTGAGCTGGGAGACTTCAGTAGTGTCAGCCTGAGCTGGGAGACTTCAGTAGTGTCAGGCTGAGCTGGGAAACTTCAGTAGTGTCAGGCTGAGCTGGGAGACTTCAGTAGTGTCAGGCTGAGCTTTGAGACTTCAGTAGTGTCAGGCTGAGCTGGGAGACTTCAGTAGTGTCAGGCTGAGCTGGGAGACTTCAGTAGTGTCAGGCTGAGCTGGGAGACTTCAGTAGTGTCAGCCTGAGCTGGGAGACTTCAGTAGTGTCAGGCTGAGCTGGGAGACTTCAGTAGTGTCAGCCTGAGCTGGGAGACTTCAGTAGTGTCAGCCTGAGGTGGGAGACTTCAGTAGTGTCAGCCTGAGCTGGGAGACTTCAGTAGTGTCAGCCTGAGGTGGGAGACTTCAGTAGTGTCAGCCTGAGGTGGGAGACTTCAGTAGTGTCAGCCTGAGGTGGGAGACTTCAGTAGTGTCAGCCTGAGGTGGCTCAGTATTACATTAAGAGGTTGATCAAGTACGACAACACATGTGATGTAGGGAATGAGAATATTGAGGGAAGGGAAATATAGGGCAGATGGAGGTGTAACTCATCCATCTCTGTCAAGTTAAAACCTCGTCAAGTGTCACTCAGTGTGGATGGTGACCCTTAATGGAGGCGCCTGCTGGTGCCCTCTATGCCAGGGGGCGGCCAACAAATTTGTATAGAGCGAAATTATCCTCTAGACTTGAAAGTTCACAGAATCCGGAAAAACATAACGAACATTCGAATTCAAAATAGTTTATTGAATCCATTTGTTTGAAAAACAGTCGTACCAACTGAAAAGTTTGTTTTGTACGCGATAAAGCAACTTTGAAAATAAATTACAAAATTAACAAAATAATAAACTGAGAAATAAACTGTATGAAATATAAAATAGTAACAGACAAATTTAATAAAAATATCATTAAGGAGTTAAAGAATTTTACTGAATTTTCACTTCAGGTTTTAGAGAAATAATGTTTTATTTTTGTTACTTTCGTCATAATTAGCGGTTTTTTTTATTGATGTCAGAGCAATCTGGACACTGTCTCCGACGTTCAACCGATTTCTGGACTTTGTTTTCAAGTTAATGAGAACGGAAAATCTTTGTTCGCGAAGATAGGTACAGAAGTTGCAAATGGCAGTTGTATTTATATTGCTTCCTCGTGTGCAATTTTGAAAACCTTCGCAGCTCTTGACATACAAAAAATGGTCAACTCTACATTGTTCTGAAATTCATTGTGTGTTTCATTGAAATTCAGTGAATGCTTAAATTGTACACTTCTAATTGTTATGATAAATCACAAAACACTACCTTACCTTCGTCATCGATAGTCTTAAACCTGCTAACATAAACAATAAATTTCTATTGACTGCAAACAGAGACAGTTATTAATAGCGAGATATTACACTAGGCCATAAGTTAGGTGGTGTGTCGACAATGGGAGGTGCAGTTGTCGTGCCGGCTCCCGAGTCACTGCTGACACTCGCGGTGTTGCCATCCACTGCAGTTCGTTTTACATCATTTCCAACTTAAGAAATGGTCCCTACAAATTAGATTTTTAATTTTATTAAGAAACTACAAATTGTTTGTTTGAAAAAATATAACTTTCGTAATTTGCCTCGTTTATTAATGAATAAATGTTTGTGCAGTTATATATACGTACATGTTCATTGAGCCTTCATTACCACCGAGATTTTGATTTTTACTCCACTTGCCCGATACCTGCTCTTTTGTGATGCCTTCCTTCCCTGTACCTCCCTCTTCATGACCACTCCCTCCAGTCTCTCATGCTAAACCCTCTCACTCCCTGCGACTCCATCCTCCCTTACCTCTTCCTCCATCCCGCTTGACCCTGGTAGTGATGGCTACAAGTCTCGTGAAGGACATCAAAGGAGAGAGAGAGAGAGAGAGAGAGAGAGAGAGAGAGAGAGAGAGAGAGAGAGAGAGAGAGAGAGAGAGAGAGAGAGAGAGAGAGAGGAAGAGAGAGAGAGTGAGGGAGGGAGGGCGGTAGTTGGAAGGTCCTTAGGGCGAATGTAACAGTTGTGTAGGTCCTGATGGATGGGGAAGGAGGGTGGGAGAGAGGGAGGTAGGGAGACACACACACACACACACACACACACTAAGGAACAGAAGGCACCAACAAGTATTGGCTGCCATCCACACAACAGGGAAAGAGGTATAGAAACTTCTGATGGATCTGGATACTACATCAAAGAGAACGAGACCTAACAACGTGTCGCCGTGGATTCTGTAAGAGGGAGCAGAAGTACTGTCTAAACTTATAGTTATGTATACTGTATACTGGACATTTACCAGAGATCTGGAAAACAGCAACTCTAGTCCAGGCGCGGATCTAGGAACAAAGTTTGGGGGGGCCCGACGGCAGAATTTTCGGTTGTTTAAAGAGCATTAGCATTACCGTTTCTCCACTAACGGGATTCTTATTTGTTAATTACTGGCGGACTGACCTAAATGAATGGGCATAACCATCTGCTCTAGGTGCCAGTGTTTCTCTTCGGATCCAAATGAGAGGGCCGATTTTTCTGAGAAAAAAAAAAAACACTGACCTTACAATGTGAGGAATTTTGTATCTTATTAAAACTTTATTAAAAGTAAGAATTTAATAGCTAGAGACTTTTACATTAGACCTTAACTTAAATGTAGAATATATATACGTATATATATATATATATATATATATATATATATATATATATATATATTTATATATATATATATATATATATATATATTATATATATATATATATATATATATATTATAATATATATATATACCTGCTTAAGACAGTAAGCATTATACTTCATAATATTACCTATAATAGTAGCCTTAAAAGTAACATGCAAAGGTTATTACACTGAAAGGATTAATCACACTGCAGCCTAAGCAAAGAGAAGACGGCGGTTCCTTTCCGCAAACTTGTTGATCACACGATCAAACAGGAACATGTACATCGTTATGGACGGCGAGTAGTGCGAGGCCGTTGAGGCGATCCTGACCTATGGTGCTCCTCAAGTATGTCTTCAGGCGTTTCAGGGCTGAGAACGATCGTTCGGCTTCTGCATTTGAGACTGGCAGGGTCAGTAGGATGGTAAGGAGCTTCGCGATGTTCGGAAACATACGGGCCTCGGCGTATTCCTTTGCTTTCTTGACAGATTCGAAGGCCGGAGCGGAACATGTCCACCGCTGTGTTTCCGTCTGCACGAGCAAAAGTGACTCAACGTCACTTTCGTGGAGTTTAGTGGCTTTAAGAACAGCATCCACGTTTGCTTTTGAGCCCCTGAGCAGCTCCTTCAATCGGAGAGCAACGGGCACAGTGTCATCATCAAATCTGCTCTTCAACTCAGCGATCACATGGTCAACGAACGGAATATACACCGAGCGCCGATAGTACTCCTCAACAGATGCCGCTTTGACATTCGAGCGTTGTGTCTGTCGTGCACAGACTCTGGGAATAGGGACGTCATCGTGAGCTGAGCCCACTTCAACTAGAAGATCTTTGCTTTCACGAACACAGCGTGGAAGTACTCCTCGGCATCCGCTCTAAATTTGGAGAATAGAGTCCCGATTTCACGAATCAGTGCGTACGCACATATCTCTGAGATATGGGTAAATATGTTGAAACTTAGCCTAATAAAAATAACAATTATTATTATTATTATTATTATTATTATTATTATTATTATTATTATTATTATTATTATTATTACTATTATTATTATTATTATTATTATTATTATTATTATTATTATTATTATTATTATACTCTTTCACGGTAGGCTACCGTAGGCATAGCTCCAAGGCTCCAACCCACTCCACTCTGGCACTGTCTCACAAGGCCCCAAAACAGGCATAAACAAAATAGCCTAATGTATTAATCTTGCCCTGGCCCCTTTACCTGGTGCAGTAAGGTCACTGAATGGTTCATGAACCCTTACCCTCTCGTCCTGGTTCGTGCCCGGCTCGCAGTGAGTCAGTATGTGTGTTGGAGCCTTGAAATACCGGGGGACGGTGACTCACCGTCACGGGGTCACGCCGCATCAGCCGTCTGATGTGATGAATGGTTTGAAAAACCGACAAGTTGAAGATTGAGACACTTATGCAGCATATGGGAATCTTTATTCAGGAAACGTTTCGCCACACAGTGGCTTCATCAGTCCAATACAAAGAGGAAGGCGTAAGGAGAGGAGGAGAATGAGGTAATCAGTCCCTCAACCTGGAGTCGATGTGTCCAGTCCATCAATCTTGTAGAATGTACAGCATAGGGCCGTAGACGTGGCTTATATACTGTAGTGAGGTGACGTGAAGCAGATGGAGGCGGGTGTCATAGTGGATGGTACCACTATGACCCCTCAACACTGCTTGACGCTCGCTGAGGCTGAGCCTCGCTCTCTCAGAGCCTGCCTGCCTCTGGCTGTTATGCCAAATTTCTTTCAAGTTAGGACATTTCCACGATTTTTTTTGCCACATCTCATTATTCTCAGCATCAATACAGCTCCAAAATGTTTATTATAAGTATCCAACCTTAAAAAGCATTTTTGTATTGTTATGGAGCTAGAGGTATTAGTGGTCTGTAAACTTGCAAAGTTGCAAAACAAATTTAAATGCATCCCAAAGCAGTGGCGTAACTACGGGGAGCCTGGGGGGTCCGCCCCCCCCTCACTAGAACTGTGGCCCCCCCACTTGAAAAGGAGTATCTGCATAGTTTTGTGTCTAGAAAAGTAATATATATATAATATATATATATATATATATATATATATATATAATATATATATATATATATATATATATATATATATATATATATATATATTATATATCGGCTTTAAAATCTCAAATAATTCGGGAGGGCATGCCCCCGCCATGTAAAGGATTGGCCCCTCCTTCCCCTCGCCCCAAAATGAAAACCCAGCTACGACACTGGGCCAAAACCCAAAGAGGGCCAAAGGGGGGGGGGCGGGCCCCCTGGGCCCCCCCTTTATATCCGCGCCTACTCTAGTCCCTGTATTTTAAAATGGAGACAGACAGGAGGCGTTAAACTACAAACTAGTTTCACTGGTATATACCTTGCAAGGTAACTTGGAAACGTGTAAGGGGGGAGAGACGTGGTTTCACAATGATCAACAAGGATTTAGGGACAATAAGGAGAGAGAGAGAGAGAGAGAGAGAGAGAGAGAGAGAGAGAGAGAGAGAGAGAGAGAGAGAGAGAGAGAGAGAGAGAGAGAGAGAGAGAGAGAGAGAGAGAGAGGAGAGTAGAGAGAGAGAGGAGAGAGAGAGAGAGAGAGAGAGAGGAGAGAGGGAAGAAGAGAAGAGAGAGAGAGAGAGAGGAGAGAGAGAGAGAGAGAGAGAGAGTGAGAGAGGGAGAGAGAGAGGGCTGAGTGGAGTGTATTTTCATTAGATTGTAAGAAGACGTTTGATCCTTTACCTCAGAAGAGGCTGGGCCAACACCTTGGGATGCAGGTGGGGACAGCAGGAACGTACTCGGCTGCAGGTGGGGAAAGCAGGAACGTACTCGGCTGCAGGTGGGGAAAGCAGGAACGTACTCGGCTGCAGGTGGGGACAGCAGGAACGTACTCGGCTGCAGGTGGGGACAGCAGGAACGTACTCGGCTGCAGGTGGGGACAGCAGGAACGTACTCGGCTGCAGGTGGGGACAGCAGGAACGTACTCGGCTGGATCAAAGAGTATCTCAGAGGAAGCAAAGAGTGATCGTCAGGCAAGAGGCGTCACAATGGGTAAGTTTAACTAGTGAACAGGAATTTCAACACCGTCAACAACAAGGTCAATAACAACAGTAACAAACAGTGACATGAAGGTCAGCAACAACAACAGTAACAGTGTACATGAAGGTCAACAACAACAACAACAACAGTTTACAATAAGGTCAACAATAACAACAAGAACAACAGTGTACAAGAAAATCAACAACAACAACAACAACAGCGTACAAATAAACAAAAACAACAGTGTACAAAGTCGACAACAACAACAAAAACAACAGAGTACAAGAAGGTCAACAGCAACAGTGTACAAGGTCAACAACAATAACAGTGTACAACAAGGTCAGCAACAAAAACAACAGTGTACAAGGTAAACGACAATAACAACAACAGTGTGCAGTAAGGTCAACAACAACAGCAACAGTGTACAGTGAGTTAACAATAACAACAGTGTATAATAAGGTCAACAACAACAACAGTGTATAATAAGGTCAACAACAACAACAGTGTATAATAAGGTCAACAACAACAACAGTGTATAATAAGGTCAACAACAACAACAGTGTATAATAAGGTCAACAACAACAACAGTGTATAATAAGGTCAACAACAACAACAGTGTATAATAAGGTCAACAACAACAACAGTGTATAATAAGGTAACAAACAACAACAGTGTATAATAAGGTCAACAACAACAACAACAGTGTATAATAAGGTCAACAACAACAACAGTGTATAATAAGGTCAACAACAACAGCAACAGTGTACAGTGAGTTAACAATAACAACAGTGTATAATAAGGTCAACAACAACAACAGTGTATAATAAGGTCAACAACAACAACAGTGTATAATAAGGTCAACAACAACAACAGTGTATAATAAGGTCAACAACAACAACAGTGTATAATAAGGTCAACAACAACAACAGTGTATAAAAGTCACACACAACAGGTTACAAGGTCAACAACAACAACAGTGTATAATAAGGTAAACAACAACAACAGTGTATAATAAGGTCAACAACAACAACAGTGTATAATAAGTCAACAACAACAAAAATTTTATAATAAGGTCAACAACAACAACAGTGTATAATAAGGTCAACAACAACAACAGTGTATAATAAGGTCAACAACAACAACAGTGTATAATAAGGTCAACAACAACAACAGTGTATAATAAGGTCAACAACAACAACAACAACAGTGTACATGAAGCTTCTCTTCTTATCTACAATATTAGTTAGATTCATTAAGAGTGAAAATCCAGCTAAACCTCATTAACCATTGATTCATCAGAACAAAAGTTCCCGGATACCCATTTTTAGTGGTCAACGTGTGGTATGACAGTGTGGTATGACAGTGTGGTATGACAGTGTGGTATGACAGTGTGGTATGACAGTGTGGTATGACAGTGTGGTATGACAGTGTGGTATGACAGAGTGTGGTATGACAGAGCGTGGTATGACAGAGCGTGGTATGACAGAGTGTGGTATGAGTGTGGTATGACAGTGTGGTATGACAGAGTGTGGTATGACAGAGCGTGGTATGACAGAGTGTGGTATGACAGAGTGTGGTATGACAGAGTGTGGTATGACAGAGTGTGGTATGACAGAGTGTGGTATGACAGAGTGTGGTAAGACAGAGTGTGTATGACAGAGTGTGGATGACAGAGTGTGGTATGACAGAGTGTGGTAAGACAGAGTGTGGTATGACAGAGTGTGGTATGACAGAGTGTGGTAAGACAGAGTGTGGTATGACAGAGTGTGATATGACAGAGTGTGGTATGACAGAGAGTGGTATGACAGAGTGTGGTATGACAGAGTGTGGTATGACAGAGTGTGGTATGACAGAGTGTGGTATGACAGAGTGTGGTATGACAGTGTGGTAAGACAGGGTGGTATGACAGAGTGTGGTATGACAGAGTGTGGTATGACAGAGTGTGGTATGACAGTGTGGTAAGACAGAGTGTGGTATGACAGAGTGTGGTATGACAGAGTGTGATATGACAGAGTGTGGTATGACAGAGTGTGGTAAGACAGAGTGTGGTATGACAGAGTGTGGTAAGACAAAGTGTGGTATGACAGAGTGTGGTATGACAGAGTGTGGTATGACAGAGTGTGGTATGACAGAGTGTGGTATGACAGTGTGGCAAGACAGAGTGTGGTATGACAGAGTGTGGTATGACAGAGTGTGGTATGACAGAGTGTGGTATGGCAGAGTGTGGTAAGACAGAGTGTGGTATGACAGAGTGTGGTATGACCAGAGTGTGATATGACAGAGTGTGGTATGACAGAGGTGGTAGACAGAGTGTGGTATGACAGAGTGTGGTATGACAGAGTGTGGTATGACAGAGTGTGGTATGACAGTGTGGCAAGACAGAGTGTGGTATGACAGAGTGTGGTGTGACAGAGTGTGGTAAGACAGAGTGTGGTATGACAGAGGGTGGTATGACAGAGTGCGGTAAGACAGAGTGTGGTATGACAGAGTGTGATATGACAGAGTTGGAAATGACAGAGTGTGGTAAGACAGAGTGTGGTATGACAGAGTGGGGTAAGACAGAGTGTGGTATGACAGAGTGTGGTATGACAGAGTGTGGTATGACAGAGTGTGGTATGACAGAGTGTGGTATGACAGAGGCGGTAAGACAGAGTGTGGTATGACAGAGTGTGATATGACAGAGTGTGGTATGACAGAGTGTGGTAAGACGAGTGTGGTATGACAGAGTGTGGTAAGACAGAGTGTGGTATGACAGAGTGTGGTAAGACAGAGTGTGGTATGACAGAGTGTGGTAAGACAGAGTGTGGTATGACAGAGTGTGGTATGACAGAGTGCGGTAAGACAGAGTGTGGTATGACAGAGTGTGGTAAGACAGAGTGTGGTATGACAGAGTGTGGTATGACAGAGTGCGGTAAGACAGAGTGTGGTATGACAGAGTGTGGTAAGACAGAGTGTGGTATGACAGAGTGTGGTAAGACAGAGTGTGGTATGACAGAGTGTGGTATGACAGAGTGTGGTATGACAGAGTGTGGTATGACAGAGTGTGGTAAGACAGAGTGTGGTAAGGCAGAGTGTGGTATGACAGTGTGATATGACAGAGTGTGATATGACAGAGTGTGGTATGACAGAGTGTGGTAAGACAGAGTGTGGTATGACAGAGTGTGGTATGACAGAGTGTGGTATGACAGAGTGTGGTATGACAGTGTGGTATGACAGAGTGTGGTATGACAGAGTGCGGTAAGACAGAGTGTGGTATGACAGAGTGTGGTATGACAGAGTGTGGTATGACAGAGTGTGGTATGACAGAGTGTGGTAAGACAAAGTGTGGTATGACAGAGTGTGGTATGACAGTGTGGTATGACAGAGTGTGGTATGACAGAGTGTGGTATGACAGAGTGTGGTATGACAGAGTGTGGTAAAGACGAGTGTGGTATGACAGAGTGTGGTATGACAGAGTGTGGTATGACAGAGTGTGGTATGACAGAGTGCGGTAAGACAGAGTGTGGTATGACAGAGTGTGGTATGACAGAGTGTGGTATGACAGAGTGTGGTATGACAGAGTGTGGTATGACAGAGTGTGGTATGACAGAGTGTGGTAAGACAGAGTGTGGTATGACAGAGTGTGGTATGACAGAGTGTGGTATGACAGAGTGTGGTATGACAGAGTGTGGTATGACAGAGTGTGGTATGACAGATTGTGGGTGATAACACAGGTGTGAGTCATATGTGTGTGTGGTACAAGAGTATGTAATCACCTAGTTGTGGTTGCAGGGGTCAATTCATAGCTCCTGGCCCCGCCTCTTCACTGGCCGCTACTGGGTCACTCTCCGTGCACCATTAGCTTTATCATACCTCTGCTTAAAGCTATGTATGGATCCTGCCTCCACTACACCGCTTCCCAAACTATTCCACTTCCTGACTACTCTGTGGCTGAAGAAATACTTCCTAACACCCCTGTGATTCATCTGTGTCTTCAACTTCCAACTGTCTCCCCTTGTTGCTGTGTCCCATCTCTGGAACATCCTCTCTCTGTCCACCTTGTCAATTCCTCTCAGTATTTTATATGTCATTATCATGTCCCCCCTATCTCTCCTGTCCTCCAGCGTCGTCAGGTTGATTTCCATTAACCTCTCCTCGTAGGACATACCCCTTAGCTCTGGGACTAGTCTTGTTGCAAAACTTTGTACTTTCTTTAGTTTCTTCACGTGCTTGGCTAGGTGTGGGTTCCAAACTGATGCCGCATACTCCAATATGGGCCTAACGTACACGGTGTACAGGGTCGTGAACGATTCCTTATTAAGATGGCGGAATGCTGTTCTTAGGTTTGCTAGGCGCCCATATGCTGCAGCAGTTATTTGGTTGATGTGCGCTTCAGGAGATGTGTCTGGTGTTATACTCACCCCAAGATCTTTTTCCTTGAGTGAGGTTTGTAGTCTCTGGCCCCCTAGACTGTACTCCGTCTGCGGTCTTCTTTGCCATTCCCCAATCTTCATGACTTTGCACTTGGTGGGGTTGAACTCCAGGAGCCAATTGCTAGACCAGGCCTGCTACCTGTCCAGATTCCTTTCTAGTTCTGCCTGGTCCTCGTCCGATTGAATTCTTCTCATCAACTTCACGTCATCTGCAAACAGGGACACTTCGGAGTCTATTCCTTCCGTTATGTCGTTCACAAATACCAGAAACAGCACCGGTCCTAGGACTGACCCCTGCGGAACCCCACTCGTCACAGGCGCCCACTCTGACACCTAGCCTCGTACCATGGCTCGCTGCTGTCTTCTTGACAGGTATTCCCTGATCCATTGTAATGCCTTCCCTGTTATCCCTGCCTAATCCTCCAGTTTTTGCACTAATCTCTTGTGTGGAACTGTGTCAAACGCCTTCTCACAGTCCAAGAAAATGCAGTCTTCCCACCCCTCTCTCTCTTGTCTTACTGCTGTCACCCTGTCATAGAACTCCAGTAGGTTTGTGACACAGGATTTCCCGTCCCTGAAACCGTGTTGGCTGTTGATGATAAGCTCATTTCTTTCTAGGTGTTCCTCCTGATAATCTTCTCCATGACTTAGCATTCTATATATGTCAGTGACACTGGTCTATAGTTCAGTGCTTCTTGTCTGTCTCTTTTTTTAAAAATTGGGATTACATTTGCTGTCTTCCATACCTCAGGTAATATCCCTCTTTCGATAGATGTGGGTGATAACAGAGGTGTGAGTCACATGTGTGTGTGTAGAAGAGATGTGTGGGTGATAACAGAGGTGTGAGTCAAATGTGTGTGTGGTAGAAGAGAGTGTGGGTGATAACAGAGGTGTGAGTCACATGTGTGTTATGAGAGTATAGGTGATAACAGAAGTGTGAGTGACTGTGTGGTTATGAGAGTAGGGGTTTATAACAGGGTAAAGTCACTGTGTATAAGGTTCAGGAAGCCTTGTTAGTACGTTGTTGAGTACTGAAAAATGGTGATTTAATTTTCCCTTTGTTGAAATTCCCTACTCTCCCTCTCCCTCTCCTTCCTCTTCTTCTCCTTCCTCTCCTTTTCCCTCTCCTTCTCCTTCCTCTTCCTCTCCCTCTTCTTCTTACTGTCTCTTTCACTCTCCTTTCTCTCCCTCTCTGATAGAGAGAGAGAGAGAGAGAGAGAGAGAGAGAGAGAGAGAGAGAGAGAGAGAGAGAGAGAGAGAGAGAGATGATGTTCTTCAAGTTATCCATAAACACTAGTACCTCTGTACTAGCAGTGGCAATATGCAGACCCCATCAACTTCCTAATGGAAAATGTGAACTCCCTTCTGCTTCAACACAACTGTCAACATATTATAATTGTTGGTGACCTCAACCAACATCTTATACAGAGGGACTCTGATGACCTGCTTGCAGTATTCGACATGATTTCCCTACTTATATCTCTGGCTCCTCCCTAGACCCAGCAGTGAGTGATCTGGCAGAAAGCATAGTCACGTGTCAACCCCTCGGTTATGTTGGATCGTCTGACCACAAGGCTGTTTTTACGACAATAAAGATCCCAACAGAACGAGGTGAAGGATCTATACGTACAACTTGGCTGTGGGAAAGAGGAAACTGGCCTGCGATTTACTCTGAGCCCTCCGTCTCTGATTGGAATGTTCTTCTCCAAGGTGATGTTGTCAATCAAGTGAATGACTTCACTGGACACATCCTTAAGCTACAACAAGAACACATCCCTCACCGTCAGTAAGTGACGAAGCCTATAAATCAGCCTTGGTTTGGTTTTCGTTGTAGAGAGGCTGCTACTGCTAAGTACATGGCTTGGCTAAGGTATAAAAGGCATCCACTACGTATAACAGGAACCTGCACAATTAAGTCTGTAGGTTTATGCGTGAAGTTCAAAAGTGGGCCATCTTTAAATGAGAGGCTGACACAAAAAGAAAGCTGGTATCAGGTAGAGTGGGCTCCAAAATCTGATGGTCCATGGTCAAGGACAGACAAGGTTATCTGCCTGATAAACTCTTTCCACCTCTACAGGATGGGACCACCAGACTACTAGTACAGGTGGTCATCTGATTACTAGTAGTCAGCTGACCTCTTTGCCGAACACTTTGCTGCCAAGATGCAAGTTCCTGATCCAGCGAGGGACCCTCCTTGGCTAGCTGCAAGAACTGCATCAAGCTGTCAGGGGTGACAATAAGGCAAGAGGAGGTGCATCTTCTTAAATCATTGGACCAAGAAATGGCTGTTGGCCTAGACAAACTGAGCCCAAGATTGCTGAGTAGATGTACAGACCAGCTAGCAGCACCTCTAACTCGCATCTTTCAGCACTGCCTAGTACAGTGTAAAATGGCTTTCTCTGTGAAAAGAGGTAAATGTTGTCCCTGTTCACAGATCAGAAATCAGCAACTACAGACCAGTGTCACTCATGTCAAACACTAGCAAGATCCTTGAGACAATAGCATCACGGGAAATAACAGAGTTTCTCGACTACCACTTGCTTCTTTGTGGCCGTCATTATGGCTGCAGAAAAGGTTACTCTGCTGCTGATCTGCTGCCACTAAGTGGCAACAGTCACTAGATGAATTCAAAGTCAGCTGTGTAGTAGCACTGGACATTACACTGGACATTGCTGGTGCTTTCGACCGAGTATGGCTCCAGGGACTCTTGGCAAAATTGCAAGCACTGAGAATCGCAGGCTCTACACTGTCTCCTCAGCGATTATCTTCATGGTAGATCTCTATATGTAGTTCTCAATGGGACAGAGTCAGCAATACATCCTATTCGGGCAATTGTTCCACAGGGAAGCGTGGTTGGGCTATTGTTATGTAATGTCTACTTCAATGATCTTCATCTCATCCCAGAATCTCATGTATATGCAGACAATATAGCTAAGAGCTATATCAGCCTGGGGAAACCGATGGCAGGTAACATTTCTTCCTGAGAAAACACAAATGAGGATGGTCTCTAGGCACCAGGATGGTAATGTCGGAGTAGTAGTAAGTATGAATTGGAGTGTTGGTTTCTGGGGTCGAGTGAAATCTGACTCCAGAATGACCATGAAGAACCACGTTGTAAATCTTGTAAACAAGGCGGCCAGGAAGCCTAGAGCACTTCGATGTACATCGCATCTGCTCGACTTTAGAGGTTGCAAGATTCCGTACGAGGCACAAGTACGCTCACACCTTGAGTATGCTCCATTTTCTTGGATTGCCTGGACCCCTTTCCCTCACAATCTCATCTACGACTTCTTGACAGAGTAGACAACAGAGCAAGATGCCTTATCTCTCGCCCAGACCCAGCCTGGATAGACCTGTCATTTCAGCAGAGTCTTCAACACCGGAGGGATGTGGATGACCTTACTGTTATGTCCAAGGCAAATGCTGTCAAAGCACCACTTGGTTTCCCTCCGAGGACAGCGAGAAGTGAGCTTCTACACAAGACGGGCAGCAAGCAGCAACTGCACTTAGTAACCTTCTCCAGAGCATCACTTGATCTGAGATCATTTATTCTCAGGATGACTCGAGTCTGGAACATGTTCTTACAGCTTAATAATGTCAACAACATAGTTGATCAAATAAAATTACTGGCCCACAGATGGCTCCAACTTCATCCTATTCTCTAATAGTATGTCTCATAATAAAAAGATTTTAAAATGAGCTGATGTAGGTAACTGCTCTTAGCTTGGAAATAAAGTTAGGAATCCTTACCTTAAAATTGTTAAACCCTGTGTAAAGACAGATGAGAGAGAGAGAGAGAAAAGGGGAGAGAGAGAGAGAGAGGAGAGAGAGAGAGAGAGAGAGAGAGAGGGGAGAGAGAGAGAGGGAGAGAGAGGAGAGAGAGAGAGAGAGAAGAGAGGGAGGGAGGGGGAGGGGGGAGAGAGGGGGAGAGAAGAGAGAGAAAGACAGACAGAGACAGAGGGAGATTTTTTGGGAAATTTTAAAGCCTGGACTAAAACATTTTACTTTATATTGTATTTTTGTGCGGAGAGTCGGAAGAGGGCGGAGTGACAAGCACTAAAAATTTAATAGCCAGCAAAACACGACCAAGGGAAAATTTTTGAGTGTGGGAGAGTAGTGTGGGAGAGTAGTGTGGGAGAGTAGTGTGGAGAGTAGTGTGTGAGAGTAGTGTGTGAGATAGTGTGGGAGAGAGTTTTGTTGAGAGTAGTGGGGGGAAGTAGTGTGGGAAGGGAAATGTGGAGAGTATTTTGGGAGATAGGTGTGGAGAAGTGTGAGGAGTGTGTGAGAGTAGTGTGGGAGAGTAGTGTGGGAGAGTAGTGTGTGAGAGTAGTGTGTGAGAGTAGTGTGTGAGAGTAGTGTGGGAGAGTAGTGTGTGAGAGTAGTGTGGGAGAGTAGTGTGGGAGAGTAGTGTGGGAGAGTAGTGTGGGAGGTATGTTGGAGTAGTGTGAGAGAGTATGTGTGAGGTGTGTGGGAGGTTGGGGGATAGTGTTGAGAGTATGTGGAGAGTAGTGTGGAGAGTGTGTGGGAGAGTAGTGTGGAGAGAGTGTTAGAGTGTGTGGAGAGTAGTGTGGGGAGTATGGGGAAGTAGGTGGGGAGTGTGTGGGAGGTATGTGGGAGAGAAGTGTGGGGGAGTAGTGTGGGGGTTTGTGGTGAGGTAGTGTGGGAGAGTTGTGGGGGGGTAGTGTGGGAGGTAGTGGGGAAGTAGTGGGGAGATAGTGTGGGAGAGTTGTGGGAGTAGTGGAGAGTGTGTGGAGAGTGTGTGGGGGGGAGGTAGGTGGGAGAGTGTGTGGGAGAGTAGTGTGGAGAGAGTGTGTGAGAGTAGTGTGGGGGGGGGGAGAGTAGGTGGAGAGTAGTGTGGGAGTAGGTGGGAGGTAGTGGGGGAGGTAGGGGAGAGTGTGGTGAGTAGGGGTTGGAGTAGTGTGGAGAGTGGTGGGAGAGTAGTGTGGGAGAGAGTAGTGGGGGAGGTAGTGTGGGAGGATGAAAGTGGGGGAGAAAGGTGGAGGAGTTGTGGGTAGTGGGGAGGTGTGTGGGGAGTGTGTGTGAGAGTAGTGGTGAAGTAGTGTGGAGGTTGGGGAAAGAGTTTTTTTTTAAGGTTGGGAGGGTGTGTGGGGGAGTGGGGGGGTTTTTGGGGGTTTGTGTGAGAGTAGTGTGGAGAGTAGTGGGGGAAAGGGGTAGTGTGGAGATTAGTGTGGGAGGTGTGTGTGAGAGTAGTGTGTGAGAGTAGTGTGGGGATTTGTGTGTGAGAGTAGTGTGGGAGAGTAGTGTGGAGAGTAGTGTGTGAGAGTAGGTGGGGTTTGGGGAGAGTGTGGGGGAGAGTAGTGTGTGAGAGTAGTGTGTGAGAGTAGTGTGGGGATTTTAGGTGGGAGAGTAGTGTGTGAGAGTAGTTTGAGAGTGTGGTGGGGGTAGGTGTGGGATAGTGTGTGAGGGGTTGTGTGTGGGGGTGTGTGGGAGAGTAGGGTGTGAGAGTGTGTGGGAGTAGTGTGAGAGGTAGTGTGTGAGAGTTTGGGAGAGTAGTGTGTGAAGTAGTGTGTGAGGGTGTGTGGGAGAGTTGTGGGAGGTTGTAAGGGTAGTGTGGAGGGTGTGGTGAGAGTATGTGTGAGAGTAGTGTGGGGTTTTTGTGTGGGAAGTTGGTGAGAGTAGTGTGTGAGGTAGTGTGGAGAGTGTGGTTTTTGAGAGTTGTTTTTGTGAGGGTTGTGGGAATTGGGGGAGAGTAGGTGTGAGAGTAGTGGGGAGAGTAGGGGGAGATTTGTTTGGAGTAGTGGGAGAGTGGGGTTTGTGTGAGAGTATGGTTGGGGAGTAGGGGGGGGAGGAGTGTGGGAGAGTGTGTTTGTGAGAGAGTGTGTGAGAGTAGTTGTGAGAGTAGTGTTGTGAGAGGTGTGTGGGGTAGTGTGGGGAGTAGTGTGGGAGATAGGGTGTGGGAGTATTTGGGGAGGTATGTGGAGAGTAGTTTGTGAGAGTAGTGGTGAGAGTGTGTGGGGAGAGTATTTTGGGAGGGTAGTGTGGGGAGTAGGTGTGGATAGTGTGGAGAGTGTGTGTGAAGTAGTGTTGAGATTTGTGTGTGAGGGGGTAGTGGGGGGAGAGTAGTGTGGGGAGTGTGTGGGAGAGTGTGTGGAAGAGTAGTGTGGGAGGTATTTGGGGGAAAGGTAGTGTGGGAGAGTGGGGGGAGAGTAGTGTGGGAGGTGTGTGGGAGAGTAGTGGGGAGATTGTGGGGGGGAGTTGGGGGGTTTAGTGGTAGTGTTGGAGATTGTGGGGGTTTAAAGTGTGGGGGGGAGTGTGGGGAGATTAGTGTGGGAGATGGTTGGGTATGTGTGAGATGTTGGAATTGTGGAGAGAGTAGTGTGGGGGGTGTGCGGGAGTGTGTGGGGGTAGTGTGAAGAGTGGGGGATTTGTGGGGAGGTATGGGGGGGGTTTAGTGGGGAGAAATAGTTGGGGATTTGGGTAGAGTAGTGTGGAGAGTAGGGGGAGAGTGTGTGGGAGAGTGTGTGGGAAGTAGGTGTGAGGGTGTGTGAGGATTTTTTGGGAGGTAGGTGGGAGATTTGTCGGGGTAGGGGGGAGGTGTGTGGGAGAGTGTTGTGAGTGGTGTGGAGAGTAGTGGGGAGAGTGGGGGATAGTTGGGAGGTAGGGGGGAGAGTATGTGTGAGTAGTGTTGGGGATTAGTGTGGGGAGTAGTGGGGGAAAGGGTTGGGGGAGTTGTTGGAGAGATGTGTAAAGGTAGTGGGGAGGTAGTGGGGAGGAGTGGGGGGGGAGGTGGGAGAGTAGTGGGGAAGTATGGTGAGAGTTGTGTGTGAAATAGTGGGGGAGGTGTGGGGGAAGAAGTGTGGGAGAGTAGTGTGGGAGAGTATGGGGGGGAGGGAGTTGGAAGGATGTGGGGGGTAGGTGGGAGGGTAGTGTGGGGATTTTTGTGTGGGAGGTAGGTGTGAAGTAGTGTGGGAGGGGTTTGTGGGGAGTAGCGTGGGGGGGTATTGTGGGGTGTGTGGGGGAGATGTGTGGAGTAGTGTGTGGTTTTAGTGGGGGGAGTTGGGGGGAGGTAGGGGGAGAGTGTGTGAGGATTTGGGTTTTGGAGAGTAGTGTGGGGGTTTTGTGGGAGATTGTATGAGATATGGGGGAAAGGTAGGTGTAGAGAGTGTGGAAGTACGTTGGAGTAGGTGAGAGGAAGTGTGGGGGTATGTGGGGGTAGTGGGGGAGAGTAGTGTAGGAAGTATGTGGGAGAGGGGTGAGAGTGGGGGGGAAGTAGTTGTGAGGTGTGGGGAGAGTTGTGGAGGGTTGTGGGGAGTAGGGGGGGGAGAGAGGTGGGAGAGTAGTGTGGGAGGTAGTGTGTGGGTAGTGTGGGGAGTAGTGTGGGGAGGGTTATGGGAGATGTTGTGGGGGAGAGTATTGGGGAGAGTGTGTGGGAGTGTGTGGGAGAGTAGGGGGGGAGAGTAGTGTGGGGGGTGTGGGGGGAGAGGGGGTGGAGTAGTGGGGGAAGTAGTGTGGGGAGTGTGTGGGGAGTAGGTGGGAGAGTATTTGGGGGAGAGAAGTGTGGGAGAGTATCTGTGAGAGTGTGTGGGAGAGTAGTGGGGGGGAAATATTGGGAGGGTAGTGTGGGAGGGTAGTGTGGGGAGTAGTGTGGGAGAGTGTGTGTGAGAGAGGGGGGGAGAGTATTTTGGGAATAGTGTGGGAGGTGTGGGGAGAGTAGTGTGGGAGGTAGGTGGGGGTAGTGTGGGGATAGTGTGGGAGAGTAGTGGTGGGGTAGTGTGGGATAGTTGGGAGATAGTGTGGGAGAGTAGTGTGGGAGAGTACGTGGGAGAGTAGTGTGGAGAGTAGTGTGGGAGAGTTTGTGGGAGGTAGTTGTGGGGAGGTGTGGGAGGGTATGTGGGAGTTTGTGTGGGGAGTAGTGTGTGGAATATGTGGGAGGTGTGTGGGAGAGTAGTGGGGAGAGTATGTGGGAGGGTGTGGGGGAAAATAGTGGGGGAGGGTAGTGGGGGGAGAGTAGTGTGTGAGGATGTGTGGGGGGTAGTGTGGGGGAGTGTGGGAGAGTAGAGTGGGGAAGTAGTGTGGGAGAGTAGTGTGTGGGGGTAGTGTGGGAGAGTGTGGGGGAGAGTGTGGGGGGAAGTAGTGTGGAGAGTATGTGGGAGAGTAGTGTGGGAGTTGTGTGGGGGTATGGGGAAGTAGTGTGGGGGAGATGTGTGAGGTAGTGTTGAGAATAGTGTGGGAAGTAGTGGGGGAGAGTGTGTGGGGGGGTTTAGTGTGGGAGGGTATGGGAAGAGTATGTGGGGGGGTAGTTGGGAGGGTAGTGTGGGAAGTTGGTGGGGAGTAGTGTGTGAGAGTAGTGTGTGGTAGTTTTTTGGAGTTTAGTTGAGAGGGTGGGGGAGGGTAGTGGGGAGAGTAGTGTGGGAGGTAGTGTGTGAGAGTAGTGGGGAGAGTAGTGTGGGAAGTAGTGGGGAGGGAGTTGGGAGAATAGTGTGGGGGGGTTAGTGTTTTTAAGAGTAGTGTGTAAAGGTGGTTTGGGAGAGTAGTGGGGGAGAGTAGGGGGGAGAGTAGTGTGTGAGGTTGTTGAGAGTATTTGGGAGGTGTGTGGGAGAGTATGGGGGGGGTTAGTGTGGGAGAGTAGGTGGGGAGTGTTTTAGTGTAGTGTGGGAGGAGGGGGGGGGAAGAGTGTGGGAGAGAGTGTGGGGGGTTTTGGGGAGAGTAGTGTGTGAGTAGGTTTTGGGTTTAGTGTGGGAGAGTAGTGGGGGGGGAGTGTGGGAGATATGGGGAAGTAGTGTGGGAGTGTGTGGGAGAGTAGTGTGGGAGAGTAGTGGGGGAGGGTAGGTGGGGGTGTGGGGGAGAGAGTTTTGTGAGAGTGTGTGTGAGATTATGTGGGAGGTGTGGGGGAGGTGTGTGGGAGGTGTGTGGGAATTTGTGTGGAGGGTATGGGGAAAAGGGGTTTGTGGGAGGGTAGTGTGGGAGGGTAGGTGGGAAGTTGTGTGGGAGAGTAGTGTGTGAGAGAGTGTGGGAGAGTAGTGTGGGGGGTTGCGGGGGAGGGTAGGTGTGAGAGTAGTGTGGGAGAGTAGGTGTGAGGTAGTGTGTGAGAGTAGTGTGGGAGGTAGTGGGGAGAGTAGTGTGTGAGAGTAGTTGAGAGAGTATTTTTGGAGAGAGTGTGGGGGGGTAGTGTGGGAGTGTGTATGAGAGTATGTGGGGAGATTGTGTGTGAGAGGTGGGGGAGAGTAGGTGTGAGAGTAGTGTGAAGAGTAGTTGGGGAGTAGGGGGGGGTGGGTTGTGTGGGAGGTAGTGAGGGAAGTAGTGTGGGAGAGTAGTGTGGAAGTAGTGTGGGGAGTAGTGTGTGGAGTAGTTGGGAGGATTGTGGGAGGGTAGTGTGGGGAGTAGTGGTGAGAGTAGTAGGGGAGGTAGTGTGGGAGAGTAGTGTGGGGAGTAGTGTGGGAGGTAGTGTGGGGAGTAGTGTGGGAGATATGTGGGGGGGTTTGTGTGGGGATTTGGTGTGGAGTATTTGGGGGAGAGTGTGGGGAGATAGTGTGGGGAGTAGTGTGGGAGAGTGGTGGGGGAATGTGGGAGAGTAGTTGTGGAGTGTGTGGGGGGTAGGGGGGGAAATAGTGTGGGAGAGTAGTGGGGGGAGGGTAGTGGGGGGGTTGTTGGGAGAGTAGTGTGTGGAGATTTTAAAATGGGGGGAGAGTTGTGGGAGGTGTTGGGAGAGTAGGTGGGAGAGTAGTGGGGGAGAGAGTGTGGGGGAGTGGTGGGGAGTAGTGTGTGAGAGTAGTGGGGGTAGTGTGGGGGGTAGTTGGGAGAGAAAAATTGGGGAGTCGTGGGGAGTAGTGGGGAGAGTAGGGGGGAGTAGTGTGGGAGAGTAGTTGGGAGAGTAGTGTGGGGGGGTAGTTGGGAGAGTAGTGGGGGAGGTAGTGTTTTGAGAATAGTGGGGAGATGTGGGAGGTGTGGGGAGAGTGTGTGGGGGGTAGTGTGGGAGTAGTGTGGGAGGGTAGTGTGGGAGAGTAGTGTGTGGGAAGTGGGGGAGAGTAGTGTGGGGGAGTAGTGGGGGTAGGTGGGGAGTAGGGGGAGAGAGTTTGTGGGGGGTGGGGGGAGAGTAGTGTGGGAGAGTAGTGTGGGAGAGTAGTGTGTGGAGTAGTGTGGGGAGTTGTGTGGGAGGTAGTGGGGAGGGTAGTGGGGGAAGAGTGTGGGAGATGTTTTGGAGGTATGTGTGAGAATAGTGTGGGAGAGAGTGTGGGGAGTAGGTGGGAGGAGTGTGGGAGAGTAGTGTGGGGGGGTAGTGTGGAGTTAGTGTGGGAGGGTAGTGTGGGAGGGGTATGGGGGGAGAGTTGTGGGGGAGAGTAGTGTGTAAGTAGTGTGGGAAGTATGTGGGAGATTTGCGTGGGGGGGTAGTGTGTAGAGTAGTGTGGGGGGTTTTGTGTGTGAGGTAGTGTGTGGGTGTGGGGGAGGTAGTGGGGGAGATGTAGGGAGAGAGTGTGTAAAGGTGTTTTGAGAGTAGTGGGGGAGATTTTGTGGGGGAAGTAGTGTGAGAGAGAGTGTTGGAGAGTAGTGTGGGAGGGTGTGTGGGAGAGAGTGTATGGATAGTGTGGGGGTATGTTGAGAGTGTTGGGGAGTAGCGTTGGAGTAGTGTGAGGAGTGTGTGGGAGAGTAGGTGGGTGGGTAGTGTGGGAGAGTAGTGTAGAGAGTTGTGGGAGATTTTGTTGTTTTGGGGAGGGGGGGGTAGTGTTTTGGGAGGAAATTTTGGGAGGGTATGTGGGAGAGTATGGGGAGGGTTTTTGGAGAGTAGTGTGGAGAGTGTTGGGAAGTAGGGGGAGAGTAGTTGGGAAGAGTGTGTGGGAGAGTGTGTGGGAGGGTAGTGTGGGAGAGTAGTGTTGAGAGTAGTGTGGGAGAGTAGTGGGGGAGGTAGTGTGGGAGGTATGTGGGAGAGAAGTGTGGGGGGGTTCTGTGAAGTGTGTGGGGAGTGTGGGGGGAAAATAGTGTGGGAGGTAGTGGGGGGGTAGTGTGGGAGGGTTGGGAGAGTAGTGGTGAGGTAGTGTGGGAGGTATGTGGGAGATTGGGGGGGAGAGTATGTGGGGAGTAGTGTGCGGGGTAGTGGGGGGAGAGTAGTGTGGGGGTAGTGGGGAGAGTATGTGGGGGATAGTGTGGGGAAGTGTGTGAGAGTAGGGGGGAGAGTGGGGGAGGTGTGGGGAGAGACGGGGGAGGTAGTGGGGGGAGTAGTGTGGGAGAGGTGGGGGGGTAGTGGGGAGAGGTTGGAGATAGGTGGGGGTAGGTGGGTAGTAGTGTGGGAGAGTTGTGTGGAATAGTGTGGGAGTTTTGGGGGGAAGGTGTTTTGGGGGAGGGTATGGGGGAGGTTGTGGGAGGGTAGTGTGGGAGAGTAGGGTGTGGGGTATGGGGGAGAGTAGTGGGGGGGATATGTGGGAGAGTGAGTGGGAGAGTTTGGGGGGGGGGGGAGAGTATGTGTGAGGGTAGTGTGGGAGGTGTGTGGGGAGTAGTGGGGGAGAGTAGTGGGGGAGTAGTGTGGGGGGTAGTGTGGGAGAGTAGTGTGGGGGTAGTGTGGAGGGAGTGTGGGGGTAGTGTGGGGATAGGTGGAGATAGTGTGGGGTTTTGTGGGGGGGTGTGTGGGAGAGTAGTGTGGGAGAGTAGTGGGGGGAGTAGTGTGGGAGAGTTGTGGGGGGAGTAGTGTGTGGAGTAGTGGGTGAGGGTAATGTGTGAGGTAGTGTGGAAGTAGTGTGGGAGGTTGTGGGGGGGAGGGTGTGTGGAGATGGTTTGGGGAGTAGTGTGGAGAGTAGTGTGGGAGGGTAGTGGGGGGGTTTAGTGTGGGGAGTAGGTGGGAGAGTAGTGTGGGAGAGTAGTGTGGGAGAGTAGTGGGGGATAGTAGGTGTGGGGTAGTGGGGGAGGATAGTGGTGAGATTGTGGGGGGAGGTAGGTGGGAGAGTAGTGTGTGAGGTAGTGTGGGGGTAGTGTGTGTAGTAGTTGGGGAGTAGTGTGGGAGAGTGTGTGGGAGAGAGTGGGGGGAGAGGGGGTGGGAGAGTAGGTGTGAGGGTAGTGGTGGGATAGTTTTGGAGAGGTGTGGGAAAGTAGTGGGGGGAGATTAGTTGGAGAGTAGTGGGGGGAAAAAGTAGTGTGTGGGGGTTTTAGTGTGGGGGATAGGGGTGTGAGGTAGTTTGGAGGGTGTGGGGAGTATTTGTGAAGGTAGTGGGGGGAGGTGGGGGGGGGGTATTTGGGGGAGGATAGAAGTGGAGGTAGTGTGGGAGGGTAGGTGGGAAAGTAGGGTTGGGGTACTGTCGGAGAGGTGGGGGGAGAGTAGTGTGGAAGGGTGTGGGGGAAGGAGGTGTGAGGGTACTGTGGGATGTTAGTGGGGAAAGTGTGGGAGGGTAGTGGGGGGTAGTATCGGGGGTAGTGTGGGAGGTAGTATCGGAGGGAGTGTGTTAGGTGTTTGGGTGTAGTGTGGGAGGAAAGTGTGGGAGGGTCGCGTGGGGGGGGTTAGTGTGGGAGGGAAGTGTGGAAGTGTAATGTGGGACGAGAGAAGTGTGGGGGCACAGTGTTGGTGGAAAGTGTAGAAGGGAAGTGTGTGAGGGAAGTGTGGGAGAAAAGTGTTGGTGGAAAGTGTGAGAGGGAAGTGTAGGACGGAAGTGTGGGACGAGAGTGTGGGTGGGAAGTGTAGGTGGAAAGTGTGGGAAGGAAGTGTGGGGACGAGAGTGAGGGAAGGGAGTGGATAAGGATAGATGTTTCTCACCTGAGTCAGTTGTGCCACACACACACACACACACACACACACACACACACACACACACACACACACCACACACACACACACACACACACGCACACACACACACACACGCCACACACACACACACACACCACACACACACACACACACACACACACACACACACGCACACACACACACACACACGCACACACACACACACCACACACACACACACGCACACACACACACACACACACACACACACCACACACACACGCACACACACACACACACACACACACACACACACACACAACACACACACACACACAACACACACGCACACACACACACACACACACACACACACACCACACACACACACACACACACACACACAAAACACACACACACACACACACACACACGCACACACACACACACACACACACACACAAAACACACACACACACACACCACACGCACACACACACACACACACACACACACACACACACACACACACGCACACACACACACACACACGCACACACACACACACACACACACACACACACACACACACACACACACACACACACACGCACACACACACACACACACACACACACACACACACACACACACACACACACACACACACACACACACACACACACACACACACAGGATGAAAAAGCGAGAATGGACCTAATATTCACCCTGAGAAGTGCAGATATTGAGGATATTGAAATGCCTAGCCATGCTAAGCGTTCTAGTGGTACACTCTGTAATCACAATTTTACTACATGTAAACCACACAATAACCAAATTTCTGTAAACTCAGCATTGTAATCCTTATAGAGAATAAACTTTGAATTTGAATTTGAATTTGAATGTAAGACCCCTCTGGACCAGTGATCATGCGGTTTTGAGCTTCGAATATATAGTAGGGTTACAAGTAGAGGAGGAAGCAGGAAGGGCAGGACGAATGAAGCCAAACTACAAGATAGGGGACTACACAAGCATGCAGAACTTCCTGAACGGGGCTCAGTGAGACAGAGAACTGGCAGGGAAGTCAGTAAACGAGATGATGGAATATGTGACAACAATATACAAGGAAGCTGAGGAGAGGTTTGTATCCAAGGGTAACAGGAATAACGAAAGAGCCAGGATGGATCAGTAACAGAATCTGTTTGGCTAGAGTTTGTAGGCCAAGAAAAACTAATTCTAGGTGTAATATACCGACCTCCAGGCTTGGAGACAGAGGGAGACTTCTTTGGGACGAAATTGTTAGGGCTTCTAGAAACAATAACATAGTGATAGTAGGGGATTTTAACTTTAGTCAAATTGACTGGAATTCTTTGACCGGTAATCTGGAGTCCAGTGACTTTATGGAAACAGTTCAAGACTGTTTTCTGAAGCAGTGTGTAACAGAGCCTACCAGGGGTAACAATTTGCTAGACCTAGTCTTGTCAAATAAGGAAACATCGTAAATAACCTGGAGATCACTGAAGAGCTTGGCACAAGTGATCACAAATCCATCACTTTTAGCATTAACTGGGAGTACAAGAATAATGATATTACGGTAAAAATCCCTGATTTTCGTTCTGCCGATTATAATGGACTTAGGGAACACCTGTCAAATCTCCATTGAGGATATCTAGCTAATGATCTTATTGACGATGATTATACTTATGATTACGAAGGGATCTCCATTTATGATTTTTTTTTCTTAATAATGTACACCATGCTCAGAGTATATACATTCCCCAGAGAGAAATTAGGTCTAATAATAACGATCCCAAATGGGTTAACAGGAGGCTAAAGCATCTATTAGGGGAGAAAAGGGGAATTTATAGGCGCATCTAAAGAGGAGAGGTTAACCTTACTGACCAATATGTTCAGCTTAAAGGAGAAGTAAAAAAGGGGATTAGAAAGGTTAAATGTGACTATGAAATTAGAGTTGCTAATGAATCAAAGACCAATCCAAAGGGCTTCTTTCAAGTGTATAGGACGAAGGCGAAGGAAAAAGTAGGACCTCTGAAAATTGGGAATGGACAGCTGACGGATAACGAACTGGAAATGTGTTCCTTATTTAATGACTATTTTTTGTCAGTTTTAAACAGGAAGATGTAAATGAGATTCCAGAAATTAACAATTATTAAGTTCCTGATGAATTCAAATTAACTAATATTACTGTCACGAGGGACATGGTTATCAAACAGATAGACAAACTGAACCAGAATAAGTCCCCGGGACCCGATGAGTTGTTTTCCAGGGTACTTAAGGAATGCAAGATGGAGCTTAGTCAGCCATTAACGAGTGTGTTTAATGCGTCCATCCTTACCGGTGTTGTGCCAGAGTTGTGGAAGATGGCTAATGTGGTTACTATATTCAAATCAGGGGATAAGTCCACTCCTTCAAATTACCGTCCTATAATCCTGACTTCTATAGTGGGCAAGTTATTAGAATCAATTATAGCTGACATTATTAGAAGTCACCTTGAACAGCATAATTTGATTAATGAATCTCATCATGGGTTCACGAGAGGTCGTTCCTGCCTGACAAATTTACTGATGCTCTTCAATAAAACATTTGAGGCAGTTGACAGTGATAAAGAATATGATATTGTTTATTTGGATTTTAGTAAAGCCTTCGATAGAGTACCTCACAAGAGACTCTTAAGAAAAGTGGCAGCTCATGGTATAGGAGGTAAAGTTCTAGCATGGATAGAGGCATGGCTTACCAATAGAAAGCAGAGAGTTACCATTAATGGGGTGAAATCTGAATGGGGATTAGTCACTAGTGGCGTTCCACAAGGATCAGTTTTAGGCTCTCTCTTGTTCATAATTTACATTAATCGCCTTGATGAAGGAATTACGAGTGGAGTGAGTAAATTTGCTGATGATACAAAGATAGGCCGTATAATTCATTTTGAGGAGGATAACAATGAACTCCAGGAGGATTTGGACAAATTAATGTCTTGGTCTGAAAAATGGCAGATGAAGTTCAATATGGATAAGTGTAAGGTACTAGTCCTTGGTAATGAAAATAACCCTCGAAGCTATAATCTAGGTGAAGTAGAACTTGATCATACAGAATGTGAAAAAGACTTGGGAGTCATGGTAAGCAGAAATGTAAAGCCAAGACAGTAGTGACTTAGTGTGCGCAACAAGGCTAACAGGTTACTTGGATTTATCTCAAGAAGTATAAGTCCAAAAGTTACTTTACAGCTCTATACATCAATAGTGAGGCCTCATTTAGATTATGCTGCTCAGTTTTGGTCCCTTTACTACAGGATGGATATAGATTCATTAGAGAACATACAGAGAAGAATGACTAAAATGATTTACTGTGTAAGGAATCTCCCGTATGAAGATAGACTTAAAGCCTTAAATCTCCACTCTCTGGAGAGACGTAGAATGAGGGGAGATATCATTGAAGTGTATAAGTGGATGACGGGCATAAACAAAGGAGATATTAATAAAGTACTGAGGGTGTCGAACCAGGTAAGAACCAGAAATAGTGGATTTAAGTTGGATAAATTTAGATTTAGAAAGGACATAGGTAAGTACTGGTTTTCTAACAGAGTTGTAGATGCGTGGAACAATCTTCCCAGTTGGGTGATAGAGGCTATGATCTTGGGTAGCTTTAAGAAGAGAATGGACAAATATATGAGTGGGAGGGGCTGGGTTTGATTGGTGTGGTAAGACACATATGCAACAGTTAGGTATCTTTATTTCGAAACGTTTCGCCTACACAGTAGGCTTCTTCGGTCGAGTACAGAAAAGTTGATAGAAGCAGAAGATATTTGAAGACGATGTAATCAGTCCATCACCCTTAAAGTTTTGAGGTGGTCAGTCCCTCAGTCTGGAGAAGAGCATTGTTCCGTTGTCTGAAACAATATGAAGTTGAAGTGACAGAATGGGGCTTTATATAGTGCCAGGAGGTGAGACGTAGGTTGCTTTGGGAGGGCAGGTCCCTCTCAAACCCAGCCGTTCTCACTAGTAGAGGTTGTCGAAGTTGGTGGTCTGTACCAAGATACCCTTGTGTTGCAGTGTCTGACAGACAACGGAACAATGCTCTTCTCCAGACTGAGGGACTGACCACCTCAAAACTTTAAGGGTGACGGACTGATTACATCGTCTTCAAGTATCTTCTGCTTCTATCAACTTTTCTGTACTCGACTGAAGAAGCCTACTGTGTAGGCGAAACGTTTCGAAATAAAGATACCTAACTGTTGCATATGTGTCTTACCTAACAATCTGTCGGTATTTTATACCATTTTAATGTTCATTCTGTCAGACACTGCAACACAAGGGTATCTTGGTACAGACCATCAACTTCAACAACCTCTACTAGTGAGAACGGCTGGGTTTGAGAGGGACCTGCCCTCCCAAAGCAACCTACGTCTCACCTCCTGGCACTATATAAAGCCCCATTCTGTCACTTCAACTTCATATTGTTTCAGACAACGGAACAATGCTCTTCTCCAGACTGAGGGACTGACCACCTCAAAACTTTAAGGGTGATGGACTGATTACATCGTCTTCAAGTATCTTCTGCTTCTATCAACTTTTCTGTACTCGACCGAAGAAGCCTACTGTGTAGGCGAAACGTTTCGAAATAAAGATACCTAACTGTTGCATATGTGTCTTACCTAACAATCTGTCGGTATTTTATACCATTTTAATGTTCACTTTGATTGGTGTCATTGGGTACGAGAGTTATTTCTTGGGTAGCTTTAGGTAGAGGTCGTTTTGTGATGAATGGTTTGAAAAACCGACAAGTTGAAGATTGAGACACTTATGCAGCATATGGGAATCTTTATTCAGGAAACGTTTCGCCACACAGTGGCTTCATCAGTCCAATACAAAGAGGAAGGCGTAAGGAGAGGAGGAGAATGAGGTAATCAGTCCCTCAACCTGGAGTCGATGTGTTCAGTCCATCAATCTTGTAGAATGTACATTCGTACATTCGTACATTCTACAAGATTGATGGACTGAACACATCGACTCCAGGTTGAGGGACTGATTACCTCATTCTCCTCCTCTCCTTACGCCTTCCTCTTTGTATTTGGACTGATGAAGCCACTGTGTGGCGAAACGTTTCCTGAATAAAGATTCCCATATGCTGCATAAGTGTCTCAATCTTCAGAGGTCGTTTTGATAAGGACCTGCCTTGCATGGGCCAGTAGGCCTTCTGCAGTGTTCCTTCATTCTTATGTTCTTATGTTTCTCATGAGCCCGTGGTTCACCCAAAGGTGAACCACAGGCTCATAAGTGTGCTAGGGAATGGAAGAAGTATAGAAGGCAAAGGACCCAGAAGAATAAGGAGAGTAGTCGTAGTGCCCGAAATGAATATGCGCAAGTAAGAAGGGAGGCCAAAAACAATACGAGAATGACAGCTGCAAAAGCCAAATCTGATTCAAAGCTGTTGTACAGCCACATCAGGAGGAAAAAGACAATCAAGGACCAGGTAATCAGGCTGAGGAAGGAAGGAGGGGAGGCCACAAAAAATGACCACGAAGTATGTGAGGAGCTCAATATGAAATTAAAAGAAGTGTTCACAGAGGAGACAGAAGGGCCTCCAGAAAAGGGGAGAGGTGGGGTACACCATCAAGTGTTGGACACAATACATACAACTGAGGAAGACGTGAAGAGGCTGCTAAGCGAGCTAGATACCTCAAAGGCAATGGGACCGGATAACATCTTTCCATGGGTCCTGAGAGAGGGAGCAGAGGCACTTTGTGTACCACTAACAACTATCTTCAACACATCTATTAAAGCAGGGCGATTACCCGAGGTATGGAAGACAGCAAATGTAAACCCAGTTTTTAGAAAAGGAGACAGACATGAAGCATTAAACTACAGACCAGTGTTACTGACATGTATAGTATGCAAGGTCATGGAGAAAATTATCAGGAGAAGAGTGATGGAGCACATAGAAAGGAATGAGCTTATCAACGACAACCAGCACCTTTAAAGGGACGGGAAATCCTGTCACAAACCTACTGGAGTTATATGACAGGGTGACGGCAGTAGGACAAGAGAGAGAGGGGCAGGTAGACTGCCTTTTCTTGGACTGTAAGAAGGCGTTTGACATAGTTCCAAACAAGAGATTAGCGCAAAAGCTGGAGGACCAGGTAGGGATAACAGGGAAGGCACTACAATGAGTCAGGGAATACCTCTCAGGAAGACAACAGCGAGTCATGGTACCTGGCGAGGTGTGCGAGTGGGCGCCTGTAACGAGCGGGGTGCCACAGGGATCAGTCCTACTACCGCTGCTGTTTCTAGTAATTGTGAATGACATGACAGAAGGAATAGACTCTGAAGTGTCCCTGTTCGCAGATAATGTGAAGTTGATGAGAAGAATTCAGTCGGACGAGGACAAGGCAGAGCTACAGAGGGATCTGGACAGGTTGCAGGCCTGGTCCAGCCACTGGCTCCTGGAGTTCAACCCAAGAAAGTGAAAAATCATGAAGATTGGGGAAGGGCAAAGAAGACCACTGACTGAGTACAATCTAATGGGCCAGAGCCTAGAAATCTCACTCATGGAAAAGGATCTTGGGGTGAGTATAACACCAGGCACATCTCTTGAGGCGCACTTCACCCAAATATCTGCTGCAGCATATGGGCACCTGGCAAACCTAAGAAAAGCATACCGACACCTAAATAAGGAGTCATCCAGGACTTTGTACACTGTGTACTTTAGGCCCATATTGGAGTATGCAGCGCCAGTTTGGACCCCTCACCTAGCCAAGCATGTACGGAAACTAGAGAAAGTGCAAAGGTTTGCAACAAGACCAGTCCCGGAGCTATGGGGTATGTCCTACGAGGAGAGGTTAAGGGAAATCGACTTGACGACACTGGAACACAGGAGAGATAAGGGGAATATGATAACGACATATAAAATACTGAGACGAATCGAAAAGGTGGACAGAGACAGGATGTTCCAGAGATGGGACACAGCAACGAGGGGTCACAGTTGGAAGTTTTAGACTCAGATGAACCACAGGGATGTTAGGAAGTATTTCTTAAGTCACAGAGTTGTCAAGAAGTGGAATAGTCTGGGTAGTGATGTAGTGGAGGCAGGATCCATTCATAGTTTTAAGGGCAGGAAAAGTGACCGAGTAGCGGCCAGTGAAGAGGCGGGGCAAGGAGCTGTGATTCGACTCCTACAATCACAACTAGGTGAGTACACACACACAAACACACACACACACACACACACACACACACACACACACACACACACACACACACACACACATACACACACACACATACATACATACACATATACACATATACACATATACACACACATACACACAATACACATACACACACATACACACACACATACACACACATTCACATATACACATTACACACACATACACACACATACACATACACACACATACACACACACACACACACACACACAACACACAAACACAAACACACACACAACACACACACACACAACAACACACACACACACCACACACACACACACACACACACACACACACACACACTGCAAGAAGGCCTTCGACACAGTTCCTCACAAGAGGTTACTGCAAAAGCTAGAGGATCAGGCACACATAACAGAAAAGGCACTGCAATGGATCAGAGAATACCTGACAGGGAGGCAACAACGAGTCATGGTACGTGACGAGGTGTCAGAGCGGGCGCGTGTGACAAGCGGGGTTCCACAGCGGTCAGTCCTAGGACCTGTGCTGTTCTTGGTATATGTGAACGACATAACGGAAGGGATAGACTCAGAAGTGTCCTTGTTTGCAGATGATGTGAAGTTAATGAGAAGAATAAAATCGGATGAGGATCAGGCAGGACTACAAAGAGACTGGACAGGCTACAAGCCTGGTCCAGCAACTGGCTCCTTGAGTTTAACCCTGCCAAATGCAAAGTCATGAAGATTGGGGAAGGGCAAAGAAGACCGCAGACACAATATAGTTTAGATGGCCAAAGACTGCAAACCTCACTCAAGGAAAAAGATCTGGGGTTGAGTATAACCACCGAGCATATTCTATTGAGGCGCACTTTCAATCAGATAACTGCTGCAGCTACGGCGCCTGGCGTACCTACGGATAGCGTTCCGATACCTCATTTAAGGATTCGTTCAAGACTCTGTATACCATTTACGTCAGGCCCATACTGGAGTATGCAGCACCAGTTTGGAATCCACACCTGTCAAGCACGTCAAGAAATTAGAGAAAGCACAAAGGTTTGCAACAAGACTAGTCCCAGAGCTACGGGATTGTCTACGAAGAAAGGTTGAGGGAAATCGGCCTGACGAAACTGGATGACAGGAGGGTCAGGGGAGAACATGATAACAACATATAAATACTGCGCGGAATAGACAAGGTGGACAACGATGGGGTGTTCCAGAGAAGGGAACCCGAAACAAAGGGGTCCAATTGGAAGTTGAAGACTCAGATGAATCAAAAGGGGTGTTAGGAAGTATTTCTTCAGTCATGAGTTGTCAGGCCGTGGAAAAAGCCTAGAAAGTGACGTAGTGGAGGGGGGAACCATACATAGTTTTAAGGCGAGGTATGATAAAGCTCATGGGGCAGAGAGAGAGAGGACCTAGTAGCAATCAGTGAAGAGGCGGGGCCAGGAGCTATGACTCGACCCCTGCAACCACAAATAGGTGAGTACAAATAGGTGAGTACACAAACCTAACCTAACCTAACACATTAGCTCATAAATCCCCCCACCACACACACACACATTTTTACAATAAGCTGAAGCAGCTAGAACATCCCAACAGGATAAAAACAAAATGGGCTCTCAAAAGTGAGTACCTAAAGGCAAGGGAACCGATGATGGCTGGTCGGTAAAGGAAGAATGGGTAGAACGGCTGAAGAACAAAATGGAACAACAATGGGAGAAAAGGTTAAACGAGCTTTACAATAGCATGTTAAAGCAAATATCTGCAGAGAGCAAGAAATGGGAATCAAGAGCTGTAGTAGCTGAGGCAAAGATACAGAGATTGGAGGAAGAAATGGATGTGCTGAAGAAGGATGTAAAGATGAGGTCCGAAAGGAGCAAGATGACTGAAATGGGAACATCAGCAGACAGCGAGGGGACTGAAGGAGGGGATGGATCTAAGCAGTCTTTTGCAGCAGTAATATCAGGCCATCATGGTGTCTGGGAGATGATTAGGGAAACAGCAAAGGAGATGCTTAAATCAGATCCAGAGATACAGAGGGAAAAGAAATGGGAAGAGGAGAGGGAGAGGTCAATAATTACTCATGGGCTTCAGGAGGCTGAAGGGCAGACCTATGATGAAAGAAAGCATTGGGAGAAAACAGAGATTAAGAACATCATTGCAATAACAGGAGAGAGGGACATGTCTCAGGTAGAAAATTTTCACAGACTTGGGGGGTATTTGAGGGAAAAAAATCGACCAATCAGATTAACATTCAAGACAGATGCGGTAAGGAACAGAATACTACAACAGAAACCACTGTTAAAAGACTCTCCAGATTATCAAAAAGTGTTCCTCAATCGAGACAGAACACGAAAGGAAAGGGAACAACTGAAAGTGAGAGCAAGACAGAACCAGTGGAAGGAAAGAGAGATAGGACAGGCAACGAGAGACAGGAAAACTCAGGCTTTGGGGGAACATCTAACACAAATGCTTACAGAAACCTCTCAACCCCTGTCACCACATATCAACCAAACACAGTAAACAGAAACGAACCTCACTCCATAGCCACCATCCCCCTAAGCACTAATTCCACAATCACAGCAGCCTTCCATAATATTGTGCCCTGCCTCCCACCCTCCCAGCCTGCACCTTCCTCTTCCATCTCCCAAAATACAGTAATGGAAAGGAAGCTAAAGGGAGGCGTAGGGCAAAATCCCTAACTCGGTTATTTACCGTCCGATTTTGTTCAGTTTTGGTACACAAGACAAAGTGTTCTCACTCTTTCTTGAAAATATTTATCAAAAATATACCTCAAACAACAACTGAGAAAAGACTGATTTACTGAAATTGCCCTTGGGCAATACTTCATTCTTATATGGGACTACGTAAGGTGGTTTTGACACTTGGTGCCGAGAGTACAATGCTAATACTTATTTTGACCGATTGTTCCCTCTAAAAATACCTTACCGTTATTTCACAAAAAAATAAAGTTTGTTAGTTCTGGAATATTGCAAAAAAATCTGCCCTTTACTCCCACATAACTCCCAAAGTATTTGGAATATTTTCAAAAACTAATCGGCGAAAATAAGAGAAATCATTATTCTACAATGTCTGTGCATATTATTCCATTTAATTAAGTAATAAAGGAATTATTTGTTGCCCTAGGTGAATAAGTTACTTCCGAGATATCGGCCGGGAATGCCGGCCGGCCCCCCGTCTCAAAAAAAAAAAAATTTTTTCGCGAAAATCGCGTTTGTTTGGGTGTATTTCTTAGTAAACTGATTTTTTCTAGTGCAGTTATCCTCTTCAAAACACCGTTTTCTCTTACTCAGAGACTAAAGAATGGGGACATGGAGAGGAGTAGCTCAATATTATGGAAATATTCCCGATAATCTTTCGTCATATTATGGCCTATTTTATTCAGCCTAGAGTATATAACATGTTTGTATGTTATTTAGAGTGTTTATTATATCATATTAGATCAATTCTGATAGACAAATAAGCCGTAAGTTGATATATAAGCTGATATAAGCGTAATAATGGGTGATTCCTGCTGGCAACCTGGAGCGGTGGAACATGCCGAGCGTTCCCATCTGGTTCCCAGGCATCACTAAGTCCGGATAAGTCCCGCCACTGTTTTATGATGCCAAATAGTCAGTTATTATATTAGAAAGAATAATGCAAGAAAAGGCGATAAAAAACAAGAAAATAACTCCAAAAAATATATAGGCCGTGAGCAGACTCGGTACCAACATCGCCGTCACCATACCTGATATAAATGACTATAATTTCTTGTAGAAACGTCGTAGAACATTCATTCTGGTACCATTGTGTTGCCAAAGAGTTGAGCTTTTTTTCAGTATATATAACTCAATATCCATATTTTTTCGATTTTTCGGTGAGCGCGCGCGGCAAATTGCCCTACAGCCCCCTAAAGGTACACCAATGCAAATGGAATAACAAATAAGAGTGAAGACTGGCAAAAAGGCATCATTGATGCATCAACTGATATCATAGCACTAACAGAGACAAAACTTACAGGGATGATAACAGATGCAATTTTTCCACCTGGATATCAGATTATGAAGAAAGACAGAGAGAACAGAGGAGGGGGAGGAGTAGCATTGCTCATAAAAAAACAGTGGAGTTTTGAGGAGATGGAAGGAATGGAAATAAGGGAAACAGACGACTTCATTGTAGGAACACTTCAGACTGGTGGTCCAAAGGTGATGATTGCGGTGATGTATAACCCACCACTTAACAGCAGGAGAACAAGAGAAGAGTATGATGTGCACAATAGGGCAATGGTGGATACACTAGCTGAAGTGGCCAGGAGGGCTCATATGGGTAGGACAAAATTGCTTATAATGGGGGATTTCAATCATAAAGAGATTGACTGGGAAAACCTAGAGCCACATGGGGGACCAGAAACATGGAGGGCTAAGATGTTGGAGACTGTATTGGAGAACTTCATGCACCAACATGTTAGGGATACAACCAGAGAGAGAGGAGAGGATGTTGCAGCAAGGCTGGATCTCATATTCACCTTGAATAGTTTAGACATAAGGGATATCACCCACGAAAGACCCCTTGGCGCTAGTGATCATGATGTCCTGAGTTTTGAATATCTTGTCGAGTTAACAGTGGAGAATGCAGCAGCACAAGAACAAAGAGAGAAACCAAACTTCAAAAAAGGGGACTACATAGGAATGAGAAGTTTCCTGCATGAAGCGCAGTGGGAAAGAGAACTAGATGGAAAGACAGAAAATGAAATGATGGAAATAGTAACCACTAACTTCAGTGAGGCAGAGGAAAGGTTTATACCAAAGGGCAACAGAAAAAATGGTAAGACCAGAGTGAGCCTATGGTTTAATTGGAGGTGTAAAGAGGCCAAAGGCAAAGGACTCAAGAAAACAAGGAGCTAAGCAGAAGAACCAGAAACGAATATGCAAGGATAAGGAGAGAGGCCCAGAGGCAATACGAGAACGACATAGCATCAAAAACCAAATCTGAACCAAAGTTGTTATACAGCCACATTAGAAGAAAAACAACAGTCAAGGACCAGGTAATCAGGCTGAGGAAAGGAGGAGGGAAGCTGACGAAGAGTGACCAAGAAGTATGTGATGAACTAAACAAAAGATTTAGAGAAGTATTCACAATAGAGTCAGAAATGCTTCCAGCAAACTGTGGAGGTAGAGTGCACCAGCAGGCGCTGGACACAATACACATAACCAAGTTAGAGGTGAAGAAACTGCTAGACGAACTCGATACCTCAAAGGCTGTGGGCCCAGATAACATATCTCCATGGATACTGAGAGAGGGAGCAGAGGAACTGTGTGTGCCATTAGAAGCAATCTTCAGTAAATCTATCGAAACAGGGCAGTTGCCTGAGGTGTGGAAGACAGCACATGTAGTTCCAGTTTTTAAGAAAGGGGACAGACAGGCAGCATTAAACTACAGACCAGTGTCATTGACTTGTATAGTATGTAAAGTCATGGAAAAGATTATCAGGAGAAAAGTAGTGGAACACATTGAAAAGATTGGACTCATACATGACAGTCAGCATGGCTTCAGAGATGGGAAATCCTGTGTCACAAATTTACTTGAGTTCTACGATAAGGTAACAGAAGTAATACAGGAGAGAGAGGGATGGGTAGATTGCATCTTTTTAGATTGCAAGAAGGCTTTTGACACAGTATCACACAAGAGACTTGTGCAAAAATAGAGGAGCAGGCAGGAATAACGGGGACAGTACTGCAATGGATCAGGGAATACCTGACAGGAAGGAAACAACGTGTGTTGGTACGTGATGAAGTGTCGGAGTGGGCGAATGTGTCGATTGGGGTTCCACAAGGTTCAGTCCTAGGCCCGGTGCTGTTTCTTGTATACGTGAATGACATGGTGGAAGGAATAGATTCAGAAGTGTCACTGTTCGCTGATGATGTGAAACTGATGAGGAGAATACAAGTGAGAGAGGATCAGTTAAAATTACAAGGGGATCTGGACAAACTACAAGTATGGTCCGACAAATGGCTCCTGGAGTTTAATCCCAGTAAGTGTAAGGTCATGAAGATTGGGGAAGGACACAGAAGACCGCAGACGGAGTACAGGTTAGGAAACCAACAGCTGCAAACGTCAGTTAAAGAAAAGGATCTTGGGGTAAGTATTATAACGAACGTGTCCCCTGAGGCACACATCAATCAAATAACTGCTGCAGCATATGGGAGATTGGCAAACCTGAGATTGGCGTTTAGACATCTGAGTTAGGAGTCATTCACGACATTGCACACAGTGTACGTAAGGCCTATACTGGAATATACAGCGCCAGTATGGAGCCCTCACTTAGTCAAACACGTCACGAAATTGGAGAAAGTGCAAAAATTTGCAACACGATTAGTCCCGGAACTGAGGGTATGTCTTATAAGGAGAGGTTAAGGGAACTCAACCTGATGACACTAGAGGATAGGAGGGATAGAGAGGACATGATAACAACGTATAAAATACTAAGAGGAATTGACAACGTGGACAAGGATCGAATGTTTCAGAGATGGGATACAGAAACAAGGGGACACAATTGGAAACTGAAAACCCAGATGAGTCATAGGAATGTTAGGAAGTATTTCTTTAGTCTTGGAGTTGTCAGGAACTGGAATAATCTGGAGAGTGAAGTAGTGGAAGCAAGTTCCATAAATAACTTTAAGAAGAGGTATGACAAATATCATGGGGCAGTGAGAGAGTGAATTAGTACCGACCAGTGAAGAGGGCGGGGCTAGGAGATATGACTCGACCCCTGCAACCACATATGGTGAGTACATATAGGTGAGTACACACACACACACACACACACACAGAGTGGGTGGCAGCAGCTGGTTGTACCACCCTCTACAAGCCTCTTCTGTTTACGCTGATATAAACCTATTCATCCTCTCCCTCCTGCCCCCTTCCTCTTTTACCAGCTATCTGTCTGTCTGTCAGTGCCCCGCCTCTCCTGCCCAACTCTTGAATCACTCAGGGTAGGTTCAGGAAAACCCTGGGGGGGCATAGTGTTCTCCCTTATTTGTTTGTTGAGCCGTTGGTGCGGGTCGAACTGGAAGCCCAGCTGGGAAGAACAGAGATTACGAATATTAGAAGCAGAAACCTGGAGAATAAGGAGAGTGAGAGATCAGGTAACGATGCAGCAACCATTGACTCAAATAAAAGAGACCAATGTGATGGTGTGATTTCGGGTAATTGTGCAAAAAAATTCTTGAAAAAGGAATACAACTGGAAAGGTGGGAAAAAAGATATTAAACTTTTTAACAAATAGAATACAAAGAGTAATAGTAAACAGAGTGAACTCAGGGGCTGCTACAGTGAACAGTTGTATTCCACAAGGCGCGATACTAACCCCATTTTTTCTCATTCTCATATTTGATTTGAAGAGGGACATAAACAATGGCATTGTATCTTTTTTTTTGTTTTTGCAGATGATACTCAAATTTGTATTAGAGTGACATCCATAGAAGACACAGTGAGCCTCCAAGCTGACATAAGCCAAGTCTTCCAGTGGGCTACTGACAACAATGTGATGTTCACTGAGGACAAATTATAGTTACTGCTTTACAGAAGAACTGAAGAAATAAAAACAAGATAAGAGTACAAGACAAATTCAAATACTCAGAACGTAAGCCCAATGTGAAAGACCTGGGAGGGATTATGTCAGAAGATCTCACGTTCAAGGGGCAAAACAATGTTATTATCACAAGTGCAATGACAATGATAGGATGGATAACCTGACCTTTCAAAACAAGAGATGCCAAGCCAGTGCTGATACTCTTTAAGTCCCTCGCTCCCTCTAGGATGGAATATTACTGTATACTAACGTCGTCCTTCAAGGCTGGCGCGGTTGCAGAACCGCTAAATATACTAAGAACTTTACCGGCATATTTAAACTCAGTCAAGCACCTAAATTACTGGGAGCACTTCGAGTCCCTCGAATTGCACTTATTCGAATACAGGTGAGAAAGATTCAACATATTCAACACCTGTAAATATACTGGAAGGATTGATCTCAAACCTGCCTACTCAAACTTAACTTGAATAACGTAAATCGAGAAATTTGCGGAAAACATTATGTGAGAAATAGACTAAGTACACAAGATAGACTGTAACTAAGAAAGGTTTATTGATTCCTAACATTACTAACTATTCTTTATCGATTTCTAACATTACTGATTCTTATTCCTCATTGATTCACAATTTCTTGTGCCCTATCATACCTCCACATAAAACTGTGTATTAAAGAAGCCTCCGCCATCACCTCTAGATTATTCAACTTTTTTTTTCATCCTGAGAATGATGTAGTCTGTCCTAGAATTTCTATGACTCGTCTACATTTTTAGCTTCAATCTATATCCTTTTTCCCCTGTTTCTCATTTCAATATGCCTCCATTTTTTCCCCAGATCTCAGAATATCTCATACGTTATTATCATATCCCCTTTGGTTTCTTCACTTGCTTTATAGTTTCAGTTCCTTGAGCCTCATCTTATAGTTAAAATTTTTCGGTTACGGAACCAATCTAAGTATCTTTAGGTTTTCAGAAGCTTCTGAAATTGCTTTTTCCAGGCGTAACTCCATACTAGTCGCACATGTTTTTAACCTCCTTGACGTGTACCGTGTCTAAAGTTTTTCCGAAGGCAGTCGTATGTAATATTAATTTGTCTCTCGTGTCTTTCCCATGTGGTATGTATGTACCTGAGGTGATATGTTCGATGTAATTCTCGCTGACAGTACCTTCTACCTACAAGTTTGTTATAACGTCTTCCCTCTGGGTCTATAATTGTCTGAATCTGATCTTCCCACTACGATTTGGTTGACCTTGTATGTGTCTATGTAGATTGAACTCCAGTAGCCACTTGTTTGAACATTCTTGTAGGTCTGTCCAAATCTCCGTCTTGTTCTCTCTCTCTCTACCTTTCTTTCCTCTAGTGTTCTTATTCTTCTCGCTATATTCGCGTCATCAACAAGAATCCCTCATGATTGATGCACTCTGGCAAGGCTTTCATGTGAATTAATAGCATTACCTTGTGTACATTGTTTGTTCTTAGTGCTCCTGCGTGAGCACACACACACACACACACACACACACACACACACACACACACACACACACACACACACACACACACACACACACTCACACACACACACACACACACACACACACACACACAAACACACACAATGTGAATCGACCCCTGCAACCACAATTAGGTGAGTATAAGTGAAAGGACAAAGTGAAGTAGAAAATTTTGTATATATGAATTTACAAGGTTACAGGCGGTGTCCTTTCTGTGGGAATTAGTGATAATGGCAAGGACATAATAATAGTAATAATAATAATAATAATAATAATAATAATAATAATAATAATAATAATGATAATAATAATAATAATAATAATAATAATAATAATAATAATAATAATAATAATAATAATAAGAAGAAGAAGAAGAAGAAGAAGAAGAAGAAGAAGAACAACAACAACAACAACAAGGAAAAAAAAGTTACTACTACTACTACTACTAATAATAATAATAATAATAATTATAATAACAGACGCAGTGTCTCACACTGCGCGCTCTTCTTGATGATGATAATAATAATGATGATTATATTATACTCTTCAACTATTTCCTTCCCTGCCTCCTACACTTCTCCCTCCTATTTCTCTTCCTCTTTCTCACCTCTTCCTGCTCCTCTTCCTTCTCTCGTCAGTCTTGTTGGACCCAACACACCGACACCAGGCTGAGGGACTGATTACCTGGGACTCTCCTTTCACCGTTCGTCTTTGTACTGGACTGATGAAGCCACTGGTTAGCAAAACGTTTCCTTAATAAAAATTCTCAGATGTTGCAAAAGTGCCTCACACTTCTACTTGCCGGTTATCTAAACCATTTATTAAATCATAATTTACCCCGGGAAAATCCTAGAGGGATTGGTCCCAAACCTGTACATACAAATTACTGCCTGTGAAAGCAAAAGACTAGGCTGACTGTGCATTATATACCCCAGTGAAAAGCTGGGGTGCCATGAGTATACTAACAGAAAACACAATAAGTGTTAGGGGCCCAAGGCTCTTCACCAGCCTCCCATCATGCATACGGGGGATTACCAATAGACCCCTGGCTGCCTTAGATGGGGAACTGGATAGATATCTTGATTCAGTGCTTGACGTTAAGGCTGTGGTTCGTATGCTGAATTGTGTGCAGCCAACAGTAACAGCGTGGTTGATCAGGCCCCGGTCCACAAGAAGGCCTGGCCATGGACCGGGCAGAGGGGGGCGGTGACCTGGAGGCAGGTCTCGGTTGTTTTGTAGTGTCTAAATATGTCTCCGGGGTTTCCTTGTGATGAAGCCGTCTAGAAGGTCTCCAAAGTGCTTGAAAATATGTATAGAGAGATCTCCATGGTTTCCAGTTTGTCTTATAATGACGTGGAAATTATATGAAAGTCTTCAAGTATTGAGATTTCTTGACGGTTTCCCAGTCGTCTTATAGTGTGTGGAATTGTCTTGAGAGACGCCCGGTTGTTTTACAGCGTGTGAGGAGAGAGGGAGGAGAACAGGACAGTTCTGTTGTTCAACAGGGCTGTTCTCTGTTGACTGACTGACTGCCGTTCCTCTGTTGAGATGCCCTATTGCTTTGTGTTCACAGAAAACGAGAATTTCTCTCTCCTGGTTTTTCCGTGTTCATCATTGGTCCAAATTTCTAGCTGAATATAACGGAATATTTCCCGTCTCAAAACGAACTGTGTCTTTATTTCGAAGAATAGCAAGGTTAAAAATACATTCACCAGAGGAAGGTTGCAACAAGGCAATTACAGGAGGGGGAAAAATGTATTCGTTGCACTAGGGAAAAAATATACCTGAAATTTACTTCCTTGCAAGGCTTTGAGAATTTTTTTTACTAAACACAAATATGTACACACGTTTAAGTACACACACACACACACACACACACACACACACACACACACACACACACACACACACACAGCATTTATACACCAGGTAAATATTACTCATTAAGGTCTGGGGGATGTGTATTCATCAGTGTGATCAACTGGATGAGGAGACATCAAGTGAAGCAGCAGGAGCAGTGTTCCTCTGATCACCACCATCAATGATACCCACCACTACAACCTGCTTTGTATATCATAAATGTGCGAAGGTAATTCTGCAGTGTGGCAGTATATACGATCGTAATAATAATAACAATAAATAATAATAATAATAATAATAATAATAATAATAATAATAATATTATTATTATTATTATTATTATTATTATTATTATTATTATTATTATTATTATTATTATTATTATATTATATTTTTGCTATTATTATTATTATTATTATAAATAATCATAAGGTGCAAAAAAGGAATAAAAGAGAATGAATAAAAGGAATGGATCATATATACCTTCCTCTTAGCTACTACCCCCTTAGCTATTCCCTTAACTACCCCTTAACTAGCCCCAAACTATTCAAACTACCAATTCAAAGAGAAAACTGGCCCAGAAACTGTTTTCTCTGTTTAGTGATGAAATTCATCATTATTGACCTGCAATGTGTGTATTCACGTACTACTTGTACTGACTTACACGTGGTTGCTGGGGGTCGATTCACAGTTCTTGGCCCCCACCCCTTCGCTGGTCGCTACTAGGCCTTATCTCGTGTATGTGTGTGTGTGTGTGTGTGTGTGTGTGTGTGTGTGTGTGTGCACCCAGATTTTAGATTTTGCCACCGAAGTGGCTAGTTTATTGTGCACCCCATATCCATGCTGTGGACGGTAGCGCAAGAACATGTGGATACACAAAAGGCCCAGGAACTAGGTCCCAAAAGGGTTAACAAGAGTACATATATGTTTATATTTACATATTTATAGTTCACTTATCTGTTACAAGCAAATTTAGGAAATTTGCTTAGTATATCAGGTATTTTATTTTCATTAATAAGATATCTTGACATGTCACATAGGTTATTATACTGTCTGTCTCTGTATTCCTCAATAAGTGGACAATTAAGCACATAGTGTTCAAAACAGTGACCATATGCCTGTCCATATAATTTGCATTTGGTTTGATCGTCATCTGTGTGTCATGCAGAGCTTCGTAGTACATAAAAAAAAATTTCCAGGAAAAATATTTTGATTTCTGTTTGTGGTGGTTTGAATATTCCACTTTTACCACCTCATCTATTATAACTGCATCACTAAGTATATTTGTTATGTACTAAGGTATACAGATGTTGCAACCCCTGAATGGTTGCAATGATTATTATGTATATATATAATTATTATTTTTTCATTTAATTTTATATGCTTATATTTGCGATAATAGCTAAATCGTAAATGTATTGTTTTATATTGTTATTTGATGTAGTTTCCTTTGTTAGGTAGGATGTAACATATTATGTGCTCAGTTCAAGTCTTGATTGTCTAACTACTGTAATTATCGCTGTTTGCTCGTCATATTGCCGGCTTCTTGCTGGGCGACTGCTGTCCACGGAGCTATCACGTTATCGAGGGGGGGCTGTCCTCACCTCGCTTGAAGTATTCAGTCTGCTCTAGACTCTCTTGGTGGTTGGCCAGATTGTCTGTTTCATTATTCTTGTTAGTTTTTGTAGAACTCTGTTCACAGAACCCTTTTATAAATTTGGATTTTCGCGTTTATGGGGTTTTGGGGTCTATGACATTGAACCAACTGGTCCTGAACTATGCTTCGCTTAAATTTTTATGGTTTCTGTGTATTTTTCACAGTCGGGCATTTTCTTATGTGAACTTAGTTCAGTTTATGGGGGGGTTTTGTGACTTTTGTGGGGATTGCAGAGGGTTCCTACTTAGTGTGTTATATTATCTCCTTGTTCCTGATTCTGTGTCGCAGTTGTTTGTTATATTGCTTTTGGCTTGCATTTTTTGTTGTTCAGGGGGATGTTCGATTGCAGTTGGTTAAGAAGTTAGTTTATGTGAGGCTTTGTATTTCACTTGTTTAAGTCTGTAGAGTCTTGAGAAAAACGAATACTTAGAGCATTTAAAAATTACAAACTTGTACATTTTTGTAAATCTTTTTAAATGTTAATGTAAGACGGTACTTAAGAATTTTAAATGTGATATGTGCTTTCAGCACAATATATTTTACTCGGAGTGTGTATTATTTTGATTACTGTGTTTAAATTTTAAATTTTAAATTTTGATAATATCCCCTAGATTTTAAATAAATTTATTAATTTTAATTTCTTAGTTAGTACCCTACAGTTGTAACCCGAAGCACTTTTGAATAATACTGATTTTTAATGGTTTAATTGGAAAAGGATATGATACTTTTACGAAAACCAGTAACAGGCTGGAGCTAAAAGGGCAGTCCTTTTAGTATTCACTGGGATCTCTAAGTTTTTTAGAATCGCATTTTTGTAACAAATGGGGGCCTGCCCGAGTGTCTTGATCCAAGGGTTGGAGAAATTTTCCAGTTTGAATACTATAATGATGATAAAAAACATTTTGGTACTTTCCTAATTGAAGATTTTGAGTTTGTTTTGTACAAATACCAGGGGGAAGTATGTACCTGACTGAGTCTCTTGATCCAAGGAGAGGGAAATACTGTTTAAGAGTTGTGCTCAAAGAAAAACTAACACAAAAATTTCCCTATTGGATTTTATTTTCCAAAAATCACTCTCTTAGTAAAAATTTTTTCGTGATGTATGTAAATAAAAACAGAAATTTTGATCTCTGATTTGTCGGGTTTAAGTACATTAAAATTCGAGTGTTGGCAAGTAGCCAAATATCTCGGTGTGAGTATAACGGAATTCCCGTAAAAAAAATGTCGAGCGTTAAAAAAGATATATTGTTTCCTGCTCATACAGAAATTTGTTTTTATGTTTTCGATTCAGAAACCCTAGTGTCCAATTGGGAAGTTAACTTTTTGATTACTTAAAAGAAAGAGCAACTAGGGCCCCGAAGTGTTGAGCCTAGTGAACCTCGCTCACGCCTTCCTCCTAACTGTTAGCTTGACGCAGCCTAATACTAGTACAGTGTATGCTAACCTGTATTACTTACCCTAGCCCGATCTAGACTTTTAGAGACGTGGACGAAGTGTCCGACTAAGGCCCGTCCAGACCAGTTAATTTCCCTACTCCCCATTCCAATGGTCCTATCTTCAGGAACGTTTAAAGGATATGAACGCCTCTTTATTTTTCAGACTCCCAAAATAGGGCACAGAGGAAATTGAAGAAGAAGATTTCCAAAGAGAAAAATGTTCGTCTGGGAAGACAACCTGTATATCACAGGCCCCATTTAATGTGCAGAAAGTGACCCATGGTTCCAAGTTTTTGAAAGAGATTTAGCACTTTTTTGAGGTTTGGAACCAGGCACGTCTATGAACGGGCCCCGTAAGCATGGGCAACATTTTTTGCTACGCTTTGACGGGAAAGAGCTCAAACTTGTCCCGCTGCTTTCCATTTGCAAAGTCATTGTATGACCCTGTCAAGAAAAATATTCTAGAGACTAAAAACTTGTTATCTGTAATTTACAAAAGAGCATTTCGTACGTTACAACGCGACAAGATCAAAATTGTGTGAGTTTGCTGTGAAAAAAAAAGTTGCTTTGAGAGTGTCTAGAGTGCAAGTGTAAAACCCTATGACAGCCTTTTTCAGTTTTTACACACGGGGAGCCTGTTGACTACAAAAATTTTCGATCGATCATACTACCTGGGTATTCGGAAAAAACTGCAGCGTTAGCGACAATTACGCATTTCTCACAAATTGTATGTACAAAAAAACAAAAAAAACAAAGTAACAAAAAATTGTCCTAAAAGTTGGCAACCTAAAAATGCTCCTTGCCGGCGGGATGTACCTGCATGTAATTTTCCGTCCCTTTCCAGGAAAACTCACAATCCTGAATTTGTTTCTGTGGCTAAAAGAAATCTGATATCGAGAAGAAGAAAGTTAAATGCCTATTGTAACAGAAAAGGACATGTGAGAGTATTGCTATAAGTTGGAAAGGATGCGAGAAGCAGTCGGCGGTGGCCCCCCCAAAAAGTCGTATCTTTTTCCCGAGCATCAAAGGACAAAAACCCTAGTAATAGCTCGATCCTATGTTTTAGAATAATGTTACTCAGGATGATGCTAGCGTGAAAGTGTTCTGACGAAAAGATTCGTTCAGCCATGGGTCCTTACTTTTGAGAGGTAAAGTAGGATTTGACAATCACATCTAACTGAAATAGTTACTTTTCAGAGAACTGGCGTTTTCTCCGTTTAAAAGAAGATGTTTTGCCCTAATTTCGATATATTGCAGTAGAGTATTGTTAGAAGCCTATGGAGGGGTGTTATAAAAGTGCCTTGCACAAAATTTATATTTAAACAAGTTTAATGGTTATATTTCAGTGGGATTTTCCCGTGGTGTATTTTCCCCTCGGTCAGTGGACTTGTTGATAGGGAACGATTCCTTCATCTGGTATAGTAAGAACCACTTGTGATTGATAAAACATGAGTAAATTTGCCCTTGAAGCTTGTAGAGAGAAAACCCATTTTATTTCCTTAGCGCAATTATAGAGTTGTCAAAAAAAACAACAACCACCTTGTCTCCTGTTGAGTTGTTTATGACAATGATTTGGGGTTGAAATGTTGTTTTGTGACGCCTCGCCCCGGATCATTAACATGACTCCCCCGGTCATAACCAATCAGGACCCCCAAAATGACGTTAAATTTTTTACTCATGATGATTTAATCAAGGATAGTTTTTTGATCGTCATGGAAAGACTAGAGATATAGCAGTTATGAGAGTGAAGCAAAAGGATCTCGTAATTTTTACTTTTTAGTAACGGTTTTATGATGGAGAAAAAAACTGTAGTTGTCAGCTGATAGTGTTTCCCCCACGTCAACATCTCGTAGTGTTACAGTTTTCATTTCGTGAAAAAGCCATTGTTTTGCTCACAAAGTCCCCTGGAGGACATTTGGGTGTCAAAAAAGCATCGGTAAAAAGGGGAAAACTTTTTCTTGGCCAAGATGAAGGAAACATAGTGATCTTTTGCGACGTTGCCCTGTGTCAAGGAAGGGGAAGCCCGCGCACTCACCTCCACCTGCGCCTCTCATTCTTCACCCTGCATGGTAACCATTCTCACGTCTTATTATTGATTGTGTTGGGCCTTTGCCCAGAAACCCAAATGGAAAACCCTTTTATTTTTTTATGGACACTGCAAAACCCTATCCCGAAATTCCCATGAGAAAAAAATTTAATGCACGTGCTATTGTGAGAGCGTGATGAAATTTTTCTCCCAGGTTGGAAATTTCCACGGAGTACAATACCCGACGTTTTCTTAGTAACCCTTGGGGGTTGATAAAGTGGTGATATTAAAAACTGATTTTGCATTTCCTGAATTGTTCAGTGTGTTCCTAAAGTTGTACTTTGGGTGTCTGACGTTGATGTAAGGGAGCCTCACACATTAAGCAATTTCCAAAAAGGGTGAGTCCAACAAAGCATAAAGCATTTAGAGAAGGGTTGTTTTTGTTTCTACGGACTTTTTGAACGCAGTAAAAGTCCATGGGCATCTCCCTGTATTTAGTGCTAAACCTGACGGTGTTTCAGGTGTGCCTGATTACAGGAAAGGAACCCCTGTCACCTTGCCGATGGTTATCCTCTACCTGCATTGACGACCTTATTGACCCTGGTCAGGAGCCCCGTTTTTCAAAACCCTTTAGATCTCTTACGGGCTTTATCAAGTCCCCCTTCTGAACGTGCTCAAGAAATATCTGCTTTTACTGTTTAAGAGGATTTTTTAATACACGTCACCCCCTTCGGCCTAGTAACCCCGGGTTCTTCATTCCCAAAGTATAATGAACGAGTTTAACCACAAATTAGAAAGGGGTAGAAGCCACCTTGACGAATTTTGTGGTGTACAGTGCGGTGGGGAAAAGCACTTAACGCGTTCAGGCATTGTTTTAGAGCTGGGGCACTAAATTCACTGTTAAATTAGCTAAATATAGTTTTGGTCAAAACCAAAATTACCTATCTAGGCTTTTGATCGGCCAAGGTGAGGTTCTCTATTGAGGTAAGGTTCGGCAAATTTTTGAATTTCCAGTGCCACAGGATGGAAGGGAGTACAGGATTCCCGGGTATGGGGATTTTCGCGGGTTTTGTCCAAACTTTTTTCAGATCGCATCCCCCACTGAGTTACAGTAGCAAGTTCAGTTCACCTGCTAGAGATTGTTCAGACTGTTTAAAAGGGAAGCACTTGTTCTTGCTCCTGTGTTGAAAAGTCCTAATTTTAATTTTCCCCTTTTTTTTCATTAGAGTGGTGGTTTTTGCAGTGGGCGCTGTGCTGCTCAACGTAAAAACCCCTGATATTCTCCTCTATATGTTACTATTCATTAAGTCAAACGACACCAGAAAAAATTTTGCTCTAGCTCTTGTGGTGTCCTTTGAACATTTTGACGTGTATTTGGGCACTTCCCCATTTAAAATTTACGTAATTTTATTGCCCAAATACCTTTTGTTACTTGCTATGTCAAATTCAGTAAAGTAACGTAATCCCTCCAGCCCATATTAACTATGTATACTCATGTCATGTCTAATTATTATATTTATATATTCACAGTAATGTTGTGTGAGGAGGAGACATAAGCTGAGTGTTGAGTGGGTAGTGTGGTGTGGGTGATGTACTGCGTGTGACGCAACACTGTCCTGCCGCAGACCCCTCCCCCCTCAATACACACCTTAAACTGTTTCATACTCAGATGTCCATACTACATAGCATTCCACAACCACTACTTAAGAGTGGAATGCAGTCTCCTCTACTATGATCGAGCCTCATCGTGCCCTGCTCATCTGCGTTATCCTGTCTCTACACTGATGTACATAACCATGAGTATGCAGAGATACGATACTGTGTACTGCCCTAGTACTAGGGGCCTATCCTAGTGACGGACGCTGTGAAATTGTAGAGGTGCTTGGCAGGAGAGTGACTCTGATTAATATTTATATTATATTATTAGTAATGTAACCTGAGTAATCAGTAATGTGAAAGACATTAATGCAACTCCTAGTGCGACCGTCTGTCATGTTGGGGGGGGTATTGCAACCCCTGAATGGTTGCAATGATTATTATGTATATATATAATTATTATTTTTTCATTTAATTTTATGTTGCTTATATTTGCGATAATAGCTAAATCGTAAATGTATTGTTTTATATTGTTATTTGATGTAGTTTCCTTTGTTAGGTAGGATGTAACATATGTGCTCAGTTCAAGTCTTGATTGTAACATGAATTATCGCTTTTTGTCGTTTTTTGCCGGCTTCTTGCTGGGGAGTGTCCCGGAGTATCACGTGATGGGGGGGGGGGGGTCCTCACCTCGTTGAAGTATTCAGTTCTCAGACTCTTTTGGTGGTTGGAAGATTTTTGTCTAAATCATTTTTGTTGTTGTAAACTTGTTCAAGAACCTTGATAGACTTAGTGTTTTGCTTTTTGTACTGAGTTGTGTGTCTCTTGCATCTGAACAACTCAGGTCCTGAATATAGCTTTGATTTTAATTTGTACTGGTTTCTGTGTATTTCACGTCGGGCTTTTTCTTATGCTGAATTAGATTCAGATTATGGGGGGTTTTGTGACTTTTGTGGAGGATCTGAGAAGGTCCCTACTTAGTGTCGTTATATTTTCTCTTTTCCTGATTTGTGTCGCATTTGTTTGTTATATTGCTTTTGGGGCTTGCATTCTTTTGTTTTTTTCAAGCGGGATGTTTGATTGCCATTTGGGTTAAGAGTTAGTTTATGTGAGGATTTTGTCAGCCTTGTTTAAGTCTATTTGAGTCTTAGACATAAAACCCTATTAAAAACATTTACACACACATAAATTGTAATATTTGTAATTCTTATTAAATGTTAATGTCCCCAGACGGTACTTAAAAATTTTAAAATGTGATAGGTGCTTTCGCACAAAAATTTTTTCTCGGAGATGTGATTTTTTTGATTACGTGATTAATTTAATTTAATTTGTAATACCCTAGCTTAAAAAAATTATTAAATTTTTTTTCTTTTTAGGCCTAAGTTGATCCTAAAGCACTATTGAATAATACTGATTTCAAATGGATATTGGAAAGGTTACTGACTACTTTTTACAAAAACCCCATAAAACGGCCGGATGCTAAAAGGGCAGTCTTTTAGTTTCAGGGAGATTTAAGCTTTTAGAATCGGTTTTTTGAAAACACAGAGTTTAAAAGGGTTATGTTAATGGTACTTGATGTTGAAGTATACATACACAAGGCTCGAGGTACACTGCTAGGTTTGTTAAAATTACATTTGTCTTCCCTTCCAGATTGGGGTGCTCATCAACATATGTTTGACAGGCATTACCTCTCTGAAAAGCAACACTGAGCCGCTGGAAAAGAAAACTAGCTCTCCTGAAATCCTTAGTTCCTTGGTGAATCTGTTGGTTATCCCTTTAGGAACTTAGGTATGCTCTTTTCCCCTGGTGGGGGTCTTGAACTTTTGAAAATACATTATAATGTGGGCGTTTCCCCTCCCTTTCCCCCCTGCCGTTGAGGATAGGTACAACCAATAGGATGAAGGGGTATTCCCCCACCCCTGCTTGCAAGGTAATTCCTCTGAAAATTTTGGTTGCCTCGGATTGCGTGTTGGGCAAACCCTTATTGTCGGAAAAACCGGCTGTTAAAACCCCATATGTCTTGTGTCTTTTCCTGGATTACGGCACAAAACCTAAATTCAAAAGATCAATCTTCGTGCATTGCCTCAGCGGCGGGAAGAAAAACAACACCGATTAAAATAAGCTTGTGTCGAGGAGTGTTGTTAAGGGGGAAAAAATGTGGACAGCCCAATGGAAAAACCTCAGATGAGGAGCTTAACTGCATAGGGAAGCTACCCTTTTTCCCACACTTTAAAACATTTTGAGACTTTTCTCCATATGAGTCATCCAGTGTGATTGTAGTTGGGTTTGAGGCAGGTTTGGTTTGGACCGTTAGATTATCCCAGAGCCTGGGAATCTTTTCTACAAATTATGGATGCCACCATGAAGGGGAATGCGGGGGAAAGCAGTCTGTGATGTTTTTTCCCGTATCAGCGCCTCCTATTGATGGAAATGTAGCTTGGTCCATGTCCCTTCTAGAATGAGGTTGGTAATTTTTTTGAATACCCAAAATCAGGAGGAAAATTGAAAACTTGTTCATTTGCCTTCCTTTTCTTAAGAAATTTTTAATTTCAAAATTGAATTTTTAAAATCTTGTCAGTAAAAAAAAACTTTTGGAAAAAAAAAACGCAAAAAAGCTGAGGGTGTGTCTATAGATTTCCCTTTTAAAATATGTAAAAATTTTTACGGTCAAACGGTTAAAAGTCTTGAACTAAGATTAAAAAAACCCAAAAAAGAATTAAAAGGGACAAGATTCTAAAGCTTTGTTTATTCATGTGAGAGTTTTTTAAACCCTCCAAATGATTATCAAAAATGAGAAATTGTATAAGCAAGTCCATGGTCGACACGAATGCAATAGAATCATATTTTAAAAAGCGTTGGTGACAGTTAGTAGACAGGTTGGCAGACAGGATGGTAGACAGGTTTGGGAGACATAACCCCAGGAGGGACAGTAACCAACCCAGGGAGGTACTACGTCCTGACTAGATGAACTGTGAAAACAGAAATCTTTCACTGTTTTATATGATGGTAGAGGGGATAGGCTGGGTCTTTTTTTCTGTCTCATAAACACGCTGGATAACAGTAAATTTATCCTACTTACATCTTAGGTCACACTAGCAAGGCATGTACATCCATATATAAACATGACACAACATCCAGGTTTATTTTTGTCTTCCTTTTCATTAACAGTGTCCTTCTGTCTCTTTATTTCCTCTATTCTCCAATAAGAAGTGGAAAAGAATCTTTCCTGCTGTAAGCCATGCGTGTCCCCGTATGAGGCGACTAAAATCGTGAGCGAGGGGGCTAGTACCACCCCTCTTCTGTATACATTAGTATGTGAATTATCTGTATAAATTTATACTATCGTAAATGTTCCGTAATGTATGCTGCATATTTATTAATATGTTTGTTTGCTTTTTGATTTCTGACCATATTGCAATGTGTGTGTCTGAGCTAGCAGCAACACCCTGTTGGAACAGCGCCTCTAAACATTCTTATCATATTCCATAAATAGAATATGTTTTGTAGATAAATATTTTTTTGTGTCAATAATGCAGTGATGGTGTTTGTTTTTCCCAGGTTAATGTTGTTAAATAAATGTTTTTATGTTATAGAATGTTCACGCGTAAGCTTGTTTAATGTGTGTAATGTTGTGTGTGAGTTTGTGTGTGTGGTGTGTGTTATGTGTGTGTGTGTTGGTGTGTGTTGTGTATTGTGTGTGTGGTTTGTGTGTTGTGTGTGTGTTATGTTGTGTGTGTGTATGTGTGTGTGTGTGTGTGTGTAGTGTGTGTGTGTTGAGTATGATGTGTGGTGTGTGTGGTGTGTGTGTGTGGTGTGTGTGTGTGTATGTATGTGTGTGTGTGTGTGTGTGTGTGTGTGTATGTATGTGCGTGTGTATGTGTGAGTGTATGTATGTGTGAGTGTGTGTGTTGTGTGTGGTGTGTGTATGTGTGTTGTGTGTGTATGTGTGAGAGTGGTATGTAAGTGTGGTGTGTGGTGTGTGTTGTGGTGTGTGTGTATGGTGGTGAGTAATGTGTTGGTGTGTATGTATGTAGTGTGTGTGGTGTGTGTGTGTGTGTGTGTATGTGTGTGTGTGTGTGTGTGTGTGAATGTGAGAGTGTGTGTGTATGTGTGTGTGTGTGGGGTGTGTGGTGTGAGTTGTGTGTAGTGTGGTGTGTGTCTGTGTGTGTGTATTGATGTGTGTGTAAGTTGTGTGTGTGTGTGTGTGTGTGTGTGTGTGTATTTTGGTGTGTGTGTGTGTTTATGTGTGTGGTGTGTGTGTGTGTGTGTTTGGTGTGTGTATGTGTGTGTGTGTGTGGGTGTGTAATGGTGGTGTGTGTGTATGTCGTAGTGTAGTCTGTGTGGTGTGGTGTTTGTTGTGTGGATGGGTTGTGTGTATGTGTGTGTGGTATGGTGAGTGTGTATGTGATGGTGTGTGTGTGAGTAGTTTGTTGTCTGCATTTTGTGTTGTGTGTGTATGTATTGTGTGTGTGATGTATGTGTGGCGTGTGTGTATGTGTGTGTGTTTATGTGTTCTGTGTGTGTGTTGTGTATGTGTGTGTGTGTGTGTTGGGCGTGTGTGAGTGTTGTATAGTTGTGTATGTGTGTGGTGTGTTGTGTATGTGTGTGTGTGTTGTATGTGTGTGTGTTTAAGTGTGTTGTGGTTTGTGTGTTACAGAAGATATAGATAGATAGTTTGTGAGTGTGAGCAGTTGTATAGAGAGAGTCATAAGAACAGATATATATAATGAGATAGAGTGAAATAATGAGACAGAGTATAGATAGAGTGTAGATGATAGTAGCGATCATTGATACATAATGATGAGTAGAGAGAGAGAAAGAGAGAGAGTGTATAAACTATAGAGATATGAAAAAGATAAGAGAGAGAGATGGACATAGTGTATGAGAGAACCATAGAGAGAGTAAATACCAGAGTGAGATGAGTCAGAATGAAGTGTGTGTGTGAGAGAGGAGATATAATAGAGATGATATGATATGGAGTGATAGTAGATTGATGAGACATAGAGTGAGGTGGATATTCATAAAGAGTGTGTGAGAGATTGTGAAACAGAGAGATAAGATACAGAGAATATAGTAGAGATACATTGCGAGATGATAGATATTAGACCATATATAGAGTATAGTATATAGGATGAGATAAGAAGATAAAGAGTAGAGAAGTAGACTTACATATGTGATTTATGACTAAAACATGAGTGAGTGAGTCATATAGAGAGAATTGAGAGAGAGATATAGTGTGATGTAAGTGATATAGTCGATTGATATTGTAGTCTATCTCTAGGATAGATAGATAGATCGTAGAGAGTAGCATGATAGAGAGGCTAGAGCGAGTAGTCTAGGTAGATAGATTGAGTATTAATAGAGTGAGACAGTAATAAGATATGAGAGATGTGCCGAGTGCGAGAGAGAGTAGATAGATGAGAGATATAGTTATGAGTTGAGAGAGGAGGAAGAGAGAGTAGTGATATGCTCGAGTGCGTGATAGGAGAGTGATAGAGGAGAGAGAAGCGTGAGATGAGAGTGCTGTGTGTGTGTGCGTGTGCCGAGTGTGTACTCACCTATTTGTACTCCCCTATTTGTGTGGAGGTTTTGCAGGGGTCGAGTCACAGCTCCTGTCCCCGCCTCTTCGCTGATTGCTACTAGTTAAGTCCTCTCTACTCTTCCTCTCCGTCCCTGCCTCCAATGAGCTCTATCATACCTCGCCTTAAAACTATGTATGGTTCCTGCCTCCACCACTTCACTTTCAGGCGCTATTTCCATGCGCTGCTGACTAACTATGACTGAAGAAATACTTCCTAACATCCCTTTGATTCATCTGAGTCTTCAACTTCCAAATGTGACCTTTGTGTCCTGTGTCCCATCTCTGGAACATCCCGTCTTTGTCCCCCTCGTCTTGACGCGCAGATAATATTTATATGTCGTTATTCAATGTCTCCCCTGAACCCTCACTGGGCCTCCAGCGTGTCGTCAGGCCGATTTCGCTCAAACCTTTCCTTCATAGGACAATCCCCCCGTAGCTCTGGGACTAGTCTTGTTGCAAACCTTGCACTTTTCTCTAAATTCTTGACGTGCTTACTAGGTGTGGATTCCAACTGTGCTGCATACTCCAGTATGGGCCTGACGTAGATGGTGTACAGAGTCTTAAACGAATCCTTACTGAGGTATCGGAACGCGATATCACGTAGTTTGCCCGAGGCGCCCGATGCTGCATCAGTTATCTGATTTGATGTTCGCGTGTGGTGTTGTGTGTTGTTGTGTGTGTAAGTGTGTGTGTGTGTGTGTGGGTGAGAGTGTGTTTTGTGTGTGTGTGTGTGTGTTGTTGCGTGTGCGTGTGTGATGTGTGTGTGTGTGTGTGTGTGTGTGTGTGCGCGATGTGCGTGTGTGTGAGTGTGGAGGGTGTGTGTGTGAGTATGCGTGAGCGTGTGCTTGTGTGGTGTGTGTGTGTGTGTGTGTGTGTGTGTGTGTGTGTGTGTGTAATTTTGTGCGTGTGCGTAGTGTGTGTGTGTGTGGTGGTGTGTGTTGTGGGGTGCGTGTGCGTGTGTGTGTGTGTTGTGTGTGTGTAGGGTGTGTGGTGTGGTGTGTGGTGTTCGTGTGGCCTGTGTGTGCTTGTGCTGTGTTTGTTGTGTGTGTGTGTGTGTGTGTTGTGTGTGTTGGTGTAAATATGGAAACATGGTTGACTGTCCTGTTGCGACAAAACCTACAGTCAATTTGTGGGCAAATATTTAGTAATTAAATTGAGAGATAATGTATTAACAACACTCGGCGTGCCGCAAATTGATGTGTTTTGTTTTGAAGCATATTGTCTTGTCGTGTGCTGAGAGGTCTGTGTATTACCTTCTGTAAATACAAGAAGTCTACGTAAAACGAGGCTATAGACGACTGAGAAGAGAGACGTAACGAAAGTGTGAAGGATTAGCAAAGACATGCGTTTGATTACTGCTGCTGTCTCTCTTCGTCGCAAACATCACGCAGAAGCAAATCAAACAGAAGTCAAATATATTTCGCAAAATCCGTCCACGAGGGAGGAATCTTACCCGCTGATAAACTGTAATTCAAATTAAATTTCAGAACGAGCGTTTAATTCGGTATTAATAAAGACGAGGTTTGGAAAGTGTCGAGTGCAATTTCCATAAGCCTCCACTTTTTTTTTATCGATCTTGTGTGTTCGGGAGACGACGACGTCTCTTCTTCAAGTGTTTAAACCAGACCATCCTCGCGACACTTGCGTATCATTTACAGAGACGCTTCGCCAGTTCCATTGGTTTTATTTATTCAATACAGAAAAATCGCGGTTGACGATGTACCATATTACACACGATATGACCCCAGAGATTGAACAACTGGTTCCTTCCTGATTACGGTACTCTGGCAAGGACCAATGATAAGCTGCCTCTTCAGGTGTTGAAGGTGAGGTACAAAACCATGAGACATCCTCAACCATCTACTCCCTATTCCGAAGGTCACCCATAGGAAACGAGAGGTGCACACCCCAAAAGGTCTAGCTCGTCTGCAATAATAGTCTTCAACCTGAGCATATGCGAGAAACGGTCCAATCCTTGCCCTTAGAGAATTTCTCAAATCTGTTGCGGTCTTTGCAACATTGTATAGCTCCTGATCCCGCACGAGAGTATGTGGCTTCTTCGCATTGTTAAGATCGGCTGTTTGCTATGTTGTTTGCAAATACACACACACACACACACACACGACACACACACACACATCAACACACACACACACACACACCACACACCACACACACACCACACACACCACACAAACTACACTTACAACTCCACACAACACACACGACACACACACACACACACACACACACACACACACGCACAAACACACACACACACACACACACACACACACACACACACACACACACAACACCACACACACACCAACACACACATACACACACACACCCACACCACACCATACACACACACTCACACACACACACACACACAGCAACACCATATCCACCACACACCACACACACACACACACACACACACACACCACAACACACACAGCACACACACACGCACAAACATACACATCACACACACACACACCACACAACACACACACACGCACAACACACACACACACACACACGCACACACACCATATGTGAGGACATCACAATAAAGACCCCTTGGAGGGACCAGCGATTCATGTGGTTTTAAAAGCTCGAATACACAGTAGAGCTACAAGTGGAGGGGAACAGGAAGGCCCAGGACAATGAAGCCAAACTACAAAGAAAGGGGACTACACGGGAATGAGGAACTTCCTGAACGGGGTTCAGTGAGACAGAGAATCGGGCAGGAGCCAGTTAAATGAGAATGTGGAATATGTAACAACAAGTGCAAGGAGGCTGAGGAGAGTTCTGTACCCAAGGGTAACAGGAATAATGAAAAAGCCAGGATGAGCCCATGGTTCACCCAATAGGTGCAGGGACAAAAACACAAGTGTGCTAGGAAAAAGAATAAATTATAGATAGAAAAGGACCCAGGAAGAATATAGAAGCAGTCGTGAGAGCCGAAACGAAATATGCTCATATAAGAGGGGAGGCCCAACGACAATATTGAAAACGGCATAGGCAGCGAAAGCTAAATCTAACCCGAAAACTGTTATACAGCCACATCAGGAGGAAGACAACAGTCAAGGACCAGGTAATCAGGCCTAAGGAAGGAAGAGGGAAGAGACAACAAGAAATGACCGAGAAAAATATAGGAACTCCCACAAGAGATCTTCAAAGAAGTGTTCGCCAGAGAGGAGAACAGAAGGGGCCCCTCCAGAAAGACGGAGAAGTGGGCACACACACCAAGTGCTGGACACAGAACACACAACCGAGGAAGAAGAAAGAGGCTTCTGAGTGAGCTAGATACCATCAAGGCAATGAGGGGCCATATAACAACTCCCCCATGGGTCCTGAAGAGGGAGCAGAGGCGCTATGTGTGTACGCCCTAACAACAATATTCAATACATCTATCGAAACAGGGAGATTGCCCTGAGGCATGGAAGACAGCAAATGTAGTCCCAGAACTTTTAAAAAAAGGAGACAGACATGAAAGCACTAAAACTACAGACCAGTGCACTCTGCCATGTAGTAGTAGCAAAGACGAATGGAGAAGATTACCCAGAGAAAAGTGGTGGAACACCTATAAAAGGAATGATCTCATCAGCACCACCAACATGGTTTTAAGGGACGTGAAATCCACTGAATTCACACAAACCTACTGAGTATTCTATGACCTGGTGACGAGCAGTAAGACAAGAGAGTAGAGGGGGGGATGGATTGCATTTCTCTTGGACTGCAAGAAGGCGTTTGACATAGTTGCCATCACAAGAGATACAGTGCAAAAAACTGGGGGACCAAGCAGCGATAAAGCATGGAAGCACTACAATGGATCAGGGAAAACTTGTCAGGAATGCAGAAGCGAGTCATGGTTTACGTGGCGAAGGTGTTCAGAGTGGGCACCTGTGACCAGCGCGGGGTCCCACAGGGTCAGTCCATAGGACCAGTGCTGTTTTCTGGTATTGTGAACGAATGACGTAGGACAATAGACTCCAAAGTGTCCCTTGTTTGCAGAATGGACATGAAGTTGATGAGAAGAATGCATACGATTCGAAGACAGGCAAACTACAAAGGGATCTGGACAGGCCCTGCAGACACTGGTCCAGCAATTGGCTCCTGGAGCGTTCAACCCCACCAAGTGCAAAGCATTGAAGATGTGGGGAAGGGGCCATAAGACCGCAGACGGAGAACAGTCCTAGGGGGCCAGAGACTACAAAACCTCCACTGCAAGGAAAAAAGATCTTGTGGTGATAACACAACAGCACAGTCTCCTGAAGCACACCGATCAACCAAATACGGATGCAGCATATGGGCGCCTGAGCAACCTCAGAACAGCATTCCGACATCTTAATAAGGAATCGTGTTCAGGGGACCGCCTGTGGCACCGTAACGTTAGGCCCATATGAGATATTGCGGCACCAGTTTGGAACCCACACCTACGCCAAGCACGTAAAGAAACTAAGCAAGTGCAAAAATTTGCAACAAGACTAGTCCAGAGCTAAGAGAGTATTTCCTACAGGGAGAGGTTTAAAGGGAAAATCACCTGACGATACTGGCGACAGGGGAGAGATAGGGGGGACATGATAACTGACATAGCAAATACGGAAAGGAAATTGACAAGGTGGACAAAGACAGGATGTTCCTGAGATTGGACTCAGTAACAAGGGACACAGGTTGGAATTTGAGACCAGATGAATCACAGGGATGTTAGGAACGTATTTCTTCATCCACAGAGTTAAGGTCAGGCAGTGGAATAGTTTGGGAAGCGAAGTAGTGGGAGGCAGGATCCCATACATGCGTTAAAGCAGAGTCTATCATAAAGATCTCGGTACAGGGAGAGTGACCTAGTAGCGACCAGTGAAGAGGCGGCCAGGAGCAATGACACACCCCTGCATGCCCAACTAGGTAAGTACAACTAGTGAGTACACACATCCACACACAAACCCACACACACAACACACACACAACACACAGGACACACACACACACACACACACGACACACACACACACACACACACACACAACACCACACACACACCACTGAAGATAGGAGAGCTGAAAATGAGAAATCAAATTGAATTAGGGGATACAACAGTAGGGATATGCAGTGGTAGAAGAGCAGTGGAGGTCAGTCTTTGTGACATGGTGCTCCAGGAATTGAAGGGGAAACATATGAAGCAAGAAACAAGGGGAAAAAAAAGCAATTGAAAGCATCATGAAAACCAATGGAGAAGACGACATGACCCATCTAGAAAATGTTCTTAGAATAGGGGGGTTTTGTAAAAAAAAAGAACCCTGCCACTGAAAGTACCTTCAAGCAGAACGACTCTGAACCAGATCCTGCAGGAGAAAGCACGATTAAGGGACATGCGCATAACAGGATGGTGATCTCGGAAACCAGCCGCCCCGACAGACCCAAAGCAGAAAAGGCAGAAACTTAAGAGATGAGTACAAGGCGAAAGGAGGAAAAGAGGGATGGAGAAGACAGACAGCGAGATCCCAGACACAGGAAGATCAAATACAGCTCCCTCAACAACTTCCTATAAAAAGTCCTCCTCAACCAGGGATCAACCCCAGTGAGCAACCAAACATCTAAATGACTCAAAACACCCAATGCCACATCCAAAGCCCCCACTCACTGCATTACAACTAACTCCAACCCCCACATCAACCACCCATGTTGTTTCCCTTATCAGGTCTCCCACTTTCCCCAAAACCCCAATACACTCCAGACCCACAATCTTAGAAAAGAAGTTGAAGTTGTGGTATACCAATGCAGATGGAATAACAAATAAGTATGAGGTGTGCACGAAAGACATCAAGAGAACATCCCCAGACATAATAAGCACTCACAGAAACAAAACTCAACCAGAATAATAACAGATCAATCTTCCATCCGGATTACAAATCCTCAGTGAAAGACAGTAGGTAGGAGAGGGGGAGGATGAGTTGCACCTGCTCATTAAAAACCCTTTGAGGGGGTTTGAGAAAATGAAGGAATGACGGCAACGGGGCGAATAGGCCTACTTAGTAGGAACAATCCTAGTCTAGGAGGACATAAGGTGATAATTGCAGTAATGTACAACCCAATCCACATAAGCTGCAGAGGAGACCAAGAGAAGAATACGATGAGAGCAACAGAGCAATGGTCGACACGATCACTAGCCGAGGTGGCCAGAGAGCACACATGGCGGGAGCAAAAGTAACTAGTTACGGTAGATTTCAATCACAAGGAGATGACTGAGGAAAAACCTGGAGCCCCATGGGTCCCGTAAACATGGAGAGCCAAGATATGGATGTGGTACTAGGAAAACCTCAGGCATCAACATGTTAGTAGACGACTACCAAGAGAGAGAGGAGAGATTGAACCAGCAAGACAGGAACCGTGTATTCCCCGTTGAGTAGTTTCTGACATCGAGGATATCATGTATGAAAGAGCCCCTGGGGAGCTAGTGATCAATGTGTTTCTGTGGGGCGTGGGTGGGGTGGGGGGGGGTCGGAGAGCCAGTACATAGTTTGAGTCATCCAAGAATTGGAGAAGCAGAGCAGGAAATCGGGTGGAAAAACCAAACTAACAAAAGGGGAACTACCATAGGCTTGAGGAACTTCTTTCAAGACATTACAGTGGGAGAGGGAACGACAGGAAAACCAGTACAAGAAATGATTGTATTATGGCCGCAACAAAATGAGCAAGGAGGCAGAAGGAAGGTTTGTTCCCAAGGGAAACAGAAATAATGGGAAGAACAGAACGAGTCCTTGTTCACCCCAAAAGGTTAGTGGGAGGCGCAAAAAAACTAGAGTGTACTAAGATTGGAAAAGGTAGAGAAGACAGAGAACTCCTATAAATAAAAGAATTAGCGGAAGAGTCAGAGAACTAAATATGCATCAGATAAGACGGGAGGCTCAGCGGCAATACGAAAATTACATACAACATCGAAAGTCAATACTGACCCGAGCTGTTGTACAGGCCCACATCAGGAGGAAAACAACAGTCAAGGACAAGGTAATCAGACTGAGGAAGGGTGGATGGGGAATTCACTAAGAAAGCCCGGGAGAGGTAATGTCAGGAGCTCAACCGGAGATTTAAAGAAGAATCTACAGTGGAAACCAGTATGAGCTAAAGGGAAATCAGAGCAGGGTTGTTGCACCAGCAAAGTGCTGGATGAGGGTACATATATACCAAGGAGGAGGTGAAGAATCTGCTATGGCGAAACTTGACACCTCAATGCTGTGGGGACCAGAACAACATCCTCCGTAGGGTCCTAAAGAGGGAGCAGAGATATGGTGTACCATTACAAGATCTTCAAACACATCATTAGAAACTGGCAACTCCCGAGGTATGGAAGATGCAAATGGAGTCCCAATTTTTAAAGGGAACCAGACATGAGGCACTAAACTACAGACCTGTATCACTAACGGTAGTATAGTATGAAAGTCATGGAGTATCATCAGGAAGTAGAGTTGGTGGAGCACCTGGAAAGAACAAGTGTATAATTTGTACAAACCACATGAGTTTCAGGAGGGAAAAATCCTGTGTCAACATAACAAACCTACTAGAGTTTTATGACAAGGTGACCGAAAGTAAATCAAGAGAGAGAGGGTGGATCGACTTGCATTTTTTGGATATCTGCAGAAGGCCTTGGCACAGTTCCTCACATAGAGGTTACGCAAAGCTATAGGAATCTTAACCAGAGGCACGACATAACAGGAAAGGGCACTGCAATGGATCAAGAATTACCTGAACAGGAGCAACAACGAGTCCATGGTACATGACAGGTGTCACGGGGTCTCACAGGGGTCATCCTAGGAACTGTGAGCTGTTCTTCGGTATATGTAATGAATAACGGAAGGGATAGACTAAGAAGTGTCCCTTGTTTGCGGATGATGTGAAGTTAATGAGAAGAATCAAATCGATATGAGGATTCATGGCAGGACTACAAGAAGACCTGGACAGAGCTACAAGCTGGTCCAGCAACGGGCTCCATTGAGTTTAACCCTGCCAAATGCAAAAGTCATGAGATTGGGGGAAGGGCGAAAGAAACCGCAGACACAATATAAGTTTAGTATGACCAAAATCTGCAAACCTCACTCAAGGAAAAAGATCTGGGGGTGAGTATAACACCGAGCATATCTCCTGATGCGCGCACATCAATCAGATAACTGCTGCAGCATACGGGCGCCTGCAAAACCTACGAGATAGCGTTCCGATACCTCAAAGAGGAGTCGTTTACAAGACTCTGTATCCCATTTACGTCAGCCCATAACTGAGTATGCAGCGACCATTTGGAATCCACACCTAGTCAAGTCACAGTCAAGAAAGAGTTAGAGAAAGTGCAAAGGTTTGCATCAATGACTACTCCCCCAGAGCTACGGGATTATCCTACGAAGAAAGGTTGAGGTGAAATCGACTGACGACAACTGGAGGAACAGGTAGGGTCATGGGAGACATGATAACCGACATATACAATACTGCGCAGGAATAGACTAAGGTGGGACAAAGACGGGATGTTCCAGAGAAGGGAACACAGACACAAGAGGTCACAATTGGAAAGTTGAAGACTCAGATGAATCAAAGGGATGTTAGGAAGTATTCTTCAGTCATAGAGTAGTCAAAGCCGTGGAATAGCCTAGAAAGTGAAGTATAGGAGGGCGGGAACCATACATAGTTTTAAGGCGAAGGTATGATAAAGCTCATGAGCAGGGAGAGAGAGACCTAGTTAGCAAGCATGAAGAGGCGGGCCAGGAGCTATGAATCGACCCCTGCAACCACACAATAGGTGAGTACAAATAGGTGAAGTACAACACACACACACACACACAACACAACACACACACATACAACATGCACGTATATACAACAGGCCCTTGTATCTAATCGACATGTTGGCCTGATACAAAATTGGAAACTAACACACACACACACAACAAATCACACCCACACGCAACACAACAACACACAACCACACACACACACAACACAAACACACACACACACACACATCACACAACAACACACACACACACACACACACACACACACACACAACACACACACACACACACACACAAACAAAACAAACACACGCACACACACACACACACACACAGCATGAATGAAGCCCCATATTTAAGAAAGGAAACCGAAATAGGCACATACTAACAGACTGTGACCTCTGACATGTATCTGAGTGCAAAGTCATGGAGAAGATTATCAGAGGAGAAAGTGGTGGAACACCTGAACGGACAAAGATTATTATAAATGAAAACCAGCAAGGGATCATGAAGGACAAATCCTGTGTCACAAACCTTCTGGACTATATACAAGGTAACAGAAGTAAGAAACAAAGAGAGAGGGGTGGGTAATACATTTTATGGACTGCAGGAAGGTCTTTGGACACATTCCTCACATCGAGATTAGTGCAGAAAGCTGGAGTGATCAGGCTCAGTATAACAGAAGGGCACTGCAGTGGAGATCAGGGAATTACCTGACCGGGAGGGCACACAACGAGTCATGGCTACGTGAAGAGAATCACAAGTGGGCCGCCTGTGACGAGCGGGGTCCTCACATGGTCAGTTCTTGGAACCAGTGCTATTTTTGATATATCGAATAAATGACATGATGGAAGGAATAGACTCTGAAGTCTCCCTATTCGCAGATGATGTGAAGCTGATGAGAAGAATTAAATCGGATGAGGATGAGGCAGGACTGCAAAGAGACCTGGACAGGCTGGGCACGTGGTCCAGAAACTGGCTTCTCGAATTCAACCCTGCCAAATGCAAAGTCATGAAGATTGGGGAGGGGCAAAGAAGACCTCAGACAGAGTATAGGCTAGGTTGACAAAGACTACAGACCTCACTCAGGGAGAAAGATCTTGGGGTGACCATAACACCAAGCACGTCACCGGAGGCACACATCAACCAAATAACTGCTGCAGCATACGGGCGCCTGGCAAACCTGAGAATAGCGTTCCGGTACCTCAGTAAGGAATCGTTCAATACTTTATACACTGTGTACGTCAGGCCCATACTGGAGTACGCAGCACCAGTTTGGAACCCACACCTGGTCAAACGCGTCAAGGAAATTAGAGGAAATGCAAAGGTTTGCAACAAGGCTAGTTCCAGAGCTAAGAGGCTAAGGGAAATCGGCCTGACGACAGTGGAGGACAGGAGGGCTAGGGGAGACATGATAACGACATAAAAATACTGCGTGAAATAGACAAGGTGAACAGAGACAGGATGTTCCAGAGATGGGACACAGAAACAAGGGGTCACAATTGGAAGCTGAAGACTCAGATGAGTCAAAGGCATGTTGGGAAGTATTTCTTCAGCTTCAGAGTTGTTAGGAAGTGGAATAGTCTGGCAAGCGATGTTAATGCTGCAAGAACTATACATGGTTTTAAGACGAGGTATGATAAAGCTCATGGAGCAAGGAGAGGGAGGACCAAGTAGCGGTCAGTGAAGAGGCGGGACCAGGAGCTGAGTCTCGACCCCTGCAACCACAATTAGGTGAGTACACACACACACACACACACACACACACACACACAATATATATATAAAATATATATATATATATATATATATATATATATATATATATATATATATATATATATATATATATATATATATATATATATATATATATATATATATATATATATATATATATATATAGTATTAGTTGTGTATGGAAGGTTTGTGTGGAGCAGAGATCATGTGGGAACGTTCACAGGTGGGGTACAGACAGAGAACTTGGAGTGTGTGGGTCAGAGAATACTAGATAGAGAGGCGGGTGCGTGATCAGTGTGGTAAAACTCTGACCACAAGTGCAATTTTGGCCATTACACTGATTGCTTTGCGTGTGGCTAACCACCAGCTGCCTTTGTTTGTAATAATGTGAACTTCAACAATAATCATGGAGCAGAGTTTTGGAAGGACGTCCACTGCCAGGGAGAGTCTAATATATAAAAACTATTATTCTGCTAATTACCTATAATATTTTTATTTAAGAGGAATAATAACAGGTCAGCAAAAGTGTATTTAAACTTTTATATGATTCTCAAACACACGGAAAGTAAATATATCTGACGTTTGGCAGCGGGGCGCCACCAACTAAGGCAGCCTCTGTCCGCAGATTACTTTATACACTCCCTCCAATTTCCTGTATTTTTACGTTTCTCTTTTTTTGTCCTTTTTTTTCTCAATCTATAAAAGCAGGAGAGGCGAGGCAGCAGCAGGACGGCCACCCTCTACGCCATTATATATTTTACGCCCCTCTGTGAGGTCCTCCTGAGCCACTGGAAGCCTCCATATCTTCCTGAATTACACAATAGGCCTAGCCAGACATGGGCTGGTCACCTTTTTTTTCCGGTGTCCCCCCCCCCCCCCAATCCCGTCAAGCTGACGCGGCCATGAAGGCGAATTCAGACTCTATGATACAACTGCTTGGGGGCATTTCCGTAGCCTAGAGTACGATAACTTGGGTCTTGTGGGCACTCACGGTAAGGATCATATTTGATGACGTCAGTATAACTGTAGCACCGGCGAGGGAGGGTCTCACTCCCATCTGTCCTCAATGCCTCCCTTATGTATGCTTTTTCTTCCCTTCAAAGGGAGTCACTTTATGCTGGTAAAGGGGCTCGTGATTCAAGGAGTTGGAGTTACCTTCTTGTATAATACCTGATCGCTTACCATTCTTTAAGCACTGTACGATTATATGGATTTAGAGTTTCATGAATATATATATACATACATACATACAATGATCTGCTAGTTGACGAGGTCATAATTCCCTTCAGTGTTCCTTGACTGGCTCCTTAAATGGCCCTTGATACATTGATGGATACTTATATTAGATCTTTGTGGACCATTATTGGCCCTTAATGAACTATGAGATTTTAATGGAACATTATTGGCCCTAAATGAACTCTAAGCTCTTGATGCAATATAATTGGCTCTTGATGACCTACCATTGGTTGACCTACCATTGGTTCTGCGTCTTATTTACATACACGTCAGTATTAATGCCATCAAACACTTAACCTTCCTTAGTGTTACAAACAGTCGACTGTTCTTTATGTGTGACGTCTCTCATGACTTAACCACTCCGACGTTGTGCTGCTCTTTACAATTATTGCTGTGCTGCTGCTGTACTGATACTCTTATAGAACTTTCCTGTTGTTGTGGAGAGAGTTGTATATTGCTGTCACCAGTTACAGTGTCTTTCGTGCTGTTGTGTGGAGGGTTGTATATTACTGTCACCAGTTACAGTGTCTTTCCTGCTGTTGTGTGGAGGGTTGTATATTACTGTCACCAGTTACAGTGTCTTTCCTGCTGTTGTGTGGAGGGTTGTATATTGCTGTCACCAGTTACAGTGTCTTTCCTGCTGTTGTGTGGAGGGTTGTATATTACTGTCACCAGTTACAGTGTCTTTCCTGCTGTTGTGCGAGGGTTGTATATTACTGTCACCAGTTACAGTGTCTTTCCTGCTGTTGTGCGAGGGTTGTATATTACTGTCACTAGTTACAATGTCTTTCCTGCTGTTGTGTGGAGGGTTGTATATTACTGTCACCAGTTACAGTGTCTTTCCTGCTGTTGTGTGGAGGGTTGTATATTAATGTCGCCATTTACAGTGCCTCTCCTGCTGTTGTGTGGAGGGTTGTATATTACTGTCACCAGTTACAGTGTCTTTCCTGCTGTTGTGTGGATGGTTGTATATTACTGTCGCCTGTTACTGTGTCTTTCCTGCTACTGTGTGGAGGTTTGTATATTACTGTCACCAGTTATGGCGTCTTTCCTGCTGTTGGGGGGAGGGTTTAATATTACTGTCCCCTGTTACAGTGTTCTTCCTGCTGTTGTGGGGAGGGTTGTATATCGCTGTCACCTATTACAATGTCTTTTCTGCTGTTGGGTGGAGGGTTGTATATTACTGTCACCTGTTATGGTTTCCAACAATTCGCAGTAAACAATGCAAAAAAGGCAGTGAGGAACAGAGAAAATGATATCTTAAGTTTATGTATTCGAAGTGTTGTTGAAGCTTCCAGGGTCGAAAGGTTTTTCAGAAATGTGTTTTAAGAGGATATGTTTGTGCCTCGTTCTGTGACTCTTACCTCATGTGGTCGTCAGTTTGATTTACTTTCTGTCACTTAGATTCACTGACCTTGTTTATGATGACTTCAATATCTGTGTACCAAATCTGCACACAGAAATCACTCCCTACGAAAGTAAAAGACTGGGCAGGCAATGCAAAATGCCCCCAATAAAAAGTAGGGGCGCCATTGGTACACTAAGGGAAAACACCATAAGTGTCCGGGGCCCAAGACTGTTCAACAGCCTCCCATCAAGCATTAGGGGAATTGCCAATAAACCCCTGACTGCCTTCAAGAGAGAGCTGGACAGATACCTAAAGTCAGTGTCGGATCAGCCGGGCTGTGGCTCGTACGTTGGACTGCGTGCGGCCAACAGTAACAGCCTAGTTGATTAAGCCCTGATCCATCGGGAGGCCTGGTCATGGACCGGGCCGCGGGGGCGTTGATCCCCGGAATAACCTCCAGGTAACCCTCCTCACTCTTTGTGTACTTCACTCTTACACTCTTACCTTCCTCGCTCTTTATGTGTACCACACTCTTACCCTCATCGTTTTTTTTTTATTTTCTGTGGGTAATATTCCAGGTTTGATATTTTCACAGTAATGTAGTACTTGGTAATGTGGAAGCATATGATGGGATAAGGGAAGAAGGTTTGGTCGTGGTAATGGGTGTAGGAAGGTTTGTGCTTGGTGGTACGAGCGACTGATGTTAGGGGACTGGACAGAGTATAAGATGTGTGGGGGTGAGAGGCAGCAAGAGCGAGAGATAACTGGGGTGAGAGGCAGCAGGAACGAGAGACAACAGGGGTGAGAGGCAGCAGGAGCAAGAGGCATCAGCTTGATTATCAGTGCGTGAGTGTTATTAGGTTTGGTTGGTGCGTTGTGTTGGGGTGGTAAAGCAGGATGTGGGAGTGAGTGTGTGGGAGCCGTGGAAGTCATGAAAAGACGTGTTGTGATAGATACGGTCGCATCGCCTTGACGTGTATGTGTGTGTGTGTGTGTGCTGCTGTATGTGTTGACTCGAGTGTGCATGCTGCGTGTGTGATCAGCTGTGTTGATTCTGTCCTGGTGGTGGGTGTCAATATGATGTGTGTGTACTCGTGTGTGATGGGTCTGATTAGTGGAGTGGGTGATAGAGGTGTGTATGTGTTTCGTCATGTACAGTTGATATGGACTCTTACGTGGTATGGTCTTGTGTGTAGATGTGATTTGGGTAGGTGTGTGCGGTGTTGCGTGCAGTGTCCTGTGTCGTAAAAGCGCAAACTGGTGCTAGACATGTCTGACAGGGTGTATGTGTAGTGTGTGTGAGAACAGATGTTAGTCTCGTCGTCTGCGTGTACATATTCAGTTGTGTATTGTGCGCTCTTAGGTATCAGTGTAGTTTGCGCTCTCGTCACAATAGTAGTAGTGTGATGTTCTGGTCGCTCTGTGTTATGCATCTGTGTTCTAAGGTGTGTGTCTATCTCTTGTATGTATGTACTCATGCGCTATCGGTATGATAGCGTATTGTCGTGGTGTACGTAGTGTGATCGATTATTTGGTGCGCTGTGATGCTTCTAGTATCGTGGGTTCTAGTGATGTCTGTAAGTGTGGAGAGTGCTCAGGGCTGTATGTGAGTCCTGTTCGTGTTGTGATTACGTTGGATCTAGTCATGCTTGTTCTATGAGACTGTCAATGTGTGGTGTGTAATGTCAATCGTGAATGCAACTGGAGGCTGTAATGTGTGAGTAGACCTTAGAGTTCTCTCGTGTATGACTGTGTCTAATTGGGTAGATGTGTATCTGTGCTCTCTGTGTCGATGTAAGAGCTAAGTGTCGAGTGAGTGTGTCAGTGGGGCATGTGCGCGAGTGTGTGTTGTGTATCGTGTCGTCTCATACGTCGTATTTGTCGGCAGAGTAGTGGTGAGAGAGTGTCTGTCGATTCTGGTCTACAATAGGATGGGTGCGTAGTGTATAGGAGGAGCTATGGTAAGATGTGCAGTTATTGTATAGTCGCGGGTGTCGATTGTTGTCGTTGTCTGTATGTGAGTTGATTACGAGTGCTGTCTGATCTGCGCTTTATGTACTCGATGAGTGCACAGTGATGATAATGTGTGGTGTCATGTAGTGTTTGTGTGAGGTGTGTGTGTGCGTCTTCGTCAGAGTGATACGGCGTACGTGTGCAGTAGGTGTGTGTGTCGCTCAGTAGTGAATTTGTGTGTGCGTACATTGGAATGTGTGACTGATTGTCTGCTAGGTGGAGTACAGCGTCAAGGTATCGAGCAGCGCGTTTCAGTCGTAGCTATTGAGCATCTGGTTGGAGTGATGCTATTCTGAGTGTCGATGGTGCTCTCTTGTGTGTGATGTGCTCTATCTGTTGTTGTTGTGATCAACGTTGTGTGTCAGTGATGAGCGGTGCATGCTTATCGTGTAGTGTGAGTACGTCGTGGGTGTGTGTGTTGATGGTCTGATGACTATGACATGTGCGTCTTATGTCTTGATCTATGCTCTGTGTTGGATGTGTATGAGCTGTCACTGCAAACTCTGAGTGCATCAAAGTAGTGTTGCATAGTGATGCGTCGAATAACTGTGACAGAAATGTTTTATTCGCGTGGAGCGCAGTATAGTATTCTGCGATGTGCACACGTGTGTACAGTTAGGTCGTCAGCGAGTGTGTGTGTGTCTGTGCTTGTGTGTGTTCAAGTGTTTGTGTCCATGGTGTGTCATGTGTGTCTGTATGGTGCTTCGCTATGAGTGTGTACTGACTACACTGATGTATTTTGTCTCAATGGAGCTCTCTGTGAGATAGTGTGTCTCCGTAGAGTGTTAGTGTTGATGTGGGTATATTTATATGTACTCTACTCCGTGTGTCTCGTGTTTCAGCAGCTGTGTCGTGCATGCTTGGTGTGTGTTGTGTCTAGTATGGAGGAGTGATATCACGTTGTGTGGCAACTACATTAGGCTTTTGTAAACATAGTATGACAAATGGTATACAGCCCAAGCAGAGCTTGATGTGTTGCGAGAGGATATTCTATTACTTCAGTCCCTAGCGACCAATCTCATGCTACACTGACACTAATACTACTCGATCACCAGTGACTTTATACGTAGACATAGGACAAGTCGCCGACTCGATATGTCTATACCTCTGGTAAATACAATGAGCGAGGGGTGCTATATAACACTCTGAGGTATACCTCTGTATACATGAGGCGAGGGTGCATATACCTCTGAGGTAATAACCTCTGGTATACATGAGCGAGGGGTGCTATTATACCGTCTGAGGTATCCTCTGGTATAATATGAGCGCGGGATTGTGGTATACCTCCTGACATACATAGCGAGGGGTGCTATATACCTCTGTGTATACCTCTGGTATACATGATGCGAGGGTGTGGTATACTCTCTAGTATACATGAGCGAGGGTGTGGTATACCTCTGATATACATGAAGCGAGGGTTGTTGGTTATACTTCTGGTATAGCAATACGAAGGGTGTGGTATCCCTCTGGTATACATGAGCGAGGGGTGTGGTATAACCTCAGTGGTATTCCTCTGGTATATAACATGAGCGAGGGGTGTGGTATACCCTGGTATACATGAAGGCGAGGGGTGGTAGTATACCTCTGGTATACATGGAGAGAGGGGTTGGTGTATTCCTCTGGTATATATTGATCGAGGGGTTGGTATAGCCTCTGTTATACTGAGAGAGGTTAGTGGTTATACTTCTGGTATAACATGAGCGAATGGGTGTGGTTATACCTCTGGTATACAGAAGAGGGGTTGGTATACCTCGGTATACATTAGCGCGGGGTGTGTGATATAACCTCTGATGTTATACCTCGGTATACATGACGAGGGTTATGGTATAACCTCTGGTATACATGAATCAGGGTGTGTATACTTCTGTGTATACAATGCGAAGATGTGTGGAATACTCTGTTATACATGAGCGAGGTTGTGGTATACCTCTGTGGTAAACCTCTGGTATACATAGCGAGGGGTGTGGTAAAACCTCTGTGGTATACCTCTGGTATACATGATGCGAGGGTGTGGTATACCACCTGCATGCAATGAGCGAGGGGTGTGTATACCTCTGGTATACATGATAAGAGGGGATTGTGAATACCTCTGGTATATATGGAGCGAGGGGTGTGGTATACCTCTGGTATACATGAGAGAGGGGTGTGGTATACTTCTGGTATACATGAGCGAAGGGTGTGGTATACCTCTGGTATACATGAGCGAGGGGTGTGGTATACCTCTGTGGTATACCTCTGGTAAACGATCGAGGGGTATGGTATACCTCAGGTATACATTAACGAGGGTGATGTAAACCACTGGTATGCATGAGCGATTGGGTGGTGGTAGACCTCTGTAGCATGAGCGAGGGGTGTGGTATACCTCTGGTATGCATGAGCGAGGGGTGTGGTATACCTCTGGTATGCATGAGCGAGGGGTGTGGTATACCTCTGGTATGCATGAGCGAGGTTGGTACCTCTGTAATGCATTGAGCGAGGAGTGGTTAATACCTCTAGGTATACATGAGTGAGGGGTGTGGTAAACCTCTGGTATACCTGAGCGAAGATGGGTTAGGTATACCTCTTTGGTATTACCTCTGTGTATACATGAGCAGGGGTGTGGTCATACCTCTAGTATACATGATCAGGGTTGTGGTATACCACTGGATATATAAGAGCGAGGGGTGTGGTATCCTCTGGTAAATATTAGCGAGGGTGTGTATACTCTAGTATACCTGAGCGAGGTGTTGTAGCAATACCTCTTGGCAAATATGACAAGGGGTGGTGTTATACCTCTTGGTATAACCTCTGATATATTACGAGGTGGAGTTTTGTAAAACCTCTGGTAAAATATAGCGAGTAGTGGGTATACCTCCTGGTCTATATGAGCGAGGAGTGTTATACCTCTGGTATATAATGAGCGAGGCAGTGTGGTAATCCTCTGTGGTAAACCTCTGAGTATACCCTCCGTGGTATACCCTCTGTGGAGTATACCTCTGTGGTATACCTCTGTGGTATACCTCCGTGAAATACTCTGTGTAAATCCTCAGTGTTATAACCTCAGTGGTATACCTCCGTGTGTATACCTCTGTGGTCTACCTCTGTGGTATACCTCCGTGGTATACCTCTGTGGTATACCTCTGTGGTATACCTCCGTGGTATACCTCCGTGGAACACCTCCGTGGTATAACCCCGTGGTATACTCAGTGGTATGCCTCAGTGGTATACCTCCGTGGTACACCTCCGTGGTATACCTCCGTGGTAACACCTCCGTGGTACACCTCCGTGGTATACCTCTTTTGATATAGCCTCTGTGGTATGCATCATTGTATACCGTCCGTGGTACACCTCCCGTGGTATACCTCCGTGGTATACCTCCGTGTTATACCTCGCGAGGTACACCACCGTGGTAAACCCCCCGTGGTATACCTCCGTGGTATACCTCTGTGGTATACCTCCGTGGTATACCTCCGTGGTATACCTCCGTGGTATACCTCCGTGGTATACCTCTGTGGTATACCTCCGTGGTACAACCTCCGTGGTATAGCTCCGTGGTAATACCTCTGTGGTATACCTCACGAGTTTCATTACGAATTTCTCGCTAGTTTTTTCTGGCTCTTCTCTTTTTTCTTATCTCATTTTTTTTTTCTCTGTTTACATTATTCTGAAGTTCTCTCCTCTCCTCTCTCTCTCCTCTCTCCCCTCTCCTCTCCTCTCTCTTCTCTCTCACTCTCTCTCTCTTCTCTCTCTACTTCTCTAATCTTTTCCGTTCCCGTCTGTTTGTCCACCGGCTACCCTCCCCCTCGACCACCTCCTCTTCCTCCCTCCTCCTCGCGTTCTTCACCTCCTCCTCCTCCTCCCCTCCTCCCTCCTCCTCCATCTCCTCCACGCTCCTCCACTTCCTCCTCCTCTTCCTCCACCTCCTCCTCCTCCTCCTCGTCCTCGTCCTCGTTCCTCGTCCTCGTCCACGTCCTCGTCCTCGTCCCGTCCTCGTCCTCGTCCTCCTCCTCCCTTCCTCCTCCTCCTCCTCCTGCCTCCTCCTCTCCTCCTCCTCCTTCCCTTCCTCCTTCCTCCTCCTCCTCCTCCTCCCCTCCCTCTCCTCCTCCTCCTTCTCCCTTCCTCCTCCTCATCCTTCTCCCTCCTTCTCCTCCTCCTTCCTCCTCCTCCTCCTCCTCCTCCTCCTCCTTCTCCTCTTCCTCCTCCTTCTCCTCCTCCTCCTCCTCCTCCTCCTCTCCTCCTTTCACCCTTCTCCTCCTCCTTCTCCTTTCCTCCTCCACCTCCTCCCCTCTCCTTTTCTCCTCCTCCTCTCTCCTCCTCCTCCTCCTCCTCCTCCTCATCCTTCTCCTCCTCCTTCTCCTCCTCGTCCTCCTCCCTCCTCCTTCCTCGCTCCTCCTTCTCCTCCTCCTCCTTCCTCATCTCCTCCTTCCCTCCTCCTCTCCTCCTTTTCCCTCCTCCACCTCCTTCTCCTCCTTCTCCTCCTCCTTCTCCTCTCCTCCTTCTCCCTCCTTCTCCTCCTCCTTCCCTCCTCCTCCTCCTCCTTCTCCTCCTTCTCCTCGTCCTCCTCCTCCCTCCATGCTCCTCCCCTCCTCCTACTCATCCCTTCCTCCCTCCTCCTCCTCCTCTCCTCATCCTTCTCCTCCTCCTCCTCATTCTTCTTCTCCTCCTCCTCATTCTCCTCCTCCCTCCTCCCTCCTTCCTCCTCCTCCTCCTCTTTCTCCTCCCTCCTCCTCCTCCTCTCCTTTTCCCTTCCTTCTCCTCCTTCTCCTCCTCCTCCTTCTGTTTCCCTCCTCCTTCTTCGCCTCCTCCTCTTACCTTTTCTCCTCATTTCCTCCTCCTCCTTCTCCTCCTCCTCCTCCTCCTCCTCCTCCCCTCCTCCTCCTGCCTCCTCCTCTTCTCCTCCTCCTCCTCCTCCTGCCCTTCTTCTCTCCTCCTTTCCTCCACCTCCTTCCTCTTCCCTCCTCCTTCTCCTCCTTCTTCTTCTTTCCTCCTCCTCCTTCTCCTCCTCCTCCTCTCTGCTCCTTCTTCTCTCCTCCTGCCTCATCCTCCTTCTCTTTTCCCCTCCCTTCTCCTCCTTCTTCTCCCTCCTCCTCCACCTTCTCCTCCTCCTCCTATCTCCCTCCTCGCTCCTCCCTCCTCCTTCTCCTCCCCTCCTCCTCATTTTCCTCCTCCTCCTCTCCTCCTTCTCTTCCTCCTCCGTGGCGGGCTCCTTCTCCTCCTCCTCCACCTCCTCCGCCTCCTCCCTCCTCCTCCTCCTCCCTCTCCTCCTCCTCCACCTCCTTCCATCCTCCTCCTCCTCCTTCTGTCCTCCTCCTCCCCCCTCCTTTCCTCCTCCTCCTCCTTCTCTCCTCCTCCTCCTCCTCCCCACCTATTTTCACCTCCCCACCTCCTCCTCCTCCCTTCTCTCCTTCTCCTCCTCCTCCTTCTCCTCCTCCTCCTCCACCCCTCCGTCTCCATCCTCCTCCTCCTCCTTCTCCCACCTTCTCCTCCACCTTCTCTTCCTCCTCTTCCTCTCCTCCTTCCTTCTCCTCCTCCTCTCCTCTCCTACTCCTCTCCCCTCGCCTCTCCTCCCTCCACCTCCTCCTCCTCCAACTCTTCCAGTCTCCTCTCCTCCTCCTCTTCCTCCTTCCTCCTTCTCCTCCTACTCCTCCACCTTCTTCTCTTCCTCCATTTCCTCCTCCTTCTCCTCCACCTTCCCTCCTTCTCCTCCTTCCTCCTCCTCCTCCTCCTCATCATCCTTCTCCTTCCTTCCTCCTCCTCCTACCTTCTCCTCTCTCCACCTCCCTCCGCCTCCTCCATCTTCTCTTCCTCCTCCTCCTCCTTCTCTCCTCCTCCTCCGCCTCCTCCTTCTCCTCCTCCCCTCCTTCTCCTCCTCCTCCTTCTTCTCCATCCTCCTCCACCTCCCTCCTTCTCTTCCTTCTCCTCCTCCTCCTCTTCTTCCTCCTCCTTCTCCTACTTCACTCCCCTCCTTCTTCTCCTCTCCTTTTCCTCCTCCTTCTCCTCCTCCTCCTCCTTCTCTTCCTCCTCCTCCTCCTTTCCTCCTCCTCCCTCTTCTCCTCCTCCTCCTCCTCCTTCTGTTCCTCTCCTATCCTCCTCCTCTCTCCTTTTGTCCCTCCTCCTTCTCCTCCTCCTCTTCCTTCTCCTCCTCCTCCTCCTCTTCTTCCTTCCATCCTCCTCCTCGCTCCTCCTTCTCCTCCTTCTCCTTTTTCCACCTCCTCCTCCTCCTTCTCTTTCCTCCCCCCTCCTCCTCCTCCTTTCTTCCTCCTCCTCCTCCGCCTCCTCCTCCTCCTCCTCACTCCTCCTCCTTCTCCTCCTCCTCCTTCTCCTCCTCCTCCTCCTCCTCCTCCCCTCCTCCTCCTTCTCTTCCTCCTCCTCCTTCCTCCTCCTCCTCTTCTTCCACCTCCTTCTCCTCCTACTCACTCGTTCCTTCATCTCCTCCTCCTTATCCTCATCCATCTCCTCCTCCTCCTCCTTCGCCTTCCTCCTCCTTCCTCCTTCTCCTCCTCCTCCCTCCTTCTGTTCCTCCTCCTCCTCCTCCTTCTCCTCCTCCTCCTCCTGCCTCTCCTCCTCCTCCTTCTCCTCCTTCTCCTCCCCTCCTCCTACTCCTCCTACTCCTCCTCCTCCTTCTCCTCCTCCTCCTCCTTCTGTTCCTCCTCCTCCATTCTCCTCCATCCTCTCCTCCTCCCTCCTACTCCTCCTCCTCCCCCCCTCCTTCTGCCTCCTTCTCTTCCTCATCCTTCTCCTCCTCCTCCTCCTCCTCCTCATTCTTCTTCTCCTCCTCCTCATTCCCTCCTCTTCCCTCCCCCTCCTCCTCCTCCTCTTTCTCCCCTCCTCCCTCTCCTCCTCTCCTCCTTTCCTTCTCCTCCTTCTCCTCCTCCTCCCTCCTGTTCCTACCTCCTTCTCTCCTTCTCCTCCTCCTCCTCCACGGCTCCTCCTCCTTCTCCTCCTCCTCCTCCTCTTTCTCCTCCTCCTCCTACTCCTCCTTTTCCTCCTCATTTCCTCCCTACTCCTTCTCCTCCTCCTCCTCCTCCTCCTCCTCCTCCTTCTCCTCCTCCTCCTCCTCCTCCTGCTCCTTCTTCTCCTCCTCCTCCTCCTATTCCTTCTCTTCCTCCTCCTCTCCTTCCTTCTTCTCTCCTCCTTCCTCCTTCTCCTCCTTTTCTCCCTCCTCCCTCCTCCTCGTCCTCCTCCACCTCCTCCATCCTTCTCCTCCTCCTCCTCCGTTCTCTTCCTCCTCTCCTCCTTCTCCCCCGCCTCCTCCTCCTCCTACTCCTCCTCCTCCGCCCTTTTCCTCCTTCTCCCTCCTCCTCCCTCCTTCGTACCTCCTCCCCTCCTCCTTCTCCTCCTCCTCATCCTCCTCCTTCACCTCCTCCTCTCCTTCTGTTCCTGCCTCCTCCCCTCCTCCTCCTCCTTACTCCTCCTCCTCCACCCTCCTCCTTCACCTCCTTCTCCTCCTCCTTCCTCTTGCTCCTCCTCCTCCTCCTCCCCCCTCCTTCTCCTCCTCCCCTCCTCCTGCTCCTCTTCTCCTCCCTCCTCCTCCTTCTCTTCTCCTCTTCCTCCTCCTCTCCTTCTCACCTCCTTCTCCTCCTTTCTCCTCCCCTCCTCCCCTTCTCCTCCCTCCTCCTCCTCCTCCTCCTCCTTCATCTTCCTTCTCCTCCTCCTCCTCCTCCTCCTCTTCCCCTCCCTCCTTCTCTCCTACTCCTCCTCCTTCTTCTCCTCCGTCTCTTTTCCTCCTCCTATCTCCACCTCCTCCTCCTCTTCCTCCTCCTCCTCCTTCCTCCACTTCTTCCTTCTCATCTTTCCTCCACTTCCTCCTCCTTCTCCTGGGGGACATACCACCTCCTTCTCCTCCTACTCCTCCACCACCTCCTCCTCCTCCTCCTCTTTCCTCCTCCTCCTTACACCTCCTCCACGTCCGCCTCCTCCTCCTCCTCCTTCACCCCACCTCTCCTCCTCCTCCTTGCTCCTCCTCCACCTCCTCCTCCTCCTTCTCTTCCTACTCCTCCTCCTCCACTTCTTCCTCTCCTTCTCCTCCTAATCCTCCTCCTTCTTCTCCTCCTCCTTTTCCCGGCTCTCCTCTCCTCCACCCTCTCCTTCTCTTCCTCCTCCTCCTTCTCCTCCTCCTCCTCCTTCTCCTCCTACTTCTCTTCCTCGTCTTCCCTCCTCCCTCCTCCTTTTTTTACCCTTCCTCATCCTTCTCCCATCCTCCTCCTTCTCCTCCTCCTCCTTTCCTCTTCCTCCTTCTCTTCCTCTTCCTCTCCTCCTTTCCCTCCTTCTCCTCCTCCTCCTCCTCCCTCCTCCTTCTCATTCTTCCTCCTCCTCCTTCCTCTCCTCCCTCCTCCTCCGCATCCTCCTTCTCCTTTCTCCTCCTCCTCCTTCCCCTCCTCCTCCTCTCCTCCCCTCCTCCTTCCTCGTTCCTTCTCCTCCTCCTCCTCCTCCTCTTCTTCCTCCGTCCTTCTCCTCCTACTTCCTCCTCCTTCTTCTTTTCTCCTCCTCCTTTTCCGTCCTCCTTCTCCTCCTCATCCTCCTTCTCTCCTCCTCGCCCTCCTTCTCCCCTCCTCCTCCGCCTCCCTCCTCCTCCTCCTCCTCCTTCTCTCTCCTCCTCCTCCTCCTCCTCCTTCTCCTCCTCCTCCCTCCTTCTGTTTCCGCCTCCTCCTCCTCCTCTCCTCCTCCCTCCTCCTCCTCCTCCTCCTCCTCCTCCTTCTCCTACTCCTCCTCCTCCTCCTTCTCCTCCTTCTCCTCCTCCTTCTTCTCCTCCTCCTCCTCCTCCCACTCTTTCCCTCCTCCTCCTCCTCCTTCCTTCCTCCTCCTTACTCCTTCTTCTCCTACTCCTCCTCCTCCTTCTCCTCCTTCTCTTCCTCCTCCCCTCCTCCTTCTCCTCCTCCTCCTCCTCTTTTTCCTCCATCACCTCGATTCCTTCTCCTCCTCCTCCTCTCCTTCCTCCTCTCTCCTCCCTCTTCCCTTCCCTCACTCCACCTCTCCCACCCTCCCTCCTTTTCCTCCTCCTCGTCCCTCCATCTCCCTCCTCCTTCTTTTCCTCCTCCTCCTCTCCTCCTCCCCACCCTCCTCCTCCTTCTTCCTTTTCCTCCACTCCTCTCCTCCTACCTTCTCCTCCTTCACCTCCTCCTTCTTCCATCCTCCTCCTTCTCCTCCTCGACTCTCCTCCTCCTGCTTCCTCCTCCTCCTCCCTCCTCCTCCTCCTCTCCTCCTCCTCTCCTCCTTCTCCCCTCTCCTCCTCCTCCTCCTCCTTCCTTCTCCTCCTTTCTCCTCCTCCTTCTCCCTCCTCCTCTCCCTCCTCCTTCTCCTCATCCTCCTCCTCCTCCTCCTCCTCCTCCTCTCCTCCTTCTCCTCCTCCTTCTCCTCCCCTCCTCCTCCTCCTCCCTCCCTCCTCCTCCCTCCTGCCTTCTCCTCCTTCTCCTCCTTTCCTTCTCCTTCCCTCCTCCTCCTCCTTTCCTCTCCTCCTCCTCCTCACTCCTCCTTCTCCTCTTCCTCCTCCTAATTCTCCTCCTCCTCTCCTTCCTCCTCTCCTCCTCCTCCTCCTCGTCCCGTCCCTCCTCCTCCTTTCTCCTCCTCCTCCTCCTCCTCCACTATCCTTCTCCTCCTCCACCTCCTCCTCCTCCTCCTCCTTCTCCTCCTCCTCCTCCACCTCCTCCTCCTCCTCACTCCTTCTCCTCCTTCTCCACCTCCTTTCTCCTCCTCCTCCTCCTCCTTCTCCTCCTCACTCTCCTCCTCCTCCTCCCCTTCCTCCTCCTTCTCCTCCTCCTTCTCCTCTCCTCCTCCTCCTCCTCTTCCTCCTCCTCCCTCCTCCTCCTCCTCTTCCTTCTCCTCCTCCACCTCCTCCCCCCTCCTCCTCCTCCTCCGCCTTCTCTTCCTCCTCCTCCTCCTTCCTCCTCCTCCTCCATTTTGTGTGCCTCCTCCACATTACCCTCACATTCCTTGTTTGCACATTAATTATCATCGTCTTCGTCTATATCTTGCGTCATCTCTCTTCTCTTATCATCCTCATCATCACATTTCCACTCAGAATTAATTAATTCGAAAATTTATTAATTTATTCCCTTTTTCTTTCATTGTTTTTTCACTTCAACTTCACTCTTTATAGTTCGCTTCTCATCTCCTTTCTCTCCATTCAAACTTATTTCTGCTTCTTTCCTTCTTTCACATCTTGTTATGTCCTCTTTCTTTAATTCACTTTTGTTTTTCTCTCTTTATTTTTCTTCCATTTCTTGTTCATTATCCTTTCGTTTCCCATTTCTCTCTTTTCTAACAACATTTCCCTCTTTCCTCCTCATCACTTTCAGGTTTTTCTCACCTCTCCTTATATCCTCTCCTCACTCTCTCTCTCTCTCTCATCTCTCTCTCTCTCGTCTCTCTCTCTCTGTCCGTCTCTTTCCCCCTCTGTTCTGTCATCTGTCTGTCTCTGTCCTGTCTCGTCTGGTCCATTTCATTCCTTATCGCTTCTCCCCATCCAATCACTCTTTCTTCTTCCCCTCTCCCTTTTCTCCCCTTCATCACCCTTCTCGTACTCTTCCTTGCACATGTATTTGCCCTCGTCCTTCTTCCCCTAATTCCATATAATCCACTATTTTATTTCCCCCCATCCTTCCCATTCGTCTTGTCGTTCAATTCATGCCTCGTAATTTTTTCTCTTCCTTAATTTGTTTCTCCAGAGAGTCCCATCTGATACCCTAGTATTCCCATTTTCTTTCCCACCCGGCTGCTTTCTCTTTTCTTTGTTTCTCATTATATTACCGTCTTCCTCATCGCGAGGTTCAGTGAATTTTATCCCCAGGAGACGCAGCTGTTGCTGCTTGCGAGACGTTGCGTCTGTCGTCTGGTTTGTCTGTCAGGGAGCGGTGAACTGCCCTAGTGTTTGTGCAGGGGGTGTTGAGGCCCTAGGCTCCTAATAGCCGTCTCATTCGCTCGGAGCTGATGCTGCTGGTTCACTAGGTAAAGCCGGTCCGCGTACGTGATGGGGAAGTCGTTGGTTATAGGCTGCTACTTATGAGGTTTAGTAGGTTGGTTACGTAGCTGTCTAGGTTAGTTCAGTAATTAGGCTCTATTAGTTAGCTTATTATTAGGGAGTAGATTTAGTATAGGCTGCTAAAGTTATTAGGTTGTTTGATTAGTTTAATCTAGTTGGTTATATATTAGGTTAGGTTAGGAGTTAGTTAGTTAGTTGTTAGGTAGGCTGCATAGGTTAGGTATTTAGCTGCTAAGTTTAATTAGTTTTGGTTATGGTTAGTAAGAGTTAGTTAGTTAGGATGTTTGGTTAGTTAGGTTTACTCTAGTTAAGTAGGTTAGGTTCACATAGTTAGTTTAGGTTAGATAGCCTACTGGCTAGGTTAGGTTAGTTATTTAGGTTAGGTTAGTTAGTTAGGTTAGGCTAGTTTAAGTTAGTAGTGTTAGGTATAGTTAGGTTAGGTTAGGCTAGTTAGTTCTAGTTAGTAGGTTATTATAGTTTGTTTGGTTAGGTTTATTTTTAGGTTAGGTTAGTAACGGTAGGTTAGTGCGAAGTTTAGGTCTAGTTAGGTTTTAGGCTCTAAGTTAGTAGTTAGTTAGTTTAGGGTTATTAGGCTGCTAAGGTTTAGGTAGGACCGTTAGGTAGTTATTTAAGGTTAGTTAGTTTAGGTTAGCTCTTTGTTAATGTTTGTTAGGTAAGGTTACTCTAGTTAGGTAGGTTAGTAGACGTGCTAAGTCTTTGTTAGGTTTTTGTTAGTTTTGGATGAGTGTATTTGGGTAGTGTGTGGTTTTTAGGGTTTGTTAGGTTAATTTAGGATAGGTTTTCGTGTATTAGTTAGGTGTGTTTAGGTTTTGTGTTGGTATGTTGCTGTGAGATTGTTGTATTAGGTTTGGTTTTAGGTATTGGTTGTTAGGATAAAGGTTTGTGTGTGGTATTAGGTTTGTGAGGTGACGTGTAAGATATTGTTAGTGTGTTATTTGGTATTAGTTTTGGTTAGCGTTAGTTGGTTAGGTTAAGATGATTGAGTTAGTTAGTGTTTTTTTAGGGAGTTTTGTTGTATAATTGTATGATTAGTTAGTTTTATTAGGTTAGGTAGTAGATGGTAATTTGTTGTGTTTGTTAGTTTGGTTTGGTTAGGTTAGTGATGTAGATATTGGGGGAGGTTATAGTTAGGTTAGAGTTAGTTAGGTTGGTTTGTTAGTTTAGTTTTGTTATTAGCGGTTATTATGTTTATTTTTTGTTGTTTATATATTATTGTTTTTATGGAGAGAGAGGTTATTAGGGTATAATAGGGCTAGTTTGGTGTTAGGTAGGTTGTTTTAGTTATAGGGTTTATGTGCGTATTAGTTATTATTTTTTTTTTAAGTTATTAGATGTTAGTTAGTTATGGTGTTTTTGTTTGTTGTTAGTGTGGTTTTACTTTATTGGTTTGTTTGGTAGGTTATATGTGTTGATGAGGGCTTGTAGTTAGTTTTAGGTCTAGCTTATTAGTATTTAGAGTGTTAGGTTATTTGGTGATAGGGTTAGGTTAGTGCTGCTGTTTGGTTAGGTAGGATAGGGTTGGAGGGGCTGCTATAGTTAGTTATATCTTCTAGGCTTAGTGGGAGAGACGTTTTATTACAAAAAAAAAATTGTGAGCGGGTAGTTAGTTAAGATGCTACGTATCGATGGGTTAGGTGGATGTTATGCTGACTAGAGATAGCTTAGAGATTGTTAAGCAATAGATGAGAGAATAGGTACTAGTAGTATAGTTAAGAGTGCGCTGGTATTCGACACATGATTCTGTTAGTTTTACAGATTTAGTTAGTTTAGAGTTAGACATCATTACTTAGGAGTTTCAGTTAAGGAGATTATAAGAGAGATTTTAGGTTCTATTTTAATTTAGTGAGTCTATGAGTTTAGTTTGTTTATATTAGGTTAGGTTTCTAGTTAGGTATACTATAGTTAGTTTAAGCTCTAATTATGATAGATTCTAGCGTTCTAGAGTTAGGAGAATCTAGGTTAAGTATTATTCGCTGTTATGGTTATTAGTAGGTTAGTGTTAGTAGAGTTAAGTTAACTGTTAATGGTTAAGTCGCATGTTAAGTTATGTTTAGTTAGTTAGTTAACTCTCTACATCCACTATCATTATCGATGCGATGGGGGTTTTTTTACGGTGTTAACTTGCCAAGTTTTTGATAATTTATGTGAGACCGTGGTTCTCTATTACTGGCATTTAGATATAGATTAGTTATAATAGCCGTCTAATTTGAGCGTATGTGTCTCAGAGAGACGTGACGACAGTGCAGAGCGTGAGAGTGTTCAGTTTCTCAGCGGCGACTAGGTGAGCGCGTGACAGAGCGTGAGTCTAGGATATACGTTTTCACACACAACTCGTCAAAGACGCTGTCTTTAAGAGAGAGCGCGTGACACACGCGTCACTAGTGTTAACTTGAGTTAGTAAGTGGATTGACAAGATACAACAGAGTCAGAGCACGGAGAAAATTCTGTAGATCTAGAGCACGGAATATAAGAAGGCGAGGATAGAGAAAGCTATCTCTCGGGCTCTTAGACTTACGAGTAAACTAGTTAGTACGGTGATACGTAGTTGTACAAGGACTTACACGCGTTACAGGTCAGTCAATGGGTTATACGAGATTTAGGCGCCAGGTTATGGATTATCGCCGAATCATTAGATAGTTAGTTATGGTACTACGTGTATATCTTACGACAGTGCGAGAGTAGTACATAATCACACACTCACCTACGCGTGAGAGAGGTGAGACCATAACAGCGAGGACACACAGCGGATAAGCGAGCGAGCTGCGACACGAGACATGCACGATTAGAGCGCGTGAGCGAGATAGATGGCTGAGCACAGAGCGCGGTTGAGCTGAGCGCTGTAGTTGATATCACGTCACTGCGAGACCGACAGCACTGGAGCACAGATACATGATGAGCACACCTCACCGCGAGCCGCTGTACTAGCGCTCAGCTCAACGTCAACTATGATCTAGATCTGCGTGTAGTGTGTGTATGTGCTGCTTGCGAAACACTGATCGCGCGCACTAGTGTAGTCGCTTAGGAGTGATGCTTTTTCTGTGAACGAGAGAGCTCGAGAGTCCTTATCTACTATGTGAGGTGATGCAGTATCTAGTCGCTAGAGTCTGCGCTCGTAGCATTACTGGTTATATGAGACACGTAGTTCTCGCCGGCGTGCTCTGCGTCTCTGTTCGTCTGGAGCGTGAGCCCTCTCGTCCGTTGATGTCACGTCGTGCGCGCGTGTCAGTATATGGAGCGTATTAGTGATGAGCGAGATGAGGCTGAGTGAGTGAGTGAGTGAGCAGAGGCGTCGAATGTTGCGACTGTCTGGAGTGTCTCTGTCTCGTAGCGCTCCGTCTATCTTGGTTCTTGACAGCGTGGCGAGTTCGATCTGTGTAGTCGCTACCGTGGCGCACTTGCAAGGTCTCTGGAGGCATATGAGATTCATTCAGCTATGAGCATGCAGAGACAGATATGATGTTAGCGTGTGCCTCTGTCTGCTGAATGCTGACACACACACACACTATAGGACTGTGGTTGCGAATCTTGACGTGCTGAGCTAGTGTTTGATCTTGAGAGTGAGTTGCGCATTCGATGTCGTCGTTCTAAGCTGTCAGTGTGCGATCGTGGTGAGTCGCTTTTTGAATTTTGGAGGCGCACAGTCGTCTTGTTGCATGCGTGTTGCAGAGGCCATGCTGCGTGGTTGTCGAGTTGTGCCGTGTACGTAGTCTGTGTAGGTAGAGTGTGTATTGGGAGATTGTTCGACTGTGTACAGACACTCTCATGTGTTGTAAATGTAGGGGTGCTCAAGGGTGTAGATCGGTGGTGGTGTGAGCGTGTGTGTGGTTGTTTGTGGTGGTGTGATGGGATGTGTGGGTGTAGTTCCGGATGTATGAGACACACACCGATAGTGTGTGATGATTGTTGCAGTAGTAGTGTTTCGGTGATTAGTGTTGTTAGAGTGATATGTAGTGTTCTGCGAGATCGATGTGACTCGTGTGTGAGTGCATGTCTTGTGAGGTGTTGTGTCTCGTACGTAGCGTTGTTGCGTATGGTCTCTGTGTGTGTAGTGTGTGTGTAGTAGATTAGTTGCTCGTCACAGATGTGTGTCGCTAGTCTGTGCAGGATGTCAGTGTTGTGTGTTGGTGTGTCGCGATATGTTCTTGTATAGGATTGTGTAGTGTGGTTGCGAGAGTATGTGTGAGTGCTGTGTGTGGATGTTGTGAGATGTATACAGTGAGGTGTCGTTCGTTTCGAGACACAGCATGTTTTGCTTTGTAGTCGTGTGTGAACTGTACCAATCGGGTCGTGCTATGGATGAGTACAGTAGTGTTGTGAGTGAGTGGTAACAGTTACGTGTTGTGATAGATACGGTCGCATCGCCTTGACGTGTATGTGTGTGTGTGTGTGTGCTGCTGTATGTGTTGACTCGAGTGTGCATGCTGCGTGTGTGATCAGCTGTGTTGATTCTGTCCTGGTGGTGGGTGTCAATATGATGTGTGTGTACTCGTGTGTGATGGGTCTGATTAGTGGAGTGGGTGATAGAGGTGTGTATGTGTTTCGTCATGTACAGTTGATATGGACTCTTACGTGGTATGGTCTTGTGTGTAGATGTGATTTGGGTAGGTGTGTGCGGTGTTGCGTGCAGTGTCCTGTGTCGTAAAAGCGCAAACTGGTGCTAGACATGTCTGACAGGGTGTATGTGTAGTGTGTGTGAGAACAGATGTTAGTCTCGTCGTCTGCGTGTACATATTCAGTTGTGTATTGTGCGCTCTTAGGTATCAGTGTAGTTTGCGCTCTCGTCACAATAGTAGTAGTGTGATGTTCTGGTCGCTCTGTGTTATGCATCTGTGTTCTAAGGTGTGTGTCTATCTCTTGTATGTATGTACTCATGCGCTATCGGTATGATAGCGTATTGTCGTGGTGTACGTAGTGTGATCGATTATTTGGTGCGCTGTGATGCTTCTAGTATCGTGGGTTCTAGTGATGTCTGTAAGTGTGGAGAGTGCTCAGGGCTGTATGTGAGTCCTGTTCGTGTTGTGATTACGTTGGATCTAGTCATGCTTGTTCTATGAGACTGTCAATGTGTGGTGTGTAATGTCAATCGTGAATGCAACTGGAGGCTGTAATGTGTGAGTAGACCTTAGAGTTCTCTCGTGTATGACTGTGTCTAATTGGGTAGATGTGTATCTGTGCTCTCTGTGTCGATGTAAGAGCTAAGTGTCGAGTGAGTGTGTCAGTGGGGCATGTGCGCGAGTGTGTGTTGTGTATCGTGTCGTCTCATACGTCGTATTTGTCGGCAGAGTAGTGGTGAGAGAGTGTCTGTCGATTCTGGTCTACAATAGGATGGGTGCGTAGTGTATAGGAGGAGCTATGGTAAGATGTGCAGTTATTGTATAGTCGCGGGTGTCGATTGTTGTCGTTGTCTGTATGTGAGTTGATTACGAGTGCTGTCTGATCTGCGCTTTATGTACTCGATGAGTGCACAGTGATGATAATGTGTGGTGTCATGTAGTGTTTGTGTGAGGTGTGTGTGTGCGTCTTCGTCAGAGTGATACGGCGTACGTGTGCAGTAGGTGTGTGTGTCGCTCAGTAGTGAATTTGTGTGTGCGTACATTGGAATGTGTGACTGATTGTCTGCTAGGTGGAGTACAGCGTCAAGGTATCGAGCAGCGCGTTTCAGTCGTAGCTATTGAGCATCTGGTTGGAGTGATGCTATTCTGAGTGTCGATGGTGCTCTCTTGTGTGTGATGTGCTCTATCTGTTGTTGTTGTGATCAACGTTGTGTGTCAGTGATGAGCGGTGCATGCTTATCGTGTAGTGTGAGTACGTCGTGGGTGTGTGTGTTGATGGTCTGATGACTATGACATGTGCGTCTTATGTCTTGATCTATGCTCTGTGTTGGATGTGTATGAGCTGTCACTGCAAACTCTGAGTGCATCAAAGTAGTGTTGCATAGTGATGCGTCGAATAACTGTGACAGAAATGTTTTATTCGCGTGGAGCGCAGTATAGTATTCTGCGATGTGCACACGTGTGTACAGTTAGGTCGTCAGCGAGTGTGTGTGTGTCTGTGCTTGTGTGTGTTCAAGTGTTTGTGTCCATGGTGTGTCATGTGTGTCTGTATGGTGCTTCGCTATGAGTGTGTACTGACTACACTGATGTATTTTGTCTCAATGGAGCTCTCTGTGAGATAGTGTGTCTCCGTAGAGTGTTAGTGTTGATGTGGGTATATTTATATGTACTCTACTCCGTGTGTCTCGTGTTTCAGCAGCTGTGTCGTGCATGCTTGGTGTGTGTTGTGTCTAGTATGGAGGAGTGATATCACGTTGTGTGGCAACTACATTAGGCTTTTGTAAACATAGTATGACAAATGGTATACAGCCCAAGCAGAGCTTGATGTGTTGCGAGAGGATATTCTATTACTTCAGTCCCTAGCGACCAATCTCATGCTACACTGACACTAATACTACTCGATCACCAGTGACTTTATACGTAGACATAGGACAAGTCGCCGACTCGATATGTCTATACCTCTGGTAAATACAATGAGCGAGGGGTGCTATATAACACTCTGAGGTATACCTCTGTATACATGAGGCGAGGGTGCATATACCTCTGAGGTAATAACCTCTGGTATACATGAGCGAGGGGTGCTATTATACCGTCTGAGGTATCCTCTGGTATAATATGAGCGCGGGATTGTGGTATACCTCCTGACATACATAGCGAGGGGTGCTATATACCTCTGTGTATACCTCTGGTATACATGATGCGAGGGTGTGGTATACTCTCTAGTATACATGAGCGAGGGTGTGGTATACCTCTGATATACATGAAGCGAGGGTTGTTGGTTATACTTCTGGTATAGCAATACGAAGGGTGTGGTATCCCTCTGGTATACATGAGCGAGGGGTGTGGTATAACCTCAGTGGTATTCCTCTGGTATATAACATGAGCGAGGGGTGTGGTATACCCTGGTATACATGAAGGCGAGGGGTGGTAGTATACCTCTGGTATACATGGAGAGAGGGGTTGGTGTATTCCTCTGGTATATATTGATCGAGGGGTTGGTATAGCCTCTGTTATACTGAGAGAGGTTAGTGGTTATACTTCTGGTATAACATGAGCGAATGGGTGTGGTTATACCTCTGGTATACAGAAGAGGGGTTGGTATACCTCGGTATACATTAGCGCGGGGTGTGTGATATAACCTCTGATGTTATACCTCGGTATACATGACGAGGGTTATGGTATAACCTCTGGTATACATGAATCAGGGTGTGTATACTTCTGTGTATACAATGCGAAGATGTGTGGAATACTCTGTTATACATGAGCGAGGTTGTGGTATACCTCTGTGGTAAACCTCTGGTATACATAGCGAGGGGTGTGGTAAAACCTCTGTGGTATACCTCTGGTATACATGATGCGAGGGTGTGGTATACCACCTGCATGCAATGAGCGAGGGGTGTGTATACCTCTGGTATACATGATAAGAGGGGATTGTGAATACCTCTGGTATATATGGAGCGAGGGGTGTGTATACCTCTGGTATACATGAGTGAGGGGTGTGGTATACCTCTGGTATACATGAGCGAAGGGTGTGGTATACCTCTGGTATACATGAGCGAGGGGTGTGGTATACCTCTGTGGTATACCTCTGGTATACATGAGCGAGGGGTATGGTATACCTCTGGTATACATGAACGAGGGGTGTGGTATACCACTGGTATGCATGAGCGATTGGGTGGTGGTAGACCTCTGTAGCATGAGCGAGGGGTGTGGTATACCTCTGGTATGCATGAGCGAGGGGTGTGGTATACCTCTGGTATGCATGAGCGAGGGGTGTGGTATACCTCTGGTATGCATGAGCGAGGTGTGTGGTACCTCTGTAATGCATTGAGCGAGGAGTGGTTAATACCTCTAGGTATACATGAGTGAGGGGTGTGGTAAACCTCTGGTATACCTGAGCGAAGATGGGTTAGGTATACCTCTTTGGTATTACCTCTGTGTATACATGAGCAGGGGTGTGGTCATACCTCTAGTATACATGATCAGGGTTGTGGTATACCACTGGATATATAAGAGCGAGGGGTGTGGTATCCTCTGGTAAATATTAGCGAGGGTGTGTATACTCTAGTATACCTGAGCGAGGTGTTGTAGCAATACCTCTTGGCAAATATGACAAGGGGTGGTGTTATACCTCTTGGTATAACCTCTGATATATTACGAGGTGGAGTTTTGTAAAACCTCTGGTAAAATATAGCGAGTAGTGGGTATACCTCCTGGTCTATATGAGCGAGGAGTGTTATACCTCTGGTATATAATGAGCGAGGCAGTGTGGTAATCCTCTGTGGTAAACCTCTGAGTATACCCTCCGTGGTATACCCTCTGTGGAGTATACCTCTGTGGTATACCTCTGTGGTATACCTCCGTGAAATACTCTGTGTAAATCCTCAGTGTTATAACCTCAGTGGTATACCTCCGTGGTATACCTCTGTGGTATACCTCTGTGGTATACCTCCGTGGTATACCTCTGTGGTATACCTCTGTGGTATACCTCCGTGGTATACCTCCGTGGTACACCTCCGTGGTATACCTCCGTGGTATACTCAGTGGTATGCCTCAGTGGTATACCTCCGTGGTACACCTCCGTGGTATACCTCCGTGGTACACCTCCGTGGTACACCTCCGTGGTATACCTCTTTTGATATAGCCTCTGTGGTATGCATCATTGTATACCGTCCGTGGTACACCTCCCGTGGTATACCTCCGTGGTATACCTCCGTGTTATACCTCGCGAGGTACACCACCGTGGTAAACCCCCCGTGGTATACCTCCGTGGTATACCTCTGTGGTATACCTCCGTGGTATACCTCCGTGGTATACCTCCGTGGTATACCTCCGTGGTATACCTCTGTGGTATACCTCCGTGGTACACCTCCGTGGTATAGCTCCGTGGTATACCTCTGTGGTATACCTCACGAGTTTCATTACGAATTTCTCGCTAGTTTTTTTCTGCTCTCTCTTTTTTCTTATCTCATTTTATTTTCTCTGTTTACATTATTCTGAAGTTCTCTCCTCTCCTCTCTCTCTCCTCTCTCCCCTCTCCTCTCCTCTCTCTTCTCTCTCACTCTCTCTCTCTTCTCTCTCTACTTCTCTAATCTTTTCCGTTCCCGTCTGTTTGTCCACCGGCTACCCTCCCCCTCGACCACCTCCTCTTCCTCCCTCCTCCTCGCGTTCTTCACCTCCTCCTCCTCCTCCCCTCCTCCCTCCTCCTCCATCTCCTCCACGCTCCTCCACTTCCTCCTCCTCTTCCTCCACCTCCTCCTCCTCCTCCTCGTCCTCGTCCTCGTTCCTCGTCCTCGTCCACGTCCTCGTCCTCGTCCCGTCCTCGTCCTCGTCCTCCTCCTCCCTTCCTCCTCCTCCTCCTCCTGCCTCCTCCTCTCCTCCTCCTCCTTCCCTTCCTCCTTCCTCCTCCTCCTCCTCCTCCCCTCCCTCTCCTCCTCCTCCTTCTCCCTTCCTCCTCCTCATCCTTCTCCCTCCTTCTCCTCCTCCTTCCTCCTCCTCCTCCTCCTCCTCCTCCTCCTTCTCCTCTTCCTCCTCCTTCTCCTCCTCCTCCTCCTCCTCCTCCTCTCCTCCTTTCACCCTTCTCCTCCTCCTTCTCCTTTCCTCCTCCACCTCCTCCCCTCTCCTTTTCTCCTCCTCCTCTCTCCTCCTCCTCCTCCTCCTCCTCCTCATCCTTCTCCTCCTCCTTCTCCTCCTCGTCCTCCTCCCTCCTCCTTCCTCGCTCCTCCTTCTCCTCCTCCTCCTTCCTCATCTCCTCCTTCCCTCCTCCTCTCCTCCTTTTCCCTCCTCCACCTCCTTCTCCTCCTTCTCCTCCTCCTTCTCCTCTCCTCCTTCTCCCTCCTTCTCCTCCTCCTTCCCTCCTCCTCCTCCTCCTTCTCCTCCTTCTCCTCGTCCTCCTCCTCCCTCCATGCTCCTCCCCTCCTCCTACTCATCCCTTCCTCCCTCCTCCTCCTCCTCTCCTCATCCTTCTCCTCCTCCTCCTCATTCTTCTTCTCCTCCTCCTCATTCTCCTCCTCCCTCCTCCCTCCTTCCTCCTCCTCCTCCTCTTTCTCCTCCCTCCTCCTCCTCCTCTCCTTTTCCCTTCCTTCTCCTCCTTCTCCTCCTCCTCCTTCTGTTTCCCTCCTCCTTCTTCGCCTCCTCCTCTTACCTTTTCTCCTCATTTCCTCCTCCTCCTTCTCCTCCTCCTCCTCCTCCTCCTCCTCCCCTCCTCCTCCTGCCTCCTCCTCTTCTCCTCCTCCTCCTCCTCCTGCCCTTCTTCTCTCCTCCTTTCCTCCACCTCCTTCCTCTTCCCTCCTCCTTCTCCTCCTTCTTCTTCTTTCCTCCTCCTCCTTCTCCTCCTCCTCCTCTCTGCTCCTTCTTCTCTCCTCCTGCCTCATCCTCCTTCTCTTTTCCCCTCCCTTCTCCTCCTTCTTCTCCCTCCTCCTCCACCTTCTCCTCCTCCTCCTATCTCCCTCCTCGCTCCTCCCTCCTCCTTCTCCTCCCCTCCTCCTCATTTTCCTCCTCCTCCTCTCCTCCTTCTCTTCCTCCTCCGTGGCGGGCTCCTTCTCCTCCTCCTCCACCTCCTCCGCCTCCTCCCTCCTCCTCCTCCTCCCTCTCCTCCTCCTCCACCTCCTTCCATCCTCCTCCTCCTCCTTCTGTCCTCCTCCTCCCCCCTCCTTTCCTCCTCCTCCTCCTTCTCTCCTCCTCCTCCTCCTCCCCACCTATTTTCACCTCCCCACCTCCTCCTCCTCCCTTCTCTCCTTCTCCTCCTCCTCCTTCTCCTCCTCCTCCTCCACCCCTCCGTCTCCATCCTCCTCCTCCTCCTTCTCCCACCTTCTCCTCCACCTTCTCTTCCTCCTCTTCCTCTCCTCCTTCCTTCTCCTCCTCCTCTCCTCTCCTACTCCTCTCCCCTCGCCTCTCCTCCCTCCACCTCCTCCTCCTCCAACTCTTCCAGTCTCCTCTCCTCCTCCTCTTCCTCCTTCCTCCTTCTCCTCCTACTCCTCCACCTTCTTCTCTTCCTCCATTTCCTCCTCCTTCTCCTCCACCTTCCCTCCTTCTCCTCCTTCCTCCTCCTCCTCCTCCTCATCATCCTTCTCCTTCCTTCCTCCTCCTCCTACCTTCTCCTCTCTCCACCTCCCTCCGCCTCCTCCATCTTCTCTTCCTCCTCCTCCTCCTTCTCTCCTCCTCCTCCGCCTCCTCCTTCTCCTCCTCCCCTCCTTCTCCTCCTCCTCCTTCTTCTCCATCCTCCTCCACCTCCCTCCTTCTCTTCCTTCTCCTCCTCCTCCTCTTCTTCCTCCTCCTTCTCCTACTTCACTCCCCTCCTTCTTCTCCTCTCCTTTTCCTCCTCCTTCTCCTCCTCCTCCTCCTTCTCTTCCTCCTCCTCCTCCTTTCCTCCTCCTCCCTCTTCTCCTCCTCCTCCTCCTCCTTCTGTTCCTCTCCTATCCTCCTCCTCTCTCCTTTTGTCCCTCCTCCTTCTCCTCCTCCTCTTCCTTCTCCTCCTCCTCCTCCTCTTCTTCCTTCCATCCTCCTCCTCGCTCCTCCTTCTCCTCCTTCTCCTTTTTCCACCTCCTCCTCCTCCTTCTCTTTCCTCCCCCCTCCTCCTCCTCCTTTCTTCCTCCTCCTCCTCCGCCTCCTCCTCCTCCTCCTCACTCCTCCTCCTTCTCCTCCTCCTCCTTCTCCTCCTCCTCCTCCTCCTCCTCCCCTCCTCCTCCTTCTCTTCCTCCTCCTCCTTCCTCCTCCTCCTCTTCTTCCACCTCCTTCTCCTCCTACTCACTCGTTCCTTCATCTCCTCCTCCTTATCCTCATCCATCTCCTCCTCCTCCTCCTTCGCCTTCCTCCTCCTTCCTCCTTCTCCTCCTCCTCCCTCCTTCTGTTCCTCCTCCTCCTCCTCCTTCTCCTCCTCCTCCTCCTGCCTCTCCTCCTCCTCCTTCTCCTCCTTCTCCTCCCCTCCTCCTACTCCTCCTACTCCTCCTCCTCCTTCTCCTCCTCCTCCTCCTTCTGTTCCTCCTCCTCCATTCTCCTCCATCCTCTCCTCCTCCCTCCTACTCCTCCTCCTCCCCCCCTCCTTCTGCCTCCTTCTCTTCCTCATCCTTCTCCTCCTCCTCCTCCTCCTCCTCATTCTTCTTCTCCTCCTCCTCATTCCCTCCTCTTCCCTCCCCCTCCTCCTCCTCCTCTTTCTCCCCTCCTCCCTCTCCTCCTCTCCTCCTTTCCTTCTCCTCCTTCTCCTCCTCCTCCCTCCTGTTCCTACCTCCTTCTCTCCTTCTCCTCCTCCTCCTCCACGGCTCCTCCTCCTTCTCCTCCTCCTCCTCCTCTTTCTCCTCCTCCTCCTACTCCTCCTTTTCCTCCTCATTTCCTCCCTACTCCTTCTCCTCCTCCTCCTCCTCCTCCTCCTCCTCCTTCTCCTCCTCCTCCTCCTCCTCCTGCTCCTTCTTCTCCTCCTCCTCCTCCTATTCCTTCTCTTCCTCCTCCTCTCCTTCCTTCTTCTCTCCTCCTTCCTCCTTCTCCTCCTTTTCTCCCTCCTCCCTCCTCCTCGTCCTCCTCCACCTCCTCCATCCTTCTCCTCCTCCTCCTCCGTTCTCTTCCTCCTCTCCTCCTTCTCCCCCGCCTCCTCCTCCTCCTACTCCTCCTCCTCCGCCCTTTTCCTCCTTCTCCCTCCTCCTCCCTCCTTCGTACCTCCTCCCCTCCTCCTTCTCCTCCTCCTCATCCTCCTCCTTCACCTCCTCCTCTCCTTCTGTTCCTGCCTCCTCCCCTCCTCCTCCTCCTTACTCCTCCTCCTCCACCCTCCTCCTTCACCTCCTTCTCCTCCTCCTTCCTCTTGCTCCTCCTCCTCCTCCTCCCCCCTCCTTCTCCTCCTCCCCTCCTCCTGCTCCTCTTCTCCTCCCTCCTCCTCCTTCTCTTCTCCTCTTCCTCCTCCTCTCCTTCTCACCTCCTTCTCCTCCTTTCTCCTCCCCTCCTCCCCTTCTCCTCCCTCCTCCTCCTCCTCCTCCTCCTTCATCTTCCTTCTCCTCCTCCTCCTCCTCCTCCTCTTCCCCTCCCTCCTTCTCTCCTACTCCTCCTCCTTCTTCTCCTCCGTCTCTTTTCCTCCTCCTATCTCCACCTCCTCCTCCTCTTCCTCCTCCTCCTCCTTCCTCCACTTCTTCCTTCTCATCTTTCCTCCACTTCCTCCTCCTTCTCCTGGGGGACATACCACCTCCTTCTCCTCCTACTCCTCCACCACCTCCTCCTCCTCCTCCTCTTTCCTCCTCCTCCTTACACCTCCTCCACGTCCGCCTCCTCCTCCTCCTCCTTCACCCCACCTCTCCTCCTCCTCCTTGCTCCTCCTCCACCTCCTCCTCCTCCTTCTCTTCCTACTCCTCCTCCTCCACTTCTTCCTCTCCTTCTCCTCCTAATCCTCCTCCTTCTTCTCCTCCTCCTTTTCCCGGCTCTCCTCTCCTCCACCCTCTCCTTCTCTTCCTCCTCCTCCTTCTCCTCCTCCTCCTCCTTCTCCTCCTACTTCTCTTCCTCGTCTTCCCTCCTCCCTCCTCCTTTTTTTACCCTTCCTCATCCTTCTCCCATCCTCCTCCTTCTCCTCCTCCTCCTTTCCTCTTCCTCCTTCTCTTCCTCTTCCTCTCCTCCTTTCCCTCCTTCTCCTCCTCCTCCTCCTCCCTCCTCCTTCTCATTCTTCCTCCTCCTCCTTCCTCTCCTCCCTCCTCCTCCGCATCCTCCTTCTCCTTTCTCCTCCTCCTCCTTCCCCTCCTCCTCCTCTCCTCCCCTCCTCCTTCCTCGTTCCTTCTCCTCCTCCTCCTCCTCCTCTTCTTCCTCCGTCCTTCTCCTCCTACTTCCTCCTCCTTCTTCTTTTCTCCTCCTCCTTTTCCGTCCTCCTTCTCCTCCTCATCCTCCTTCTCTCCTCCTCGCCCTCCTTCTCCCCTCCTCCTCCGCCTCCCTCCTCCTCCTCCTCCTCCTTCTCTCTCCTCCTCCTCCTCCTCCTCCTTCTCCTCCTCCTCCCTCCTTCTGTTTCCGCCTCCTCCTCCTCCTCTCCTCCTCCCTCCTCCTCCTCCTCCTCCTCCTCCTCCTTCTCCTACTCCTCCTCCTCCTCCTTCTCCTCCTTCTCCTCCTCCTTCTTCTCCTCCTCCTCCTCCTCCCACTCTTTCCCTCCTCCTCCTCCTCCTTCCTTCCTCCTCCTTACTCCTTCTTCTCCTACTCCTCCTCCTCCTTCTCCTCCTTCTCTTCCTCCTCCCCTCCTCCTTCTCCTCCTCCTCCTCCTCTTTTTCCTCCATCACCTCGATTCCTTCTCCTCCTCCTCCTCTCCTTCCTCCTCTCTCCTCCCTCTTCCCTTCCCTCACTCCACCTCTCCCACCCTCCCTCCTTTTCCTCCTCCTCGTCCCTCCATCTCCCTCCTCCTTCTTTTCCTCCTCCTCCTCTCCTCCTCCCCACCCTCCTCCTCCTTCTTCCTTTTCCTCCACTCCTCTCCTCCTACCTTCTCCTCCTTCACCTCCTCCTTCTTCCATCCTCCTCCTTCTCCTCCTCGACTCTCCTCCTCCTGCTTCCTCCTCCTCCTCCCTCCTCCTCCTCCTCTCCTCCTCCTCTCCTCCTTCTCCCCTCTCCTCCTCCTCCTCCTCCTTCCTTCTCCTCCTTTCTCCTCCTCCTTCTCCCTCCTCCTCTCCCTCCTCCTTCTCCTCATCCTCCTCCTCCTCCTCCTCCTCCTCCTCTCCTCCTTCTCCTCCTCCTTCTCCTCCCCTCCTCCTCCTCCTCCCTCCCTCCTCCTCCCTCCTGCCTTCTCCTCCTTCTCCTCCTTTCCTTCTCCTTCCCTCCTCCTCCTCCTTTCCTCTCCTCCTCCTCCTCACTCCTCCTTCTCCTCTTCCTCCTCCTAATTCTCCTCCTCCTCTCCTTCCTCCTCTCCTCCTCCTCCTCCTCGTCCCGTCCCTCCTCCTCCTTTCTCCTCCTCCTCCTCCTCCTCCACTATCCTTCTCCTCCTCCACCTCCTCCTCCTCCTCCTCCTTCTCCTCCTCCTCCTCCACCTCCTCCTCCTCCTCACTCCTTCTCCTCCTTCTCCACCTCCTTTCTCCTCCTCCTCCTCCTCCTTCTCCTCCTCACTCTCCTCCTCCTCCTCCCCTTCCTCCTCCTTCTCCTCCTCCTTCTCCTCTCCTCCTCCTCCTCCTCTTCCTCCTCCTCCCTCCTCCTCCTCCTCTTCCTTCTCCTCCTCCACCTCCTCCCCCCTCCTCCTCCTCCTCCGCCTTCTCTTCCTCCTCCTCCTCCTTCCTCCTCCTCCTCCATTTTGTGTGCCTCCTCCACATTACCCTCACATTCCTTGTTTGCACATTAATTATCATCGTCTTCGTCTATATCTTGCGTCATCTCTCTTCTCTTATCATCCTCATCATCACATTTCCACTCAGAATTAATTAATTCGAAAATTTATTAATTTATTCCCTTTTTCTTTCATTGTTTTTTCACTTCAACTTCACTCTTTATAGTTCGCTTCTCATCTCCTTTCTCTCCATTCAAACTTATTTCTGCTTCTTTCCTTCTTTCACATCTTGTTATGTCCTCTTTCTTTAATTCACTTTTGTTTTTCTCTCTTTATTTTTCTTCCATTTCTTGTTCATTATCCTTTCGTTTCCCATTTCTCTCTTTTCTAACAACATTTCCCTCTTTCCTCCTCATCACTTTCAGGTTTTTCTCACCTCTCCTTATATCCTCTCCTCACTCTCTCTCTCTCTCTCATCTCTCTCTCTCTCGTCTCTCTCTCTCTGTCCGTCTCTTTCCCCCTCTGTTCTGTCATCTGTCTGTCTCTGTCCTGTCTCGTCTGGTCCATTTCATTCCTTATCGCTTCTCCCCATCCAATCACTCTTTCTTCTTCCCCTCTCCCTTTTCTCCCCTTCATCACCCTTCTCGTACTCTTCCTTGCACATGTATTTGCCCTCGTCCTTCTTCCCCTAATTCCATATAATCCACTATTTTATTTCCCCCCATCCTTCCCATTCGTCTTGTCGTTCAATTCATGCCTCGTAATTTTTTCTCTTCCTTAATTTGTTTCTCCAGAGAGTCCCATCTGATACCCTAGTATTCCCATTTTCTTTCCCACCGCTGCTTCTCTTTTCTTTGTTTCTCATTAGATTACGTCTTCCTCTTCGCGAGGGTCAGTGAATATTATCCCCAGGAGACGCAGCTGTTGCTGCTGGCGAGACGTGCGTCTGTCTGTCTGTTTGTCTGTCAGGGAGCGTGAACTGCCTAGTGTGTTGTGCAGGGGGGTTGAGCCCTAGGCTCCTATAGCCGTCTCATTCGCTCGGAGCTGATGCTGCTGGTTCACTAGGTAAAGCCGGTCGCGTACGTGATGGGGAAGTCTTGGAGGCTGCTTGTACACTTCTCGCCGGCGGTAAAGAGAAATTTATTCTCTAAAATAGCGGGGTAAAGTAAATTCTTATTGTATATACAATGAAAGACGTGCATCCCTCCGTGTATATTTCCCTGTGACTGATGTCACAGAATGTGTGTGTGTGTGTGTGTGTGTGTGTGTGGTGACTCTCCACATGATCGAATGAGTGTGGCTGCCGTCCTTCAAGTTTGTTGACCATCCGAGACCAGCTATGGGACGGTTGGAGACCATGCAGATGTGTATGTGTGTGTGATCCCATACGGGTATATGATGAGGTATCTACCGCTAAGAGAGCCAGGAGCTTGCGTCACCTCCTCGGTGAGCAGAGATATACACTAGTAGAGAGAGCTTGCATGACCCTTGCTCAACACACATAACTTCGGGGTAGATCCAGCGTGAGAGAAACGTTGTCAAGATGGCCGTGCAGGAGCACGTTCTTGCAAAAACTGCTGGCTTGAGGATGGTGGTGTCTTGCTCTCAGAGTCTCAGCGATGTTCGACAAGACGACTAATTCGCCACACAAGAGGCAGGCGAAGCATATGCTCAAGCAGGCGCCTGAAACAGCCGGATCTAAAAGCGTCATCCAACGCACCTGGCATCACCTGACGTACCTGACATCACCCGACGCATCTGACATCATCTGACGCACCTAACATCATATGAAACATATGACAATCCGACGCACCTAGCATCACCTGACGCACTTGACATCATCCTACGTATTTTCCCAGTATTACACCTGCGCTTCTGTTCCCAGTACCGGTGTGAAGAAGACCTTCCCAGTAGGCGAAACGTCTTTCAATTAAACGTTGCCTTTATCTCTGAACGCCACAGTTTGTCAGTGTTGCATCAGTGCACAGACTGTCTGTCTGGCTGTCAGTTACTCTACCAACTGGCGTCACCTGGTGACAGTCGTGCTGACAGCGCCACCAACCAACAGTTCATCAAGGCTGACACCTGCAGCAGCGTTGCTCAAAATCAGGAAAAATATTTAATGTGAACCAAACTAATAATAATAATAATAATAATATATAATAATAATATATAATAATTTTTATTATTATTATTATTATTATTATTATTATTATTATATTATTATATATTTTGTTGTTTGTTGTTTGTTGTTGTTGTTGATTTTGTTGTTGTTGTTGTTGTTGTTGTTGTTGTTGTTGTTGTTGTTGTTGTTGTAGTTGTTGTTGTTGTTCTTCTTCTTTCTTCTTCTTCTTTTCTTCTTCTTCTTCTTCTTCTTCTTCTTCTTCTTCTTCTTCTTCTTCTTCTTCTTCTTCTTCTTCTTCTTCTTTTCATTATTATCATTATTATTAATTATAAACAACAACAACAACAACAATAATGGCTTAAGTAAAATTAAAAATGTAAGATGAAACAAGAAAAAAAAATAAAATAAAAAATAAAATCAAGTGAAAGTAAAGTAAAAATAAATTAAAAAAAAATAAGTCAGCTAAAACGAAAATAAAATAAGTTAAAAACATTAATAAAATATTATTAATAAAAGTGAAAAATAGAAATTATTATTGTTGTTAAACTGAGTTAGTATCGCCCTTCCACCCGCACGTCTCGCCCAGTGTATCGCCCCTCCACCCGCACGTCTCGCCCAGTGTATCGCCCCTCCACCAGCACGTCTCGCCCAGTGTACCGCCCTTCCACACGCACGTCTCGCCCAGTGTATCGCCCTTCCACCCGCACGTCTCGCCCAGTGTATCGCCCCTCCACCAGCACGTCTCGCCCAGTGTACCGCCCTTCCACCCGCACGTCTCGCCCAGTGTATCGCCCTTCCACCCGCACGTCTCGCCCAGTGTATCGCCCTTCCACCTGCACGTCTCGCCCAGTGTATCGCCCCTCCACCAGCACGTCTCGCCCAGTGTACCGCCCTTCCACACGCACGTCTCGCCCAGTGTATCGCCCCTCCACCAGCACGTCTCGCCCAGTGTATCGCCCCTCCACCCGCACGTCTCGCCCAGTGTATCGCCCCTCCACCAGCACGTCTCGCCCAGTGTATCGCCCTTCCACCAGCACGTCTCGCCCAGTGTATCGCCCTTCCACCCGCACGTCTCGCCCAGTGTATCGCCCTTCCACCCGCACGTCTCGCCCAGTGTATCGCCCTTCCACCCGCACGTCTCGCCCAGTGTATCGCCCCTCCACCCGCACGTCTCGCCCAGTGTATCGCCCCTCCACCCGCACGTCTCGCCCAGTATATCGCCCCTCCACCCGCACGTCTCGCCCAGTGTATCGCCCCTCCACCCGCACGTCTCGCCCAGTGTATCGCCCCTCCACCCGCACGTCTCGCCCAGTGTATCGCCCTTCCACCCGCACGTCTCGCCTAGTGTATAGCCCCTCCACCAGCACGTCTCGCCCAGTGTATCGCCCCTCCACCCGCACGTCTCGCCCAGTGTATTGCCCCTCCACCAGCACGTCTCGCCCAGTGTATCGCCCCTCCACCAGCACGTCTCGCCCAGTGTATTGCCCCTCCACCCGTACGTCTCGTCCAGTGTATCGCCCCTCCACCAGCACGTCTCGCCCAGTGTATCGCCCCTCCACCAGCACGTCTCGCCCAGTGTATCGCCCCTCCACCAGCACGTCTCGCCCAGTGTATCGCCCCTCCACCAGCACGTCTCGCCCAGTGTATCGCCCCTCCACCAGCACGTCTCGCCCAGTGTATCGCCCCTCCACCAGCACGTCTCGCCCAGTGTATCGATCCTCCACCAGCACGTCTCGCCCAGTGTATCGCCCCTCCACCAGCACGTCTCGCCCAGTGTATCGCCCCTCCACCAGCACGTCTCGCCCAGTGTATCGCCCATCCAACAGCACGTCCTGCCCAGTGCATCGCCCCTTCCACCCGCACGTCTCGCCCAGTGTATCGCCCATCCACCAGCACGTCTCGCCCAGAGAATCGCCCCTCCACCAGCACGTCTCGCCCAGTGTATCGCCCCTCCACCAGCACGTCTCGCCAGTGTATCACCCCTCCACCCGCACGTATCGCCCAGTGTATCGCCCCTCCACCCGCACGTCTCGCCCAGTGTATCGCCCCTCAAACCAGCACGTCTCGCCCAGGTATCGCCCCTCCACCCGCACGTCTCGCCCAGTGTATCGCCCATCCACCAGCACGTCTCGCCCAGAGAATCGCCCCTCCACCAGCACGTCTCGCCCAGTGTATCGCCCCTCCACCAGCACGTCTCGCCCAGTGTATCACCCCTCCACCCGCACGTATCGCCCAGTGTATCGCCCCTCCACCCGCACGTCTCGCCCAGTGTATCGCCCCTCAAACCAGCACGTCTCGCCCAGGGTATCGCCCCTCCACCCGCACGTCTAGCCCAGTGTATCGCCCCTCCACCCGCACGTCTCGCCCAGTGTATCGCCCCTCCACCAGCACGTCTCGCCCAGTGTATCGCCCTTCCCCACATACGTCTCGCCCAGTGTATCGCCCCTCCACCCGCACGTCTCGCCCAGTGTATCGCCCCTCCACCCGCACGTCTCGCCCAGTGTATCGCCCCTCCACCCGCACGTCTCGCCCAGTGTATCGCCCCTCCACCCGCACGTCTCGCCCAGTGTATCGCCCATCCACCCGCACGTCTCGCCCAGTGTATCGCCCCTCCACCCGCACGTCTCGCCAAGTGTATCGCCCCTCCACCAGCACGTCTCGCCCAGTGTATCGCCCCTCCACCCGCACGTCTCGCCCAGTATATTGCCCTTCCACCAGCACGTCTAGCCAAGTGTATCGCCCCTCCATCCGCACATCTTGCCCAGTGTATCACCCCTCCACCCGCACGTCTCGCCCAGTGTATCGCCCATCCACCCACACGTCTCGTCCAATGTATCACCCCTCCACCAGCACGTCTCGCCAAGTGTATCGCCCCTCCACCCGCACGTCTCGCCCAGCGTATCGCCCCTCCACCCGCACGTCTCGCCCAGTGTATCGCCCATCCACCCGCACGTCTCGCCCAGTGTATCGCCCCTCCACCCGCACGTCTCGCCCAGTGTATCGCCCCTCCACCAGCACGTCTCGCCCAGTGTATCGCCCTTCCACCCGTACGTCTCGCCCAGTGTATCGCCCCTCCACCCGCACGTCTCGCCCAGTGTATCGCCCCTCCACCCCCACGTCTCGCCAGTGTATCGCCCTTCCACCCGCACGTCTCGCCCAGTGTATCGCCCTTCCACCCGCACGTCTCGCCCAGGTATCGCCCTTCCACCCGCACGTCTCGCCCAGTGTATCGCCCCTCCACCCGCACGTCTCGCCCAGTGTATTGCCCCTCCACCAGCATGTCTCGTCCAGTGTATCGCCCCTCCACCAGCACGTCTCGCCCAGTGTATTGCCCCTCCACCCGCACGTCTCGCCCAGTGTATCGCCCCTCCACCAGCACGTCTCGCCCAGTGTATCGCCCCTCCACCAGCACGTCTCGCCCAGTGTATCGCCCCTCCACCAGCACGTCTCGCCCAGTGTATCGCCCCTCCACCAGCACGTCTCGCCCAGTGTATCGCCCCTTAACCAGCATGTCTCGCCCAGTGTATCGCCCCTCCACCAGCACGTCTCGCCTAGTGTATCGCCCCTCCACCAGCACGTCTCGCCCAGTGTATCGCCCCTCCACCAGCACGTCTCGCCCAGTGTATCGCCCTTCCACCAGCACGTCTCGCCCAGTGTATCGCCCCTCCACCCGCACGTCTCGCCCAGTGTATCGCCCATCCACCAGCACGTCTCGCCCAGAGAATCGCCCCTCCACCAGCACGTCTCGCCCAGGGTATCGCCCCTCCACCCGCACGTCTCGCCCAGTGTATCGCCCATCCACCAGCACGTCTCGCCCAGAGAATCGCCCCTCCACCAGCACGTCTCGCCTAGTGTATCGCCCCTCCACCAGCACGTCTCGCCCAGTGTATCACCCCTCCACCCGCACGTATCGCCCAGTGTATCGCCCCTCCACCCGCACGTCTCGCCCAGTGTATCGCCCCTCAAACCAGCACGTCTCGCCCAGGGTATCGCCCCTCCACCCGCACGTCTCGCCCAGTGTATCGCCCCTCCACCCGCACGTCTCGCCCAGTGTATCGCCCCTCCACCAGCACGTCTCGCCCAGTGTATCGCCTTTCCCGTCATACGTCTCGCCCAGTGTATCGCCCCTGAACCCGCACGTCTCGCCCAGTGTATCGCCCCTCCACCCGCACGTCTCGCCCAGTGTATCGCCCCTCCACCCGCACGTCTCGCCCAGTGTATCGCCCCTCCACCCGCACGTCTCGCCAAGTGTATCACCCCTCCACCAGCACGTCTCGCCCAGTGTATCGCCCTTCCACCCGCACGTCTCGCCCAGTATATCGCCCTTCCACCAGCACGTCTAGCCAAGTGTATCGCCCCTCCATCCGCACATCTTGCCCAGTGTATCACCCCTCCACCCGCACGTCTCGCCCAGTGTATCGCCCATTTACCCGCACGTCTCGTCCAATGTATCACCCCTCCACCAGCACGTCTCGCCAAGTGTATCGCCCCTCCACCCGCACGTCTCGCCCAGCGTATCGCCCCTCCACCCGCACGTCTCGTCCAGTGTATCGCCCATCCACCCGCACGTCTCGCCCAGTGTATCGCCCCTCCACCCGCACGTCTCGCCCAGTGTATCGCCCCTCCACCAGCACGTCTCGCCCAGTGTATCGCCCTTCCACCCGTACGTCTCGCCCAGTGTATCGCCCCTCCACCCGCACGTCTCGCCCAGTGTATCGCCCCTCCACCCCCACGTCTCGCCCAGAGTATCGCCCTTCCACCCGCACGTCTCGCCCAGTGTATCGCCCTTCCACCCGCACGTCTCGCCCAGTGTATCGCCCTTCCACCCGCACGTCTCGCCCAGTGTATCGCCACTCCACCCGCACGTCTCGCCCAGTGTATTGCCCCTCCACCAGCATGTCTCGTCCAGTGTATCGCCCCTCCACCAGCACGTCTCGCCCAGTGTATCGCCCCTCCACCAGCACGTCTCGCCCAGTGTATCGCCCCTCCACCAGCACGTCTCGCCCAGTGTATCGCCCCTCCACCAGCATGTCTCGCCCAGTGTATCGCCCCTCCACCAGCACGTCTCGCCTAGTGTATCGCCCCTCCACCAGCACGTCTCGCCAGTGTATCGCCCTCCACCAACACGTCTCGCCCAGTGTATCGCCCTTCCACCAGCACGTCTCGCCCAGTGTATCGCCCCTCCACCCGCACGTCTCGCCCAGTGTATCGCCCATCCACCAGCACGTCTCGCCCAGAGAATCGCCCCTCCACCAGCACGTCTCGCCCAGGGTATCTCCCCTCCACCAGCACGTCTCGCCCAGTGTATCGCCCCTCCACCAGCACGTCTCGCCCAGTGTATTGCCCCTCCACCAGCACGTCTCGCCCAGTGTATCGCCCCTCCACCAGCACGTCTCGCCCAGTGTATCGCCCCTCCACTCGCACGTCTCGCCCAGTGTATCGCCCTTCCACCAGCACGTCTCGCCAAGTGTATCGCCCCTCCATCCGCACGTCTCGCCCAGTGTATCGCCCCTCCACCCGCACGTCTCGCCCAGTGTATCGCCCATCCACCCGCACGTCTCGCCCAGTGCATCACCCCTCCACCAGCACGTCTCGCCAAGTGTATCGCCTTTCCATCCGCACGTCTCGCCCAGTGTATCGCCCCTCCACCCGCACGTCTCGCCCAGCGTATCGCCCCTCCACCCGCACGTCTCGCCCATTGTATCGCCCATCCACCCGCACGTCTCGCCCAGTGTATCGCCCCTCCACCCGCACGTCTCGCCCAGTGTATCGCCCCTCCACCAGCACGTCTCGCTCAGTGTATCGCCCTTCCACCCGTACGTCTCGCCCAGTGTATCGCCCCTCCACCCGCACGTCTCGCCCAGTGTATCGCCCCTCCACCCGCACGTCTCGCCCAGTGTATCGCCCCTCCACCCGCACGTCTCGCCCAGTGTATCGCCCCTCCACCTGCACGTCTCGCCAAGTGTATCGCCCCTCCACCAGCACGTCTCGCCCAGTGTATCGCCCCTCCACCCGCACGTCTCGCCCAGTATATCGCCCTTCCACCAGCACGTCTCGCCAAGTGTATCGCCCCTCCATCCGCACGTCTCGCCCAGTGTATCGCCCCTCCACCCGCACGTCTCTCCCAGTGTATCGCCTATCCACCCGCACGTCTCGCCCAGTGTATCACCCCTCCACCAGCACGTCTCGCCAAGTGTATCGCCCCTCCATCCGCACGTCTCGCCCAGTGTATCGCCCCTCCACCCGCACGTCTCGCCCAGTGTATCGTCCATCCACCCGCACGTCTCGCCCAGTGTATCGCCCCTCCACCCGCACGTCTCGCCCAGTGTATCGCCCCTCCACCCGCACGTCTCGCCCAGTGTATCGCCCCTCAAACCAGCACGTCTCGCCCAGGGTATCTCCCCTCCACCAGCACGTCTCGCCCAGTGTATCGCCCCTCCACCAGCACGTCTCGCCCAGTGTATCGCCCCTCCACTCGCACGTCTCGCCCAGTGTATCGCCCATCCACCCGCACGTCTCGCCCAGTGTATCACCCCTCCACCAGCACGTCTCGCCAAGTGTATCGCCCCTCCATCCGCACGTCTCGCCCAGTGTATCGCCCCTCCACCCGCACGTCTCGCCCAGCGTATCGCCCCTCCACCCGCACGTCTCGCCCATTGTATCGCCCATCCACCCGCACGTCTCGCCCAGTGTATCGCCCCTCCACCCGCACGTCTCGCCCAGTGTATCGCACCTCCACCAGCAAGTCTCGCTCAGTGTATCGCCCTTCCACCCGTACGTCTCGCCCAGTGTATCGCCCCTCCACCCGCACGTCTCGCCCAGTGTATCGCCCCTCCACCCGCACGTCTCGGCCAGTGTATCGCCCCTCCACCCGCACGTCTCGCCCAGTATATCGCCCTTCCACCAGCACGTCTCGCCAAGTGTATCGCCCCTCCATCCGCACGTCTCGCCCAGTGTATCGCCCCTCCACCCGCACGTCTCGCCCAGTGTATCGCCCATCCACCCGCACGTCTCGCCCAGTGTATCACCCCTCCACCAGCACGTCTCGCCAAGTGTATCGCCCCTCCATCCGCACGTCTCGCCCAGTGTATCGCCCCTCCACCCGCACGTCTCGCCCAGCGTATCGCCCCTCCACCCACACGTCTCGCCCAGTGTATCGCCCCTCCACCCGCACGTCTCGCCCAGTGTATCGCCCCTCCACCCGAACGTCTCGCCCAGTGTATCGCCCCTCCACCATCACGTCTCGCCCAGTGTATCGCCCCTCCACCCACACGTCTCGCCCAGTGTATCGCCCCTCCACCCGCACGACTCGCCCAGTGTATCGCCCCTCCACCCGCACGTCTCGCCCAGTGTAGCGCTTTACCAGGTGATGTTTCGCCCAGTGTAGAGCTTTACCAGGTGATGTTTCACTCAGTGTAGAGCTTTACCGGGTGATGTTTCACTCAGTGTAGAGCTTTACCAGGTGATGTTTCACTCAGTGTTACCAGGTGATGTTTCACTCAGTGTAGAGCTTTACCAGGTGATGTTTCACTCAGTGTTGAGCTTTACCAGGTGATGTTTCGCTCAGTGTAGAGCTTTACAAGGTGATGTTTCACTCAGTGTAGAGCTTTACCAGGTGATGTTTCACTCAGTGTAGAGCTTTGCTAGGTGATGTTTCACTCAGTGTAGAGCTTTACCAGGTGATGTTTCACTCAGTGTAGAGCTTTACCAGGTGATGTTTCACTCAGTGTAGAGCTTTACCAGGTGATGTTTCACTCAGTGTAGAACTTTACCAGGTGATGTTTCACTCAGTGTAGAGCTTTACTAGGTGATGTTTCACTCAGTGTAGAGCTTTACCAGGTGATGTTTCACTCAGTGTTGAGCTTTACCAGGGGATGTTTCACTCAGTGTTGAGCTTTACCAGGTGATGTTTCACTCAGTGTAGAGCTTTACAAGGTGATGTTTCGCCCAGTGTAGAGCTTTACCAGGTGATGTTTCACTCAGTGTAGAGCTTTACCAGGTGATGTTTCGCTAAGTGTAGAGCTTTACCAGGTGATGTTTCACTCAGTGTAGAGCTTTACCAGGTGATGTTTCGCTCACTGTAGAGCTTTACCAGGTGATGTTTTGCCCAGTGTAGAGCTTTACCAGGTGATGCTTCGCTCAGTGTAGAGCTTTACCAGGTGATGTTTTGCCCAGTGTAGAGCTTTACCCGGTGATGTTTCACTCAGTGTAGAGCTTTACCAGGTGATGTTTCACTCAGTGTAGAGCTTTACCAGGTGATGTTTCACTCAGTGTAGAGCTTTACCTGGTGATGTTTCACTCAGTGTAGAGCTTTACCAGGTGATGTTTCACTCAGTGTAGAGCTTTACCAGGTGATGTTTCACTCAGTGTAGAGCTTTACCTGGTGATGTTTCACTCAGTGTAGAGCTTTACCTGGTGATGTTTCACTCAGTGTAGAGCTTTACCAGGTGATGTTTCACTCAGTGTAGAGCTTTACCAGGTGATGTTTCACTCAGTGTAGAACTTTACCAGGTGATGTTTCACTCAGTGTAGAGCTTTACTAGGTGCTGTTTCACTCTGTGTAGAGCTTTGCCTGGTGATGTTTCACTCAGTGTAGAGCTTTACCAGGTGATGTTTCACTCAGTGTAGAGCTTTACCAGGTGATGTTTCACTCAGTGTAGAGCTTTACCAGGTGATGTTTTGCTCAGTGTAGAGCTTTACCAGGTGATGTTTCACTCAGTGTAGAGCTTTACCAGGTGATGTTTCACTTAGTGTAGAGCTTTACCAGGTGATGTTTCACTCAGTGTAGAGCTTTACTAGGTGATGTTTCACTCTGTGTAGAGCTTTGCCTGGTGATGTTTCACTCAGTGTAGAGCTTTACCAGGTGATGTTTCACTCAGTGTAGAGCTTTACTAGGTGACGTCTCGCCCAGTGTAGCGCTTTACCAGGTGATGAGATTTACCAGGTGATGTTTCACTCAGTGTAGAGCTTTACCAGGTGATGTTTCACTTAGTGTAGAGCTTTACCAGGTGATGTTTCACTCAGTGTAGAGCTTTACCAGGTGATGTTTTGCTCAGTGTAGAGCTTTACCAGGTGATGTTTTGCCCAGTGTAGAGCTTTACCAGGTGATGTTTCACTCAGTGTAGAGCTTTACGAGGTGATGTTTCACTCAGTGTAGAGCTTTACCAGGTGATGTTTCGCTCACTCTAGAGCTTTACCAGGTGATGTTTTGCCCAGTGTGGAGCTTTACCAGGTGATGTTTCACTCAGTGTAGAGCTTTACCAGGTGATGTTTCGCTCAGTGTAGAGCTTTACCAGGTGATGTTTCGCTCACTGTAGAGCTTTACCAGGTGATGTTTTGCCCAGTGTGGAGCTTTACCAGGTGATGTTTCACTCAGTGTAGAGCTTTACCAGGTGATGTTTCGCTCAGTGTAGAGCTTTACCAGGTGATGTTTTGCCCAGTGTAGAGCTTTACCAGGTGATGTTTCACTCGGTGTAGAGCTTTACCAGGTGATGTTTCACTCAGTGTAGAGCTTTACCAGGTGATGTTTCACTCAGTGTAGAGCTTTACCCGGTGATGTTTCACTCAGTGTAGAGCTTTACTAGTTGATGTTTCACTCAGTGTAGAGCTTTACCAGGTGATGTTTCACTCAGTGTAGAGCTTTACCAGGTGATGTTTCACTCAGTGTAGAGCTTTACCAGGTGATGTTTCGCTCAGTGTAGAGCTTTACCAGGTGATGTTTCACTCAGTGCAGAGCTTTACCAGATGATGTTTCGCTCAGTGTAGAGCTTTACCAGGTGATGTTTCACTCAGTGTGGAGCTTTACCAGGTGATGTTTCACTCAGTGCAGAGCTTTACCAGGTGATGTTTCGCTCAGTGTAGAGCTTTACCAGGTGATGTTTCACTCAGTGTGGAGCTTTACCATGTGATGTTTCACTCAGTGTAGAGCTTTACCAGGTGATGTTTCACTCAGTGTAGAGCTTTACCATGTGATGTTTCGCTCAGTGTAGAGCTTTACCAGGTGATGTTTCGTTCAGTGTAGAGCTTTACCCGGTGATGTTTCACTCAGTGCAGAGCTTTACCAGGTGATGTTTCGCTCAGTGTAGAGCTTTACCAGGTGATGTTTCACTCAGTGTGGAGCTTTACCATGTGATGTTTCACTCAGTGTAGAGCTTTACCAGGTGATGTTTCACTCAGTGTGGAGCTTTACCATGTGATGTTTCACTCAGTGTAGAGCTTTACCTGGTCATGTTTCACTCAGCGTAGAGCTTTATCAAGCCATGTTTTGCTCTGTTTAGAACATTATGTCTCAACCCTCTTTCTTCTTTCCTCCCTCTCTCCCTTATTCTCCCTGCCTTCCCCCCTCCCGGAGCAGCATGGCGCCAGGCTGGTCCACCATCAATTGATCTCCATCTCTCTCCCTCTATCACCCTCTCTCCCTCAGCCTCTCTTTCTCTATCACCCTCTCTCCCTCCATCTCCCTCTCTCCCTCAGCCTCTCTCTCTCCATCTCCCTCTCTCTCCATGTCTACCTTCATCTTCTTTTCTTACGCTATATCCCCTTCATCTCTCCCTCCCTCTGTTCTCTCCTTCAGTGCGTGTGTGATGATGTGCAGTGTGTGTAGTGATGGGCAGTGTGTGTGTGTAGTGATGGGCAGTGCATGTGTGATGATGGGCAGTGTGTGTAGTGATGGGCAGTGTGTGTGTGTAGTGATGGGCAGTGCATGTGTGATGATGGGCAGTGTGTGTAGTGATGTGCAGTGTGTGTAGTGATGGGCAGTGCGTGTGTGATGATGGGCAGTGTGTGTAGTGATGGGCAGTGTGTGTGTGTGTAGTGATGGGCAGTGGTGTGTGATGATGGGCAGTGTGTGTGATGATGGGCAGTGTGTGTGTGTATGATGGGCAGTGCGTGTGTGGATGATGGGCGTGTGTGTAGTGTGATGGGCAGTGTGTGGTGAGTGATGGCAGCGTGTTGTGGTGATGGGCAGTGTTGTGGGTGTTGGGCAGTGTGTGTAGGGTGATGGGCAGTGTGTGGGCGTGTATTGCGGTGTGGGCAGTGTGTGTGTAGTGATGGGCAGTGTGTGTGTTGATGATGGGATGTGTGTGTGTTGAGGGCAGTGTGTGTGTGCAGTGATGGGCATGTGCGTGTGTGTGTGATGGGCAGTGTGTGTGGTGATGGGCAGTGTGTGTTGTGTATGGTGAGTGGCGTGTGTGTGGTGTGGGCAGTGTGTGTAGGTGATGGGCAGTGTGTGTGTGTATGGGCAGTGTGTGTGTGATTGATGGGCAGTGTTGTGTGAGTGATGGGCAGTGTGTGTGTGGTGATGGGCAGTGTGTGTGTGATGATGGGCAGTGTGTATGGTGATGGGCAGTTGTAGTGATGGGCATGTTGTTTGGTGATGGGCAGTGTGTGTGTGGTGTGGGCAGTGTGTGTGTGTGGTGATGTAGTGATGGGCAGTGTGTGTTGTGATGGGCAGTGTTGTGTGTGATGGGCAGTGTGTGTGGTGTGGCAGTGTGTGTGTGGTGATGGGCAGTGTTGTGTGGGGGTGTTGGGAGGTGTTGTGTGTGTGATGGGCAGTGTGTGTGTGTGGGCAGTGTGTGTGATGATGGCAGTGTTGTTGTAGTGATGGGCAGTGTATGTTTTGGTGATGGGCAGTGTGTGTGTGGTGTTGGGCAGTGTGTGTAGGGTGATGGGCAGTGTGTGTGATGATGGGGTGTGTGGGATGGGTGGTGTGGGCAGTTGTATGTGTGGTGTTGGGCAGTGTGTGTGTGGTGATGGGCAGTGTGTGTGGTGATGGGCAGTGTATGTGTGGTGATGGGCAGTGTATGTGTGATGTTTGGGCAGTGTGTGTGTGGTGATGGGCAGTGTGTGTGTGTGTGATGGGCAGTGTGTGTGATGATGGGCAGTGTATGTGGTGGCGGTGATGAGGCAGTGTATGTGTGGTTGATGGGCAGTGTATGTGTGGTGTTGGGGCAGTGTGTGTGTGGTGATGGGCAGTGTGTGTGGTGATGGGCAGTGTGTGTGTGATGATGGGCAGTGTGTGTGGTGATGGGCAGTGTGTGGTGGTGATGGGCAGTGTATGTGTGGTGATGGGCAGTTGTGTGTGGTGTGGTAGGTGTGTGTGTGATGGGCAGTGTGGTGTGGTGATGGGCAGTGTGTGTTGGTGATGGGCAGTGTGTGTGTGATGGGCAGTGTGTGTGGTGATGGGCAGTGTGTGTGTGGTGATGGGCAGTGTGTTGTGGTGATGGGCAGTGTGTGTGTTGGTGATGGGCAGTGGTGTGTGTGTGTGTGTGTGTGATGGGCAGTGTGTGTGTGTGATGGGCAGTGTGTGTGGTGTTGGGCAGTGTGTGTGGTGATGGGCAGTGTGTGTGTGGTGGCATGGGAGTGTGTGTGGTGATGGGCAGTGTATGTGTTTGGTGATGGGCATTTGTGTGTGTGGAGTGTGTTGGGGCAGTGTGTGTGGTGATGGGCAGTGTTTTGTGGTGTGATGGGCAGTGTGTGTGGTGATGGGCAGTGTGTGTGTGGTGATGGGCATGTGTGTGTTGGGTGATGGGCAGTGTGTGTGGTGATGGGCATGTGTTTGTGTGGATGGTGATTGGGCAGTGTGTGTGGTGATGGCAGTGTGTGTGGTGATGGGCAGTGTTGTGTGGTGATGGGCAGTTTTGTGTGGTGATGGGCAGTGTGTGTGGTGATGGCAGTGTGTGTGTGGTGATGGGCAGTGTGTGTGGTGATGGGCAGTGTGTGTGGTGATGGGCAGTGTGTGTGGTTGTGGGTGATGGGCAGTGTGTGTGTGGTGATGGGCAGTGTGTGTGGTGATGGGCAGTGTGTGGTGGTGAGGGCAGTGTGTGTGTGGTGATGGGCAGTGTGTGTGTGTGATGGGCAGTGTGTGTGGTGATGGGTTAGTGGTGTGTGTGGTGATGGGGCAGTGTGTGTGGTGATGGGCAGTGTGTGTGGTGATGGGCAGTGTGTGTGGTGATGGGCAGTGTGTGTGGTGATGGGCAGTGTGTGTGTGGTGATGGGCAGTGTGTGTGGTGATGGGCAGTGTGTGTGTATGGGCATGTGGCAGTGTGTGTGGTGATGGGCAGTGTGTGGTTGGTGATGGCAGTGGTGTGGTGATGGGCAGTGTGTGTGGTGATGGGCAGTGTGTTTGGGGGTGTGGTTGATGGGCATGTGTGGGGTGTGTGTGTATGGATGGCAGTGTATGTGTGGTGATGGGCAGTGTGTGTGTGTGGTGATGGGCAGTGTCGCTCGTTGGATGGTCTCATACATGTACGTACTTTGGGATCCCAGCAAACAATAGTTCCCCCCATGATACAATCAAACAGTAGTTTACCCCACGATGGCAGCAAACAATAGTTTCCCCAGGATGGCAGCAAGAATAGTTTAGCCCAGGATGGCAGCAAACAATGGTTTACCCCAGGATGGCGAGGAAACAATGGTTAACCCAGGATGGCAGCAAACAATGGTTAACCCAGGATGGCAACAAACAATGGTTTACCCAGTAGTTGTCCTCTTCTGCATCTTTACCCAATATGTTAGCCCTGGACTCTCTTGTCGTCTCTCCTGACGACTGACATTTTTTCTCAACTCTTAATATTTTATAACCGTCTCTAGACAGTCCGATCATTTAAGTTAAAAAAAAAAAAAGACTTTCCAATATATAGCTGTTTATTAGTATAATTCAAGATGAATACGGAGTATACAGTTTTCTCGGTATTTTATTTTCTACAGACAATAAGCTCTTCAGTGGTCACTACAAGTTCACTTCTTTGTTTACCTATGAACTATCAACACAGTTACCTGGGAACCACGGATCTTACACCCCATGGTTCGTGAGGATTTGAACATGTCCGATAAGATTATTGGTTGCTTGGCGGGTTGGTTAATTGTGTTTCAAGTCTGTCGACTACACGAGGGTTGCATGTAACCTGCTCACCACCAGAGAAATGATATAATACCTGAAACAGGGTTTAAATTTAACACTCAGTATATACAGAGTGATACACATTCCTGGGTGTGTGTGCTTTGTGCCAGCAAGCTCTAGTTACTGGGGTTGTTATGAAATTACGTTTAAATTCAATTGGTATAACTGAAGAGAATTTAGTTATTAATCTAGTAAATGTAGGCTTTCTGTAAATTGAAGTAGAAAATGCACTCTCAGTTTTTTCAATCAAAATAGCCATCAGTGATAATTCAAAATGATTTTACACTTCATAGGTAAATTTCACATTTGGATGTTGATTTTAGTATACAAAGAATAACTGAAAATGTTCGGAACAGTAAAATGTATTTTTATAATTTTTAGATTGTACACTTTGTTATAGACTTCTTTCATGATGGACCTGATGATGAGAATGCATGTTATCACAATAACTATGTGTGCCCTCGGGCTCATTCTGAGAGAAACACTTCAAACACTGTTCTCAAAATGAAAGCACAAATCAGCGAGAAGATAGAAGGGAATACTGTAGGAGCAATGGGATTAATCACCAGCTATGAAACAATTTTTCCCAGAGATTCTACCACAGCCGAAGTCCTACATGACAAACATCTGCTCAGAGCTTCTAACAACGACATTGATCCTCACAACACACTACCATCAGAGTAGAGTCACTGGTAGTCCAAAATCCAGACGTACACGAAGCTGTCATGTCCTTCCCTCAATGTTCTGCGGATGGTTTCACGGTTTAAGACCACAACGCAGCGAACAGATGCTCAAGCCAGCAGCTGGAGACGTTGCAGAGCGTCTTCTGTCAGAGCTCACTTGATATGTCTCACAGGTGGAGTTCCAAAGACTGTTAGGCTCCTCTTGTGTGTTGATACGTCCCTCTGTGTATTAAAAAAGTAGGATGAAAGAATCAGTCATCGAAACTGGCAACTCCCTCCACTGTCTTATTATCAGGGCAGCAGAGAACAGTCTTGATACAGTCATCATGTTGAGACCACGGCAGCTGGGGCTCAGGATCCCGCAAGGTTGTGAAGCCGCAGCTCACGCAGTACATGCATACATTAATAATCTTATGGACCTAAAGTTCCTAATCAAACTGAATTTTGCAAATGCCTTTAATTCAGTCAAAAGAAAGTTGCATTCAGAGAATACAAGAAACCGACTCATTGGAAGACCCTCTCGCCCCTCTTTTCTATTTGGCCATCAAAAAAGGTCACCGAGAACCTGACCAGTGAGCTCAATATCTGCTTCTTGGAGAATATAGGTTTCTTCCTCAACCCTTCGAAATGTGAACTGGTGTCCTCCAGTAAACACATCATCAAACAATACACAAATAACTCGCACATAGGAGAAACTTATGACGGCATTTCGGTCCAGCTTGTAAAAAAGTCCTACGGGCTGCACTCTCCTTGGGTCTAATGCCACTGGTAGTCTTGTTAAAAAGAAAATATCTGACCTCAGGCAGATGGAAACTAGGACACTGGTCTTGATACCCATGATGCATTCTATCTTCTCACCAGAAGCCTGTCCCTTCCTAAAATCACTGACAATTTACGATGCTTAACATGGAATAGGCTGCTGCAGAGATGTTAGAGGGTACAAGCTCTGCGTGCAAGAGAGCTCACATTTCAGATGTGAATATGCTTCACTCAGGCGACTTTCTCTTCACAGTTCCCATCTCTGTGACTGGCACACGTCTAGACCTGCAGACTCTTTGTATTACCGTGGTTCTCAGCCTTGCTGCTCCTATTTACAAAGAATACAAGTATATTTGCGGTAAAGTGGTAATCGACCAGTACCGTCTGCATGGTCTGAACTGCTCAGGTTCTGAAGGCTGGCATGGTAAACATAATGAAGCCAACGAGATTATCAAGAGAATCCTTGCTACAGCCCTGTCCCCGGATGAGAGAGAACCTCGATCTATAATATCCAGCACCCTGGATACGCCTACCAACCACCCTGATGAGATCACATTATATCCCTGGAAGAACAGCAGACTTGTACATCTGCCCTGGTTGATATCTGCATCCTAGTTAGTGCTGGCCAGTTAGGCAGTGCTACGGATGATCACACGGAAGATCACACACTCAACGAGCATAGGGACCTGCCCCACTTGTACTACTTCCTCAGTACAGGATCGGAGACTCTTGACTACTGGGAAAAGCATGCCACGGGGTTTCAGCAGAGACCTGGGCTCTAGGCTCATCGAAACCACCATAGACCCGAGGGCTGCCACTTATCTCTAATAGCACTTCGGTGTGGAGATCCGGAGTGGGGATACCTGCTGCATCTTGGTTTCCCGTCCGGTGTCTGAGGAGCCCGAGGAGTGCCACAGATTAATCTAAGAATTTCCCTATTCTTTACAGATCTACATGTAAATAAATGCCTAAACTATTGTACTCATCAATATTTAACCAAATGATGCATTGGATAATCCAAATAAATGTTTTAAACAATACCCACACAAATATATCTCGTTAATACTGCGCTCGCTTTAGAGCGCTTCGCTAATACGACGCTTTTCACTTATATTCCTGTTTATTATTTTCATCGCTTGGCTTGCTCTTAAGATGGTTTCCGGCAATTTTAATTTTTTTATTTATTATTTTTACTTTTGGGCCCAGTGCTATTGGCACTTAATAAGTGATAGTGTATACTTGTTTTTAGGCTTTTATATGCTCTGGCAAGTGAAAAAAAAATTAGAAAACTTACCTAACCTTATTATAACAAGCGCAATTTAATTTAGCTTAATCCAACTAAATATATTTTAGATAAGTTTACAGTAATTTAATAATAAACAAACACAATGAAACATATTTTTTTTCGTTAGGTTCAGAATGATTTTTGCGAAATTATTGCATACACAATTTTTCGCTTGTCTTATTTGGCAAGAAAAGCGTTGCTGTTTAAGCCAAAATAGCAAGTTTTACCTATTCGGCACGATATATATATATATATATATATATATATATATATATATATATATATATATATATTATAATATATATATATATATATTATTGTGTGTGTGTGTGTGTGTGTGTGTGTGTGTGTGTGTGTGTGTGTGTGTGTGTGTATGTGTGCATGTGTGTGCATGTGTGTGTGTGCATATGTGTAATGTAAGAGCCGCCATGTTTGAACATATCAGCAACAACGTTGTATAGTGTTCCGTTCTTCGACTCTGTTGTTTCCATTGCTCACATGGCGTCCGCTTCTCCACGAGGAACTAGCACCATTATTCGTTGTTTACGTTGTATCGCCATCCAGCGGCACCATTGTGTATGCCGCGTCCCATTGCCTCTCGCCAACTGTTGACATTTAACGTTTTCTATTTCCCTTCCATTTTCCTTCTCTCCTGTGCGATAGATTTCAAGAGGCGAGCGAGGCCGCTCAAACGATACACACATTTCAGGGCCTGAAATTGGAAGAGCTGTGTCAAAGGAGAGAGAGTCTGAAATCAATGGTGATGGAGGCTTGTAAGGAAGTTGTTTTTGCAGCTTTACTCTTTTCTCATTCTCTTTTGTCGCTTCCTCTTATCTTTCCTTCCCAACTCTTTTCTTTTTCTTGTCGCTTCATATCTTTGCTATTAATGATCTCTCTCTCTCTCTCTCTCTCTCTCTCTCTCTCTCTCTCTCTCTCTCTCTCTCTCTCTCTCTCCCTCCTTCGTGGTACAAGATTGGGACTTGCAAAGTAGTCCTTAACTGTCAAAGTCCTGCATCCAGTGAATGGTCTTCAATAACTTTAAAACCTTTTTTTTTTTGCAGCTAGTTTCGATGCCGGAGAGAAGTGTGTGAATGTTATGCATTTTACGAGCACGTTGAGAACTGCACTTACTGTGTACTCACCTATTTGTACTCACCTATTTGTGGTTGCAGGGGTCGAGTCACAGCTCCTGGCCCCGCCTCTTCGCTGATTGCTACTAGGTCCTCTCTCTCCCTGCCCCATGAGCTCTATCATACCTCGCCTTAAAACTATGTATGGTTCCTGCCTCCACCACATCACTTTCTAGGCTATTCCATGGCCTGACTACTCTATGACTGAAGAAATACTTCCTAACATCCCTTTGATTCATCTGAGTCTTCAACTTCCAATTGTGACCTCTTGTGTCTGTGTCCCATCTCTGGAACATCCCGTCTTTGTCCACCTGTCTATCCGCGCAGTATTTTATATGTCGTTATCATGTCTCCCTGACCCTCCTGGCCTCCAGTGTCGTCAGGCCCATTTCCCTCAACCTTTCTTCATAGGACAATCCCCCTAGCTCTGGGACTAGTCTTGTTGCAAAAAAACCCTTTTCACTTTCTCTAATTTCTTGACGTGCTTGACTAGGTGTGGATTCCAAACTGGTGCGCATTTCTCCAGTATGGGCCTGACGTAGATGGTGGTACAGAGTCTTAAACGAAAACCTTCTGAGGTATCGGAACGCTATCCGTAGGTTTGCCAGGTGCCGTAAAGCTGCAGCAGTTATCTGATTGAGTGCGCCTCAGGAGATATGCTCGGTGTTATACTCACCCCCAGATCTTTTTCCTTTAGTGAGGTTTGCAGTCTTTGGCCATCTAAACTATATTGTGTCTGCGGTCTTCTTTGCCTTCCCCAATCTTCATGACTTTGCATTGGCAGGGTTAATTCAAGGAGCCAGTTGCTGGACCAGGCTTGTAGCTGTCCGATTTTCTTTGTAGTCCTGCCTGATCCTCGTCCGATTCGATTCTTTATTAACTTCACATCGTCTGAAACAAGGACACTTCTGAGTCTATCCCCTTTCCCTTATGTCGTTCCGTATACCAAGAACAGCACAGGTCCTAGGGATGACCCCTGTGGAACCCCCCTTGTCACAGGGCGCCCACTCTGACACCTCGTCGCGTACCCTGACTCGTTGTTTCCTCCCTGTCAGATATTCTCTGATCCATTTGCAGTGCCTTTCCTGTTATGTGTGCCTGGTCCTCTAGCTTTGCGTAAACCTCTTGTGAGGAACTGTGTCGAAGCCTTCTTGCAGTTCCAAAAATACGCAGTCGGGAAAAAATCCACCCCCTCCTCTCTCTTGTCTACTTCGGTCACCTTGTCATAAAAACTTAGTAGGTTTGTGACACAGGATTTTCCTTCCCTGAAACCATGCTGGTTGTCAATTTCACTTGTTTCTTTTCCAGGGCCCACCACTTCTCTCCTGTGATGATCTCTCATGAGCTTGCATTACTATACACGTTAGTGATTACAGGTCTGTAGTTTAGTGCCTCATGTCTGTTCTCCCTTTTTAAAAATTGGGACTAATTTGCCTTTTCATACCTCCGGGAGTTGCACAGTTTCAATGATGTGTTGAAGATCGTTTGTAATGGCTCAACAATATCTCTGCTCCCTCTTTAAGGACCCATGGAGAGATGTTGTCTGGTCCACCGCCTTTGAGGTGTCAAGTTCGCCACTAGCCAGCTTCTTCACCTCCTCCTTGTTATATGTACCTCATCCAGCACTTGCTGGTTTGCCCCCCTGTTCTGATTTCTTGGAGTCCTACGGGTTTCCACTGTAAATACTCTTTATCTTGTGTTGGCTCCTGACATACTCTCGGTTCGTTTCTTGTGAATTCCCCATCACCCTTCCGCAGTCTGATACTGGTCCTTCTGACTGTTGTTTTCCTCCTGATGTGGTGTACAACAGCTTCGGGTCAGTCTTTTACTTTGATGCTATGTCATTTTCATATTGTCTTGAGCCTCCCTTCTTATCTGTGCAATATTTCGTTTATGGCTCTTCCGGCTGATTTCTTTATTTTCCGAGTTCTCTGGTCTTCTGTACCTTTCCACTCTCTATTACACCTAGTTTTTGCCTCCCTAACCTTTGGGTGAACCCAAAGGACTCGTTCTGTTTCTTCCCATTATTTCTGTTTCCTGGGAAACATACCTTCTTCCTCTGCCTCCTTGCATTTTGTTGCTACATAGTCCATCATTTCTGTACTGGTTTTTCCTGTTCAGTCCCTCTCCACTGAATGTTTGAAGGAAGTTCCTCATGTCCTGAGTAGTTCCCCTTTTGTATAGTTTGGTTTTCACAGCCTAATTCCTGGCTACCTCTCCACTTGGAGCTCAACTATGTAGTTCGAAGCACAGAACCACATGATCACTAGCTCCCATGGGCCTTTCATACATGATACCCTCGATGTCCGAACTATCATGGTGAATTACAAGGTCCAACCTTGCTGGTTCATCCTTCCTCTCTCTCTGGTAGTGTCTTAACATGGTGATGCATGAGGGTTCTCCAGTCCACATTCCTCATCTTGGCTCTCATGTTTCGGGGACCCCCTTGGGGCTCCAGGTTTTCCCAGTCAATCTCCTTGTGATTGAAATCCACCCATAATCTAGTAACTTTGCTCCCCCATGTGTGCTCTCCTGGGCCACTCGGCTGTGTGTTGATCAATGCTCTGTTGCTCTCATTCGTATTCTTTCTTGGCCCTCCTGCAGTTCTGTGGTGGGTTGTACTTACTGCAATTATAATTATGTCCTTCAGACTGGATTGTGCCTACATAGGTAGTCCCTTTCGCCCCATGCCATCCCATTCCTTCCATTTTCTCAAAACCACTGGTTTTTAATTGGAGCAGTTGCAACTCCTCTCCCCCTCTCATCCCTCTGTTTTCCTGAAGATTTGAGATCCGATGGAAAGAATGAATCTGTTATTATTCTGGTGAGTTTTGTTTCTGTGAGTGTATTATGTCTGGGGATGTCTCTTTGATTCTCTCGTGCCACTCCTCATTACTTGTTTGTTATTCCATCTGCATTGTATACACAACCTTCAACTTCTTTTCTAAGACGGTGGTCTGGGAAAGTTATTGGGGTTGGGAAGTGGGAGACTGGTAAGGAGAACGATGGGTTGTTGGCTGTGGGGGTGAGTTTGTATGTAGTGGAGTGGGCGGCATTGGATGTGGCATGGGTGTTTTGATTTAGAGTGTTTGGTTGCACTGGGGGTTGACCTGGTTGGGAGGCTTCTATAGATAAGTTTGTGAGGGGAGGCTGTATTCCGATATTCTTCCTGGGTCTGGGATCTCCTGTTCTGTCTTCTCCATCCCCTCTCTTTCCTCCTTTCTCCTTTGTTACCATCTCTCAGTTTCTCCCTTTCATTCTTGTGTTCTGTCCGCGGTCGAGATACACCCTCCTGTATGCCGTCATGTCCCTTAAATCGTGCTTTCTCCTGCAGTTATCATGAGTCCGAGTCGATTCTGCCTTGATGGTCACTCTCACTGGCCGGTTCTTTTTTTTACAAACCCCCCTATTCTCGAAAATTTTCCAAGCTGGGTCATATCGTCTTCTCCTCTTGCTTTCATAGATGCTTTCAATTGCTTTTTTTCCCTTGTTTTCTTGCGTCATATGTTTCCCCTCTCGACTTCCTGGAGCCATTACACAAAGACTGACTCACCTTTTCATTCTCCCACTGATATCCTGTGTAATTCCCTCTTTAATTTGGTTTCCTCGCCACTGCAGCTTTCCTTTCATCAGTTTCAACTGGCTAATGTACTTGGGCTCAGTGGGCCTGTCATTTTCCCTTCTCGGCTTTACCTTGGGCTCTGTTGTTGTCTGTTAGCCTTCCACATAAAGCTTAGCTCTTTCATTTGCTACAGTCTCCTCTGATAGAGCATCTCCATGCGTTGGGTTGCCCCTTCTTTCCCTACAGTCCTTATTTGTGGCCTGAGGTAGCAGTCTCTGATGTCAATCCAAATGTTTCTTTAGGTTTTTCTTTATGCTGTTTCAGATTTCTCAGTTCCTCTTCTAAACTCTGTATTCTAGCTTCTGATGTTTTGGACATGAACCTCCAATTCCTGATTTCCATATCTATCCTCTCTTCCATTTCATGCTAAGTTTCTTCTAGTTTCTTTTTCCATTCATGAACCTTTTTATGAGCTCTGCTGCCCAATCTTCCTTTGCATTTTCCTCCTCCTGTCCCCTTGTTTTTCTTTGTTGCTCTCTGGCAACCCATTTTTGTGTTTTATCCTGATTGCCTCAGAGTGGGAAAACTTTGTAGTTCTGTATGTTAGGTTAGTAGTTGTGTGTGTCAGAGTGTGGGGGGCCGGGGGAAGTGGAAAGAAGGAACTGGGGCGGAGGGGGGTGGAAGTGGTGAAGCGCGGGAAGGGTGGATGGGGATGTAGTGGAGGAAAATGTGGCTAATTGGGAGCTGAGTGGGGAGGGGCGTGGGGAGGGTTTGGAGGTGAATGAACGGGGAGGGGAGGGTGATTCGAGGGAGGTGATGGATCAGGGGAAGTATGTGAGAGGTCGGTGGTTGAGGGGGGAGGGAGTGGTGTGTGTTGGATATGTGTGTGTGTGTGTGTGTGTGTGTGGTGTGTGTGTGTGTGTGTGTGTGTGTGTGTGTGTGTGTGTGTTGTGTGTGTTGTGTGAGTGTGTAATTTGTTGTGTAATTGTGTGTGGATTTAATGTGTGGGTTTATTATGTACTGAAAGGTAGGTGGCTTGTGCGTTTAAGGTAGTCTCAGTGGTTTTCTTTTGGCTGCCCAAACCTTCTTGTGACCTGACCAACCTCTGGGATTTACCGCACTTTACAGTGTGTGTGTGTGCGTGTGCGTGTGGTGTGTGTGTTGTGTGTGTGTGTGTGTGTGTGTGTGTGTGTGTGTGTGTGTGGGTGTGTGTATGTGTGTGTGTGTGTGTGTGTTTGGGGGGGTGTATGTGGGTGTGTGTGTGTGTATGTAGTGTAATTGTGTGTGTGGTGTGTGTGTGTGTGTGTGTGTGTGTGTGTCTGTGTGTGTGATGTGTGTGTGTGTGATGTGTGTATATTTTGTGTCGAATTATGTGTGGGTGTATTTCTGTGTCTGAAAAGTAGGTGGCTTGTGCTTGGAGTGTAATGTAGATATCTCAGTTGTCCTTGTGTCCACAACCTATGTGACTGGACTCCTTGCAGTCAGTGTTGCCTATATCACCTGCTTATAGTGACTAAATGCCTTGTTCAATGGATTTACCATTTGCTAAACCTTATTTGAATACTTGATGCCTATTCTTTATCGTGCTATGAGAGTTAGACCATTCACATTCAGCTTGGCGGTTAAATTGGAACTGGACCCCACACCAAACAACCACTCTAGGTGATACAGGGTACTTGTATTGCCAGTGTAGCAGTGTAGATTGTCCAGGTCGATGTGACGTCGGATAGATCCAGCCTCGATGTACGTCCTGGCTAGATCCACCTCAATTTCTTTCTCGTTAATAATGTACCCAATTCACTGTATTTCTTTCACTGGTCCACCACTATTGTTCACTTTTATTAAAATCTGGGTTGACACTTGCAACGCCGCCTTCACACTAGCCTGCGCCACAACCTTTTAATTTTCCAGGATCACTTTCCAAAATTGTGGCTCTCCCCACACTTGTGTGTACTTCCAACCCCCTAAAAAATTCTATGGATTGTTTGTCTACCTGACACACTTAGCAACCTTGCGAACACTTGTAGCCCTCAAACACACCTTAAATCAACAGAGCACGACGGCGTGCTAGCCTGCTCGCTGTCCCTACTGTCCTATGTGTGTGTGTTGTGGTGTGTGTCTGTGTGCTGTCTATCTGTGTGAGTCTTGTGTCTGTGTGTGTGTGTGTCTGGTTTTTTGTGTGTGTGTGTGTTTCTGTGTGTGTGTGTTTGGTGGGTGTTTGTGTGTGAGAGAGTGTGAGTATGTGCGGTGTGTGTTTCTGATGTCTGTGTTGTCTGTGTGCGTCTTTTGTGTGTGTGGTGTGTGTATGTGTGTGTGTGTTGTGTGTGTGTGTGTGTGTGTGTGTGTATGTGTGTGTTGTGGTGTATGTGTGTTTGTATGTGTGTGTGTGTGTGTGTGTGTGTGTGCTGTGTGTGTGTGTGTGTGTGTGTGTATGGTGTGTTGTGTGTCTTTCGAGAGTACTCCCAAAATTTGCACTCACCTAATTGTGGTTGCAAGGGTCGAGACTCAGCTTCCTAGCCCCGCCTTTTCACTGATCGTACTAGTGCTTCTCACTCTCTGCTTCCTGAGCTTTGTTCATACCTCCTCTTAAAACTGTATGGTCCTGACTCAACTCTACTTCAATTGCTAGGTTATTCCACTTCCTGACGACTTGACTGAAGAAAATACTTCCTAACGTCCTTGTGACCCGTTCTGAGTCTTCAGTTCCAATTCTCGACCCCTTGTTTCTGTGTCCCCCTAGGGAACTTCCTTGTCTCTGTCCACTTGGTCTATTTCCCCGCAGTATCTTGTATGTCGTTATCATGTCTCCCCTGGCCCTTTTGTCCCTCAAGTGTCCGTTCGATTTCCATAAACCTTTCCCTCATACGATATATTCCCCTGAGCTCTGGAAACTAGCCTTGTTGCAAACCTTTGTACTTTCTCTAACTTCTTGACGTGCTTGAAAGGTGTGGATTCCAAGAACTGGTGCTGGCATACTCCAGTATGGCTACATACACAGTGTACAGTGTCTTGAAGATTCCTTATTAAGGTATCGAGACGCTATTCTCAGGTAGCAGGCGCCGTAGACTGCAGCAGTTTATTTGGGTTTGATGTGTGGCTCCGGTGACGTTGTCGGTGTTATGGTCACCCCCAAGATCTTTCTTCCTCCTATGAAGTCTGTAGTCTTTGCCCACCTAGCCTATACTCTGCCTCGGTCTTCTTTGCCCTTCCAAAATCTTCATGACTTTGCATTTGGCACGGTTTTGATTACGAGAAGCCAGTTCTGGACCACGGTGTCCAGCCTGTCCAGGTCTTCTTTGCAGTCCTGCTCATCCTCATCTAATTTATTTTTTCTTCATTAGCTCTCATCATCTGCGAATAGGGACACTTCAGAGTCTATTCCTTCATCATGCCGATCGGTAATACAAAAATGGTGTGTGTTGTGTGTGTGTGTGGTCGTGTGTGTGTGCGTGTGTGTGTGTGTGTGTGTGTGTTGTGTGTGTGTGTGTGTGTGTTGTTGTGCGTTGTGTGGGTGTGAGTGGGTTGTGTGTATGTGTTTGTGTGAGTGTGTTGGTTAGTTAGTGTGTGTGTGTGTGTGTGTGTGTGTGTGTGTGTGTGTGTGTGTGTGTGTCTGTGTGTGTGTGTGTTTTGTGTGGTTGTGTGTGTGTTGTGGTAGTAATGTGTGTGTGGTGTGTGTGTGTGTGTGTGTGTCTGTCTGTCTGTCTGTTTATGTGTGTGTGTGTGTGTGTGTGTTGTGTGTGTGTTGTGGTGTGTGTGTGTGTGTGTGTGTGTGTGTGTGTTGTGTGTGAGTGTGTGTGTATGTGTCTGTACTCACCTAGTTGTACTCACCTAGTTGAGGTTGCAGGGTGGTCGAATACAAACTCCTGGCCTCGCCTCTTCACTGGTCGCACTAGGTCACTCTCCTAAACCCAGAGCTTTATCATACCTCTGCTTCAAGCTATGTATGGTTTCTGCCTCCACTACAACGCTCCCAAAACTATTCCACTTCCTGACTACACAGTGGCTGAAGAAATACTTCTTAACATCCTGTGATTCATCTGTGTCTTAAACTTCCAACTGTGTCCCCTTGTTGCTGTGTCCAATCTCTGGAACGTCCTGTATTTTGTAAGTCGTTATGATGTCCTCCCTACCTCTCCTGTCCTCCAGTGTCGTCAGGTTGATATCCCTTAACTTCTCCTCGTTGGACATATCTCTTAGCTCTGGGACTAGTCTTGTTGCAAACCTTTGGACTTTCTCTAGTTTCTTTACATGCTTGGCTAGGTGTGGGTTAAAAAAACTGGTGCCGCATACTCCAATATGGGCCTAACATACACTGTGTACAGGGTCCTCAACGACTCCTTTTTAAGAAGACGGAAAGCAGTTCTGAGGTTTGCCAGGCGCCCATATGCTGCAGCAGTTATTTGTTTGATGTGCGCTTCAGGAGATATGCCTGGTGTTATACTCTCCCCAAGATCTTTTTCCTTGAGTGAGGTTTGTAGTCTCTGGCCCCCAAGACTGTACTCCGTCTGCGGTCTTCTTTGCCCTTCCCCAAACTTCATGACTTTGCATTTGGTGGGATGAACTCCAGGACCCAATTGTGGACTGGTCTGCACCCTGTCTTGTCTTTGTAGTTCTGGGGTCTTCGATCTGTGCTGTGTTGTCTGTTGTGTCGTGTCTCTGTTTTGTGTCTGGTGGGGTCTGTTGTGTCGTGTGTGTGTTGGTGTGTGTATCTTGTGTGTGTTGTGTATGTGGTGCCCCTTTGTGTGTGTACTAATAATTGTACTCACTAATTGTGGTTCCCAAAGGGTCGAGACTCGATCGGGCCCCGCCTTTTCATGACGCTACTAGGCCCCCTCTCTCTCTGCTTCCTGGCTGATCATCCCTCCCCTTTAAAAAACTTGTGTGGTTCCTGCCTCATACTTCACTTGGTAGGCTATGCCCTTCTGACAACCTGTGACTAAAGAAATACTTCCTAAGTCTCTGTGACTCGTCTGAGTCTTCAGTTTCCCAGTTGTGCCCCCTGCCCCCTGTGTCCCTTTGCAACATATTTCCCGGGCCACCTTGTCTTTCCCCCAGTTTTTGTATGTCTTTATTATGTCTCCCCTGACCCTTCCCCCTCCGTTTCGCCAGTCTTTTTCCCCTCAACCTTTCCCTCTTTCGACATTCCCCTGAGCTGGGGACTCCCTTGTTGCAAACCTTTTATTTCTCTAACTTCTTGCGTGTGACCAGTTGGGGGTTCCGGGGACGGGTTTTGCTGCATACCCCAGTAGGGGCTAACATCACAGTGTCATTGTTTTGAACGTTCCCTTATTAGGTATTGGAACGTATTCTCGGGTTTTCCAGGCGCCCGTTGCTGCACAGTTATTTGGTAGATGTGTGCTCCGGTGATGTGCTCGGGTTTTCTCCCCCCCAGATCTTTTTCCTTGAGTGAGGTTTGCAGTCTTTGGCCTTTCCCAGACTTATTGTGTCTGCAGTTTCTTTGCCTTTTCCCCAAAATTTCTGACTTTGTTTGGCTGTTTAAAAACTTAAGGAGCCTTTGCAGGCTAGGCTTGTAGCCGCCAGGTCTCTTTGTAGCCCGCCTGAACCTCGTCGATTTTGTTTGTTCTCATTAACTTCACATCATCCCAAAAAAAGGGAAAAAAAAAAAAAAAAAAAAACCCTCTGAGTCTATCCATTCGATATGTCATTCTATTACCAAGAACAGCCAGGTCCTATGACTGACCCCGGGTTGGAAACCCCCGTTTTTAAGGCGCCCACTCGAACCTCGTCAGTCCATTACTCGCTGTTCCCTTTCCCTGTCAGGTATTTCTGATCCATTGCAGTGGCTTTACGGTTATGTGTGCATGATCCTCTAGCTTTTCCCAGTGCCTCTTGTGGGAACTGTGTCAAAGGCCTTTTTGCAGTAAAAAAAATGCAGTCGACCCCCTTGTCTTTTTTGTTTATTTGTCACTTGTATAAAACCCAGAAGGTTTGTACACAGGATTTTCTTTCCCCAGAAACCGTGCGGGTTGTCAATTATACATTGTTTTTTCCAGGTGTGTGGTGTGTGTTGTTTTGTGTTGTGTGTGTTGTTGTGTCTGGTACTCACCTTTTTGTGGTTGCGGGGGTCGGTCCTTGCCCCTGGCCCCGCCTTTTCACGGTTGTACTAGGCCCCTCTCTCTCCCTGCTCCATGACCTTTATAAAACCCCTCGTTTAAAACGTGTATGGTTTCCCTGCTCCACTACGTCTTTTCTGGCTATTCCACTGCCTTACAACTCTATGATGAAAAAAATATTCCCTATATTCTCTGATATTTGTGTCTTAAAAATTAATTGGGCCTCTTGTTTCTGTGTCCCCCCGGGAACACTTCCCTTGCCCACCTTGTCTATTACGCAGTATTTTTTGTTTTTATCTGTCCCCCCTGACCTCCTGTCTCCAGTGTCGTCGGGCCCTTTTTCCCTTAATTTTCTTCATAGGACTTCCCCCTTAGTCTGGAACAAACCTTGTTGCAACCTTTGTCTTTCTCTGTTTCTTGACGTGCTTTATCAAGTGGGGGTTTCCAAAAGGTGCTGCATATCCAGTAGGGCCCCAAAAATCCCCCGGTTTACGGTCTTGAATTGATTCCTTACTAAGGGGTATCGGAATGCGTTCTCAGGGTTTTCCAGGCGCCCATAGCTGCAGAGTTATTGATTTATGTTTTGGGTTCCAAAGGGCATGCTCGGTGTTATACTCAAACCCCAAAATCTTTGTGTGTGTGGGGTGGTGTGTGTGGTGGTGTGTGTGTCGTCTGTCTGTCTGTCTTTCTGTATGTGTGGTGTCTGTGTTTTTGTCTGTGTGGTTATCTGTGTGAGTCTGTGTCTGTGTGTGTGTGTGTGTTGTTTGTGTGTGTGTGTGTTTCTGTGTGTGTGTGTGTGTGTTTGTGTGTAAAAGTGTGATCTGTGCATGTGTGGTTTTTGGTTGTGTGTCTGTGTGCGTCTTTGTGTGTGTGTGTGTATTGGTGTGTGGTTTTGTGTGTGTGTGTGGTATGTGTGTGTGTGTGTGTGTATGTGTGTGTGTATGTGGTGTTGTGTGTGTGTGTTGTGTGTTGTGTGTGTGTGTGTGTGTGTGGTGGGTTGTGGTGTGTGTGTGGTCTGTGGTCTGTGTCTGTTTTTTTGTGGGGGGCGTAGTGTGTGTCTGTGTGTGTGCTGGTGGTGTCTGTGTGTCTCTCGAGTGCGTCTCTGTGTCTGTGTGTGGTCTCTTTCTGTGTGAGTGTTGGTGTGCGTCTCTGTATGTGTTGTGGTGTGCGTGGGTGGTTGTGTGTTTGGGTGGTTAGTGTATGTGTGTGTGTCTCACCCCTTGTACTCACTATTTGTGGTTGCAGGGGTCGAGTATAAGCTCCCGGCCCCCCCTTTCACTGATTGCTACTGGTCCTCTCTCTCCCGCTCCATGGCTTTATAATACCTGCCTTAAAATTGTATGGTTCCCCCCTCCACTATTCACTTTGTAAGTATTCCACGGCTTGATACTCTTGACTGAAGAAATCTTCCTAAATCCCCCTTTTATTCAACTGAGTCTTCAACTTCCAATTGGACCCCTTGTGTCTGTGTCCCATCTTGGAACATCCCGTCTTTGTTCACCTTGTTATTCCAGCAGTTTTTAATGTCGTTATCATGTCTCCCTGACCCTCCCGGCTCCAGTGTCATAGGCCCATTTCCCTCAACCTTTTTTCGTAGGACAGTCCCGTAGTCTGGGGCTGTCTTGTTGCAAACCTTTGCACTTTCTCTAATTTCTTGACGTGCTTACTGATGTGGGTTCCAACTGGTGCTGCATACTCCTTTTTAGGGCCCCAGTAAATGGGATACAGATTTGAAGATCCTTATGAGGGATGGAACGCTATCCCTAGGTTTCCAGGCGCCCGTATGTGCACAGTTATCTGATTTTGGCGCCCCAGGGATTGCTCGTGTTATATCACCCCCAGGTCTTTTTCCTTGGTGAGGTTTTCAGACTTTGGGCCCTCTAAAATTTTGTGTTGCGGTCTTCTTTCCCTTCCCAAAACTTCATGACTTTTCATTTGGGGGGTTTTAAATCAAAAGGGAGTTGCTGGACCAGGTGTGCCCGTCCAGGTCTCTTTGTAGGCCTGCCCGATCCTTCGATTTGATTCTTTCATTAACTTCACATCGTCGAAAAAAAGGACACTTTCTGAGTCTATCCCTTCCGTTGTGTCATTCACATTACAAGAAAGATAGGTTAGGACTGCCCTGTGGAAAACCCGCTTGTACAAGGCCCACTTTTACACCTCGTCACGTACATGATCGTTTTTTGCCCCTTTGTAAGGTATTCTCTTATCCATTTCGTGCCTTTTTCCCGTTATGTTGGGGCCCGGTCCTCTATCTTTTTCAGAACCTCTTGTGAGGAAAATGTGTCGAAAACCTTCTTGAGCCAAAAAAAAAGCAGTCGTCCAACCCCCCCCCTCTCTTTTCTGCTTCTGTTACCTTGTCATTAAACTCTAATAGGTCGTGACAAGGATTTTCCCTCCCTGAAACCATGTTGGTTGTCGTTATACACTTGTTTCTTTCCAGGTGCTCCACCATTTCCCCTCCTGATGATCTTCTCCATGACCTTGCATACTATACACGTTTAGTGATACAGGTCTGTAGTTTAGTGCCTCATGTCTGTCTCCCTTTTTAGAAATTGGGACAAACATTTGCCATCTTCCATACCTCGGGGAGTTGCCCATTTTCAAATGATGTGTTGAAGATCTTTGTTAATGGTACACAAAATGTCTCTGCTCCCTCTTTAAGACCCACGGAGAGATGTTGTCTGGTCCCACCGCCTTTGAGGTGTCAAGTTGCATAGCAGCTTTTTTCACCTCCTCCTTGGTTATATGTACCTCATCCAGCACTTGCTGGTGCACCCCCTGCTCTGACTTCCCGGAGCCCTGCTGGTTTCCACTGTAATTACTTCTTTAAATCTTTGTGTTGAGCTCCTGACATACCTTCCGGTCGTTTCTTGTGAATTCCCCATCACCCTTCCTCAGTCTGATTACCTGGTCCTTGACTGTTGTTTTCCTTCTGATGTGGCTGTACAAAGCTTCGGGTCAGTCTTGACTTTCGATGCTATGTCATTTCGTATTGCCGCTGAGCCTCCCTTCTTATCTGTGCATATTCATTTCTGGCTCTTCGGCTAATCTCTTTATTTTCCTGAGTTCTCTGTCTTCTGTACCTTTTCCATTCCCTAGTACACCTAGTTTTTGCCTCCCTACACCTTTGGGTGAACCAAGGACTCGTTCTGTTCTTCCCCTTATTTTTTGTTTCCCTTGGGGGAAAAAACCTCCTCTGCCTCCTTGCATTTTGTTGCCACATAGTCCCTCATTTCTTGTACTGGTTTTCCTCTCAGTTCCCTCTCCCACTGAATGTCTTGAAAGAAGTTCCTCAAGCCTGAGTAGTTCCCCCTTTTGTAGTTTGGTTTTTCCCACCCTTTTCCTGCTGCTCTCTCCAATTGGAGCTAAAACTATGTAGTCGAAGCACAGAACCACATGATCACTAGCTCCCAGGGGCCTTTCATACATGATATCCTCGATGTCAGAACTATCAAGGTGAATACAAGGACCAGTTTTGGGTGGTTCATCTCTCCTCTCTCTCTGGTGTGTCTCTAACATGTTGATGCATGAGGTTTTCCAGTACCACATCCATCATCTTGGTTTCTCCATGTTTCGGGACCCCCATGGGGCTCCAGGTTTTCCCAGTCAATCTCCTTGTGATTGAAATCCCCCAAAAACTAGTAAATTTGCTCCCCCCATGTGTGCTCTCCTGGCCACCTCGGCTAGTGTGTCGACCATTGCTCTGTTGCTCTCATCGTATTCTGTGTGTGTGTGTGTGTGTGTGTGTGTGTGTGTGTGTGTGTGTGTGTACTCACCTAGTTGTACTCACCTAGTTGAGGTTGCAGGGGTCGAGTCCAAGCTCCTGGCCCCGCCTCTTCACTGGTCGCTACTAGGTCACTCTCCATGAACCATGAGCTTTATCATACCTCTGCTTAAAGCTGTGCATGGTTCCTGCTTCCACTACATCGCTTCCAAGCTATTCCACTTCCTGACTACTCTGTGGCTGAAGATATAGTTCCTAACATCCCTGTGATTCATCTGCTTCTTCAACTTCCAACTGTGTCCCCTTGTTGCTGCGTCCAATCTCTGAAACGTCCTGTCTCTGTCCACCTTGTCAATTCCTCTCAGTATTTTGTAAGTCGTTATCATGTCCTCCCTACCTCTCCCATCCTCCTGTGTCGTCAGCTTGATTTCCCTTAACCTCTCCTTGTAGGTCATACCTCTTAGCTCTGGGACTAGTCTTGTTGCAAACCTTTGCACTTTCTCTAGTTTCTTTATATGCTTGCCTAGGTGTGGGTTCCAAACTGGTGCCGCATACTCCAATATGGGCCTAACGTACACGGTGTACAGGGTCCTGAACGATTCCTTATTAAGATATCTGAATGCTGTTCTGAGGTTTGTCAGGCGCCCATATGCTGCAGCAGTTATTTGGTTGATGTGCGCTTCAGGAGATATGCCTGGTGTCATACTCACCCCAAGATCTTTTTCCTTGAGTGAGGTTTGAAGTCTCTGGTCCCCTAGACTGTACTCCATCTGCGGTCTTTTTTTGCCCTTCCCCAATTTTTATGACTTTGCACTTGGTGGGATTGAACTCCAGGAGCCAAATGCTGAATCAGATCTGCAGCCAGTCCAGATTCCTTTGTTGTTCTGCCTGGTCTTCGATCAAATGAATTCTCATCAATTTCACGTCATCTGCAAACAGGGACACCTCGTAGTCTATTCCTTCAGTTATGTCGTTCACAAATACCAGAAGCAGCACTGGTCCTAGGCCTGACCCCTGTGGGACCCCGCTGGTCACAGGTGCCCACTCTGTCACCTCGGCACGTAATATTACTCGCTGCTGTCTTCCCAACAAGTTTCCAGTGATCCATTGTAGTGCCTTCCCTGTTATCCCTTCTTGGTCCTCTAGTTTTTCACTAATCTCTTGTGTGGTACTGTGTCAAACGCCTTCTTGCAGTCCAAGAAAATGCAATCCACCCACCCCTCTCTCTCTTGTCTTACTGCTGTCACCATGTCATAGAACTCCAGTAGGTTTGTGACACAGGATTTCCCATCCCTGAAACCATATTGGCTGCTATTGATGAGATCATTCCTTTCTAGGTGTTCCACCACTTTTCTCCTGATAATCTTCTCCATGACTATGCATACTATATATGTCAGTGACACTGATCTGTAGTTTAGTGCTTCATGTCTGTCTCATTTTTTAAAGATTGGGACTACATTTGCTGTCTTCCATGCCTCAGGCAATCTCCCTGTTTCGATAGATGTATTGAATATTGATGTTAGGGGTACACATAGCGCCTCTGCTCCCTCTATCAGGACCCATGGAGAGATGTTACCTGGCCCCAATGTCTTTGAGGTATCTAGCTCACTCAGAAGCCTCTTCACTTCTTCCTCGGTTGAGTGTACTGTGTCCAGCACCTGGTGGTGTGCCCCATCTCTCCGTCTTTCTGGAGCCACTTCTGTCTCCTCTCTGAACACTTCTTTGAATCTCTTGTTGAGTTCCTCATATACTTTACGGTCATTTCTTGTTGTCTCTCCTCCTTCCTTCCTTAACCTGATTACCTGGTCCTTGACTGTTGTTTTCCTCCTGATGTGGCTGTATAACAGTTTCGGGTCAGATTTGGCTTTCACTGCTATGTCGTTTTCATATTGTCGTTGGGCCTCCCTTCTTATCTGTGCATATTCGTTTCTTGCTCTACGACTGCTCTTCTTATTCTCCTGGGTCCTTTGCCTTCTATATTTCTTCCATTCCCTAGCACACTTGGTTTTTCCTACTTGCACCTTTGGGTGAACCATGGGCTCATCCTGTTTTTTTCATTATTCCTGTTTCCCTTGGGTACAAACCTCTCCTCAGCCTCCTTGCACATTGTTGCTACATATTCCATCATCTCATTAACTGGCTTCCCTGCCAGTTCTCTGTCCCACCGAACCTCTTTTAGGAAGTTTCTCATTCCTATGTAGTCCCCTTTCTTGTAGTTTGGCTTTATTTGTCCTGGCCGTCCTGCTTCCCCCTCCACTTGCAGCTCTACTGTGTATTCGAAGCTCAAAACCACACGATTGCTGGCCCCAAGGGATCTTTCACATGTGATGTCCTCGATATCTGCACTTCTCAAGGTGAATACTAAGATACTAAGTCCAGTCCTGCTGGTTCGTCCTCTCCTCTCTCATGAAGGTTTCCAGTACCACGTCCATCATCTTAGCCCTCCATATATCTTGGCCCCCATGTGGCTCCAAGTTCTCCCAGTCGATCTCCTTGTGGTTAAAGTCCCTCATGATCATGAGCTTTGCCCTGCATGCATGAGCTCTTCTCGCCACTGCAGCCAATGTGTCAACCATAGCTATATTGCTCTCGTCATACTCTTGCCCTGGCCTTCTGCTGTTCTGTGGTGGGTTATACATCACTGCCATTACCACCTTGGGACCTCCAAAGTGAAGCGTTCCCGCTATGTAATCACTTTCTTCTCTGCTGTCTCCTCTCTCCAGCTCAACAAAATTCCATCAGTTTTTGATCAGCAGTGGCACTCCTCCACCCCCATCCCTGTTCCTTCTGTCTTTTCTCAGGATCTGGTATCCCGTTGGAAAGATGGCATTTGTTATCATACCTGTAAGCTTGGTTTCTGTGAGAGCTATGATGTCCGGTGATGCCTCTTTGACTCTTTCGTGCCACTCCTCCCACTTGTTTGTTATTCCATACTCCAACCCAGGAGTCCAAATGGCCTGTTATCCTGGGTGTAAAGGGAGCAAAATAAACACAGCAGAAAAGTTTTGACTTACATTATCCTTCATCAGTTTAGAACAGCAATATGTACACTATATACACTAAGTACAGTGATATGTATTAGTGCACTCCACGGTAGCAAGGCAGAATAGAATAGAAGCCACAAAGAGAGACAGACCGTGCTTCAACAGCTTCTAGACTCTAGAATGGAATGACATGGCAGACCGGAGAGTTGTACCACATAACTCTGTGAATGCAAAACCATCTTTTATTGGCTGGAACCTGGATACTAGTTGAACGAAGGCCCGATCGTCAACTCTCAGTCACCTGTTGCTGGTTGGGGAGATAGGCCTGTAAATGGGGTGTGTACATGCGCCGAATAAAGGTTACATACTTCTTGCCATGCACACCCTCACCACTCGAGAAGGCTCTGGATTAGGTTGCCACCTTCAGTGGTAAACCGTGCCGCATGGCACATAAAATGGGATCGCCTTCCTTACACAATCCAACTCTTAGAGAGAGCTCAGCTTTTTCTGTGAAAAAAAACCCCAAACCTAAACTCAGAGTGAGACAGCAGTCGTCAGGTAGCATAGGTCCAAGATACAGGCGGAGGGTAGCCCGCATCCTCTCCTAAAAAAAGCCCCCACCGGGGATAAAAAAAGGGCATGAAAGGGGTTCCCACAAGAAACCCTAAATTCCTAAACTAATTAATAATATATTTAAAAACTTGTAATGAGTCCCCCCAACATATTTTCTTTGGGGGCAATGTTTTAAAATTCTGAGGAGTTTTGTTGCACCCTTAAACCCCAACGCATGAGCCTTGTGTTGTATTTTCTGTTTTGGGAGATTACTAAGGATTGTGATCACTGTAGCGGTGACCACTGCAAGGTTTGGCCCAATAAACATTAAAAATGTCCCAAGCCAGTCCAGGCAAGGGTTTCTTTTTCAATGGTGAGTAACCCCTTAATGCGGCTTGAATTTGGCCCAAAAAATACCTACGGGGTGCAACTCCTGTTCTCGTTTTGCAATAGTACTCCCCCAAACCCCCAGACTCACAAGCATAAACCCTGAAATGAAAAAGGTTTGGAGAGTTGGAGACAAAAGAATGGGGCAGAAAAAAATAATCTTTTGCTTTTAAAAAGCACTTTGAATTCTGGGGCCAAATTTTAAAGTGAACTTTGTGATGGAAAGAGAGGTAGAGGGGCTAAAATTATTGAGAAATTCTTACAAAAATTTCTTTTAAAAACCTATCATGCCTGGGAAAATTTTTTGAAGGTTTTCCTATCATGGGAATGGATAATTTTAATAAGAAGCTTTAGAAGTTTAGGAGCAACTTTACCACAACTTTTCTTCATGGCCCAGAAAAATGACAGTGGCCCGGCCAAAAGGAAGTTTAGTAAATTTAAAAAGTTAAATGGGAACTCGAAAGGTCTAAAAAACTTAAGTCAAGTTGTGTTGATCCCAAGTATCAGAACCCACAACAATATATCGGTACGTGCCGTGCCCTTTAAATCCTTTAATAACCTGATGGATAAGTTTTGGGAAAGAAAAGGGGGGGGTTTTTCATTCCGAAGGGGGGGAACGTGTATTTTAAATGCCTCCCGGAATTACGAAGGCAAGGGGGTTTTTCCCTTTGCCCATCCGTCAAAGGTTTCTGATAGTAACCTTTTAAAGGGATTAATTGGACACAAAAAATAGCCTTACCCACAAAGTCAATTAGTATTCCCCGACGAGGAAGAGGGTAAGCATCTGTGATTGTGACCTCATTCACCCTTTCGGTGTCTTGTACACATACGAAACCTCCATCAGCCTTTTTATATAGATGCAACGGTGTAGGCCCCATGGACTAGATGGACGAAAACCATGCTCTAACAGAACTTCTATTCTGCTGAAGTAGCCTCTGCTTTTCAGGATTAGCTCTGTAGGGGGGAGAGTTTTATTAGTTTTAGAGAGTTTCCCACATCTGCATCATGAATAATCTAACGTTTATTTTTTTGGCAATCCGAAAAAAACCTTAGGGTATGACTGTAGAAGCTCAGTTAAACTTGTTGCTTGATTCAGATGTCCCTCCATTAAAGGGGGGCCTTTTTTTTTTTTACTAGGATCCTTGAGGAGGGACAGAAATTTGAAAGTTTAACATTAATTTCAGAAAATAGAGTGACAAAGTATCAGAGTAGTCATCAGAGGCTTAGGGACAGATTAATTACTGGGACTTTATCTGGTGTAATAAAAAGGATTTTAATTGATTAATGAGGTAAGTTTTAGTTTTTGAGGTATTATCAAAGAGCAGCTACCACATAATTACATCAGATAATTTACTTACAAATTGCAAAGGTCCTGTAATATAGGCTCTTCAAGGTGTGGCAGGCATAGGTTCTGCACAACACCTTCTCCTAGTTAGAAGAAGCGGAATTGTTGCACTTCTCTCATACCTCTGTTTCATCTTATTTTTGAGCTGTCTTAGGTTAGCCTTGGCTAACTGACGTGCAACTGCAACCTTGACACGGGTTGTAGAGTGTTGAGCTAACGTTTATCCAATCCATCCTTCTTTGAGCCACTCGAAGAGGACCTCGTACGTTGGTGCCCAAAGATCAGCTCAATAAACGGACTATACCGGTTAGACTCTTGCACCGTTCTCGCAATGAGAATAGCAACAAAGGTTAGTGATTCATCCCAGTCCGTAGGAAAGTGCATGCAAAAAAGTTCTCATCATGGTTTTTGACGTCTGATGAATCTTTCCAAGGCGTCTGGGACTGATGGGACGATAAAAGTTGTGGGATTATCCTTTACCCTAGTGAATGCTTTCCTAAATGTTTGGCAGTGAAGTCATTACCTTGATCACTTTGAATAGTTTTAGGAATGCCAAAACAAAGAAATAAATCTGGGCTAATTCTTTGAGAATAGCTTTAGTATTAATACTGGACTTGGGAATTGCTTCAGGGTAATCTAGTTACTCTTTACCATAATTACATTAAATATTGATTTCCAGACTTTGACTAGGTAGTGGGACCTACACAATTATAATTTAAAATCATGCAAAAAAGGTTCTCCATCGGCAGGTATAGGTTGGAGAGGGTGCAGGTTTAATGGAATGTTCCAGGTTATCCCTACTTGCTGACATTCTTCGGCAAAACACTGATATGATTCTTCACATACTGCTTTAATTTTTGGCCAATAAAATTCTTTTGTTGATTCGATACAAGTCTTTGTAATTCCTAAAGTGACCTCCTAATGAAGTATTATGTAGCATATTCATTTTTGAGGTCTAAACTTTGTTGGTAAGAACAAAACCTAGATGAATGGTTTCAGTGAACCGAATGTTGTATATTAGACCACGTTGCAACCTTGGGTATCTTTATTGAAGGAAAACGTTCGCTCCACAAAGTGGTTTATCAGTCCATCCAAAGGAGAAATCTTGAAGAACAGGTAGGAGAATGAGGTAATCAGTCCCTCAACCTTGAGTCGATGTGTTCAAGATTGATGGAATGAACATATCGACTCAAGGTTGAGGGACTGATTACCTCATTCTCCTCCTGTTCTTCAAGTTTCTTCTACGTATGGACTGATGAAGCCACTGTGTGGCGAAACGTTTCCTCAAAGATACCCAAGAGTTGCACATGTGTCTAATTTATCAAGAACTAAGCTGTCAGACAATTGCCGCCCTCTATCTCCTTACCAGTCTCAGTGCAGATCAAATAATCGTTTTTAAGTTCATACTTCACCGGATGATCCAAAGAGGATTTACCCATGGCTGCGTGAAAAGCGAATTTTAAAGAAGGGTCCTTTCGTTGTTCCTCCTGGAAGGACAGTCCCTCTCCCACTATATTGTAAAATGCTCCAAACTTCAGAACACCCGTGACAACCTGAATCCTCATTTTTTCTTTTTCTCTTTCTTTTTCTTCCTCTTCCCCTTTCCTCTTTCATTTTCTCCTCTGGGTTGTCTTTCTCTCTCCTGTCTCGTGTTTCTGTTCCTTCTTCATTTATTTCACCACTTCCCCTTTCACGCACCTCTGTGTGCTTGCTGTCCCTCTGTGGGCATCTAGCTCTCTTGCAGTGCTCCCCTTCATTTGTATTTTGACTGTCTCGTCTTCCTTATGATCTACGCCACTTTTAACACTACACTACTACTACCTCTTCTTTCTTCTATATCTATCACAACTTCTGATTAAAGTTAAGGACATTGTTCGGCGTTCTGGTTGTCTTGTTGTGGACATTTCGCCATCCAGATGGCGAATCGTCTACGATGGGGGATGCCCGGGTCGTTGTGACATGTGTTTTAAATTTCATCTTGTCGGTCATCTAATATACTATTCTTTTTACTATACTACTACTTACTACTTACTACTAACTACTATACCACCACCTCTTCCTGCCTATATATAGCCGTCCTGCTCCACCTCTGGTTAGCTTCAGAAGGTTGTCACACGTATTCAGCAGACGCATAGATTACATTAGCAGAGCAGAACAGCACACTTCAGCATCACAGTCCAGCACCACGTGGACAGACACAGGCTTCTGCCGAAAGGAAGAGGTCACGATGTTCCAGGGACATCGACGGGATGACTCGGATTAGAAATGGACGACTCGGATTTAGAAAAAATGTGGGGAGCAATCCTAGCGAAGAAGTTGCGAGACCACTCCGTGTCATCAGAGGAAAAGTCTCCAGTTCTGACAAGCCTAACCATGCAGCCAGAGAATACGGAAGGATGGATCAATGTGAACAGTAAGACACGCCGTCCCTCCAAGGAGCAGGTAAACCAGCTCAATTTCACCTATCAGATTCAAGGTTTAAAGGATTATGGGGAACACAAAACCAATCTTGGCGTGGTTACACACTGGAAACAGCACAAAACTGAGGTTCAAGATATTGGTTCAACTTGAGTGGAGAACCATACTGACTTCTTAACAGGAAATGCATATCACCTTGAGAAAGTCATGGAGGACAGAATGCTCCTTCACCCTGGAGGAACTGGATTCTCGGCCAGACAGAAGGTCCACCAAGGGTGTATAGTGATCGATACCGCTGATGATGCCCATCGATGAGTAGCTGCCCTTCACCCCAGTGGTCTGTGTCAGCTCAGCGTCTCCAAGGCAAACCGGCATGGCATTTGCACCAACACGGCAGATCCTCATTCAGCATGTAGGACCGCTGCAACAGCTGCCGCTGGACACTTGGTTCTTGGGGCAGGTTCGATGTCAGGACCTTCACGGCAGAACCAGTTCGCTGTTTCAAGTGCCAGCGTTACGGACACCTGGGTGCACTCTGTCCGAAAAGAGTAATCTGTGGTGTCTGAAGCCAGCCCCACCCTACGAGGATTGCATCTCCAAGCTGAACCGAATGCATCGCCACCCCTCCACACGAATGCCACGAATTGCAGGCAGAAACACCATGCTGGAACCCCGATGCCCTGAGAGCTCACTAGAAATCGTGAGGCCTGGAAGACACCAACGATGAGACAGCAGACGATGGGTGCAGAGAATCCTGCCATACTGCAGAACTCTCATCAGTCAACCCAACTCAATGACAGGAATTTCCGACACTTGAAAACTCAACCAGGCGTCCATGAAACAGGAGCTACTTCCTCCCCAACTACCGCCAAAAAGAAACAAAAACATGAGGAACAAGCCGGCGCCAAACAGGAAACATATGGGCAATGCAATCAGCAGACGGCACTACACGAGCCCCCACCGGCCTCCTTGCCAGGCACCAACCACTATGCAGGCTGTGGCTGCACCTCACCAGCAGATGCCGGGTACACAACCTGGCATTACAGCAAAGCCCACGGTGTGCACAGTGAAGAAATACAACCTCAGCAGTCACCACAGATTACGACAGCCCAGATAATGTCCCACTGCTTCGAAAACCCACCGACAACGCAGGCTCATCAGAGAGGATCTCTTAACACTCATCAAGGCATTCGCGGATTTATCTGCAACGCAGTCACCTCACGGAACAAACAGAGCATGTTCGGCAGATGGTCAGCACACTCTGAGGGTGTGCTTATGGACAGAGCAGGAAGCAGTGGATGCCATGAATCCGAAGATTATCAGAGAGCAAAGAGCCAGTCCCAGCTAAGGAGGAAACAGCTGAGATGGAGTAACTTCAGTCGATTTGAGGCACACTAGCTGAACTGTCCGGAAACAGTGGCTTGAAAGATTAGTTGAAATCCAAACGGCTTATGTGCTGCCAAACGTGAAGAATCAATTTCCTTCAGGAGACAGAGTTGGTTCATCTCAAGATAAAGACCCGTTGCCAGGACCTGGTCCTGGCGAACTTTATACCTACATACCGCTGGTTAGTGTGACTTTGTCAATAGTCCAAGTCGGACCAAACGTCGTAAAAAAAGCCTTCTCTCTTTTATGTGGGGTTATTTGTGTATCGTTCCAGTCACGGTATTGTGCCTTTTTTGTTATTCCAGCAGGTTGTCAATCAGAATACGCGCACCGCATTTTCGAAAGTAACACCCACTTGCTTAATACCAGCTGGTAAAAGCTTTGGGTTGTTCGCCGCACAAAATCTCAACAGGGATTGACCAAGCCTGTCGCCTGCCTAATTTAAAAAAAAAATTGTACCTAGCTGGGATACATGTATATGCTCCCAAACTGTGGTTTTTTCACCTTCTTGATAATCGGAAAATTCAGCGTTCATTTAACACTGACGTAAAATTCCTGTGCCTAACCAAACAATGCTGTGTCAGCAACGATGACCCAATGCTGTTCCGGCACTCAAGGCTCGAGTCTGATTCTCGAAGCTTTCGATAATTGTTCAGGTTCGGCGATTGAAGCGTGGAGGAAACAAGCTGTACTGCTTTGTCTGTAAAACTAAAAATCATTACAGAATACGAAAAGACGCCTTTCTCTTTCCCTATCAAATTCTTCTTTTGCAAATGCTCTCTTTTCCCTAGTCTGCATCAAGATGATTTTTTTGCCAGCTCAAGTGCAACGCGCTGATTCACCTTGAGACAACCGTGCACTATTTTGACCATTTTGCTCCGTGGTTGTATTCATCTTCCTATGCGAGAAACTCAGTAGTTTCTCGCTCTAAGTCCGTAGAGGGAGGAGTGAGTCTGATGTGCCATCTCTTCTTCTCGAAGTTTGTCAGTAATAAGTGAACGCAGTTGCACAGCTGTGAGAGTGCGTTTATATTTAATGCAAATGGAACGAACAATTTTCCAATAAACGCTGAAGGGACAATATAGGTAGGTTATGCAAAGTATATGCCGACACCAGACGTCTGACTCACCTAGGTGGCATAAGTTATTCGCTATGCACAGTACGATTGCAGAATACCCCAACGTAACATGTTAATTTGCAGAACACACTTAGCTATGCACAGTACGATTGCAGAATACCCCAACGTAACGTTATTTGCAGAACACGCTTAGCTATGCACAGTACGATTGCAGAATATGCATACAAGGTGGATACACAATAGCAAAGCTGGCTGCAAAAATCTTCACACCAAACAGGCTAGTAGCAACTGACACGCAAAATTTGTAAAGCAATGCCAGACAGCCAGCTACACACTGTTCTACAAGATTGACCGTAGCAAAGCGAGCACACCGAACAAGCTAGTAGCGAGCTGTTGAACGATCACACAATAGCAAGGCTGACCATAGCAAAGCAAATGACACGCAAAATTTGTAAAGCGTTGGCAAAGCTAATGCAATGCCAGACAGCAAGCTGCACAATGTTCCTGCTACCAGCTTCACCCTAGGCTCAACCCTTTCTCTAAGTCCAGCTTCAGATCTCGGACAGGCTACCCATATTACAACCCAGGAGTCCAAATGGCCTGTTATCCTGGGTGTAAAGGGAGCAAAATAAACACAGCAGAAAAGTTTTGACTTATATTATCCTTCATCAATTTAGAACAGCAATATTTACACTATATACACTATGTACAGTGATAGGTATTAGTGCACTCCACGGTAAGCAAGGCAGACCGTGCTTCAACCAGCTCTAGAATGGGAATAACTAGGGCAGAGAGGAGAGTGGTCCCCACATAACCTCTGTGATTGCCAAAACCATCTTCTGATTGGCTGGAACCTGGTTACTAGTTGAACGAGTGTGTGTGTGTGTGTGTGTTGTGTGTGTGTGTGTGTGTGTGTGTATGTGTGTACTCACCTATTTGTACTCAACTATTTGTGGTTGCAGGGGTCGAGTCCTAGCTCCTGGCCCCGCCTCTTCACCGGTTGCTACTAGACCCTCTCTCTCCCCGCTCCATGAGCTTTATCAAACCTCGTCTTAAAACTGTGTATGGTTCCTGCCTCCACTACGTCATTTTCTAGGCTATTCCACTGCCTTACAACTCTATGACTGAAGAAATACTTCCTACTATCTCTCTGACTCATTTGTGTCTTCAACTTCAATTGTGGCCTTTTGTTTCTGTGTCCCTTCCCTGGAACATCCTGTCCTTGTCCACCTTTTTCTATTCCACGCAGTATTTTATATGTCGTTATCATGTCTCCCTGACCCTCCTGTCCTCCAGTGTCGTCAGGCCGATTTCCCTTAATCTTTCTTCATAGGACATTCCCTTAGCTCTGGAACTAACCTTGTTGCAAACCTTTGTACTTTCTCTAGTTTCTTGACGTGCTTTAATCAAGTGCGGGTTCCAAACAGGTGCTGCATACTCCAGTATGGGCCTGACATACACGGTGTACAGTGTCTTGAATGATTCCTTACTAAGGTGTCGGAATGGTGTTCTCAGGTTTGCCAGGCGCCCATATGCTGCAGCATTTATCTGATTGATGTGTGCTTCGGAGACATGCTCGGTGTTATACTCACCCCAAGATCTTCTCCTTGAGTGAGGTTTGCGGTCTTTGGCCACCTAGCCTATACTCTGTCTGTGGTCTTCTGTGCCCTTCCCCTATCTTCATGACTTTGCATTTGCAGGATTAAATTCGAGAAGCCATTTGCTGGACCAGGTGTCCAGTCTGTCCAGGTCTCTTGTAGTCCTGCCTGTCCTCATCAATTTAATTCTCCTCATTAACTTCACATCATCTGCAAACAGGACACTTCTGAGTCTAACCCTTCCGTCATGTCGTTCACATATACCAAAAATAGCACTGGTCCTAGGACCGACCCCTGTGGGACCCCGCTCGTTACGGTGTGTGTGTGTTGTGTGTGTGTGTGTGTGTGTTGTGTGTGTGTGTTTTGTGAGTGTGTGTGTGTGTGTGTGTTTGTGTGTGTGTGTTTGTGAGTGTTGTGTGTGTGTGTGTGTGTGTGTGTGTTGTGTGTGTGTGTGTGTGTGTGTGTGTGTTTTTGTGTGTGTAAGTGTGTGTGTATGTATGTGTGTGTGTATCTGTGTATGTATGTGTATGTGTGTGTGTGTGTGTGTGTACTCACCTAGTTGTGGTTGCAAGGGTCGAGTCATAGCTCCTGTCCCTGCATCTTCACTGGCCGCTGCTGGGTCACTCTCCCAGTACCATGAGCTTTATCATACCTCTGCTTAAAGCTATGTATGGATCCTGCCTCCACTACATCGCTTCACAAACTGTTCCACTTCCAGACTACTCTGTGGCTGACGAAATACTTCCTAACATCCCTGTGATTCATCTGTGTCTTCAACTTCCAACTGTGACCCCTTGTTGCTTTGTCCCATTTCTGGAACATCCTGTCTTTGTCCACCTTGTCAATTCCTCTAAGTATTTTATATGTCGTTATCATGCCCCCCCCCTATCTCTCCTGTCCTCCAGTGTCGTCAGGTTGATTTCCCTTAACCTCTTCTCGTATGACTTACACCTTAGCTCTGGAACTAGTCTTGTTGCAAACCTTTGCACTTTCTCTAGTTTCTTTATGTGCTTGGCTAGGTGTGGGTTCCAAACTTGTGCAGCATACTCAAAATATGGGCCTAACGTACACGGTGTACAGGGTCCTGAACGGTTCCTTATTAAGATGTCGGAATGCTGTTCTGAGGTTTGCCAGGCGCCCACATGCTGCAGCAGTTATTTGGTTGACGAGCGCCTCAGGAGATGTGCCTGGTGTTATACTCACCCCAAGATGTTTTTCCTTGAGTGAGGTTTGTAGTCTGGCCCCACAGACTGTACTCCATCTGTGGTCTTCTTTGCCCTTCTCCAATCTTCATGACTGCACTTAGTGTGGGTTGAACTCCAGGAGCCATTTGCAGGACCAGGCCTGCATTCTGTCCTAATTCCTTTGTAGTTCTGCCTGGTCGTCGATCGATTCAATTCTTCTAATCAACGTCACATCATCTGCAAACAAGGACACTTCGGAGTCTTTTCCTTCAGTCACTTCGTTCACAAATACCCAAAACAGCACCAGTCCTAAGACTGACCCCTGTGGAACCCCACTCGTCACAGAACTTGCTGCTATCATCCTGACAGGTATTCCCTGATCTATTGTAGTGCCTTCCCTGTTTTCCCAGCATGATCCTCCAGTTTTTGCACTAATCTCCTCTGTGGAACTGTGCCAAAGGCCTTCTTACAGTCCAAGAAAATACAATCTACCCACCCCCTCTCTCTCTTCTCTTACTGCTGTAACCCTGTCATAGAACTCCAGTAGGTTGGCAAGGGGGAAGAGAGGAAGATATGTGTGTGTGTGTGAACTCACCTATTTGTACTCGCCTATTTGTGGTTGCAGGGGTCGATTCATAGCTCCTGGCCCCTTAAACTCTCCTGGCAAACCTTTGCAATTTTTCTAGCTTCCTTACATGCTTGGCTAGGTGTGGGTTCCAAACTGGTGCTGCATACTCCAATATGGTCCTAACATGCACACTGTACAGGGTCCCGAATGATTTCTTATTAAGATGTCGGAATGCTGTTCTTAGGTTTACTAGGTGCTCGTATGCTAGATCAGTTATTTGCTTGATGTGCGCCTCTGAAGATGTGCCCTGTGTTATGTTCATGCCAAGATCCTTTTCCTTGAGTGAGGTTTGTAGTCTCTGGCCCCCTAGACTGTTCTCTGTCTGTGATCTTCTTTGCCCTTCTCCAATCTTCATGACTTTGCACTTGAATCGGATAAAGTCCAGAAGCCAGTTGCTGGACCACTCCTGTAGCCTGTCCAGATCCCTTTGTAATTCTGACTTATCCTCGTCCGATTGAATTCTTCTCATCAATTTCATATCATCTGCAAACAGGGACACTTCGAAGTCTATTCCTTTATTCATGTGATTCACAAATACCAGAAACAGCACCGGTTCTAAGACTGACCCCTTCGCAACCCCACTCTTTACAGCTGCCCACTCTGACACCTCTCCACGCACCATGACTCGCTGTTATCTTCCTAACAGGTGTTCCCTGACCCATTGTAGTGCCTTCCTTGTTATTCCTGCCTGTTCCACCAAGAAAATACAGTCTACCCACCCCCTCTTTCTCTTGTCTTCCTACTGTCGCCCTGTCATAGAACTCCAGTAGGTTTAAAACAGGATTTCCCATTCCTGAGCCCGTGCTGGTTGTCATCGATAAACTCGTTCCTTTCTAGGTGCTTCACCACTCTTTTGATAATATTCTCCATGACTTTACATACAATACATGTTAGTTACGCTGGTCTGTAGTTGAATGCTTCATGTCAGCCTCCCTTTTCAAAAATGTGGACATTTGATGTCTTCCATCCATTTGACGTTTTCCATCCATTTGAAGTCTTACATTGGGTAGTTGCCCTTTCTCGACAGATGAGTTGAGATTGTTATTAGTGGTACACATAGCGCCTCTGCTTCTTCTCTCAGGACCCATGGAGAGAAATTATCTGGCACCATCGCCTTTGAGGTATCTAGCTTAGCAGCCTTTTCACTACTTCCTCGGTTGTATGTATTGCGTCCAACACTTGATGGTGAGCCCCATCTCTCTGTCTTTCGGGAGTCCCTTCTGCCTCCACTGTGAACACTTTTTTGAATCTCAGGTTAAGCTCCTCACATACTTCGTGGTCGTTTCTTGTGATCTCCTCTCCTTTCTTCCTCAGCCTAATTACTTCATTCTTTACTGTTGTTTTCCTCCTGATGTGGCTGAACAACAGCTTCAGGTCAGATTTGGCTTTTGCTGCTATGTCATTTTCGTATTGCCATTGGGCCTTCCTACTTATCTGTGTATACTCATTTTTGGCTCTACAACTGCTCTCCTTATTCTCCTGGATCCTTTGTCTTCTATATTTCTTCCATTCTCTAGCTCACTTGGTTGTGGCTTCCCTACACCTTTGGGTGAACAAAGGGCTTTTCCTATCTTTCTCGTTATTACTGTTACTCTCCCCATTCCAATCTCCCCTCAGCTTCATTGCATACTGTTGTCACATATTCAATCATATCGTTTACTGACTACTGTATCAGTTTTCTGTCCCAATGAACGTCGACAAAGAAATTCTTCATGCCTGCATAGCCCCCTTTCTTGTAGTTTTGCTTCATTTGTCCTAACCTTCTTGCTTCCCACTTTACTTGTAACTCTACTATGAATTCAAAGCTCAGAACCACATGATCGCTGGCCCCAAAGGGTCTTTCATATGTGATGTCCTCAATATCTGCTGTACTCAAGATGAATACTAGGTCTTGTCTCACTGGTTCATCCTCTCCTCTCTCTCTGGCAGTGTCCCTTACATGTTGGTACATGAGGTTTTCCAGTACCACCTCCATCATCTTAGCCTTCCACGTTTCTGGGTAATCATGTGGCTCCAGGTTCTCCCAGTCGATTTCCTTGTGGTTGAATTCAAAGTAATCAGCAGCTTTGCCCTGCTCGCATCAGCCCTTCTGGCCACTTCCGCCAGTGTGTCCATCATCGCTCTATTGTTTTCATCAAACTCTTGCCTTGGCCTCCTGCTGGTCAGTGGTGGGTTATACATCACTGCAATTACCACCTTGGGACCTTCAGACTGAAGTGTTCCTATTACATAAGAACATAAGAAAGGAGGAACACTGCAGGAGGCCTGCTGGCCCACACTAGGCAGGTCCTTTACAATTCATGCCCAACCCAATTTTCAATGCCACCCAAGAAATAGGCTCTGATGTGAAAGTCCCACTCAAATCCAACCCCTCCCACTCATGTACTTATCCAACCTGGATTTGAAACTACCCAAAGTCCCAGCCTCAATAACCCAACTAGGTAGACTGTTCCACTCATCAACTACCCTATTTCCAAACCATTACTTTCCTATATTCCCTTTAAATCTAACTTATCTAATTTTTAAAAACCATTACT